>CM053597.1:15285055-15320019 GCA_028646575.1 Pseudocheirus occidentalis | reverse complement strand
GTCAAGAAAAACAGATTTCCCATTCCCAAAAATTTGTGACCAAATTTGCACCCTGAATCCATTGCTTTCCTTTAAGGCATTCTTCAACATCTGGTCCTTTGGAATTGTGGTTGTTTTTTTTTGCATTGACCAGAGTTCTTAAGTCTTTCAAAGTTGTTTGTCTTTACAATATTGTTGAAGATGTTCTCCTGGTTCTGCTCACTTCACTCTTTGTCAGTTCATACAGATTTTCCCAGGTTTCTCTGATATGATCCATTTCATTATTTCATAGGTTGCTTCTTGTGCAATATTATTTGTTTGGATCTGTTTAATAGTATCTTGATTTCTCATGAAGTCATTTGCTTCCATTTGCTCCACTTTAATTCTGAAGGAATTATTCTCTTCAGAAAGCTTTTGAGATTCTTTTTCCATCTTTCGAATTCGACTTTTTAAGGCATTCTTCTCCTCATTGGCTTTTTGGGCCTCTTTTGCCATTTGAGTTAATCTATTTTCTTCAGTCAGGTTGTTGACTCTCTTTTCATGATTTTCTCGCATCATTCTCATTTCTTTTTCCAATTTTTCTTCCACTTTTCTTATTTGGTTTTCAAAGTCCTTCTTAAGCTCATCTATGGTTTGTAGGCAGTCTATATGTTTCTTGGAAACTTTTGGTGTGAGAGTTCTGACTGCGTTGTCTTCTTCCCATTCCATGCTTTGATCCTTTTTGTCCCCCAAAAAGGATTCTAGAGTTTGATTGCTGTTCTTACTTTGCTTCCTTTGTTTGCTCATATTGTCAGTGAGCTGGCAACTAGATTTTTTAGCTCTGTGGAACTCTGCTTCCAGAGGGGAGAGCTCTGTCCCAAGTTTCTGGGGTTTTCACAGCTACTGGAGTTACTGGGAGGCTTCTGCAGCCCCCACTAGCTTTGGCTCACTGAAAACGCACCCCAGGACCACCACCCAAGACCACAATCTGGATCCAGGCACAAGAGCACTTAGCCTCTGAATGATTGCTTGGCCCCCCTGCAATCTGCAGGCCAGGAGCTCTGTAGCAGCCACATGGAGGCAGTTGCAGGGCCACCACTTCTGCTTCTGCTTCTGCTGCTTCCTTGCCCTGGAGGCAGTTTGGCCAAACTGCTTTTCTTCCCTGATTTTGCTGAGTTTCACTGACTTTAGTCCTTGTTTTTTATGGTTTGATAATTCTGGAAACTGCTACAGCTGCTGCTGATCCAGTCTCCTGAAGGCACCAGCTGAGGCTCATCCTGGCTGCCCCGGGGCCAAGCTGCAGTTTCAGGCTGGGCTGGTTTTGGCTCCCAGCACACTGTGATGAGTCCTTCCTGCCAAGCTGCCTTCAGTGGGAGATGTGTTTTTCTGTTTTGAGTTTTGGAGCCCTAAACTTTATTTAGAGTCATATTTTATGGGTATTTGAGGTCGCTATGTGGGAGCTGTGGAACCTTGTTGCTGCTACGTCGCCATCTTGGCTTCGCCTCTTGCGCAATATTATTCTGTCATATCCATAGACTGTAATTTGTTCAACTATTCCCAAATTTTCAAGTACATTCCTAGTTTTTAGTTTTTTGCTGCTACAAAAAAAGGAGCTGCTCTAAATATCTTTATACATACAAGTCCTTTATAAGAGGATTAGTGTTGATATGCTGTAGTTGAAAAGGGTTTTTGGGGTTTTTTTGACCAGCCAGAGTTGGGGATGGGCCACAGGGTGAGAACTGAATCTCAAGCCACTTACATTGACTTCTTTCCCCTGCTAATCATGCCAGTGAAGGGGTTGTAGCCTTGGATGAATGAGGAATTAGAAACGTTGGGTATGGATCTCCTCCACCTAGGAAATGGCTGCCATGAAAGGGTTCACAAACACACATGTTGGCATGATCTCTGGTTCCAAATCAACGTGTCTGTAGCTATAATAAGGTCCCTCACTTTACCACAGATCTGGTCATTTTGTAGATAAAATACCTCCCAAGTATCACCTTCTAGGAGGGCTATTAATCATTTGGAATGATCTGAAAGAGGAAGGCTGCTGGGCTGTAAAGGGAACTTCTGTCTCATACAGCTTTTTTAAGACAAATTATGTGTATATTAAATTTAAGCTGGTGCTATCAAAACTGCCTATTTGTGCCTCCTTCTGAACGTATGTATTTTAAAATGCTTTATTGAAACTCTTTTCTTTGTTCTCTCCCCCCCCACACACTCCTACCGTTGCAATCATTCATCAGTTCTCCTACCACAAACCAAAGCCCTGCCTTGTAAACAATATAATTAAGCAAAACAAGTCAAGGTACAGGCCATGTCCAGAAACGTTACCTCTCCTTCCCCCAGTCCATCACCTCTCTGCCAGGAGGTGGGAGGCAGGCTTGACCAATGGGCTGATGTCCGAGTTCTGCCCTTGGTGGCCAAGCAGATCCAAGCTAATCCTTCTTCCCCATGATGGACCTTCCACAATTCCTGACTCTTCTGTAATCCCCGTTTAGAAAAGGAGACATTTATTAACAGGACTGTTTCATTAAATCAGCTTTCTAATGAGCTTAACCTTATGTTGCTCACTCCCAGTTTTGTCATTCACCTTCGCAATCATTGCTGTGAAACTAAGTCTTCTTAAGCAAGCTTAAATTGAAAAGCGTCAGACGCACCAATGAGCAATTATGTGGCCATGAAAATAAGCCTGTTATGGGGATAAATGTCATGTTCTTTTTAGCATCTGGAATAGCCCAGCAAAAAGAAATGCTCTTTCAGTGAAAGCATCGTTCTCTTATTTTGATATTAATAACTTATACATATGCTACTGTAAAATGTGCAAAATATATACATTTGAGCCCCAACCACCTTGTGAGAAGGCACTTGAAGTGTCATTCTCCCCATTTTAAAGATGAGAACGCTGAGGCTGAGAGGAGTTCAGTGATGCCCCAGAGGTCTAGGCCATGCAGCTTAGGTCAGGGGTGAGATTTGAACCTATGTCTTCCAGATGCCACACTTGGTGCTGTAGTCAGTCAATTAACAAGCATCTATTAATCCCCTACTATGTGCCTAAAATGACAGTGGGGCAGAATGGAGGGGGAGCTGACCGTGGAGTCAGGAAGACCCTACTTCAAATCCTGCCTCAGACACTTGCTAGTTGTGATTTGGAGGCAAGTTGCTTAACTTTTGTTTGCCTCAGTGACCTGGTCTGTAAAATCTGGATAATAAAGTACTTAGCTCACAAGGCAGGTGCCAGGCTCAAACGGAAAAATGCATGTAAAGCACTTTGCACACTTTGCAAACCTCAGAGTACAACAAGTAAATGCTAGTTATTATTTCTTAATATCAGTTGTAAGTTATTCACAGCCAATAATATTAGTCTGTATTATTGGTGTTTCAGCAGGTTCTGATCATTACCATGATTTTTCTTTCCTTTTCAGGCTGGGTCTAGAAAGAGGAACCACTGCCAAGGAGGCCTTTGACGTCATTGTCTCCTTGTTGGAAGAACATGGGCAAGGTGGGAATTACTATGAAGACGGGAACTTGTGCCACACCTTCCAAAGCGCGTATCTGATTGTGGATCAAGAAGAAGCCTGGGTGCTAGAGACCATAGGGAAACACTGGGCAGCGGAAAAAATCACAGGTTGGTGAGTTTTGTTGATGGGAGCTGATGAGGATGAACCTGGGAGACTTGCTTCCTTTCTGGTCACGCTCTCTGTCATCTGCCCAGGTCCCTGCTTCCTCTGCCAAGGTGCAGTAGACTTGCTTCAAAAGGGATAAAACTTGGTTGGATTTTTTCCCTGTAAGTGTCCTGGTCTTTGGATTGTACTCTCCCCCCAACCTCTTCCCTAGGTGCACAAATTAACCAAGTAGTGACATCATTATCACCCCATCCAACCAGATGAACCAGCTTTGAAGGGATGGTACCCCCGCAGTTCTGCAGTGTGGCAGTCTGGGGCCTCTTCATTCTGCTTGGTCTATAATATAAGAGGGAACAGTTTGACTTTGTTCAGATTTAGCAAACTTGTGGGAAACCAGCACTCTTGCCTCTCTACCTTGTTGCCTTCAAGAGCAAAAGGAAGAGGTCATGCCTGATGAAACCTACTCTATGGTTCTTTCTGGAAAGTGCTTGATCCCAGTCTGGGGACAGAGAAATTTTACAGGGTTCTAGGTAGCTAGAAAAAAAACATATTTGGTGAAACTCCTACCAAAGATCTTTCCAAGGGGTATTTAGTGCCCAATATTTTATATTTCAATTTTCCACATCTCCAGGACTGACCTAGAACTGCAAACAAGGTCATGTTTAAACATATCAACAAGCAGCAAACAGGCTGCTAGTTCAAAGGTTTTACCCTCTAAGCTTAGGGGAAGCTTTTTACCCTTAGAGACTCTGGAATGGAAGTCTGGCTCACTCCAGATTCTACCCACCGATAGATGTGCTGGAATAATCACATTTTAAAACTGTTGTTTTTTTTTTTCAAAGAATCAGTTTAATATAAGAGAGTGTTCTTTGGGAGCCAGAGTTATTGGAGCATAAAAAAAAAGAACTCCAATAAGACGTACAATCTACTCAACCTAATGACATTCCAATATACCTCAGCCCACCAAGTATTTATTTTTATTGTTAAATAAGGTTTTATTGATAATCTTTTTTATCACCCACATTTCCCAATGCAACCTTTCCCTTTCCAGAGAGCCAACCCCTTTAAGAATTCAAAAGAGTGGGGTGGGGGAAACAGTTCAGCAAAATCAGCTGACAGAAAAACTCTGGGACTATCTGTGATGTCACATACCCACAGAATCCCTCACCTGCAGAACAGCACAGGCAGGTCTGTTCTCCTATAACCCTGGGGCCAAGCTTGGTCATCCCACTCACACAACATTCCATTCTATTGTTTGGTTGCTGGTTTACAATCTACATTATTGTAGCCGTTATGTATGTGGTTTTCTTGGTTCTGCAGGTTTCACTTTGTACCAGTTTCTGATACACCGGCTCCTCTGTATCACCATATTCATCATTTCTTATAGCACAGAATATAATATTCCATTACATTCTTGTAGCCCAGCTCGCTTGACCCTTTCCTCAAACGATGGAAATGTACATTCTAACAAATATTTATTAAGTAACTAATATGCCATAAAATCATTGATCACAGCTCTAGGTCTGGGAGAGGCTAGAGGCAGTCTAGTCCAGTCCCATCATTTTATATATGGGGAAACTGAGTCCCAGGGATGTTAAGGGACATGCCCAAAGTTACAGTCATAGGGAGTATCAGAAGTGGGATTTGAACCTAAATGCTCTGATTCTATCTTCCTCCTCACCTCCAAACACTAGGGATGCGGAGACAAAACTGATATTCTCCTCTCTGTGTGTGGGTGTAATCAGATAAATATATATTGTTCGTTAATTCAGTTGTTTTGGATTGCATCTGACCCATTTGGGGTTTTCTTGGCAGAGATGTTGGAGTGGATTGACATTTCTTTTCTAGCTCATTTTACCGATGAGGAGGCTGAGGCAAACAAGGTTAAGTGACTTGCCCAAGGTCACACAGATAGTGTCTGAGATCAGATTTGAACTCACAAAAATGAATCTTTTTCAGTCCAGGCCTGGCACTCTGCCCACTACACCACCTAGCTGTCTGTTATATACATATGCATGACACAGAGTATATGCATGATGGTTATTAGAGGAGGGATAGAGAATTAACAAGTGAATGAATCAAGGACTTCCTGTCAGAGGTAGCACCTCAGGGAACCTTAAAGAAAGGCTTCTGTGCTTTCAGAGCCTGGTACGAGATAATTCCTAAGAACTTCTTTGCCAAAAGATCTCATCAGGGCTGGGGCCAGATGGGATAGGGATGGTAGTTTTGTACTATAATTACATGGTATTTCTGCAGAACGTGGTGATGGAAGTCTCTATTCCCGAAGTTTATTTTCAATGGAATTCAACCAGAAATCCCTCTCCCTCCCTCCTCCATAGATCCGTTTTTGATTTCAAAAAACACTGCCATTTTTAAAGTTGTGCAGCTGCTGCTTTTACGGGCTGATTGCAGGAAGCCTGATTACAGATTCAAGTCCCCCAGCCGCTAAACATCCAGGAAGAAATCACCATTATAAATCAGCCCAGTTAAGAAAAAAAAAATCTCAGGGCTTACTCATGGGTTGGAGCTTTCTCCGCAGCTTAGCATGAATTGTATGGAAATCACTGGTGCAGACTAGAGAGTTTGCTTTTTAAGAAAAAAAATATCTTCTGCTTTCCTCTATGAAGATGGAAGGCAAAGAGAGGCTGGCTCTTGTCAGCAGCTAGCTGTCTTCATTTGGGAAGTGAGAGCAAGGAAACACAATGAAGGAGAAGCCCTATTCATTAGTGGCCCCTGGTTCTGGTCTTCCATTTTCAAGCAATAAACTGTTTACTTCTAATCTATGATTCTAGGTTTTTCCTCATCTGCTGCTCCTGGCTCTGTTGAGGTGCAGGAATGGTCACAACAAGCCTGTTCTCCCTGCTTTGTGCATATGAGGAGATCTTGCTGTCCAGTCATCCACAGGGCAGGAAACTCAGGGTCTGGGCTAATTTTTCTTTTCTGAGAAACCCTGCTGTCTGTCAACAGTGTTTATTGAGTATGTGCAGAGCCAGCCCTGCCGGTGGGCTCTAGGGGAGAGAACTGAAGAGGTAGAAGTAGAAGTCTGGGCAGATTTTGATGGGCTTGATTGATTTTTTTTTTTTTACAGAAGGACTTTCAGATATTATAGCACAGTGTACTACATAGAGTGGGCACACCGTGAATTACAAGCAACTTTTTAAATTAGCTACTGTTGTTAATCCTGATGAGAAGACCAAGGAGATAAGCGTAGGGCTCGGCATTGGCATTTACTCAGCTCAGATCCCACCACTGATATGTAGTAGCTGTGTGAGCATGAACAAGTCTTCTGAGCTTCAGCATACTCTTCTGTGAAATGAGACAGTTGACCTGGACAAGATGGCCTTAGAGGTCTCCTTTAGCTCTCCATGTAGGAGCTTATGACCTAGGTTCATATCCCACCTCTAAAGAGTAAAGCCTGAGTGATGTTGGGGAAATAAATCACAGCCTTCTGAGGCCTCTGTTTTCATCACCTTTCCAGGCCTAAATTTCTGTCTTCTGAGTGTGTGTGTGTGTGTGTGTGTGTGTGTGTGTGTGAAGGTAACAAAAGCCCACAAGTGGTTCCCCTAAATGTTATCCTAAATGCCAGTGATAGCCAAGCATCTCTCTTGGAAAGGATTGTCTACTTTTTTGAGGGTAATAAATTCCTAGATATCCTTCAGCCAGATGGTGGAGGTGCCTCACATATTTTTCTTTAATTGCAAATTTAAACTGAGTTAAGCATTATGTAATCACTCCATCTAACTCTTCGGTCAGGGTTGACTAGTTTTCCTGTTGTGTTGGTTAATGGAGGTTGCCCAGAAAGAGGGTAGGATAGTGTCTGTTTTCATATCCACTCAATTTACCATGTTCTGGTTTTACTTCCTTTCCATCATTAAGCACCAACATGGGAGGGCAATGGGAGCTCTCAGGTTGCAACGGCTTCCTTTGAGGTATATTTTGAACTAATGAAAGCTTCACTCTTTCTGTAGAGGGAGTGAAGTGCATTTGTAACCAGCTTTCCATCACCTCCAAGATTGACGCGGAACATCCTGAGCTTAGGAGTTATGCTGAAGGTCAAGGCTGGTGGACTACAGACCAAGAGTTCAATTTCTCAGAAGTGTTTTCTCAAGCAGATGACCACCTAGGCTGCTGTTCAGGCAAAGACAGCCTAGAAAAACAAGAGGGTAAGTGAAGGCACCTTTTAAGCATCTCTTTCTCATTTGTTTCATCTCTTGAGCAAGATACTAGTAATTAAACCTCACTCACTTCTCTGATTTTCTTCAAGACTAACCTTGAGTCTCATCTTCTTCAATGAACCTTTCCCAGTCTTCCTTCCCCATACTTTTCTCTTTCCTTCAACATCATCTTTCATTTGCACTGTATATACCTGTATTTACACAGTGAGCACTTTGAGGATGGGGGACAGTGCTTTTGCCCTTTTTTGTATCCCCAGGACTTAGCACTGTGCCTGACAGTGCTAATAAGTGCCTAATAAATGTTTGATTAAGTGAATAAAAGGGAATAGGCAGAATGGACATTAAGTATGGAACTCTTTACTGAAGCTGACATGGGGGAGACCATGAATTGTGCATCTGTTTACACTTCTATTGGCAAACTCTTTTATTATCTATTCTCTTTTATCCTCCAAACTACTGACCTAGTCGTTCAAAGTCTGTTTATCCCAGAATTTCAAATTACATCGTAAATGATCTAATTTAACCCTCTCCTCCCTAAGATTACAAATGAAGGAACTGAGTCTTGGAGTGGTGAGGGTGCCATGTGAGGATTCCAGGACAAACTCTTGTCACCTAAGGGGAGGGCCATCCCTTTTCCACTGTTTCCTATCAGGAAGAATTATGATGAAAATGAAAAAAGCAAGGTAGAATGAGTCAGAGGACCTGGTTTCAAATCCCATCTCTGTTCCTCATTATACCTACATGACGCTGTTCAAATCGGGGTCCATTTCTTCATCTGTAAAAAGGAGGTTGGGCTGGCAGACCCTTAAATCCTTTTCTCTGCTCTAGGGAAATGTCATTGAGTCTACCTCTTGTGTTAGCAGCTCTGGGACTCCAGAGCCAACACTGTCTCCACCATATTTGAGAGGCCGAGGAGAAAGAAGGCTGCCCTTGGGGTCAGGAGACTTTGACTTTTATCTCACCTCAAATTCATGACTCTAAACCAGGGACTTTGCCTCTTTGAGCCTCAGTTCCTCCAGCTGTTAAATGGGTTTGACAGTAAGGCACAGCAAGGAGAGTGCTTTGAAGCCCCACAGAAATGTCAGCAAGCTATTGTTATTAATAAGACTTCTCCCATTTCTAACATTGGTTGCTCCTATACCACCTGTGGTCCATGGTCTCCTTGCTGTAGGTGAGAGTTCATTAACCTGGGGCCCACATGTCCATGGACAGATTTCAGGGGGTCCATGAACTTGAATGGGAAAAAATTACATCTTTATTTTCACTAACTTCACTTAATAGTATTTTATTTTTTCCAATTACGTGTAAAGATAGTTTTTAACATTCATTTTAATAAGATTTTGAGTTCCAAATTTTTTTTCTCCCTTCCTCCCTCTCCCCTCTCTCTTTCCTCCTCCCCAAGACAGCAAGCAATCTAACATAGATTTTATATATATACAATTGTGTTAAATATATTTCCCCATGAATCATGTTATATTTTCACTAATGTCTGAAATTTAGCATTTCCTTAAATTATTTAAATGTATTATTCTGAAAAAAGGTCCATGAGTTTCACCAGACCACGTAAGGGGTCCAGGACACACCAAAAGTTAGGACCCTGTGCTGTGGGCCCTTCCTCTATTAACACAGATCACAGCCCCTCTCCTACTTGGTAGCCAGTCATTGAGAGATGATATGGTTGGAAACTAATTCCCTCTGACCAACTTGATAAAGAGCTCTCTGAACTTCACTGTGCTGTCCTTTGGACCTCTGACCATATCACTCCCCTGATCAATAATCTCCTGTAGCTCCCTGTTACTTCTAAGGATCAGATATAAACTCATGTTTGACATTTAAAACCCTGTACAAACTAATTCCAACCCATATCTCCAGGCTTATTATGTATTACTTTTAATTTAGTATTCATTACTTTTTAATTTATTGTCTATTACTAATTTATTTATTATTTCTTACTCTACTTCCCACATTCTGTGGTCCAGCCAAGTGTCCTTTCTGTTCCTCATACATGACCCTCCACTTTCCCCCTCACTTTCACCCCCAACATTTGGCTTCCTTCAAAGCTCCCTGCAATGTTATCTCCTACATGAGCTCTTTCCTTATTTCTCCCAACTTGCTAGCACCAACTCCCTCTGGAAAAAGCAACTTTATTTATATTTTTATATACTTACACATACATATGTCAGGGTTTCTTAGCCTTTTGTGGTATCATGGACCCTCCCTTTGGCAATCTGGTGAAGTCTGTGGATCTCTTCTCAGAAATCAAGTTGTTAGATGTTTAAAATGGAATGTATAGGAGTTTCAAAGACAACTACTTATATCGAAATACTGCTATTTAAATATTTAAAATATAAGTTCATGGCCCCAGGTGAAGAGTCCTTAGTATATATGGTCTCCCCTCATAGAATGTAAACTCTCTGAGGGCAGGAACCATTTCATTTCTGTCTCAGTGTTCTCCATACCTGACCCAGAGGAGTCATTTAAATGGTGCTTATTGATTGATTAGGCAGCAGCCAGCCAGCCTTACTGCCACACAATCTAGGCTCCTATGTTCATACAGGCTACTTGTCATACTATGTATGTTTTTGTGGGTATAGTATAGACAAGCAATAGTTGACATGTCTTCCCTGGAGATGTATTCATCTATATCTTATACCTTCTCTCTCCCTCCCTCTTCCTTCCTTCCTTCCTTCCTTCCTTCCTTCCTTCCTTCCTTCCTTCCTTCCTTCCTTCTCTCCCTTTCTCTCTTGACAGAGAGCATCACTGTGCAAACCATGATGAACATTTTGCGTGATAAAGCCAGTGGGGTCTGCGTAGATTCAGACTCTTTCCTTACTACCGCCAGCATTGTGTCTGTCCTGCCCCAGGGAGGGAGTTCACCATGCATCCACTACTTCACTGGGACCCCAGATCCTTCCAGGTGAGCCTGCCAAGGTGCTTTGGATAGCTATGAACTATAGGTTGATGGTTTTACTCCTTCAGAGATTTCCTTCTGTTGCTGAAACAAGTCTGGATCTCCCACTCATTAAATACCTGTTGCCTGCAGTCCTGCCTAACCTCCTCATTTTACAGCTGGGGAAAATAAGGCACAGACAAGTTAGGTGACTTGCCAAGATCACCCAGTTTTTTAGTGGGAGTGATGGGGCTAGAAGCTGGGTTTCCTGACCTCCTAGGTCAGTGCTCTTTCTGTCTATAGTGATGTCACACTAGGCTGGCCACAGCAGCTGAGGCAGCACAGAGTGTGTAAACTTGGACCTTCTCTGGTCGAGATTTATTCAATCTTATTGAATATTCCTTTTAGAATAATAACAGCCTAACAAAGTGTCTGCCTCCTGGAAATTCTGCGATGTGATCATAGGATTATGGAGTTTGAGCTGGAGAGAGAAATATTATATTCTACTTCCAATAAAATAAAAAATATTTTAAAAAATACAGGAGATCCCCTTGTCTCAGAGTAGACCTAAGTTGGTGTGTATTTGAAACCAGGCAGTTGGGGAGAAGCATAACCCATTGGAAAATAACTTTGACTGGGGAAAAGAAGCAGTTGTAACTAGGACAGGGGAGCTGGACCTTTGCCTTAGGGTGCCAAATTTCAAGGGCTCTGAAAGC
Organism: Pseudocheirus occidentalis; assembly: GCA_028646575.1. NCBI lineage: Eukaryota > Metazoa > Chordata > Mammalia > Diprotodontia > Pseudocheiridae > Pseudocheirus > Pseudocheirus occidentalis. The sequence continues at coordinate 15,308,654 of CM053597.1, read as the reverse complement.
ATTTGTAATCCTTCTGAAGGATAGGAACACCAGAGTTTAGTACCTAATTAGCAAGAAGAATTAGTTAAAATAGGAAGCTGACTCATGGCCCACTTCTTCTTCCCAACAGAAACCACCCTAAGTCAGCTCCTCTCCTTTTCAGGCTTTGAAAGTTTACTTGCTGCTTGCCCTGGACAGAGTTTGTGCTACCCCAGGGACAAAAGGTTTCTAGTTAAAGTTCTGATCAGACAAACTCTTGTGTTCTGTGACTTTGGGAAAGTGACTTCCTGTCTTTGTGCCTCAGTTTCCTCATATGTAAAATGTGTTAAATTAGACAAAATCTTAAATTCCTTCTAGTTAAAAAAAATCTGCAGTTCAGTGATGGTAGATGGGCCAGTGAGTTAGATGTAGGCGTCTTCACTTCTTAGCAGCCAAAACAGAGAGGAATTATTTGTCTTGGGGAAAGTGGATGGCTTAATAAAATTATGGAAATGGATTGGAAATACTTTTTGTAATTTTTTGAGGTGAAAAAGTGCTTTAGAGTTTTCAAGTGATTTTAAAATGAGGTTCTCTGTATGGTTAAGTGATCTGCAAAGACTTAGCAGAACATTAGAACTCTGGCTGAAAGATATCTTTTCTTGACTGATAAATGAGCCACATTACCTATAATGGTGAGAGAAGGATCACAGATTTGGGGTCCTGTATTTTTTCAGTAATGCACGTGTTAGCATTTCATATTTTGTCATGGGGAAACCTGAGGCAGCATGGCAGAAATATTGCTTGACTAGGCAGCAAGAGACTTGGGTTCTAATTCTGGTTCTGCTTGTTATGAGGTATGTAACCTTGGGCCAGCGGATGAGTTGGAAAACCTCAGAAGCAGCTGTACAATGAGGGGCTTGTGCTAGATGACCTTGAAAGTCTCTCCCAGGGCTGACATTCCATGACTATGATGAAAGGTAGGGTGGTGTAGTGGAAATCACTCTGGACTTGGAATCCTAGCTTAACTTGCTAGTAACTGTGGACAAATCATTTAACCTATCTGACCTTTGGTTCCCTTGTCTCCAACCTCACTGAGTTGTGGCAAATAAACTTTTTGGAAACTCTAGAGTGTTAATTTACCCTGAAGATGTTTGCACATGTTATAAATATACTCATTTTAGTCCAACCTGTGATTTTATCAGTATGGGGCTCTAGTTTCATCAGTTTGCACTGGTGAAGGTCAGGAGGCTCCTTCCATCGGTGCAAGTCAGCTCCTTCTCTGGTGGCTCATCTGGGCTTCTGGGACTTGCCCAGGGTCATACTTTGGGTCAGAGGGGGAGTCTTGAACCCAAGTATACCCGAATCCCGAGGCTAACCTTCTCTATCCACTGCCCCATGCTGACTCTCTGAGTTTTCCTATAGCGCTGTTCTATTTCTAATTCTAATAGTTTTCTGGGCATTGCTCCAGACCAACATACTTAGAAAACACATGGGTGAAGTGTGTTGTCTTAATTACTCCTCCCCAGTTAGATCACGGGGCCCCCCAATGACATCATGACATTCTCACTCTGTCCTCTCCTGTTCCCGACGACTGGTCTTCTGTGTCTTTTTTGTTTGATGGGTTGTTTTTTTTTCATTCATTTCTTATAAAAGCTTTTTGTTGAATGTGTTTCCCTCATTTATACACTTAGAGGTTTGGGGGAAGCAAGGGAGGGGAATAGGAATGAATGGGGAGAACTATAACATTTAGTCAGTTTGAATGAAAATCTCAATGGTTGTACTTGCAGCGTGGTAAGCCATTGTATAACTTAACGCACTCAAATAGTCGTTGTTTTTGTAACAGCAGCAAAAATAATCAAACGATAATACGGATGACATGTTATCCCTGTAATTGGCCCAGGATCCTGTCTTGGATTCCAGAAGGAAGAATTTCTAACTGGAAACAAGTATGTGGTGATATCTTTATGAAAACAATGAATTAGATCCAGTGGGGAATCCTGTGGCCACTGGAACACTGAGTGGACTGTACTGATGAAGGGTGGGGTAGGGTGAGGAGTAGGGAATCATGTGAGCAACTCTGACCTACTTTGTCTCAGTGGTAGGCAGCAGTCATGTGCCCATCTCTTCCTTTATCCTTTGTCCCCTTTCCTTCTCAAAGGGCTAAACTACAGGGACCAGACTAGACTGGACCTTGAGTAGGCTGGCCCTAACTGGGGATGCTGGGCAGAGCTAAGGTTTGTTGCTTTCCAGTCTGGTCCTGAAATCTTAAATCAGGTCTATTCACACTCACCAGGACCCATCTGGCATGGGGGAGCATGGGATTTTAGAACTGGAAGGAAACTTGGCAACTGTCTAGTCCAACCCTCTCATTTGACAGATGAGAAAACTGAGGCTCAGAGAAGTTATAACATAGCAGAGAAGAGAGTTAAACCAAATTGGATTCAAAATCAAATACTCTCTTTACCACCATACCGCATCCAGTCTTTTGAGTCTTTCTTTGAAATGATACTTGAAACTGCATCTTCTCCTTCTGCCATCATAGTTCTAGCAGTTGTTAACCCCCCCTCCCGACAGTCTGGCCTCAGGCTGTAATAAACATCATAACCTCCCAAGAAACTAGGGTGGCTTCATCTCTCTGCCTTCTGCACTGGTCTGACCATGCCCTAAACTTGTATTCAGATCTGGGCACCTCATTTTAAGGACATTGATAAGCTAAGACATTGAGGTGTCACAATGCAAGGAAGGCTAGAATTGGAATCAAGAACTGAATCTGAATGTAATAGATATGAGGATGGGCAAGGCATTCAACCTATCTCAGGCTCAGTTTTATCATCTATATAATGGGGATAATATTAGTTATTTGTATTAAGTGATCAAAAGTGCTTTGTAAACTTTAAAGGGCTATTTGTATAAATGCTATTATTATTATTATAATTATTATAAATGCCATTATAATATGCTCTTATTAGTCAGAAAGCTTCTAAGAGAGGGCAGCCAGACAGGCTTTGAATTCACCCTGTGTTCAGCTGAAGGAACTGTGTGTGTTTATGGAGAAAACTTAAGGAGGGAATAGCTGGACATGCCAGCTATCTTCAATGATTTGAAGGGCTTTAAAAGAGGCAGTAGACTTGTTTTGTTTGCCTTCAGAGGGCAGAGCCAGGAGGAATAGGGGTAGTCTGCAGAAGGCAGATTTAAGATGGATGTAAAGGGAGGCAGAGTGGACAGAGCTGGCTGTAAAGCCAGGAAGACTTGGGCTTGAATCCTGCTTTTGACACATCCTTACTGTGTGACCCCAGACAAATCACTTAGCTCCTCAGTGCTCAGTTGGAAAGAAGGTGCTGACTTGTATTAGGTGAGGGGAATGCCTTGCACTATAGAAATCATCGTCCCCACCCCCATCTCTAATATTCTCTCACTAGACCCTGATGGCGGAAGGGAAGGAGTCTTTTAGGAAGCATTGAAAGGCAGGTTCTAGCCCTTGAGTCATTATTCCCATTTATCACACAGTCTTTCTTTTGCCTATTGGAAGGGGGAAGGCAGGACAATTGGGGTTAAGTGAGTTGCCCAAGGTCACACAGCTAGAAAGTGTTAAGTGTCTGAGGCCAGATTTGAACTCAGGTCCTCCTGACTTCAGGGCTGGTGCTCTACTCATTGTGCCTCCTAGCTGCCCCAGACATGGTCTTTTCAACATGATGAAGATGAGTGATTAAAAAACAGTTGGTACTTCTCCATTAAATCATAACCCTGGAGCTGGAAGGGATCCCTGAGGTCCTGTGGCCCAACCCCTTCATTTTAGAGGTGAACAGACTCAGGCTTACAAAGGTCATACATACACAGGTAGTAGTATGCAAATCATTCCAGGCCATTTTCCCCTGCATCCAATGCAGTTCTCAGTGATGACCCATCTGTCACAAAATGTAGACCTTGGGTCAGTCTGTAGTGGTCTGTGTGGACTCCTTAGCCCAGCATTTAAGGTCCTATGCTCTGCAGCCTTTCCCAATAGCACTCCTCCAGCTGGACTGGACCGGACTGTTTGCCTCCTGTCCTCAAAGCTGGATTCCTTCTTCTTTGGGGTTGGGGGATGGCATATCAGCATATGAAGGGGATTGTAGGTTCAGTCAGAACATATAGTTTTGTCACTCACTAGCTGTATAACTGCCCCTCTCTGTGACTCAGCTTCCTCATCTGTAAAATGAGATTTCTTAAGGTTCTTTCCACCTTTAAACCTATAACCCTATGCTTGGCCTTGAGCCTGTTTCAGTCTGAGCTTCACCCTCCTCAGGGCACAGTGGACGTCACAGCATCTGTCCTAAGCATCTCCCGGGGTTGCTGCCCAGATCAGATTATGCTCTTTGCAGCCTTAAAGTGTGTTGGAAACAATCAGGGATTATTAGTCTTCTGCTGCCTCTTTAATCTGCCAAAGAAAATGGATTCTTGGAAAACAAGAAGCTCTTCAAGGCTGGTTTCAGGACTGAGGGTGACTGATCTGTCACAGGGTTCCGAAAGCACCAAATGCCATTTCTTGGAACTGACTGTGAGGGCGACTAGAAGTTGAAAGAAATCAGGTCAGGAACCAGCTCCAGAAACCTTGGAGGTAAAACCAGGGTGGCTGGCGCCGTTGTGGTCTGGGGCTGAGGTTGTGGGATGGGGTGCCCTCACACTCATGGGCCAAGGGTCCTGGGGCCAGAGCCCCAGCCAAGTGGAGTACTTTTAATGTCCTCTTTTGTTTTAATCGTCCGCCATGAAGAGTCCTTTAAAATCACTCTAAATACTTCCTTGGTGTCACCACTAACAGGCCTAGATTTGTGTGAGGCAGGCAGCTGGCATCTCCCTGTTTCTGATACTCCCAGGACGCCTCTGCTGAGGCCTAGGTGCCTCTCTGAGTCTATTTCACAGATGGGGAAACTGAGACCCAGAGAGATTATCTAATTCAACCCCTTCACTTTACAGCCAAGAAAAGATGCTAGTGGGTACAGTGGTGCACAGAGCTCTGGGCCTGGAGTCAGGAAGATCTGAGTTCACATCCAGCCTCAGACATTTACCAGCTGTGTAACCTCAGGCAAGTAACTTACCCTCTGTTTGACTCAGTTTCCTCAACTGTAAAATGAGTGCTAGTAATGCCGCCTACCTATGGATAAAATGAGGCATCTGTTAAGTGCTTCAGTGCAGTGCCTGGTACAGAGCAGGGGCTTAATAAATCCTCCTTCCCTTCTTCCACTTTTATGTTCTGTATGTAGAGTGTTCTTCTTTACCAGCTCAGAGGACAGACAGTACTCTGCTGTTCACCAAGAGCTTGCAGGCTTTCTGCAGGACACACTCCGTGTGACATGGATGGGGTGAGGGAGGAGATCCCTGTAATGAATTTTGCCCAAGGCAGGACCCTAGAAAAGGGGAGCTTCCAGGCTGTCTGCACTGGATGAAGCCTGCTGCTGTCTGGGGCTTCTGGGATGGCTGTCATGTTGTCAGTGTTCATGTTCATTGATATGACATCTTATTGATTTGCACTGGTACACTCTGTGTGTGTGTGTGTGTGTGTTTGTTTCTGTGTCTCTGTCTCTTTGTCTCTCTCTCTCTGTTGGTCTCTCTTCCTCTCTCTTTCTCTGTCTCTGTCTCTCTCTCTGTCTGTCTCTCTGTGTCTGTCTCTGTCTCTGTCCGTCTCAGTCTGTCTCTCTCTTCTCTCTCTCTCTCTGTTGATCTCTGTCTCTCTTTCTCTGTTTCTCTCTCTCTCTCTTGCTCTAACTTACTGCTGCTAGGCACTGATGGATGATGCTTGTTCTACAGCAGCTGCACCAGGCGTATGGGGTTTGAGGGTGAAACAGTAGCTGGTCCAGGCCTGGCAGGAGGAAGTTTCAAGCTGTCTGCTTCTGGCCGTTGCATTGTGCCTTCACCTGCCACCTTCTTTCAGTGACTCACAGGCTCCTGGGGTCCTCAGAGGGACAGGATAAAAAGCAGTTCTTGCTGACACTCATCCATTTCCATTCCTCTTTGGAAAATAATTTCTTTACCTTGATATGTGAATTATTGTACCTCTTCTCCAATGGAAGAGAGCAGTGGGACTGGATTATTTGCAGGATTTGTTTTTAACAGGCAAAGGTATATATATATATATATATATATATATATATATATATATATGTTCTTATGAACCTTTAAAGGATGGAAAAGTGCTCTTCCCACCATTGATTGGGGTGACTGGCCTGGCTATGAAGGTCCTATCTGTGATGAGTTGGGGAAGGGGAAGCAGGAAGGAGAAAACGTCATTTCCAGTTCTCTTACACCCCTCCCCTGCTGTGTCCTCTGTAGTCTGGTGACAGCTGCTTCCTTGCTGTCCCTGGAACACACAACCCCATCTCCTGACTCCAGGCATCTTCCTTGGCTGTCTCCCAAGTTCCCTCTCCTCCTCTCTGCCCCCTGGATTCATTCATGCCTGAGCAAAATCTCAGCCTTCTAAGGACTCTTTCCCAGTCCTCATTGTTAGTGCCTTCCCTCTAAAATGGCTCATTTACTTGCGTATTCTGGTTTTTGTTTGTGTATTCATCTATATACCCAGTGTATATCTAGTTTGTAAACAGCTGTTTGCATATTATCTCCCCCACTAGGCTGTGAGCTCCTTGAAAGCAGAAATTTACCTTTGACTTTTTAAAAAAGTTATTTCTAGTACTTAGTACAATGCTGGCCCATAGGACAGGCTTGATAGATGTTTGCTGACTTGACTTGAACCATTGGGCCACAGATTTATAACTAGAAGGGAACTCAGAGGCCATGGAGTCTAATCCGCTCATCTTACAGATGAGCAAACTGAGGTTCAGAGAAGTTAGGTGACTTGCCCAGGATTACCCGTTAGTAAATGTCTCAGGTAGGATTTGAAATCTGCACCTGTCTACTGTGCTGTGATGCCTCCAAGACTATTACAGCTTTGCCTTTGGGGTTGGATTCAGTGGCTACTGTCCAAGTCTTATCTCCTCAACTAGACTGGGGGTCATAGAGAGCAAGGACCACCTGACTTCTGCTTATTTGCACTGTCCATAGCACCCTAGAGCAACGCACCGAACCTTAGAGTCATTCGAAAAAATTTGCTGAGTGAATGAATGGCTCTTGTTAGGGCTGAACATCCCTGTCTCCATAGACAGTCTAAGGGACTGGCATGAAGTTTTCTGAGAGCAAGGACACCTTCTCCTTATCAGCACAATGAGGCAGTGATGGTACGAGAGAGAACTCTGGGTTTGGATCCATAGAGTTACAGTGGAAAGAGGGACAGATTTGGTGTTAGAGGATCTGGATTCAAATTCTGGCTTTTCTCCTTTCCTGGGTGAGTCAAGTCAAGTCAACTGGGCAAGCCACAAAACTTGATTTTCTTAATAACTGCTGTAGTTTTCAGGTGTTTCAGTCTGTCCAACTCTTTGCCCACTCCCCACCCCCTACCCTTGATATTGGCCACATTAACATAAGGCGGGGGTTGGGTTTGTGGGCTCTGTCAAGGTCTCTAGTTGAGAAACAAATGTGCTGATACTACTTGGGGCTGATGACTTGGCAAAGATACTGGAGCGGTTTGTCATTTCCTTCTCCAGCTCATTTTACAGATGAGGAAACTGAGGCAAACAGGGTGAAGTGATTTGCCCAGGGTCACACAGCTAGTGAGTGTCTGAGATCAGATTCGAACTCAGGTCTTCCTGACTCCAGGCTTGGCACTCTATCCACTGTGCCACCCAGTTGTCAGTCCCATTCTTAATAATAACTAGCATTTATATGGTACCTACTACATGCCAGGCACTGTTAAGTACTTTACAAATATTAACCCGTATAATCTTCGCAAGAACCTTGGGAAGTAGGTGGCGTTATTATCCTGGGAAACTGAGGCAAACAGAGGTTAAGTGACTTGCCCAGGGTCACACAGCCAGAAAGTGTTTGAGGCTGAATTTGAGCTGAGCAGAGCTCTGTGCATTGTTGCACCCGCAGCTGTCTTTTCTTGGCTCTTAAGTGAGGGGATAACCTCTCTAAAATCTTTCTAGCTCTAAATCTGTCTTCTTACCTGTAACCAGGAGTCTTTCTGGCCTGTTTCCTCATATATGAAATGAGGTGGGTAGAGTAGGTGATTTCTAAACCCTCTCCTAGCTTTAAAGGTTTGTTTTGTGAAACCCGGCTGTTGTTATTCCCTGTGTGACTGGGTCCAATGAGTAACTTCTCTGGTTTTCAGTGTCTTGATCTGTATAATGGGGATGCTGAACGGGACTAGATTGCTCTAAATTCCTTTCACTTTTATGTTTAGGAGGCAACACCTACAAGCCTACTTTTCCTGTGGCTGCTCCAGCTGCTGCTTCACCTCCAAACCCCCTACCCAGGGTGCAGCTGCCCTATTATAATTACCAGTGCCTAACAGCAAGATATCATTTAAGGAAAGCCAGTGCAAATGTTTTTGTATTAAATATTTTTGTTTGTTTGAAAGAGCCTCTCTTCTCCTTCTAGGTCCATATTTAAGCCTTTCATCTTTGTGGATGATGTAAAGCTCGTCCCTAAAGTCCAGTCTCCCTGCTTTGGGGAGGATGACCCTGCTAAAAAGGAGCCTCGTTTTCTGGAGAAGCCTGACCGCCGGCATGAGCTCTATAAAGCCCATGAGTGGGCACGGGCTGTCATTGAAAGTGACGAGGTGAGACACGGGAAAGAGGGCGGGAAAGAGGGACCACATGCCCCTGGTCTGGGACAAGGGGGAGCACTGTGGGAGGATGACCCTGATCTCTGAGGTCTGCTCCTGATGATCTGTGTTCCCAGACAACCTTCCCAGACTCGCCTCTGTATTTTCAACAGATTCTTGATTTCTGTTAAGTTTTCCCACAAAGTCTTTTGAAACAAAGTCACCTGGTAAAATGTTGTCCAGAGATTACACTTAGCCTTTGAATATCCTTCTTCCCTTTGTGGCTTTATTTTGTCAAAAATTGCCTTTTCAATGAGGATGAAATTCTTTTTAGAAATCACATCTCTACCTTTTCACCAAAAGACAAGTTATTTATATGCAGGAAGGTGAAAATACACACTTGCCAGTAATAGTTTAACGATAAGAATTACAATCTTATGCTATTTGAATAAATTAAAATACAGGCACCTGTTCTCCCCCCAACCATCTGAGTTCTTCACAAACTTTCAAAGTATCAATTCAGACTTGAACATTGCCTAGTAAAGCTGCTCCCAGAGACCCCCATAGCATGGCTAGCCATCTCTGCCTGCTGTTAATGACAGCGGTTCATTTCAAAGCCAAGGTTGGAATGGATGGGATTAGAGGTTAGGGGGCCAGCCCTCTTATTCCAGAAATAAGGGACTTTGGAGGGAACCCACTTAGTTGTTGCTAACTGGTATCAACAAGGTATGCCCTCTAGTTTTCCCCAGGATATGAGACATTAATTATCAAAGTTGCTTATACCCCATGAGATTTAGCAGATGTGCAACACTCTTGTTTTGTTAAAGGCTGAGCAGGTTTTCTGTCACAGAGATCCAGTATGAAAGAGTGTGTGTGAATGTCCTACCGTGGTGGAAAGACAATGAGATTTGCAGTCAGAACTTATGTCCAGGCCCTTTGTGTACTCTGAGTGGGACTTTCATCTCTGGAGACCATCTCTGGGCCCTGGTCTCCTCTTCTGCAAGAAGAGGCCAGATTAAGTGACATGATGGTTTTAATATGATCTCACTTACTTAGTTGCTGCGTGACACTGGACAAGTCAGTCAGCTTTTCTGGGTCTCAGTTTTTCCATCTGTAAAATGAGAAGGTTGGGCTCGGTGGCCTCTGAGGTCCCTTTCCTAGTAAAGCTAAGGTCTCTTCTTAGGGACTCTAAGTCTAGCATCCATGATGAGATGATGTCTGAGGTTCCCTTCCATTCTTTCATGCTTCTACCGTGTTCAGCATGGTGAGGCAGCCAGCGAGCTGCGCAGAGAGGTTCTCCATGTGCTTGGTTGTAATAGCCTGTCTCTCTTCCCTCAGGACCAAGGCCACAAGCTCATGGAGACCATGCTAGACCTGGAGAAGCAAGGGTTGGAAGCCATGGAAAGCATTCTGAGCAGCACAGACCCCATGGACCCCACCGAGGTGGCCGACCTCTTCTATGACTGTGTTGACACAGAGATTAAGTTCTTTAAGTGAAGTAAGCCCCCCCTTTCTCTCTCACTTAGAAGCTCCCTACTTGGCCAGACTCCAGGCAAATCCAATCCCCTGCCCCCTTGAGTAAAATAGAAGATGGACATTTCATCCCCTTTTCTAAACAACCAGTCTAATTTTAACTCACACTCTATGCTTTTGGTCTCAGAAAGAAACTCCCTTGGCCCTCCTAAGATTTAGCCAGCTTTAGTTTTTTTCATCAGCCTGATCGTTGGCTTTGTATGACTAACTGTGGATTTTAAGCTGCTGTTATCTTATTTCAGTGATGATGGGCACGCTTAGCCTTTTCCCAAGAAGACTAGTGCTTGTCAAGCCTTGAAGGATAGCCTTCACTTTGCTGAATTTTCAGGAAGGCAAAATGAAAGTAAAGCCTTTAAAGAGTCTTTCTCTCTTCTTAGTGGCTGTTTCAAGTTTAACAAACCGGCTTTTCTTTGCCCAGTCACATGCTGTTTTGTGTATAGTCCAAGGAGAATGTCAGCAGTGTGGCCACGATTTTCCAGTGGGGGTGTTGGCCCCGTGGAATGCCTTTCTGGGCCACTAGAACAATTGGATGAGAGAAACTCCCTGGCCCATGTTCTGGTGACTGGAGTCACAGACATGTTTTCCTTCTAGTCACTGTGTCCCCAGGAAGGCTCTTAAGGAGGGAGAGGCACACACACAATTGTCTCAGAGGGAACTGGATGAATTTGAGAGGCGCTGAGTCAGTGCATGGATTGATACTGAAACGGCCCCTCCAGCATGGATCTCGGCAGGCCAGCTGCTTCTCCACCTGGATGGTGTCATGCATGTAGATGATTTAGAACCAAGCTGCTGCTGGCTAGCTTGAGGTTACTGTAATTAAATGGCCCCATGGACGGATTCCAAGCATACAGAGGCTGGGAATCCACCAACACAAAAGGCAGAGGGGGAAAACAAGCAGCCAGTGACCATGGAGGCTTCAGCTGATGTTCTCACAGGCCTAGATTCCCTCCTTTCTCTGGGAAACTCAGAGGAACTCTCCCAGTGTATGCATTATCTCAGCAGCCACTTAGGGTAATTAAGTTGATTCGTTCTGCACGTGTAAAATTAAGAGAAATAAAGCAATTTGCCAGTAGTATCTGGAAACCAGCTTAAGGGAGACCAGACTGTGTCCGCACTATGAAGGCAGAGTACAAGGAGGGTTAGAGAGGTCTAGGATTGCTCTGCGGGGCAGCTGTTGGACTCTGTCTCTGAATAGTTGACATTTATTTACAAATCACTTTAAGGCTTCCCAAGTGTGTGACCTGCTGTCTATGGTACTTTCTGCTGCTGGCTGTACATTGTTCACTTCTCCTGTGTCTGGCTCTTCTTCCTCACTGTTCCCCCACTTCTCAGCCGCTGTCTCCCAAAAAACTTATGTGGGGAAAGCTCTTAGACTAGGGTGTTCCCTCTTCCCTCCCTTGCTTAACTGGGAAGAGGCCGATATCTCTTTTTTAAAGTCCTTGTTTATGACTAAAATGGTCCCCCCAAAAGGGTCATAGTTTTAGAAGGGTGGTGAGATGATCATCAGCTGAAAGAGACAAATGTAATTAAACCAAGGGAACCGGCAAGTTAGAGCACCTGCACGGTGACCATTGGGATGGGATTCCTTGTCACTACTTGTGTTGGTAGGACTGCAGATGGGACAGCTTTGAAGGTTACCCAACCCTTAATAATGTTGTAGCTCCAGCTTGCTTCCTTCATAGATGTGCTCCTTACTTTAAACCTCTTAGCCAAAGTCCTGTGGTAGTTGAAAAGCATGGTTATTTTATCAAATTCTGTACCTTATGATGTTAACTCCGAGTAAGCAAATGTCTGATAGCTGTAGAGATAAAAGAGCAGAGGCCACAATTACAAAGATAAATTCCTTTACAGACTGTGGGCTACCAAATGTACAGTTTTCTTTCTGGAGAGTGGGATGAGACTTCTGTTTAGTTTCCATAGCCAGAACGGCTTTCTTAGGCTTCCCATTGACTGGTGGTAGTAGAAGGTAGCAATGGTGGAGATGGTTTGGTGACATTCCTGAGCTCAGAGGTCATTCTTGAGTCTAGCTGTAGACTATGTATTCTTAGACCCTGTGGATCCCTTTGGCAGTCTGGGTAAGCCTGTGAACCCCTTTGCAGAATCATGTCTTTAAATGTGAAAAAAATAAATACATAGAATTTCAAAGGAAGCCAGTTATATTGAAATGCAATTGTAAAAATATATTTTTAAGAAGTTCATGGACCCCTTGAGATCTATCCATGGACCCTAGGTTAAGGTCTCTTTGTAATGGAAGGAGTAATGATGTAATATGGGATGTTTTAAATAAACTAAGAGAACCTTAGAAAGAAATTCTACAAACTCATGATGGGGACTGGGATCAGTAGACCTTTTGCTATTGAGAACTCGGAGATCTGCTCCATATCAACCAAGTTGATTTAAATGGTGAGAACATAAGTTCAGTTCTCCTGATTCCCACTGTGGCTTAGGTCTTTACTGGTACAACTCTGAAGATGAACCTTGTTGCTCTAGCCTTGTGCCTGGTCCCTACAGACATAACTGCTGAGACTATCACACGACATTGACCTTGCTCGGGCCGATGAAAAGAACGGCAGAGCTGACTCTGGCTGATCATGTGGGTCAGTCCTGTCTATGCTGTTCTTAGCCCAACGTCACTATGCTGATTCAATAACTCAGAGCAAATTTTGTTTTTTAATAAGGCTGGTTACAAGGAAATGTGGGCCTCAGGTTGTATACACTTTGAAGATGGCCTGGTTAGTTTCTGTTTCCCCAGGAGTGGTGGGAAGGTGGGCACTGAAAAGCAAATATATTTGGGTAGGTTAAGTCATTGATGTTTCTGCCGCTCCCCCTGAATGGTTTTGCACATTTATTTAACACTCACTTATATAGTTCTGTGCCTGATCTGATTGGGCCTTTGCCTTTTGTGGCTGAAAAAAACAACAACCTGACAACTCCAAACTAACAAAAATTCAATGAGGGCTTTGGGTCTCTTGGAAAATACTTGAGGAGGCTCATAAACTCCACTGTGGAGTCCATTCTGATATTTTTTAAAAGTATTTTTCCCCTGCTTTTTGGAGGGGGAAGGCAGGGAAATTGGGGTTAAGTGACTTGCCCAAGGTCACATGGTTCGTAAGTGTTAAGTGTCTGAGGCTGGATTTGAACTCAGGTCCTCCTGACTCTAGGGCAGGTGCTCTATTCACTGCACCACCTAGCCACTCCTGTAGGCACATTAAAAAAAAATTAATGCTTAAAGCTTGGAATGTTGACAAATTTGCCAGAATAATGATGTGGGATCTGTCTTTGCATTCAGAAGACATGACCAATAATGGGTAGAGAGGCTGGTCAGAATCATCGTCTTCTACAATCCAAGACAACATTAATTTGACTGTTGTCTTGTTAAAACCTAGCTGGTTACCAGCTACAGATGAGGACAGGCCAATGGTTTTAAGAGGAAAGAGCCCGGTTTTTGTAAAATGATGCTGGAAAGGTTTAGAATGGTAAAGTTTAAAATGTTAGACCAACAAATTATTCTATATGAAGCCAACACCATGAAGAAGCTCTGACATCAGAGCATGCAGACATAGTTCCACTTAGATCCCAATAACACAGTTCTTGGCTATCAAATGAAGACATGAAATGATCAGAATGCCCATGTGCTAGGAGGGACATCAGGACCTCATGGGTAGAAAGTCAGCCTTGGGGTCAGTAAAACTGAGGTTCAAGTCTTGCCTCTTTGCTACACAGTTGTTACCCAGATCCGCTTCTCCCAGCCATGGAGGCCAGGTAACTTCATTCAATAGATTATTTTTGGCCGATGCTGATCATTTCATGCAGCTTCTAAGTCCCATTCACCGTTTCTGATCCTGTGTCAATGTGTGCTTTCTCGGATTGAACCCAAGCACTATGTGAATCTTCATTTGCTAATTTCTTGTGGAAACTCACCTGCACCTGTTTGCAATCATCCTGTGATAAAATGAAGTGTCTTAAATGGAAAAATACTCTTTGTTGAGAACAATGAAAGAGGAAACATTCCTTTTCCTGTTATGGGAGCAGACAATGTAGTTATGATGATTAATTTTTTTAACCAATGCCTTTGAACAGGAAGATATTCTTCGCCAGCTCTTCTTTATGACCTTGTCTTTAAATGCATTATGCATAAAATTAAAACTGTACTGAATCACCCCAAACTGCCTCCTTTGTAATATGTCTCAGCTGTCCCATAAATAAATGTGGGGAGACGTTGGAACCAGAGAGTTGTTAGAAGAGATGTCTGGTTGTCCTGCAATGAGACTATTGTGGAATCCTTGATGTGAGGGCAGCACTAGCCCTCATGATCAGAATGGACCCGACCACTGCCTCCATTATATCCTGCTTTGGGAATGAGCTCCCCTAGTCAAGGCAATCCAGAAAAAAACAAATAAACAAGCTGCCCCTTCCAGCTGAATATGATTATGACCTAAGTAGGGCAGGGTAAGTCATGATTCAGACCTTCCTGTGACAGGATGAGTTTAATGACATTCTTACCCACCTCTGTCCCTTCTTCTACAAACTTTCGCAAGGTCAGAATGGAGGTCTAGGCTGTCTCTCTTATAGGGCACTATCTTCTGGCCATAAACAGTGGTAACAAAAATGTCATTCTTCTGTTTCTAGTGTTATGATCATTAAACCTATCTCTGCAAGCTGTGGAGGGATCATGGGATTGTAGACCTAGGGCTGAAAGGGAAGAAGGAAAAAAAGCATTTATTAAGTACCTACTATATGCCATGCAATGTTTTAAGTGCTTTACAAATATTATCTCATCTGCTCCAGAGTTCAGAGGCCAGCTTGTCCAGGCTCCATGTTTTACAGATGAGGACACTGAGACCCAGAGGGGTATGGGGTCACACAGCTAGTAAGTAGCTGAACTGGGGTTCGAACCTAGGTCCTCTTGACTTCAAATAGGGGGCTGTTTCCATTGAACCAGAAATCTCAACCTCTGATTTTACAAATGTGGTCATGGAAGACAAGGAGCACACAGCATTAGGCAAGATTAGCATTTGGAAGTGGGTCCTTTTAGTTCAAATACAGGAGTTGGGTCATTATACTATCTCGTGGTTCCTCATGCTATCAATGAGGAAAGAAAATGCCCCAAGTCCTTCAGGTAGTAAATGGTACAGTGCAATTTAGACCCCAGATCTCCCTTTTCCAAATCCAGTGGCCCTTCAGGTTGCACACTCTGACATCCTCAAAAGCTCCTAGGATGGAAGATCTAAATAAAACATGGGCACAGACTGGGCAGGATTCCTCTATTATCTGAACTTACCCAAGCCTGAGAGGCTTTGCACTAGCACATGGGATGGGAGCTCGAGTGGAATGGGGAGGCTCTGCATCAGTTCCTTCAGAATTCTACTCAGAAGGGCTTAATAATCAGAAAACTCCAGCTATCTTGGGTAGGATGGACTTCAAAGAGTGCAATGAGAGGGTGGCCAGCACACTGTTTTATATTAAGAGGCTCTTTTCCTTGAAGTCAGCTTTAAAAAGAAAGTCTCTTCCATTCTGTGGCTACTGTGGGAGGTTTATAAGGAAGGTAGATCATTACTGACCATGATAGACATATGGCATGGAGAACAAAGACTGGGGCATTGGTCAGCCAACAAGCATTTATTAAATACCTACTGTATGTCAGGCACTGAGGGTATAAATAGAAAAAGTATAAAATAACCTTAAGGAGCTTACTCAATTTAAGGATTTATTTTTAGACTAGTTTCCAGAAGGCCTATTTAAGTTTTATTTGGGGAACTAAACCATCCTTGGGAGGCAATGGGTTCCCCTTCACTGGATATTCAAGTGAAGCCAGAATGATCAATAACATTATAGGGGGATCTCATTCATGTGAAGGTTGGACTAGCGGGCCTTTGAGGCACCATTTCACTCTGAAATTCTGATGGTAAAAGAGAAGTACAAAGAATAGTCATGGCCCCAAATAAGATGTATGAGAAGATTCCTCCTTTGAAGAGGTGGGAAGTATGGTGGGCTGGGGGGAGAGAACATGGCATATATGTTGAGACTTAGTCAATGTGTTAATCAGTTTTGTTGATTTTTTTCTATCTTATTTTTTTCTTTAAAAATATCTTTGTTATATGGGATGGCTGTGGGAGGGCAAGTCAGAGGAATCCTGGGAGAAACTGAGATGTCAAAACAAGAGAGATCAATAAAAATGTATTCAATTTTTTTTAAGTCTCAGAAGAACAGGGGAGGTTTTGCATGGGATGGGGTGGGATGTCAGATCTGCCAGCTCAAGCCATGTTGAGAGGGGGTATGGGCATACATTACAGATGAGCTCTTCTCAGAGTTCAAACATTTGAATTAAAAGTGTTTTTTCCAACTGAATGTATGTGTGGGTATATGCATGTATATAAAGAATTATTTTCCAAAAAGATGCTCACCTAGGCCTGTATTTCCCAGAGTTTCTGGTTCTGCACAAACACTATTCTGCCCCATCATGAAGCCTGTCTTATAATCAGATTAAAATGGCCCCTTAATCCACTGCACCAGGGATGGTCCTTATGTCCAGTGCTGGCACTGACCCTGGTATTGCCATTCATTGTTAACTATATCAGCACCAAGAAATTGATTTATGAAGAGAATCCTTAATAAATATGAGATATATATTACACAGAAAGGGCCTCTTGTAGATCACAGTAGCCATGAGAATCCTTGAGATGGGAGAGGGGGCAGGGAAAGCATCCATCAAACATCAAGACTGAGATCCTTCTTTGTACCATTTCATGATGAGAACTCCAGGCCTGAATATTGTCCCAGCAACTGGGCACCAGTGGTTAGTGAAAAGGTTGCTAATTCTATGACTGTATTCAGTAGGAGCTTAATAAATGTTTTTTATTCAGTAATTGCTTGTTGACTTGATTATATCTTTCCAGTTTCCAGAGACTGCAATCTAAAAACTGATTGTGGCTTTTTCTTTGCCTTTGAATAAGTCTAATTTTTTTAGCCACATCTTAAATTCAACAAGCAAAGTCTCCCTATTTTCTTTCATCTATGAACATATTGAGAACAGTCCACAGAGTTTCTCTGGCCACGTGTTTTGTTCTATGATGGAGAGAGAACTGGGATCATGTATGTTCCCATGACTCTGTGGCTTTAAAAGATGTAGGGTTGGGTATATATGTGGGAGGTAGGAGAGAGGAGAAGTCCATTAACACTACTAATTTGGGGGTAAACCGAGCTCACTGGAAGTACAGAGCTTTACTACAGTTTGGCTCTTGTTGAAAGGGGAAAGCTGGGCCAGTTGGAGGAAGCCTGTGCTTACCAAGGAGGGGATGAATCAGATATGGGGGGGAGGAATTTCTCTGCATGCTTCACTCTCTACTTTTTGTGAGGGGTGGGCTGATCACATGGCAGGAATGTGAGGATCCCCGGTGGTCAGTTGACAGGCTCTGCCAGGATCCTCACAATATTTGAACATGGTGAGTAGATTCCCTGTGGATGTATGGATGTATGGGAGGGCAAGAACCAGAGACACCCAAGACAGGTGAAGGATAGGGATGGGCTGGGAATACCCACTGTTGAGATCACAGATCCATTCAAATACTGAACCAAAATGGACATTCATCACTCTAAGGGAAGACTCTGGGAGCAGTATTACTGTCTCAGAACAGTGACTTCAGAAACAACTGAGAACATGTCTATCACCACGGGAACCCAACCTGAGAGAGATCTCTCAAAGCTCATTAGGTACCATAAGGAAAGGTCCTCAGAACCATATGCAGTGGGGTGTAAGCTCTCTGAGCACAGGCACTCAAGGTCTTCCCAGCACCCAAGCACAGCATTTGCAAGTAGACACTTAAATGAATCAATGGAAGGAAAAATGTGACAGCCTTGTAAGCAGATGACAGATAACATCAGGTAGTACTGGCTTCTCCTATTAATAATCAGGTTAGACAAAGAACTCAGTCATTGTTGTATGGAAACAAATTCCTTCTCTTTTTTTTAATTAAGGGTCATATTTACATTCGGCAACAAAATTCACATATTGAAAATCAGAGGGAAAGTGGGAGAAAAGGTAGAGAGCCATGACATCCTGGTCATTACATGCTGACTGGTGAAATCCATTGGCTGTAGTGTGGGTACGTTGCTTGTCCATCCATTCTGTAAGGCATTTTTTGGTTTCATTACCTAGCTAATGCAATTAGACTATGGAATCATGTCATCGATGAGTTGCCATGTACTCTTGAACTGGGGGACTAGCTAAAACTTTTCTAAAAATGATTCAAAAAATGTTGGATTTTTTTCAAAGACACTGGAAGGGCCAGCCCACGTGGCTATTTACACTCATGGAATGAATACTGAACAGGGAAAGTAGATGCCCTCTCCCTGATACCACTAATCAGGCTGGGGTCAATCTCCTCTTTGTACTGACTTGGACAAATGGGCTGCCACACATCTGGGCACATTTAAAGAAGAAATCACGAAAATAAAAGACAGCTACAACACTGATTCAAAACCTGTGCAAAATGACCTAACTATAGTAAATAAGAGCTTGCTGCTGAGCTCATTCGTCAGATGAAAAACAAAAACTTGAGTTTGGTGTAATTGCTGATGACATTCTCGGGCAGATCCTCCATCCTGCTGTACAGACCAGGACATGATGATGGGACTTTGACTTCATCTGGCTTCTTACCGCAGAGTTTTCAGTGGTAGCTGTAAAGATAATACAGTTCTGAGCACTGTAGTGAGAAAAGTTGCCTCACCTACCAGATCAGGTCAAGAGCATGGAATCTGGTATAATGGAAGGCTAGATGCCTCCTCAAGTTTCCTTCAAGCCCTAAATATAGGATTCTCTGATTCTTTAAATTCTGAAAATGCCACAATTCTAGGTATGGCTCTCAAAGGACCTCCTGTTTCCTACTCAAAGAACACAAGATGGCCTCTTGTAAAAATCTCTACAAGTTGGAGGCACAATGATTTTTTTTCTGGTTCCTTTGTGGCAGAGCTGAGTTGGGTTAGATGGTTCCAGCATGAATACTGCATCTGACTTTTTTTCTCATCAGAAATCAAACGTGAAATGGAATGAAATAATCAACAAAGTTGACTATTTGTGAGGAGCTCATGCTCCTCTAGAATCCACTAGGGGCAAGCATTGGTCATCTTCAACTTAATTGGTAAGCAACTTGCCTAGGTTTCAAAGATAGATTTACTAGAAATGCAGGGGAGAAACTGAGATCATTCTTGCCCCCTAGCTCAGTGCTTTCACTGCTGGACCATGCAGGTTTGGGTGAATAAATGAACACAGACATCCCTTGGAGGCCCATCCCTGAGATTTCATGATTCATGGTGTTACTCTCCAGGAGGCTACCTGTTTCTTCTCCAAGTAAGGCTCTTGTGAAGCTGTTCTTAACGAGTATCTTAACAAGATGCTGAAGACTTGGACATTTTGGGTGAAAGCTTCAAATTTCACCAAAATGAACACTCAGTAGACTAGGATTCCAGCTAAACACAAAGAATGATTTCCCAGATATGGGAATAATTAGATATTGAAGTTGGCTCCCAGCAGAGACTGAAATGGCCATTTTTAGGAACAAGACTAGTTCTGGTTCACCTGGATAAGATGCAATGATGCCTGGAATCAGGGAGACCCTTTAGGGCAATAGGGTCCCCAAGAAATGCTTATTGGTGATGATTCACATTTATAAAGCACTTTACAAAGGTAATCATCCTCATTGTTTCATGTTATGATCTTCTGTGATTAAGACTGAGTAGAAAAAAAGAATTAAGTTCCTTCCAAATGATCTCTGAGGTCCCTTCTACTTAGAAGCAATGCAGCCTGAAGGACAGAGTGCAGAACCTGGGGTCAGGAAGGCCTGAGCACGAATGAGCTCAGGTGCTAGGCAATCCACTTCATCACTCTCAGCTGCAGTTTCCTCATTTCTAAAATGGAGATCCTGGTAGCACCTCTCTAACAAAGCTGGGAATATCAAAAGAGAGAATGCCTATAAAGTGTCTTGTAGACCATCAAGTAGGGCTCTATAAATGTTGACTGCTCTGGCCATGGTACTGATGCTGATGCTGGAGCTGGTACCTTGGAGATTTCCTGATTTTAAGATACTAGGGTTGACTCTCAAGGGGCCCCTGGCCATACCACATTCCTATCATCTTTTATCTAGCTTCTAGAGGGGTCAGTAAAAAGAACCAATGAGTTAGTGGGGTTTCAATAACACCTAGATTCTTGGGATTGTCTCAAACTCGCAAATGGAAAAAAGTGAAATGCCAGGATAGGAAGGGACTGATGTAACATTTCCAATAATAACTCTTAAAGATGAGAACCAAACCTCCACACTGAGATAAGGGAAGTCAGCTCTTTGGGGGCTAGGAAGACAAATATCTTCAGCTGGTCTAAGAGATTGTCCTGGATCACCCAAGGTACTTTCCTACCTCAAATCCCTTTGGACCTCTCTGGTTTCCACTTGTGATCAGGAGCTGCCCTGTGATTTAGATCATAGATTTAAAGCAGAAAGAGACCAACAACTCACCTTTATTCAACACCTTATTTTACAGATAAGGATACTGAGACCCAAGGAGATGAAGTAATTTGTACCAAATCACACAGCTATTAAGTGGAAAATCTGAACCCACACCCTCCAAATCTCCTTTTTCTTCTCTGGGGACTAAAATGAAGAATCCTAAAAATAATTACATAATAATAGCTAAGCCTGGGCAGCACTATAAGTTGCAGAGAAGGTCCCCACCTGCATTTAGAGAGGAAGTTTTCTCCTCTGGGAATTCCTTGTACTAGAAATCCCAGGTCTTGCTCCTATCCCATATAGAACTCTTCAGAAATAATCATAGCCTCCTACAATATGCCTCAAGAGAACCTGGGAAAGCCTTGTTTCCACAGTCAGATATTAAGATCATTTGTGTCATGGACAATCTACATCAAATTGCTTGCTTTCTCAACAGAGGGAGAAGGGGTGGGAAGGAGAGAATTTGGAACTCAAAATTTGAAAAAAATGTTAAAATTACATTTACATGTAATTGGAAAAATTAAATATTAAATTCAAAATTTAAAAGCAGTCTATCTCCTAAAAAATAAAATAAAATCATGTATTTCTCATCTTTGTTTAAGATCAATGAGTTTTTTCATTGAGAGAAAAATTGAGGAGAAAGTTTTGACTGTTGTAAGAAAACATATCCTGGTTCATTCTCTGGTCCCCGGGACAGAATTCCAGCCCCAGGCTTGCCATTCAGGGACCTGTTGTTACCTGAGAGTTTCGACCCCTGGTATCCTCATTGCCCCGACCAGTCGCCTCTGCTGGGAGCCAGGAACCTGGAGTTGGACCTGAAAATAGAAGATGTGATTAATTAATCAGGATTAATTGGTACACCAAGAACAAAGAAATGTTTACAAAAATCAGCATCTGCAAGCAAGAGGAGCAGTCATAAGTGGTTATAAGACCTGCCCAACTGAAAACCTTCAAATTAAGAGCCACTGCCCTTGAAGTCAGCAGGCTTGGGTTCGAATCCTGCCTCAGGCACTTCCTTGCTTTGCTGTGTGACCTTGAACAAGCCTCTGCACATTTCCAAGTCTCAGTCATGTCATCTGTAAAATTTAGGGTATGGGAAGGGATGACCTTTAAGGCTCCTCCTGGTTCTAAATCTACGATCCTGTGCGTTTCTTGGGGAGGGCAGTCACTTTCTCATCCACAGTCTTAGTTGTAGACATACTGTCTGAGGAGGCAAAAGCTCTCACTACTCTAAATGTTTTATATACAGTAAACCACTTACCGTTTGCTTTACAAATGGTCACTGAATGAATGAGTGAAGGCATGTATGTGTGGAGACTAGAATAAATAGCCCAACTTTCCTTGTCCCTAGTAATTCTCGTTCAAGCATCTCTACCTCACCGCAGTTTTAATCAAGGTCTGCTTATCTCAGTTTCCCAGATAATGGCAGAAGGAGCTGGACTGTACCGTTGGTCGTCATTCTCTTCTGTCAGCCTCCACTCCACTGGCTTTGTGTGGATCTGAGCTCCATCTCTGGCTTTTTTGTCTCTAACTCCCTCCCGATCCAATCCAGTGAAGTTTACCAAGCACCTACTATGTGCTGGATACTGCGCTAAGGACCTCACAGTGTACAGTCATTCCAAATGGGTTCCACTGATGTCCTTCACCCCAGCAATTATTAAGCACCTATATTAACCCTAGGCAAGGCACTCTCAGTGCCCCCATGTGTGCTCAGACACAAAAACAAGTCAGTCCCTGCCCTCAAGGAGATAGATAAGATGTTATTAGGAAAACACAGCCTATAAACACAGATAAATAAATACAGCACATATACCAAGCAATACAAAGTCATTTCAAGATGAGAGAACACAAATAACAGGTGGTCGGGAAAGGTTTGTATAAAATGTGGTCCCTGAGGAAGGAAACAGGAATTCATTGAGTGCCTCCTACGTGCCAGACACTTTGCTGAGCACATTAAAATATTATCTTATTTGTCCTCACAGCATTCTGCTGCCTTTATTGTTCCTATTTTTACAGCTGAGGAAACTGAGGCAGATAGTGTCCAGTTACACCTAAGCTATGTTTTGAAGGAACCTAGGGATGCTGCAAGGAGAGCTGTGGAAACCATTCAGATACTGGACCACCTGTGCAAGAGCCAGGAGGTGAGAGTTTTTATTATGGTTTAATTCTTTTAAATTTAATGATCACCTCAGTTGTGAATGACCTAGTTATTCTCAGCAATGCAATAATCCAAGACAATTCCCAACTTATAATGGACTCACAATGAAAAATACTATCTGAAGAGGTATAGTGAGGGAATGGATTTCTGTGAAATCCTTTGAGGGTTCTAAGTCTGAAAGAATTACCAGGTCCAAGCTCTCTTGGCCGTTTGTAAAAGTTTATTATGCTTTTCAGCAGGCAGGGGTGTGTCAGAAAAAGCCTGCAACCTGCAGGAATTAGGGATATTGATTATATAGTAATAAAACCATAAATCTGATAGCCATTATGCTAACTAGGTGAGTAAAGGTAGAGTTAAGGAGGAGTTTGGGAGCAGTTTAGGAGTGGTCAGTGCTTAAAGGGACATGTACTTTTTATATCAACTACGCAGGCATATTACCCATAATTCATTGGGAGAAAGCTGGAGGGGGGCTATCAGGAGGTGTGATTTTTGCCTTGAAATATCACTAAGTCAGCTAGCAGTCAGTTCTGACTGAGAGGTGCCCAGTCTGTTAGCCATCAAAGTCCCTTTTGACATGATGGATGTTAGGAAGCTTGCCTAATTGGAGATTCAGTATGTATCTAATGGTGAGGAGTTACCTTACTGATAATGCATTGAAAGATTCATCATTTGCAGCTGGTCACTAGAGCAAAGAAGGTATACATTTCTCTAACTAAGGATTTGTTTATAAAATGCTTTTGAAGGATTCATAGGTGCTTGTCTCTAGGCAGACTTGCTAGCTCAGGGAAAAGACTTTCAGGCTGGGGGAAGGGGAGAGGCAGAGTT
>CM053597.1:15273326-15284555 GCA_028646575.1 Pseudocheirus occidentalis | reverse complement strand
GAGGAGTAAAGGGGGAGGGGTGGAGGAGGGGGCGGGGGTGGAGGAGGCGGATCCCGAAGGTCTGGCGGGGGAGGGCTGGGACCAGAAGCCTCTGACACTGGCCCAGGAAAGCCACAGGGGGGAATGAGAGGGAGCGGGGGCGGAGGAGGGGGCAGATGCAATGGCCCGATCGCAGGCTTTGCTGCCTTCTCGCTCTGAACGGGTGGAGGTGGAGGAGGGGGTGTCGGGGGAGGCGGTGGGGGGGCCATGGCGGGGGGCGGGGGGGCCACTGTCTGGGCGCTGGTTTTGGTCATGAGAGCCGGGGGGGAGATGAGGGGGGGCTTGACGATGGCAGGGAGAGGCGTAGATGGAGGGAGGGGGGGCGGAGGCGGGGGAGGGGTAGTGGGAGGAGGAGGGGCGGGCACGTTGGGGCGCGGAGGGACAGATCTGCCGAGGGTCGAGGCTTCCGAAGCATTTCCGAGTCTCGGAGACGCAGGTGGGTTCAGCGGCCCGCTGATAGTCTTCACGGGGAGCCGAGGGGATGGAGCCCGGGACCCACCACCTGCAGACCAAAGCAGTTGTCAGTGACGTCACCACGAGGCCCGAGGAGCCCAGTGGGGGCAGGCATCCCTGGGGGCCTTACACCCTCGGCTCCCATCTGGGGAGGGGGAATAAAGGGCCTAGACAATCTTTCAGTTCCATTGGGAGGAAAAAAACGAGGGCTAGCTTTGTTCGAATTCCTTCCTTACTGCTCTGCACTCCCCGAACCAGAATTAATGAAGTAATCTAAGAACTCGCAAGGTCAGTTTTCTTCTGCTTCCCAGAACCACCCTGATTAATTCGGAGCGTTGGATCAGGTGTCAGAAGACAGTTCAGTCTGTAGTGAGATTACGATTACATCACCTAACACCTCCTCTGTAAAATAATGGACATAGTAATGTTTGCCCTGGCTATGCCCCATCATATAACTGTGAAGAAAACCCTTTGTGACCTTTCCAGGGTTATAAAAAGTGAACTTTTGCGACAACTATTATGGGACAAGTATAGTTTATGATTTTGATAAAAACCCATTTTCCTCTGCTGTTTCTCAATTCAAGACTTTCCACAGCATTAAGCTTTGTTCCTTCTGTTCCTATGAGTTAAAATGTTCTAATTTGGGCTCTCAAAAGAACCAAGGCAGCCCCAAAGCTCTGGGTGATGACTGGCTGGGGAGACCCTAGGAGCAGCTTAGAACTCAGCCAGCTGGTGGATTTCTCTGCCTTTGTCAAAAGCAGTGGATAAAAGTGTCACTAAATGTACTTAAAACAACCACCACCCTTCACAAAATCTGTGAAAAGCTTCCCTCTGTTCCCCTCCCCTCCTTTCTCTCTTCTCCCTTCTCTTCTCTTCCTTTTCTTTCTTTCCTCCCCTCCCATTCTCTCTCCTGCCCTTCTCCTCCCTCAAGAAAGCAGGATCTGAAATCAGAGAACCTGAGTTGAAATTGCACTTGACTGTCAGTCACTTAACTTCACTTGGTCTTGATGTGCTCCTGTGTAAAACAAAGAAGTTGGAACCCTGTGGCCTCTGAGGTTCCTTCCAGCTCTAGAACCCTATGACTGCAATGACATCAGAGCCCCAGTGCGCCGCTTTGCCATAAGACTGTTCCAGTCTTCCTCCACCCTCTGGCCTCCTTACCTGAACCGTCCCTCTGACCAGCTGGTCTCAGCACAGGAAAGCCTCCTGCAAACAGGCCTCCCAGGGCCTGTGGGTTGCCTCCTCGGGAATTCCCAGGAGCACCTCCACTTTCTTTGTTGGCTCCTTTTGAAGCTGAGGGGGAAAAAGGTGAGAGATGGCCCTGGGTTCAAGCATCCCATAGCAATGCACTTGTGGCTTGTTCTCAGTGAGGGCCATGGGAATGGAGATGGCTGTCTATCCAATGCCCCACACTTGCCTGGGAAAACATCTGGATGTGAGCTCCTGGGTAGAGGCCCATTTTAGCTTTTATGGTGTTCTCAGCCCTTAGTGCTGTGAGGAAGCACCTCTAAATTCCAGTGCCCAACTGTCTGTGAAGGTGGGTCAAGCTAGAAGCCACATTTCCCCCAGACTGGCCTCCAGTTCCCTTCCCCTTCCCCTATAATCCCCTCAGGAAGAATGAACTGGCTTCGAGGAGGGGAAGGAGAATCAGCCTTTGCCCAGCTTGAAGCTTCTGTCTGAGGGATTCCTGTGCTTAGAAACTAGAAAAGATGAGAAAACTCCTCATTGTAGCATGGATGAAAACCCTTGGCATGAAATGAGCCATCTCTTAGCTCACATTCCCTGAGAAATTAGGACACAGCGCCCACTGGTGGACAGATACAGCTAAGTTTTCAGAGAAGCATTTACTTATTTAAACTCCAATTGATGAAGTTGGAGGAATTCTAGTTAACTGCATCTCCTAGTTAACCCAGTGCTCTCTTCCTTCCTTCCTCCCTTCCTCCTTGTTGAAATTTCTAAAAATATTTGTTTCTTTCTCTACATTTATAAAACTTCTGCTCTCTTGAGCAGATGATGAGCATCTGGCCAGTGAGCAGGATGAAATCTCTGATGATCTTGGAGCATCTCAAAGGGAGTACTGCATCATGAATCACTCATGTAGGACTCTTGAAAAGACTCCTGAGGACCTGAGTTCAAATCCTGTCCTGCCATTTACTCCCTGTGTGGCTTTTATGAAAGACAAACCTCTATGGGCCCCTTTCTTCAGCTGTGAAGTGAGACAGGTGGCTTTCACTGTCTCCTTCAGCTCCATTTCTAAGCTCTATAGAACAACCGCCAGCTCTATGCAGTATTTTATCTGTAGAGTAGCAGTGACTAAGCTTGCTATGTACTATGGAGGTCCCTTTTTTGGGAAACAAAGTCTTTCTGTCAATTTTTTGCCTCAGGACACACTCTCCTAAAGTGAAGTACAGAGAAAAGCAAACTAATTAGTCAGTTAAGGTTTAATTGTATCCAATTATGGTCTAGGAACATGGAACTTTCAAGGAATGCCAGCCTAAGCCCTTCCTTTTCACAGATGAGAAAAACCAAGGCTCAGTGACTTGTCCAAGGTCACATAGGCAGAGAAAGGTTATTTGAACCCAGGTATCCTTTGGGATTCCAAATCAATCCAGTTGTCAGGCAGGAGCTTTAACTTCCATTGGGAACCAGGTTGTCTGAAAGTAATCTATCTGGAGTTTTATTTGTTTTTGCTGTTGGGGAATGAGTAAGGACAGTTTAATTGCAAAACCCATCTTTTTGTGATATGAACATAAATTTCTTATATATGATGACTAAGATATGTTATTGGTTTATAGATCTAGAGTTCAGTAAATGCTACAAATAATATTGAGCTCAGTACAGATTTTTTTTAAAGTTTCTGGGAAGAGAGCAGAAGTTTTATAAATCACCTCCAACTTTTTAAAAGAAACAACAGCTTCATAATGGGGTGACCGGAACCCTGTCTGTCAAACTCATAAGTTTCATGATAAGAGCAGCTGCGTATTGTTCAGGGACGATGTCTGGGTTGAGACTTAAGCCCAAGGTTCTTAACCCCCAGCTCTGCACCTGAACAGAAAAGTCTCCTGGGAAAAGGCTCTTTGCAGAGGTGGGGGACAACGGGCACGGAACACGGCATAAGCTGTCAGATTCAGGGACACTGGCTTCTTTGCTATGACCCCTCCCCAGCTAGCTCCCACATTGGGAATCCTCTCCCTCCTCATCTTGGCCTCCTGGCTTCCTTTAAATCTCAGTTAAAGTCTGACCTACAAGAAGCCTTTCCTAGACCTCCTTAATCTTAGGGCTTCTCTGCTGCTACCTGCCCTCCATTCATTCTGTCTCTATGAGGCTAGCCCTGAGCTGTTTGCACATTGTCTCTCCCATTAGACCATGAGCTCCTGGAGGGCAGGGACAGTTCTTTGCCTTTCTTTGGACCCTCAGCCTATATGTTAGGTGCTTAATAATGCTTGGTGACTTTTTATTATTATTATTTATCACAAAGGAAGGCTAAATGAGTAAAGAAGAGGGACTATTCAGAAGTGAAGAGGATGTGCAAACAGAGGCTAGCATTAAAATGACCACTAAGCCCGAGGGTCACCTCCTCTGACAGGTCCCTCTGAGCTTATGGGCTCACTGTGTGTGTTCCAGGTGACTTAACTCCTAAGAGAACAATCTTCCCGCAGACCTGGAGCACACTTACTTTCAATCTGAGGGGCGCTCCGGTCATTGATCTGAGTGACTTTCCTTAATCGGGTCCCTTGCTGAATATCTGCCAACAGCGCACTCCGACCTTGGGGTGCATCCTTCTTCAGTCTGGGGGCCTCTGTGCTTGCCTGTGTAAGAGAAGGAGGAGAAGCCATTTCACTGCCACCGGCTGCTGACCACAAAGAATGTCTCTCTCAATGAGAAAGACTCTCAGTTGTTGAAGATGGGAGTCTTGGCAGCCAGACCAAAATGGAAGCAAGGTCAAAAGCAGGGGGAATGGGGAGTGGACTGGGCAGCAAAGGGGGAAGCCAGGGAAAAGCTCAAGGCCCTCAAGGATGAGGAACTTAGCTAGGGTTTGTGAAATAGATCCTGCCACCTTTGAAGAGCTTGTCACAGCCCAGCTCCTACAGAGATCAATAAGAACCACAGACATTTAATACACAGCATCTGAAGGTCTGCAGAGAGCATTCTATGCCTTGTATCACTTGTTCCTCATTACAGCCCAAGGAAGAAGAGGATCTCCATTCCACAGATGAGGAAACTGAGGTTCAGACTGGTTAAAAGTGACTTCTCCATGGTCTCACTGCTAGTAAATTAGTAAATTTTAGAGGAAGATTCAGATCTTCCTGACTCCAAGGAAGGAAGCTAAGTGATGTAGTGGATAATAGACTGCTACACCTGGAGTCTGGAAGGCCTGAGTTTGAATCTTTCCTTATTCTCTGGGCAACTCACTTAACTTGATTCTCCCTCGCTGCGGGGCAGGCTAAGGACAGGGAGCAGCTCTCTAGCCCAGAGTCTGCTGCCGCTCTCTCATCCACCATGAAGGGATTTCTTACTGTTCCTGCATGCCAGTTGTGACAAGGTCTGGTGGGCCATGAGCTGTAAGAATACTCTGGATCACAAGCCGTGGGACCCCACGTGGGAAACACTCCCTCTTGGGAGGACTGCGGTGAGTCTTGTTGTAAGCCTAGATGGGGGTCCTTGGGGCTGCTACTGCAGCCTTGATGCCGGTAGTGCGGGAGGTGTTGCGTGAACTCTGGGTCAATGAGCATTAATTCATGAGTGTAGGGTTTTTCCAAAATGTTTCTTTTGGACTCTGGTCCTAAACCATGGGAACAGTTGAAGCTCCTTTATCTTTGGTGCATAATTTGGAGAGGTCTGGGAAATCACAAGATCAGAGAAAATGTCTAGTGCTCCTTCTTGTTGCCCATGTGACTTGGAAGCCTTTATCTTTAATTATTAATTATTATTGCTTCCTCTGAGCAACCATTGGGCTCATTTAGGATGCTTCCTCTCTTCCTCAACTTTTATTTTAGATCCATTCGCCACTTCTTACCAAAGTCCCTCTCTGGCTTTATTAGTTAAGCTTGATGCCAAGACGGTGGTCACTGATACTGTCAACACTGATTATATTCCCTCGATGGGCCCTCAATATCTATGTTTCCATTACAAATATCTGTTGATCTAGCCCTCCCGAGTCATTGAGATCTGTTAGTACAGTCTTCCCAGGCCACCGAGAGATTACATGTTAGGACACATCTGTTTGCATGACATGCTACACAACCCATTAAGCCTAAAGTTCCTGTCTTGCTTTGGCTTCCTCTGTGGAGACTCATGTTTTCTGGACAAGCCAGGCATGTTGGCCTCATAATTTTCCCACCAGAGGGCTCCGTAATGTGATATTAAATACAGCCTCTCATTTTCCTCTTGTGAAGTAAAAATCTGGTAATGGCCTCATGATACACGTAGCCATTGGCTAATTTATATAAAGCTTAGTTATGGTGTAAAAGGTCATCCAAGGGCAGATTCATTCACACACTACAGGTCATGTTAGATGTTGCCTGTACTTTCCAAGACCTCACAACATTTACAAAGAATAATTTCACCACAATTTGCTTTCTTAAGATTCTCTACCAGCTGAAGAAGTCTGGGCTATGACAGTCTGTCTCTCTGTCTAGGTTACTCTGAAACGGGTCTTCTGAATACTCCCAGGTCCTGTTATTGTTCCAGGTTTTAGCCTGGTGATGGGTCATTTAAAAAAACAATGAGATTTCACAAACTTTAGGCCAAATTCTTTTAATGAGATGATAGCAAGAACTTGTACTTCTAGGATATTTTAAGGCCTTCAAAGAACCCCGTAAGGCAGGGAATGTGCCTTGTTTTGTTTTGTTTTTTATTTTAAAGAAGTGAGGAAGCAGGTTTAGAAAAGTGAAGGGATTTGCTTAAGGCAGTGTCAGCAGCAGGACTGAAGTCAGGGCCCTCCCAGCACACTCCTCTGCCTAGAGGATTCTCAGCTGTGGGGGAGTTTGACCAAAATCTTTGAGGCCAGCCCTGCCCTTGCTAGTTTGAAAAAAAGAAAAACAAAAGGGAGCATTTGCTTGGAGAAGCCAGCGGTTTCTTATCCCTGGACAACTTCCAGAGGAGATCCTCCCGGGAAGAAGAAAGCAGAGGTCCAAGACCTGATAACTGGAATCCCAGGACTCCCTGAAGTTAACACATCAGCCTCCATGTCTTACACCCTCTAGAGACAAGCCTGAAGGCCTCAAGTCAACAAATGGAGCTCATGTTCAGACACTGTTTGCAAAGACTTATAGACTTGGCTCCTTCAAGTGGCACAAGAACCTATGAAGGAGGGGCCACAGATGGCTTTATCCCCACTCTCTAAAAGAGACCCTTGGCTAGAATTCTCCCCTTCCCTCCCCACCCAGTGCAAGAAGTGGAATTGGAATCCAGATCTTTAGGCCTCAAAGACCAGCACACTTTCCGATCCTCTTATCAGCTTCACAAGTGAAATGGCCTTTCTCACCACCTCTTGGCCATCTCCAAGTTACGAGGCCTGATTTCTGGCATCATCCCCATCTCTTCTCCTCAGGACCCTTGGATTCTGACCTTGGCACTCCAGGCTCTGATAGGTGAGGCCTAGACTCATCTTGCCACAACCAGGCTCCACACTGTTCACACTTTTCAGCCATGTCCACTCCATGCCAGGGGAATATCTTTTGTCTTTCCCCATTAGAATGGAAGCTCTTGGGAGCAGGGACTGTCTTTATATTTGTATCCCAGTGCCTGGCACATGATGAATGCTGAAAAAATACTCTCTGTGTCTCTGTCTGTCTGTCCCTCCTTCCCTCCTGTCTCTGTCCCCACACCTTCTATCTATCTATCTCCTGTTTTCCTGTCCTCTCTCCCCGCTCTGTCTCCCTCTCCTCCTTCCTTGTCTCTTTTTCTCCTCTCCCTTCTTTCTCCTTTCTCCCTGTCTCTCTCCCTCCTTCCCCTTCTCCTCCTCCTTTTTTCCCTTCCCTGTCTCTTTCTCTCCTCTCTCTGTCTGTGGCCCTCTCCTCTGTCTCTCCTTCTCTGTTTCTCTCTCCCTCCATCTCTTTTTCTGCCTCTCCCTCTCACTCATCCATCCTGAATCGCTACTTAAATTAGATCCATGTTAGAGATGGGCTCAGACCAGATTATATCTGAGAGCTCTCCTAACTCAGACACAATCCAGGGAGACTCTCATAATTACAACTGATCTTTAGATAAATAACATTCTGGGGTTTGTAATGCTCTTTACATGTATGATTTCATGTGAACTCCACGACAACCACGTGAAGTTAGCTACTACAGGTACTTGCGCCATTTGATGGATGAAGAAACTGAGGTGAGTAGGTTAGGTGACTTGCCCAGGGTCATACAGGTAATAAGTGTCTGAGGCCAGATTTGAACTCATGTCTTCCTGATTCCCTCTGTCACTACACATTGCATCCAACCTGATTCTGTGACTCTATGGCCCAAGGAGAACTCAGCAGCACTTTTTCCTTCTGTATTAACTCTAAGAAAAATCCCCGTGGAGACAACAGCTGCTCTTTCTGTTGGTGCTGTGATTAGGCCTTGCCATGGCTTTGCTGGGCTCCATGATGGACAGACTGCGCCTGGTGCAGGCTCAGAGCTGGGTCTCCCAGGCCTTTTAGGCAGTGCTGAGGAGCAGAGCATGTGTGTGAGCCCAGAGCCGTGGGCACCGGGCCTGAGATCTCAGAGAAGGCCAAAAAGAAATAAAAATAGAAAGCAGGCACTAAATGCGGCCTTTGTGTCAACATCTCTGGACACCCGGTCAGCCAGTTCCATGACACTGCTAAGCGTCAGAAAGGCACAGAGACACACTGGGGGTCAGACATTTGACAGAACCGCTGGCTGAGCGCCTTTGGGGACACACTGTCCAGCTAAAACTTCTGTTTTCTCTTTTATGCGGGGAGAGCAGCAGCTGGGGGAGCCCGTGCACTGGGACCATGCGCTCTGCAGTGTCGCCAACCCCTAGGGACTGGCCTTCCAGGCCCATGCTATCCTCTGGCACCATGGAGAGCTGGAAGGGTCACTGAGTCCAGCACCTTCACAGATGAAGCAACTGAGACCCAAAGAGAAGCTCGATGATGTTCACAAGGTCGTGATTCCCAACCCCAATACTCCTTCCACCATATTGTGACGCCCCTTACAGAATCGGAGCTAGAAGGGACATTGGAGTGCAAGGAGGCCTTTACTTTATAGAGGAATGAGCTAAGGCTAATGCTGGAGAAATGAGTCATTTGAGATCACTCGGCAAAGTATGGCAGAGGCAGGATTTGAACCCTTGTCCTCGGACTCCAGGATAGCCAGGGGTACCATAGCACAGAGAGGGCCCTAATCAAGTGTGGCCCTGGGCAAGTCACTTAAGCTTGTTTGCCTCAGTTTCCTCCTCTGTAAAATGAGCTAGAGAGGGAAACAGCAAAACCACTCCAACATCTTTGCCAAGAAAACCCCAAATGGGGCCACAAAAGGGTTGGACAGGACTGAAAAACAACAACAATCTGCAAATCTGGTCCCCTTCCTGAGGCATCCAGCCATCACCCAGCACCATGTCTGCACATGACTTCGGCTGACCCCTGCCTGCTCTAGACTTTGGGTCCGACATTTACTGTCACAGCAGTTCATAGCTCAAGACTTGTTCACGAGGAGTGGGCTGATGGAGCCTGATCAGCCAGCAGCTCTGGTGGCGGCGGCGGCTGTTTAGAGGGAAGACAGGGAGTTTGTGTTGGGTGAGGAGGGAAGGATAAGAAAACTCAGAAGTCTTTGCCATCCCCATCAAGCTCAAATATACAATTAGAACTGAGAATCAGTGAACAAAACGGAGAATTCCTGGCTTCACACAGGGGTCCTCTGGGTCTGGGATGCATTCTTTCCCTTCACTCACAAGAATTCTCAGCTTCCTTCAAAGCACTGCTTGAGACCCGTCCGGCCCCTCCTGCTTGTTGACATTCCTTCAGTCTCAAAATCACTTGGAATAACTGTGCCCATATGTAGGAGTCAGTAACCAGTTCCGCTGCTGGGACTTCTGTTCAGAGCTCTCTATGGCCCCAAACTGAGGGTCTCAAAATCCAGCTCCTCCCCTGCCTCTCCATCAGGCTCCCTCCCGCAGGTGGCAAACTGCTTTTCTGGCATAGCCAGCATCGAAAATGATATCTTTTGTTTATGTATCTGCCCCCTGAGGGAATGCCTACTGTTAAGCTGGAGCTCCTGGGATGTAAGAGCCTGACCAGGTTAGCAAACTGGAGAAGATGCCAATGTGTGGGGGAGGGTATGAGGAAAGAAGGCTGGGTTTATAGTCAAAAGGACATGGGCTCGATCCCCAACTCAGTCACTTCATGTGTGTGACACCTTGGACCAGTCATTTAATCGGCAGGACTCAGTTTCCCCATCTGTTAAATAAAGGGGTTGGACAAGATGGTGTATGAACTACATTCCAGCACCAGTCCTAAGAACCTACTTCAAAGGCTATTACATAGGACTTTCACAGAATTATTTTCTTTTTGGAAGAAAGAGCAGGGTAAATGATTTGTTGTCTTTCCTTTACCCCCCCCCCCCTTTGCAGTGGTAAAAGCAAGGAACAGATCAGCCAACAAACATTTATCGAGGACCTACTATGTGCTGCGTGCTAGAAATTCTAGGTAAGAATCCGATCTAACAAGCATTTATGAAGGGCCTACTATGGACCAGACACCGTGTGAGCTGCTCAGGATCCTAGGTAACAGAATACCATTTAGTAAGCACTGGGGAAACATCTACTATCCAAGCACTATGTTACAAACGGGGTGGGGTGGGGTGGGGTGTCTAGGTATTAGAACACAATCTCACAAGCGCTTATGAAGTGCCTACTGTAGACCGGACACTGTGCTAGGGATGCAACACAGGCTCCCTGCCTCTGAAACCTACCACCGACTGGCCTCTGGACCGCGGCTTCCTTAGATACCAGGAGGAAGCCCTACCTGTCCTCTTCACTGGCCAGCTGAGGGGGTCAGACGGGATCCCAGGTGTGATGGGCACTGGCTCCCCAGCGTGCCTCACAGCGAGCTTGTGAGCCGGCCACCGAGGGGCCCCGCTTATCTCCTGTCCCCTGCTCCCTGACTCTGATTGGCGCAGGCTTTGGCCCGAGGTCAGGTAAATGAGGGCCTTCTTCTTTTTCTTGTCATTACCGTCTCATGGGGTTTTAAAAATCAAACTTTGTAGCAGAGCCGTGCACCCTTGGCCAGCCTTTCCTCAGCACCCCCCTCCCTCCCGTTGTTTCTGCCTCAAGTGAAAGGTCTGTGGGTCACTTTGGTTCTTTATTTTTCTTTTTCTTGTCTTTATTGCACCGGCACCTACCACATTGCTGGGCACACAGTAGGAGCTTGACCAGTGTTTACTGACTGAATAATCTCCTAAGAAATGCTCTCTGTACAAGCCATAAGAATCAGAACCTACTGAATTCCCCTTTGGACCTTGATCAGTCCCAAGACAAATCATCTAGTGACGGAGAGAAGGTGCGGCACGTGGGAGAGTCAGGGGGCTTTGGGATGAACCCTTTCTCTGTCACTTATTAACTTTATGGCTGTGGGGGGAGGGTCACTTTCCATGTTCAGAGTTTCTTTTCCTCTGCTGTAAAAGGGGGAGGGGCCTGGAAGGGAGGCTCTTCTGGCCGGAGGTCCTCTGACCTTGTAAACCAGGAGAGGTCACAAGCAGAAAGGGGAATGGGGGGCATCCCAGAAATTTGGTGCGGAG
>CM053597.1:15239838-15273226 GCA_028646575.1 Pseudocheirus occidentalis | reverse complement strand
GAACCCTTTCTCTGTCACTTATTAACTTTATGGCTGTGGGGGGAGGGTCACTTTCCATGTTCAGAGTTTCTTTTCCTCTGCTGTAAAAGGGGGAGGGGCCTGGAAGGGAGGCTCTTCTGGCCGGAGGTCCTCTGACCTTGTAAACCAGGAGAGGTCACAAGCAGAAAGGGGAATGGGGGGCATCCCAGAAATTTGGTGCCGAGAGAGACAGAGAGACAGAGAGAGAGACAGATAAAGAGACAGATAGAGAGAGAGAGACAGAGACAGAGACAGAGACAGATAGAGAGACAGACAGAGAGACACAGAAAGACAGAGACAGAGAGACAGACACAGAGAGACAGAAAGATAGAGACACAGAGAGACAGAGACAGAGAGAGACTGGGGGGACGGGGGGGGGGCAAAGCAGTCACACACACCTAATTCTTACAAAGCACTTCCAGTCCCCAAAGATGCACCCCCCCCCCTCCATACACAAACCAATGGGGCTGGCTGCCAAGGGAGGAGACTAAACAGCCCTGCGCCCCCCCTTCCCCCCCCTGCAAAGGCCATTGTTTAACCATGAGCCTGACTGGTGAGGGTGGAAAAGTAATGTCATGGCTGCCCCCAAATCAACACAAATCACTGTTTTCACTGTCTTTAATGTTAAAAATGTCTTTATGGAAATGCTAGTTATTTCAGAGAAATGAAGGGGAGCCAGGGTTGCTGAGATGGAACCCGTCCCGCACCGGAAGAACGACTGAGAGCAGGGCAAAGAAATGTCGCTTCTTAGTTCTCTGCTCATGACCGCTGTGTTTTGCCTTTGTTTTAGCCGGTAGTTTATAAATTGAAGGAACTCCCTCTACCAATACAGAAAAAACCTGTTCTGCGATTGATAGAGATTCCCCAGGGGCAGTGAGGGGTTAAGTGACTTGCCCAGAGTCGCACAATTGACAAATACCAGAGGTGGGATTCAAAGCCACAGGACCAGCTTCCTGACCACAATGCTCCAAGCACTTGGCCTACATCAGGCACTACCTCGCATGGCTCGGCTACATTGTTCTCGGGCTCCTCTGTCTTATCTGAGGGCAGAAATCCATGACCCAAGGGGGTGCCTTGCACGGAGAGGCCCAGGGTAAATATTTGCTTATCGACGTCAAGATCCTTGGGGCTTTCATAGTTAAGGGGTGAACCTGTGGTTAAAAATAGTCACCATTTCTCCTCATGAATGTTCTGAAATGGAGTCATCAGGAAAGCCTCACTGATCATCAGGAGCTGAGCAGGGTCAGCAAGAACCAGAAAATATATGGGAAGAGTGTGGATAAAACCACGAGTGAGATCAATATTCCTCTGATGGACTTCTGTGCATGTCAGGTACTCAGTAAACTCCTGTGGCTCCCTACTGACCCTGGGGTCAATACAGATGCTTCCTGGCATTTAAAAGCCTGCAGAATCTGGCTCTGAATTACCTTCCCAACCTCATTACATGTCACTCCCTTTGGTGTACTCTTGGATCTTAATAAATGAGTCTTCTGCCTGGCGCCCACCCATGACACTCTCTTTCCCATCCCCATCTCTCTCTCTCTCTCCCTCCCTCTCCCTCTCTGTCTCTCTATTTGTCTCTCTGTCTCTTTGTCTCTCTCTGTCTCTCTCTCTCTCGGACACTGCCTGACACAGTAAATGTTTAACAAATGCTTGTGGCCCCTGAGCAACTGGGAGCTCTCAGACACCATAGACTCCCAACCAATTTGGGAGTGTTTTGTCCCAAACAGAGAGAACCCTGACCCACTGAGGGGAAAGCAAGTCTTTGCCTGTGCATTAGGGGAAATGTGGAAAGGAGAGCTTGAACTTTGGGGATGTAGCTGAGTTCTAATCTGTAGAAACACAGGCTCATGACTCCCCTAATTCCTCATGAGGAAGGACCTCTGCTCTCTGTTCTCCTTAGACCTCCTTCTTGCTCTCCCCATCTCTCAGTCCTCAGGATGAGTCATGGGATGCAGAGTGGTCCATGGGGAAGGATGCTAGCTCTGGCCTCAGAGGACCTAGACTCAGATCCACTTCTGCCACTGCCTATGAGGAACAAACAATCCCACCACCAGAACCACCCATGCTGTTCTTTGTCCTACACACACCCAGCTCACACCTCCAGCCTAGATGCTGCTGTGTGCAGCAACAGGGACAGGAATGACACTGCCGCCTTAACAGGGCCCAGCGAGTTCTGGACAGCACCACTCTTCCCTGGCCAACCCCCACGGCTCTTCCCCCATCCCACCACCAGAGGTGGGCATTTAGCAGATCATAAACTGACGGGATTTTGCTGAGAAAACTGTCCAAGGCAACCCTTGGCTGTTTTCGATTCTCAGTGAAAGACATTTATTGTAATGGCTTGGAGACCTCCAAGGGGCAAGACCCACCCTCTGTAGAAGCTGATCCTCCGATTTCTGGATAGCTCCAAGGACATCATCGGTTCCTGAGGTTCCCTATTCTTCTTAACAACTCGGGATCTGGCAGAGAACCGGACTGGGAGTCAGACAGCCTGGGTTCGAGTCCTTGCTTAGAAACTTTCTAGTCATCAACATGCCTGACATTCTCCGGGCCTCAGTTTCATCACGTGTATAAGGAGAGGCTTGGACCATGAGGTCCGTCTCTGCTCTCAAGCCTGGGGTCCTCCATTCATGGCTTGGAAATTCATTTGAGAGCTTCAGAATAGCGCTGTCTGGAGGTCAAGAAAAGCAGCAAAGAATGCTCCCAGATGCAAAAGGAGATGATCTGTCAGGGGCCCTCCCCAGGAGGCAAACCTCCTTCTCAGTGTCTGGTTTCATTTTTGTTTTAATTAAATCTACCACCACCAGGGGGCATGACCACACAGGGTGTCTTGCCAGGTGCTCCATCACTAGGCTCAGGCAGGACACCTTGTACAATACTCCTGAATGAGGAATTTTATATACAGGAATCTGCAAGGTAACAACCCCATATCTAGTCTGAATTTGAACTCAGATCCTCCTGACTCCAGAGCTGGTGTTCTATTCACTGAGCCACCTAGCCGCCCCAACACTGATCTTTATAATCACAGGCAAGTCACGTTAGCTTGCCTCGGGCTCGGTCTCATCTGAAAATGAGAGGCTGGACTGGCTGGCTTCTGAGCTCCCTTCAGCCTGATACCCACAATCCTATGATCAACCAATTCACCCCAGCCTTGGCTTCCTCACCTGTAATATAAAGATGAGAATAATGCCTACCTCACAGGTCATTATGCACTGCAAATGTATGTGAAGTGCACGAAGGTGAAGGCAAAAAGCTTTTATCAAGTACCTACGGTATACCAGGTGCTGTGCTGAGCACCCAGCCTAGCGCTGGCACTATCTGAGGGTGGGCTCTTGTATGCAGTTGGCATTTAAGTAAGGAAAGATAAGCTCCTTGAGGGCAGGGCATATTTTCACTTTTGTTTTTGTATCCCTAACCCCTAAGTAGCAGGACCTTAATAAGTGATTGTTGAAATGAGCTGAGCAGCTGAGGGGAACAGAAGTTAAGCCAGGAGTCCAAGGTCGTGCATCAGACTAGGAGGAGGGAGAAGTGAGCTGGCTGCGGAGGCGGCCCTGAAGGCTGATCCCCTGACACAGGCTGCTTTTTCCCCATCTCCCCTTACACACTATGTGCCAAAGTACAGAAGGCAAGGACCGGGCTGTACTTTACATGTATAAAGTTTACTGGCTCTCCCAACACTATCATTTTATGACAAGGCTTATCTTGAAGGAGGAACCAGGGGCTGGTCACTGGCTAACCTTGGCCCCAAACCGTTCTGCCAAGGAAATGCAGGATAAACCACCATGCCCCGAATGCCCAGGGGTTGGGGGCCTTTCTTGTGTCATTGTTGATTAGGAGCTAGGTGAGAATGAGGAAAGACATACAATGCAAGGAGTTAGCAAAGGCAGTGCTATCAGCCAACATTCTGTTTCTT
The DNA here is from genome assembly GCA_028646575.1 of Pseudocheirus occidentalis. NCBI lineage: Eukaryota > Metazoa > Chordata > Mammalia > Diprotodontia > Pseudocheiridae > Pseudocheirus > Pseudocheirus occidentalis. The sequence continues at coordinate 15,269,292 of CM053597.1, read as the reverse complement.
CATCTGCCAGATAATAACACAACACTCTTAGGACCTGCCTCACTGATGAGATAAAGAATACAAAGAGGTCTGCACTCCGTGCATGGCTTCCAGGTTTGCAAAGAGCTCATGTACACTGCTTCAGAACCTTAGCACAATCCTAGTACTAGCGGGGGCTCAGTCAGTGGGGATTTCTTCTGCCCATCAGAACTTGGAAGCGCATTCTTACCACGGGCCCTGCTGGAGGACAGCAGATTTTCTTTTCCCCTAGATACACGGTGGTTGCCTTACTGACTCAGGAGAGATGAAGTGAGTTGCCCGAGGTGACGGAGGTGGTAAATGTCAGGGTCTGGAGTATAGATCTCCTGAACTCCAAATTTATCCCTTTTTTTCCTCCTTTCCCTTTAAGATCAAATGGGCCTTCTGGTCAATCCTCTTCCCTGTGACACTAACACCTGACCTTGAACTTGCAGCAATTTGTTCTTAACTCTGACTTTCAAACTCGTTCCACCAAAGGATTAAAACCTCATAGACTTACTCTAAGTAATTCCTCCCTTTCCCCTCACCACAGGCCCCAAAGCTCCCATCCCTTTCACTTTACACAAGGGCCCTCACTCCTTCCCTCTTCAAGGGGTTTCCTTCTCAATGCCAACCTTTCTCCCACTTTTAAATAGGAACCAGACAAAAGCTGCACAGAAGCCTGCCTTGTCATTACGCTGATTAGGCGGCAACATGGAAAAACCTGCTGTCCTCCAGCATCACTGTCAAAGAAAACAGTCCTCTTGAGACCTGGCTTCTGCAGTACCCGGCCCAGGAAGAAGCCAGTGAAAGAATCTGCCGCCCCCATTAAAGCCCCAGTGCTATGATTAGCCCCTTTCTGTTAAAGAAGTAGACCAAGAAAAGGGGAAAAAATCAGAAGACATTGCAAGAGCCCACTGAGCTCACTTAAATAATTATTAACCCCCATCTCAGGTTTAATTACCTAGAACACACCAGAAGCCAGAAGCTTCTCTTCTCACAGCACAGGGGGAGAGACCACATGGGGACAAGCATTGAGGTTTTGGCCTCTTCCCTCTCCCTGTGGGGTCTTTATAAACTCAGGGGATTTTCTTTTTGAAAACCAAAACCAGGAGGCACCCCACCATCTCCTGGTTCCACTTCCTCTCCTCTACCAGCTGAAGAGAGCCTTCATCAGAAACCTAGTTAGCAGCAAATTTCCCCCAAGTCTTTTTGGGGGGATGGAGTTGGGAAGCAGGGGAGCCCACAGGCTGAAGGGAGAGTTCTACCATATCTGGGCAGTCTCGTCCCAGAGAAGGCTCAGAGAGATTCTGCCCTGGGCAGGCTGATCTCCTTGGGGGAGAGGTTCTACCAAGGCTGAGGACAATCACCGGGCCATGAGGCCTTTTGTCTTGGCTAAGCAGGTTTTGTTCTCCGGGTTTGATGAAACAGAACACCAGCCAAGAAGGAGGAGGAAGTCACTACAATGGACCACGCACGAGACTTCTACAAGAGGCTCCGCAGCAGGACAATGTCTTACCTCATAAGAAAAAAGCGTAGCCTAAATTTGTGTCTAGCGCTCCCCTCGACCCCCAACCCCAGGACTCGGGACAATTCCTCAGCCGTGTGTGATAGTGGGTTAGAATAGGACTGCCCTGGTTCCTGGAGAAATCAGAGACAGACTGTGTGAAAAGCACCCCCCCCCCCGCCCCCCACACACATACACACAATTACTGCATCAGCTTGGGAGTGTCTTACCCACCACACAGACACGCCGGGCAACCTCAGGTGAGTCACACTCTCAGAGTCCTAAGAAACTAAGACTCCAAAATCGGCCTTGGTAGAGGGGTTTTCCTATTCTGGGAGTTCCTTGTGCCAATGTGGTCCCACCTCCAGCCCCTCACCCTGAATGCTGACCCACTCCCCCGGCCTCCTGCTGAACACTCTGTCTCAATATTTCCTAAAGGCCAGCTCTGAGCAAGCAATGCTAACCACGGCGAGCGAACTTTGAAGGCCTTGCTTGGTCCGGCCAGAAACGTCACCAGGTCAGGTTCACATTTCCCTCTCCCTGATTTCAGGTCTCAGGACTCACAGCTTCAGCTGTCTGACCATGGCATGACCTTCAGAATCTGTGGGGCCACAGAGACGCCAAAGATCCCTTCAAAGGACAAGAGGGCTCTCCGGCCAGCCCCAGAGAGCTCCACAACATGTGTACTGCTTAAAACATGTCCGAGTGGAACAGCAGCTGAGAAAACAAGCCTCCTTTTAAATGGTTCACATATTTGCTTCAGTGACTTTTGATGAGTCAGCACTGCTAAAACACCCCTAGGACTCCAGCTCCCACCCGGGCCATTCTCAGGGACACCGTCGCTCTTGCCCTTGAGTCGGGGGCTCTTCCTCTCTTCGTGTGATTAATGGACTCCATCCCCTAAAAAGACTCGGGGGAAGTTTGCTGCTAACCAGGTTTCTGGCTGAAGGCTCTCTTCCGACGGAGAGGAGAAGGAGATCTTGTGGTACCTCCTGGTTTGGGTTTTTAAAAAAGAAAATCCCCGGAGCTTACAAAGACCCCACAGGGAGAGGGAGGAGGCTGCTATTAGCATCCTCATATAAGCGGAAAAAATCAGAGGTCAGCAAGGGCAAGTGCCTGAGGGCATATGATTAGCAAGTTTCGGTGGCAGGATTTGAATTTAGGTCTTCTTGACTCTATGGCCCCAAGTATTTATTCATTTTAAGTATCATAATTAATTAATAATAGTTATCATTCTTATTTTACAGAGGAGGAAGCTGAGGTGAAAAGAGGTTACATGATTTAAGAAACCAAACACAGCTTGAAAATGTCAGAGTTAAGATCTGAATTCAGATCCTTCCAGCTCCAAGTTCAGCCCTCCTGGCACAAAGTCATGCTGCCTGGAGACAGCGAAGGGCAGGCTGAGGAGTTTGGGCCTTGGGTCAGCAGCCGGATGGGAAGTCCCTGCTCTGAAGAGAGCTGAGCATTGGAAACACCTCAGACGGAGACAGGAGAGAGGCTAGGAGGCCACGTCCACTGTTCAGGTCAGGAGGGGGCTGCACCTGGGAGGCAGCTATGGGAGAGAAATTCAGAGGACCCCAAGTCTATGCACATCTCTACATAAATGATCTCTGAGCAGGAGGGAATTGGGCACAAGTTTCCTAGGAATTATTCTCTCCACCATTTAAAGAGCTTTCAAAAGCCCAGGGCCAGAAGGTTCTGACCTTTAAGATGTCCATTCATCATCCTCTTCACCAAATGCATATTATGGGCAGCACACGTGTTTGGGCACTCTGCTCAGGCCATCTTACTCATTTGCACTCATACACACACACGCACACACACTCTCCCCTCCTCAGACAAGTCTCTGGGACTCAGTTTCCTTCTCTGTAAATGAGAGGGTTGGACCAGATGGCCTCTAACCCCCTTCTCGGCTCAGAATCTAGGATTCTGTGGTCTGGCACTCCCTTCCCTGCCCACGCTACAATCCCAGTGCCCCCAGGCCATGCCATAATGACCTTCCCTAAGTGACAGCTGGCTTTCCTGCCAAGTCCCGGGCAACAGAAGCAGAATAGAAAGTAATTGCCCAGCTCAGGCCCAGTGCTGGACGCCCATCTCTTATTGTGCCCACATCTCCTCCCACTTCACAGCAGGAAGAAAAGAAACACTTTGAATACTGTTGAGAATGGTTCTTTGGAAGCCTGAATGACAGGCCCAGCCACACCTCTGTTCATTACGGACCGCGGAAATGTGCTACCCAGAAGGGCCTGTTTTTCAGGGAAGATGGCTGGATGGGGGAATGTTCGCTGCTGGGCGGGGGAGGAGAAAAATCAGGAAAGAAAAGAGAGAGTGAAAGTTTTCCAAACGGATTTGGAGTCAGGGAGCAAACATGAAATGTCCTTTGAACACGGATCCATTTTAAGGTGTCTCAGGGACCCCTCACAATGTCCAAAGACCCACGTGAGTGACAGCGCTGGAGAGTTTCCCAGGGCACCAGCCCCCATGCAAATGAGCTCTGCTGCTGCTGAGGGGGAGTAGGACCTAATTCCACTAAACTTCTTTCCAAGAAACTTTCTCCCATTTACAACAACAAACACAGAACCGAGAGGACCCTAACAAAGCCCTTGGGGTGCACTCGCTTTTTCAGACTGCCTTTCACAGACTGACAAGCCTTCTATACCAAACCAAGGCCACTACATGCTGGAGATGGTGGGAAAAATCCCAGAGACCAGCTCAGCATCCCTGATGTCTCCTTGACACTGGGAAGCCCATCTCTATGAATTATGCACCCTTCAATGGCACTGGGGGGACAAAATTCACACTAGCAGGTACCGATGGCAAACAAAAATTCTACCATACGGTAACTTGGTGCTGAAACAGCACTCAGCAGGCCTCCCAATGATCTCCCGGGGTTTTTCTGAATGGTGATCCGTCCCTTCAGGAATATACAGGACTAGCCAGCCCCAGACCTCTTCCTCACACCGAGAGTTTCCTATTCTGCTGTTGCTAATACTGATAAGCCAAGTGTGCTCTTCCAGGGGACTTGCACATCCTGACTTTGTTCCATCTGCTACTGTCATTTTACCCTCATTTTAAATATGACCAAACCAAGGCAGACACAGGTTAAGTGACTCGCCTGCCTGAAGTCACATTTGAACTCAGGGCTTCCAGACTCCAAGCACAGCCTTCTATCCACTCTGCCACCTTCCATCAGATCACCTGCCTCTCCATAACTTCCACATCCCAGCGGTTCCACATGCTGCCCTTTGGGGCCAAGCAGGACAAATTGAGTCCCTATTCCTTCAGAAGCTCAAACCCAATTCTCCAGTGGTCCTGAGTCTTCTCTACTCCAGACTAAATGCTCATAAGTCCTGGCACCTCCAGGCCCTTCAATGCCCAGCCCAGAACACAGCCTGCCAGCCTTGGCCTCACTCGCAAGGAGTATGATGAGTGGAATCTTTATCTCCTCCATCTTGGGCACTTTGCCTCTGCAAATGCATGCTAAGACTGCACCCACTTTCCTGGCTCCCCTGTCACACTGCTGACTCAAACTCAGCTCAGAGTCCATTAAAACCCCAGATCCTTTTCAGACAAACTGCTGTCTCACCAGCCTTCCCCCATCTCATACTTGTGGATTTGATTTTTTTAAAGTTTAATAGCCTACATTTATCTCTCTCAATCACAGTATTACCCTTGGTCCAATGTGCTAGTTTGTTGAGAGCCACAGAATCCAGTCTGGGGAAAGAAAGCTAGTCAAGGATATTTCAGCAACATTAAATATCAACTGTCACAAAAGCATGTTTTTTGGTCAACTAAAGAAGGACATAAACCTATTGGCCAATCAAGCCTCTCAGCTTCAATGACAATGCATGCTCAGGCCTTGTCAGTGCAACTAATGCCATTGGGGTTGTCCGAGAGTCATTAGGAGGTCACAGTATAACAGCCTGTGTCATGGAAAGAAAACAGCAGTCGGGTCCCTCCCCTCAAGAAGCGTGTGATCTCCCCTAGTTCAATCTACCCAGACTGACACCATTGTTAGACTTTCAATTCAACTGACTTACGGAGATCTGAAAATGAAAATTCAGCATGGTTCTCCCCATCTCCTCCTCACCAGAGACACCGAGTGATTCTGATCCTGCTCTTTATTGATGGTAGGCAGCATGCAATGCAGATGGTGGCCATAGTCCATCATTAAATGGGTGACCTTGTAACAGGAGACTCCATCCCATTCCCTGAGAAGATAGCTAAAGGGGAGAAATGAAGGGCAGCCCCGAGGAAGACAGGGTGAGGGAAGAGAAAGATAAACAGGGTCCGGTGATCTTGTTGCATGTGTCATACTCTCCACCAATCACTGTCCCTTTCTCATTCAGGACAGGCCAACACTCAGCCCCTGTCTCCTTCCCACAGCCCTGCTTCCTCCGTTACTAAGACTAGAATGGGACCATGAGGTCAAAACCACACTGGCATCCCCAGGGAGGCTGCTAGCACGGACTCTTAGATCTGCTTTACTAGGAAAGATGTTCAAGGGGTCAACAATCTTTTTTAATTACATTCATTAGTTCAGGTGAAAAGTCAGCAACCTGAACTTCAGAGAAAATACAAGCAGAGAAGTAAAAACCAACAGAAAGGGCTTCTAACTGTCTGAGAAATTAGCACAGATGAACAGGCAGATCCAACTGTCTCACCAAGGTAATACATACATAGTTACCGGAGAGAGAAGCACCAACAGCTGGGTTTTTCAAAGCTGGGGGAGTCTTTGGCCACCCAGAGCCTCATCTGGTCAAATCACAACAACTCTCTCCCAATGAGTGAACCCCAAAGTAAAATGCTCACCTCAGAGTATATATACCCTTCTTCAGGTCCAAGGGCATCACACCCCTCATGACTCAGTCTCTGATTAGATATCAGCAAAAGGTATGAAAGCCTTCCTGTGAGCAAGCCTCCCTGTGAGCAAGCCTCCCCTAAGCAGACTTCCCTTAACAGGCTCCACCAGGGGCCTATTAATGGGTAGGGAAGATCTTAAATCCCATTAACATTACAGATGGAAAGAGGAACCAGCAGAGAAGAAGCCAAAGGGAGTAAGTAGCATCCAAAGGATGGTCCATTTAGAGCAGTTTGTCAAGCACAGCCTGCCCATTTCACAGATGAGGACAGTGGGTCCCAGAGGTCAAGAGACTTGGCCAGGGTCACACAGGTGATTTGTAGCAGACCCCGGTTTCCTGACTCTAAACCCTAACCCCTGTCCACCACCACCATGCTGCCTTCTTTCCTCCATTCCCTCTGGCCTGCTCCAGCCCAGATGAAAGCCAGTAGGCCTTCATTCCGGCGGCTTCATTATGACCCAGAATGGGCTGTACCGCCCAGTCCTTTCTCCAAAGCATCCTGACTCCAGAAAGGAAAGCTTGCTGGAGATGGGACACCAGCCACAACAGCAGCTGGGTGGTTCAGCGGCTGGAGCACCAGGCCCCGAGTCAGGAAGACCCGAGTTCACACCCAGCCTCAGTCACTTACTAGTGATGTTAGGCTGGGCAAATGACCTCACCTCCCTAAACCTGCCCCCTCATCTGTGAAATGGGGATGATAATAGCACTTAGCTAGCAGGGCTGTTGTGGGGACCAAGTGAGATAATATTTGTGATCTCAAAGTGCTACAGAAATGTTATTATACAGTATTTATCATATTAATCGTTGTTTAGATCTGTAAGGGTTGTTAGAGAAGGTCTAGGTCAAACCCTTCAATTCACAGATGAGGAAGCTGAGGCCCAGAGATTCTCAGGTTCTAGAGCTGGGCAGTCTGACCCTCACATGGGAGAGGGAATCTCAGACCAGCAAAGTCGTGTTCCCTAGGTCATGCAAGCATTAACCAGCACACCTGGATTTGGTCCCCGGTGCTCTGACTCCCCAGTCTAACATCCCCTCCCACACACACAGACACGAGGATTCCATTTTCTTGGTTTCAAAGGACCCAAATGGCCAGTGTTCATCACTCCGTCTTGGCTCCATCTCATTCATTTCACAGGGAGTGCCCAGATACACACTGGTCACTTTTTCTATCTACTCTCCAAGCCAGACACTTTTATGCAAAATTTCCAGCCCCTCTTAATTTCAGAAAGAAAATCCCACCCCTATTTAAAAGCCCTGGGCCAGCAAGGCCTGGAAAGGTCCTTCTCTTTTTCCTCCCCAACTTGGAGAATGTGCCTAGGAAGGGAAAATGAGCCCCACCAATCTCCTGATAAAGACTGTCTTTCCCAGCAGACTTTCTACTACCCACCCAAAGCGCCAAGAACAACAGGCAGCTGTCCATGCCTGGCTCCCAGGCTGCTGGCTTCCCACGTTGACCACGTGGCTTGAAGGCGGGGCCCTCAGTGTCTAAGGATCTAGGGGATCTTGGATCTGGGAAGAGCTGTGGATGCCCTCACTAAAAACCAGGATGGACTCAGGCCGCAGGATGCACAGAGAGGGGGCATGCCCAAAGAAGCCAAGCCATTGGCCCCTCACCAGGGACAAGGAAAGCCTCACTGTGTGTGCTCATTCATTCAATAAACATTTGATATGTGGTTACCATAGGCCAAGCCCAGTGGTCTCTGCTCCAAGGAGTTTATATTTTACTAGGGGGAAGGGGAAGCACAACATATCACAGTTAATTATAAAGTGTACTACCACTTGGCTCAGTGGATAGAGCATTGGAATGAGAGTCAGGAAGACTCGAGTTCAAATCCTGCCTTGTACATTTAATGATCCTGGTCAAGTCCCTTACTTTGAGCCTCAGTTTCCATACCTGTAAAATTAGAGGGTTGAATCTGATGGTCCTTTAGGTCCCTTCTAGTCATCCTATGAAAATCAAGACCAAGCAAACTGAGAGGGTGCTGAGGGTACTAGAGTGGAATCTTGAAGGATACTAGGGAGCCTGGAAGGCAGAGAAAAGGAGAGAGAGCATTCCAGGAGCAGAGCACAGTGTGGACAAAGGAATGGGGGTGGGAGATGGAGTGTCACCCCCAGTCCTTTGTCTATACTGTCCTCTGCTCATTGAATGTTATAGAGATGTATTGCTATATAAATTATAGTGCTATTGTAGAATCTATATTACGTAGGATAAGAGATACATTGCTATATATAATATAATGCTATAATGTATATATGTATACATGTATATATACACAATGTATACATAATGTAAATATATATATTTACACATACACACATTTTCAAACTGGTGTTCCAAGATGTGTTTCATTAGCAAAAAGGGGTATCTACAAGCAATAATTTCTTATCTAGAAGGTCTGGGCTGAAGCTAACTGTAGAGACCATGAAGTCAATCCTTTTTTTGTATAAGTTAATTGAGAATCAGAACAGCAAAAGTGTCTTGGCCACAGTGAGAAGACCAGGGGATATCAGAGGCAGGACTGGAACTCGGATCTTGGGTCCTAGCTCAGTGCTCTTTCCACTTAAACCTTGGTTAGCTTCTGGCCGAGGGAATGTGCCATTTCTGACAGAATTTGGCAAAGACCTGAGAAATGAAATGCCAGGGAAGATTGGAAGGGACTGAAAACCCCCTCCCATCCTAAACAACTGGATTCTAAATTCAGTATTCTCAGCTGTTTCTCCCTGTCTCCCCCACACTTTTCTTTGATACTTAAAAAAAAAATACTGCCTGCAACGATCTCACACCTTTTAGCGTACAAAGTACTCCTCTCACAACAAAATAGGAAACCGTGTCCCCATTTCGCAGAGAGAGGCCTGGAGGGTTTAGCAATTTGTTTAGTTAGCACAGCCAGTTAAGGGTCAGAACCAGGCCTGGAACCTAGGTCTTCCTCTAGCTCAGCCTTATGTTCAGTAATCCTCACTATTTTCCAGTAAGGACAACATTCTATCCAAATAAAATGCAGTCACAGAGCTGGGACCCTGTCCTCCCCTTTTTCCTTTCCCATACCAGCTTCACCTGCTTCTGCAGCCCAGGTGGCAAGGTCAGTGTGTGTCTGTATTGCCTGGCTCCCCGCTGTCATCCCACTAGAGAGAGACAAAAGGGCCAGGGAGCCTCTCAGAGCAGTGGGGGGCCCCTGTTGCAAGTGAGTTAGCTCACCACTAAATCAGCCATTTTGGCCATCCCTGTTCTCCGTGTGACTTACATAACTGCTCCTCTCCCTTTGTCTGTTGCTGCGGCTTTGATAAAAGAAGTCAGGCTCGATTATGCTGAGTCTACAGTTCTCAGGATACAAAGAACAGGGTTTTCTTTGACCTCTTCCAAACGAGTCTCCCTGCAGGTTTGGAGGTTTGTTCTAGCATGGCATTATGGATCTTGCAGAAAAGCCATGCTCAACTTCCCCCTCACCTCCTATGGGCTTTATGAATGGGAGCCTGAGAAGGAAGAGGAAGATATGGGATACAGGCTCTGGGGTCTGGGCAGCGCCATGTTCTCTAGACGTCATTCAGATGATCCCCATGAAGGCATACATGGCGTCTTCTGGATACAGTGCAAACTCCTCTGGGGTGGCACCAGGACATTGAGGTCTTGTCCCCCACAGTTAACCTCAGTGTCAGACACACAGTAGGTGCTCAGGATATAAGCAGAAAGTTCAAAGAAGGACAGCCCCTGTTCCTGTTTGAGAGGACTCCATGAGCAGAGCCGTGAGAGGTATCCTGGTGCAGAGGAGGGATGACTAACCTTGAAATCAGAGAGGCCTGAGTTCAGATCCTGTCCCTGACATTTACTAGCTATGTGCTGGTAGGTATAGTCCTTAACCACCAGATCAGGGGTTCCTAACCTGGGGTCCATGAACTTTTATTTTTCTTTTAAAAAGTGTCTCAACAGCTGTATTCCAACACAACTGATTTTCACTGTAATCTATGTATTTTGTCCATACAAAAACATTCTGAGACAACTTCCCTAGGGCTCCCCAGAATTTGAAAGAGGTCTGTGACACAAGGCAAGTTCAAGAATGCCGCTCTAGATAAGGGTGAAGGATCTGAGAGTGGCATGGAACCTCAGCGGCCATTAATTGAACCCCTAGCCCCAAAGAAATTGCTGCTACTAACATCCCTGACAAGGTATAGACGCAACCAAATTGGCATCCCTAGGACAGCTGCTAGCGCAGGTTCTCAGACCAGCTTTACAAGGAAAGAGAGCTGCTCAAGGGATCAACAGTCTTTTAAAATTACATTCACCAGTTCAGGGGAAAAGTCAGCACCCTGAACTTCAGAGAAAATACAAGCAGAGAAATAAAGACCAACAGACAGGGCTCTGACTGCCTGAATCTACTACACACTTTCATCCCTGGATTGAGAGAGCCTTCACATCTGAGCAGTCAGGGAGCTCTGAACATACGGGTCACCCAGAATCTCGACCAGGGAATCACAAGATCCTTCTCATAAGTGAGCCCCCAAAGCAAAATACCCACTCAGAGTATATATATACTTCTCAGAACCAGAAGGTATACCAATCCTTGAAACTCGATGCCTAATTAGAAATTAGCAAAAGGTGTGAAAGTCATCTTACAAGCAAGCCTCCCCTAAGGCCTATTAATGGGCAGGAAGATCTTAAATCCCATTAATATTGCACAAGGGACTTCTCTTCTCCAGGAGGACCTGCCCTCCCTCTGCCCCCATGACAGTCCATTCCACTTTGGGATAGCCTTAAAGGCACAGAAGGTTTTCCTGACCTCATGCCTCAGTTTATCTTTTGGCAACTTCCACCTGATTACTCCTAATTCTACTCTTTGGAGACAAACAAGACAAATGAAATCTGTCCCCATATGATACCTCCTTAATAACAATAAATAGCTGCCATATCCCCCTTTTCTGAGTTAACAACCCCATGATCTCCCAAGTATGGTTGAGAGTGATTTGACACTCCCAAATGCCTGTTCTTTCAAGACCTGAGCATGTGACTCACCTGGACCAGGTGACCTGAAATCACCCATGGACTCGGGTGTTCTCTTGCCAACTCTTTACTTCTCTTGGGCATGTAATCCCCATTACAGTAAGGTCCCCATTAGTGCAAACACTGAATCCCCTAAAGTGGCTGAACAGTACCACCTCTTCCCCCTGGGCTGCAATTGATGACCATATCTCAGATCACTCTGGATGAAGCAAATTGGAATACAGGCAATGGCTGGAATCCTCCCACAGGAGAGGGGTCCTTGCTGTGCTCCTCAGCACAAATGGTGCTGTCTTTGGCAGAGAAAACAGAACCAGCTAGGCTTGTCCTTCTCTCTGTGGTTAGTCATCAGCACGTCACCCACCCCACACAGGGGCCCCAATCCTTCTTTCATCTTTTCTTTTTCCTCCCAGTAGAGTTAAATAAAGATAGAGAGATGGATGGATGGATGGATGGATGGATGGATGGATGGATGGAGAGAGAGGAGAGAGACAGAGAGAGGGAGCTGGATAGATAGATAGAGAGAGAGAGAGAGAGACAGACAGACAGACAGACAGACAGACAGACAGATAGATAGATAGATAGATAGATAGATAGATAGATAGATAGATAGGTGGATGAATGTACAGATAAATAAGTGTATGAAGGAATGAGCCCCTCCTAGCTCCTTCCACAAACTTCAGCTCATCTTCACCATTGGCATTCCTGACACCATCCATCCAGGCCCTCATGGGCTCTGGACGAGATGATTACAGCAGCCTCCTAACTGGCCTCCTGGCCTCCAAGCTCTCCCGGCTGCAGACCATCCTTCATGCACCTTTCAGAGAGATTTTCCAGAAAGGTGGATCAGACTGTGCCAGTGGTCCTCTGCTCAGCTAATGCCAGCAGCTTCCTGTGGCCACAAGTCGAATAGGAGCTCTGTTGAGCTTGGAGATCCCCGACCAGACTGAAGCTGACCCTTCTATGGAAGAATGTCCAGCCTCACTAACGTCACTCTCCTTCTTGTGCTCACTCCGAGATCCAGCCACATTGGCCTCTCTGGGCCTTAGTCAGACTACTCCCTCTCACTGCCTCCCTGCTGGCCTCCTCCTTATACCCCATCGCTCATCTCTGCCTCACAGATTCTCTTCCTTGAAGCTGCAGCTCAAGCCTCTTCTGCAGGAAGCCTTTCCTCATCTCTCCAACTGTCAGTGCTCTTCCTCCCAAATCACCTTGTATTTAATTCCATGTATATAAAGGTACAATATATGTGTATATGCAAATACATGCATATATATATTTGTGTTTATTAACTTTAAACTCTCTCTACATACATACATGTATGTATATATGTATGTGTGTATGCACACATGTTTGGCAGCTAGATGGTTAGATACAGTGCTGGATATAAATCTTGGAGTCAAGAGGACTTATCTTGCTGAGTTCAAATCTGGCCTCAGACACTTATTAGCTGTGTGACCCTGGGCAAGTCACTTGACCCTGTTTGCCTCCATTTCCTCATCTGTCAAACAAGCTGGAGAAGGAAATTGCAAAGACATCCAGTATCTCTGCCAAGAAAACCCCAAATGGGGTCGCAGACAGTCAGACATAACTAAAAATGACTGAATAACAACAAAACTCAGGATCCGCGACTTAGAAAACCACATGTTGGCATCATCTACGTCTGACTGCATGTTCACTTCTCTGCTTCCCAGTTTCACTTTAATCTGGTTCCAGGGGCACACGGGAGGGAGTCTAGAAGCCCATTCCTGGAGCTTTGGAGTGTAGACCAGAGGACAGGGAAGATCCTCCCAGACTGAAATCTGAGTCCGCTTGGTCCTGAGATTCTCCCCAGTTCATGCTGTCGACACCATGCTTGTACACAGTTGTTAGCATGTTGTATCTCCCACCAGACTGAGCTTCCCGAGGGCAGGGATTATTTCTGCCTCTCTGTGTGCCACTGGTGCTTGGCACAGTGCCTGGTGCATGGTAAGGTGCTTAATAAATGCACAGTTATACTTGCTGCCTCTCCTACAGCTGAGGCTTCCCCTACCTACCTGTGTGACTTTGAGTAAGTCATTGTCACCCTTCTAAAGCCACACTTTGCTTATCTGTAAAACTGAGGGGTTGAATCAGATCCCTAAATGTATGATCCTACAAACTCCAATCTGAATAGGGACTTGTGAGCAAAGAGAGCAGGAGACAGGGAGAAGAGCAGGGGAATGGAGAGGAAAGGGCCCTGGGTTCAAATCCTGCCTATGGCGTTTTGGACCTTCCCCTCTCTCTAGGCCTCAAGATGAAGGGCTTGGACTAGATGACTCTGAGCCAGAATCACACACTAGGCTCTATTTTTGGCTCTAATCACCTCCAAGCACGCAGAAACTTTGGGTCACACTGTTCTGTGGCTGAAAGTGGGAACCCCTGCTGTGTTCCTCAGTGAGTTGATGTGTGCCTGGAAAATGAGAGGAGTGTCTGGGGAGGGAGGGAAGGAAGGGAAAAGAGAAAGAAAGAAAGAAAGAAAGAAAGAAAGAAAGAAAGAAAGAAAGAAAGAGAAAGAAAGGAAGGAAGGAAGGAAGGATGGAAGGAAGGATGGAAGGAAGGAAGAAAGGAAGACAGGAAGAAAGAAGAAAGAGAAAGAAAGAAAGAAAGAGAGAAAGAAAGAAAGAAAGAAGGAAGGAAGGAAGGAAGGAAGTTAGGAAGGAAGGAAGGAAGGAAGGAAGGAAGGAAGGAAGGAAGGAAGGAAAGATTGAACTAACCAACACTAACCCCGGAGACTTTAGGCATTCATGGGCAGGAGTGCAGTCGAGTCCATTTCATTAAGAGGCCCCTATTTCTCTTATCTGACAGCTGGCAATAGCTGGGGGCTGAAGCCTCAGCATGAGGGAGCCTTCAGCCAGAGTTATAGATGCCTGAATCAAAAGGAGCATTTTTTGCAGCATCACTCCCGTGCTCAGACCTTACAAGGGGAAGTGACAACAAAAAGGACAAGTCGGCAGGCGGATTCCAAATGAGGCCAAGTCCATTAGGGAGTCCACTTTAGGGAGCTGGTTTCCCACAGCAGGAACCAGAGGGGAAGATTACTCAGGGAAGCAGAGGAGAGACAGCAGAGGAGGCTTATGGAACAACAGGGTTGGTTGGCGCAAGCAGCTCTGCCTGAAGGCTTTTAAACCTGACCTTGACACCCCCAGTGGTGGGCTACCTGAAGGGAGCTGCCCAAAGCTGGGGGAGAAATGTGGTAGCTTTCTGAAACCCTGGGAAGTGCTTAGCCGAATCCCAGGATGCTTTCACTGTCTAAGGAGTTAAGATGGTAACCAAGCCTTACCAGAGATGCCAGAGGTGGAGGGGGTGGAGGTGCCCCAGTGGGGGGAGGTGGTGGGGGCAAAGGTGGCGGTGGTGGCGGTGGCACTGGCATATGTCTCGGCTTGGATGTCCCCTTGCTGACGAATAATTTTAGAAGATCGTCCTCAGTTCTGAAAAATAGAAAAACAGAAATGTAGCTTATGAGTGTAAAGAAAGAAGGGGCAAGGCAGAAGACGCCTCCCCTTTGAAGCATCTCAGAGGAAATGTCCATCCTAGAAGCCCTCCTAAGGCCAACAAGGCCCTTCATCAGTTTGGCCACAAGCCGGTGGATTGTTTTAGCCACAGAAAGTGGCAAAGATCCAGAACAAGGGCTACAATCTATGTGAGTGAGCACTCTCATAGTGAGATCCCAGGAGGACAGGCAAGTGAGGGGCTGGTTCTACAGAAATGAATTTTCCAGATAACAATAATGATGACAGTAAAACACAGCCATCTACCTTTCCGTACGTAATCTATGTGGCAAGACTACATTTATCCAAGAATAATAAATAGCACCTGCTCCCAGGACTTGGTGAGGACTGAATGAGCTCATATACAGAAAGTGCTTTGTAGACCTCAAAGCATTTACTAATTTTGTTATTATTATTCTAGTTATGCCTTAAAACCAGTAAAGTGTGCTATCTGCATTATTTACTTTTCACAATAGCCCATAAAATAAGATTTACCAATACAATTATTCTAATTTAACAGATGGGAAAACAGTAGAATATTGAGCTCCTGATTACACAGCCGATAGGTGCCTGAAGTAGGATACAAATTCAGGTCTTTCCAGTTTCTAGCACATAGGGAGTGTGATCCAGTAGAAAGATCCCTGACCTAGGAGTGGGAAGAGCTGGTTCGAAACCTCGTCTCATTTGCTACCAAAATTAAATAAAGGATCCCATTCCTGAAAACGCCCTCTTCTTTGCTCACCTCGAATCATTCAGAGTTCTTTCCCCCTTATCTCTTCCTTTACACCTTCACGCTTGGCCGTTCTCCTCACCAAGGCAAACCCTTCTCCATGTACCTGATTCCATTTCACCTTCACCTCTGGTGGAATGCCCTTCCTTCTATCACCCCCACACTCTCACTACTTTTCAATCACCTCCTACCTCCTGACTTTTCCTGCTGTTTAGAAATGCACTCATCTCT
The DNA here is from genome assembly GCA_028646575.1 of Pseudocheirus occidentalis. Classification (NCBI taxonomy): domain Eukaryota; kingdom Metazoa; phylum Chordata; class Mammalia; order Diprotodontia; family Pseudocheiridae; genus Pseudocheirus; species Pseudocheirus occidentalis. The sequence goes on along the minus strand of CM053597.1, from coordinate 15,253,466 downwards.
CTCCTTCAGCCTAAAAAAAAAAATACCCCTGTTTGAAATGGCCATTCCTGCTAGCTACAACCCTATGGTACTCCTCCCCTTCTTGACTAAATTCCTGGTGAATGCTGCCCACACTGGCTACGTCAGCTTCCTCTCCTGTCTCTCACTTGACTGTAAAACCTCTGTGATCTGGCTTCCCACCACTCTGGCTCCTGCCTCTGCCTCTTAGAAGTCTCCACGGCCCAGCCCAGGGGCCATCTCCTACAGGAAGCCTTTTCTGGGTCTCCCCTCCTCCACAGAGTCCTTTGTATGGATCTTATATCAATTTATTTGTGGACAGGTCATATTGTTCTGGAGAATTTAAGCAACTTGCGAGCAGCAACTGTCTTGTTGTGTCCTTTGGATCCCCAGCACATAACATGATGCCTTGCAATCAGTAAGCTTAATAAATGCTGAATGAATGAATCAGCAAGTGCGTTAAAGTGATGTGGGTTCTTATTTCCCTTTGCCCACTTGAGACCATGACAAGGGATACGTTTTAGGTTTCCTATCTGGACTATGCCATTATATTTGAAACATACTATAAGTACTCTGAGCTCTTTGGAATTAAAGAATAATTTGGCATAGCACTGGACCACAGCATACACACCCAACATGCTTACTCTGTAAAATTGCTGAATCCACAGTCTCCAAATGTACTTGCAGTCAGGGTCTAATAATGACAATGTTACTGCCTGCTGCTCAGAGATGTGCCAAAGGAGCTCAGAAGGAACAAGGGATCCACATAGTGTAGACCCCAGAGGGCAGATGGAGAGACTCAGCACCTTGTCTGGTGCTGGACATGCCTCTCCCACTTGCACAAAGCTCCCCAAATCACAGAACCTCACAGGTCATCCAGTCTAAGCTAGCTCTAAATAGAATTGTCGTCGACAAGTGGACATCATGCCTTGGCTTGAAGACCTCCACTAAAGGACAAAAGCATCACCTCCCAAGGTGAGTCATTCTCCTTGCACAGCTCAAAATGTTAGCAGGAAGCTTTCTGGAGATCAAACTGTGCCCAGCGGTCTCCAGTCTGCTTTCTGCAGCCCAGAAGAATAAATCAAATTATACTTTAATATATATAGAATCCCTTCAAATATTCTAACACCTCTTCATTTATTTTTTCTCTAGATGAGATGTGAGCAGTTCATTCAGCTAATCTTTGTGTAGCATAATTTCAAAGCCCTTTACTAACCTGATCACTTTTCTCAGGACGGTTACCACTTCTTCCCCCCAAATGGCCTACAGTATTGAACCTAAGAACCCCTGATGAGACAAACCACACAGGACTATCATCAGTGCCCTGATCTGGATACCAGGCCCCTCTCAAAGTAGCCTAGGACTGCACTACTTTCTTGGCTGTCATACTGCACCTGTCAACTCATCTTGAGCTCATGGTCAACTCAGATGACCAGATCTTTTTCCAACAATCTAGCCTTCATAACCATGAGGCAGTGTGGTATAATGGAAAGTGTTAGACCACACAAGGCAATGCACTCACATTGTGAGAGATGCAAAAGTATGTCAGATATATTCTATGCCCCTAGAAAAGCTTATAATCAATTCAGGGGAATAAGAAGGACGTGTAGAGCACTAATAGTACAGGAATGAGTATGGAAAGGGTTAATGTAAATTGTCTTTTTGGCTCATTCTTCTTAGCCCCCTTCTCTTCTTCTCTGCCTTGATGACACTGGGCTAGGCTAGGGACTTCTGGCATGCTGACTTGCTGAAATCCCACCAAATTATTTTTCACATTTCATTGTTCAAGGCTCTTTTTATATACAGACATTGCTTGATTGCTTTTTATATAAAAGTCCTTTGGGGGCAGATCCAGCAATTAAGCAATTCTATGGAGAAGCATTTATTCAAATCTGACAGATCTGAATGGGGAGCACCAGAGAGACACAGGCTGTACCCATTAGCTCTTGGAGGCTTCTCGCCCACAGTATTAAAAAGGGAATTTTCTGGAAACGTGTTTAAAAATTTGAAAAAAAAAAGTTCATAAGGTAGAGAAGGGGAAGATATGGAAAGGTTTTCATTCTCTCTCGACTTACGGAATTCTCTGATGTTTACAGGATTCATGACTTTGTAAATCTGAGTCCTTTGACTACTGATATGGGGTGATCCTTTTGTAGACTGTCTTCATGAAGTTCTCTAGGGGGAAAAATGCCAGCTGGAGGTAGATGGTCTGGTAAGGAACCTCTAGGCCTGGAGCTCTTAACCAGGAGTCTGTGAAAGTGGATTTTGTAAATATTCTGATAACTGTTTCAATATACTTGGTTTCCTTTGTAATCATATGTATTTTATTTAATATACTTAACAATGTTTTGAGAAGGGGAAGCTGTGCCAAATTGCCAAAGGGCTCCACTGCACACAGTTGTTAAGAATCTCTATTGCAGGTGAAGGACAAGGCTGATGCTTGGATCAGAGACACAAGACAGGTTGCCTCGAAGCTTGTCCAAGAGGTTGGGTGGGAGGATGGGCCAATGCTTACATACCTCTGGTAACACTTTCGAGAACCCAAGGTCCCCTCCATGGCACCATGAGGTCAGTGGCACAATTGCTCAGTGTTTAATACAAATAAATCTTCTGAAATAGCTTAGAAAAATAAAATCCTAGGAGCATTCACTCCCTACTTGTTTCTGTGTATACTTACCAGAGGTAGCACGGTACAGTGGAAAGTCCACTGTATATGATGATATGAGGACATGGGTTCAAATGCTTCCCCTCTCAATAACTTACTAGCTATGTGACCTTGGGTAAGTCATTTAACTTCTTTGGCCTCAGTTTCCTCATCTGAAAACTGAGGAGAGTGGACTAGGTGGCATCTGTGGTCTCTTCTAGCCCTGATGCTACAATCCCATGAAGCTTCTCTTGATACCCCCAGTTGCTATTGGAACTAGTGACAGGATGGTGGAGGGACTCAGGAAGACTCAGGAGGGACTCACATCCGACCTCAAGTTCTGGGTGTGTGCCACTTAGCCTCTCAGCCTCGGTTCCCTCTTTTGTAAGGGGATAATTACAAGCATTTCTATAAGAGGAGCTGCCATGAGGATATTTGTAAAGAGTTTTGCAAATCTTAAAATTCCATATAAATGCTCCCTGTTACTATTGTCATTACCCTTATTTATTAGCATTTTGTTCACTCTTGATAAACTGCAAGCTTCCTGAAGGGAGGGGCTGCCTCACTTCTAGCTTTGTGCCTCCAGTGCCTTGTAGGTACTAGGCTGGTTGTACAACCAATATTGGCTGAATAAATGAAGGAATCAGATCAGAGGTTGGGAGGGACCAGCAATCCAGCTCATTTACTGTCGGTAAAATCTGAGATCCAGGGAGGCCAGGGGACTTGCCTGAGGTCACCCAGGTACCAATCGGCAGAGTTGGGATTTGAACCCGTATCTTTTGGCTCCAAATTCAGTGCTCTTTCAACCACACCCTCCAAGCATTAGAGAGAAAAAGCAGCACCACCACAGAGTAATGATCACCTCCGATCTTCTCCTAACTGGCCCTGGACCTTTCATTCTACATTTCCATTGATTAATTCCTTTAATTAATTATATTAATTCCTATATAGAATTATATAAACTAATTTCTTTATTAATTCCTTTATAGAGTAAATATTGATTGTATGCCTCCAAGAGGTGGGTGAGAAATAATAACTAAGGACAATAGCTTATACTTAATTATCCAGGCATCTAATACTCATTATTATATTTGAGCCAACTCTAGGAGGGAGGTGCTACTATTAAGATTCCCATTTCACAGACGAGGACACTGAGGCTGAAGCAATTGCCAGGGTCACAGAGCTAGTAAATGTCTGAGGCGGGATTTGAATTCGGGTTCTTCCAGCACTAAATGACAAGGCCGAAAAATAAAGCCTGAACCACCCGGTCCTTGAGAACTTCAAATCTGCTCGGGCTGGGTAGGTTTAACAGATTTAAAACCTCACGCTAACTGTTGCTTCACCCTGTGCAATACAAGGTAGAATGCGTCGAGGAGGAAGAGGTTCTCCTAAGAAATACTCGCTCGAGTTTATGCTTTGGGGCTTATCACGAAGTGATAAGCAACAGCAAAGTCTGCAACAGCAAGGTCTGACGCCAGCGCATGGAGAAAGTCCCTTGGAATCAACGGAATCATTGGAGCAAGGCACCGCTGATTTAAGCGAGTGATAGAATTGAATAGGAGGGAGAGAGGGAGGGAGAGAGAGTCTGTAGGACCGAGGGAGGGGCAGCAGAAAGAATTCTGGATTTAGAATCAGAGAAACAAACAAACAAAAAAATAGAGCTGAAATCTCAGCTCCACTCCTTACTATCTGTATGACCGTGTCCTCCATCTCTGGTCCTCAGTTTCCCCATCTGTAAAATAGGGACTAGATGAGAGCCCTTCCAGCTCTAGGTCTGCACTCCTACTATGTGGTCTGGGCTGCCTTAGGGAAACTGCAGAGCTTCAAACTGGGAAGCTGCAATCTGCACCAGCGGAGGAGACAGCACCTCAGGGAGGTCACAGATCCATGGAAGTAGGTTTTACACACCAGTAAATGAACAGGCATTGATTAAGTGTACTAAGTGCTGGTGATATAAAGGCAAAAACGAAGTCCCTGCCTTCAAAGAAGCACATTCTACTGAGGAGAAGACCACATACAAACCACTATGTACAAACAAAATGGTGTCTGGATGTCCCAAAAGTCTTAGTGCTGTTTTAAGCTAAATAAATACATTCTAATATGCAAAGAACAACACAAAAGAGGCATGGTCTGTGAAACCATGTATTTCTTCCCACTACATAGATCTTATCTTTTCCCCCTTGTATGGCTGGAATTGAAAATGGCAGTGCCCATACTCCCCTTGTCTGCTTCCTCTTCTAAATTCACTTCTGCTCTTTTCTATTAAAAAAAAAAGATTGACATTTATTTTACTGTTCTCATTTTACAGAAAGGGAAACTGAGGCAAAGTCAGACCTGTTAAGTGACGTGCCTGGCTCCCATGTGTCTGAGGCAGGACTTTCTGACTTCAAATGCAGCACTAAACCACACTGGGTAATGAGAGCAGGATGGACCAGGGCTGCCCTTAGAGTAAGGGCTCTAGCCTGGGATCTGTTAAATGGGTATATTTCAATAGGAGTGGATTCCCTTGTAATCATCTGTATTTTATTTTATTTATTTAAAAACATTCTGCTGAGAAGGGGTTCATTAGACTTTTCCACACCGACTTCCAGGGGCATCCAAAGAACCCCATTGCTGATGGAGTAGATTCTCCTCCACTTCAGACTTTAAGCAAAAGATCCTGGGATCACAGACTTGGAGTTAGAAGGGACCTCAGGGGTCTTGTCCAAACCACTCATTTTGCAGAGGAGGAAACTGAGGACTTGCAAAGTTAAGTGACTTGGCCAAGTTCGATCCAATAAGGTGTCAGAGACAAAATCTGACAGGACCAAAGAACTCCAAAGCTGGCATACATCCCACTGCCTCTCTTTACAAATTGGATGACGATTTTGAGAGATGTTGAAGAGGGGTTTCCCTTCCCAATCAGGCATGTACACACACGCACACACACACACATATATACATACATATGTATGCATATATATGGAGAGAGAGGGAGAGGGAGAGGGAGGGAGGGGAAGGGAAGGGGAGAGAGAAAGAGAGAGAGAGAGAGAGAGAGAGAGAGAGAGAGAGAGAGAGAGAGAGAGAGAGAGAGAGAGTCTGGGGAAGTAGTGAGTATACACCTATATTTGTATACACACATATATGTGTATTTAGGGTTAGAGTTGGAGGCATTTACATGTGTATATATACATATACATGCATATACATGCCTGCACACATGTATATTTATACATATATCTATTAAAGACTACTGAATAAGAGGACAGAATGGCTAGGGAATGGGTCTTAGGGTTCAGAAGAAATGCGGTCTCTCTGCCCATAGATAGTAGATGGCTCTCTGTCAGGGAAACTGTGGGTAGGTGTGGGGTTTAGAAGAGATGCACTCAGTCCACGGTCACTGTCTCTGTCAGAGGCCCATGGCCTCACACAGCAATGTCTCCCTCTACCAGCCCCTCCACCAAACTCACTCAAAGACAGATGGAAGACCCCATATGGGCTAATGATGCCCTCCGTGGCTGATGGCACACAAAATCCCTTCCAGGTGAGGAATGCAGACTGATGCCAAGCTAGCAATGAGCCCACCCAGCCACCACTTCCCCTCCAATCTGTCCATAACCCATAGGGAGCCAGACAGAGACTGGACTCAAATGTATGCTGAAATACCAATGTAGTAACGAAGGAAGGTCCCCTGGGTCCTGCCTAGGCTTGGGGAGCTATTTCCAAGGCAAGTCAGTCACTAAATCCATACGGAAAGCCTTCATGAGTTAGTGGGCACTAACCATTCTTTGGAAATACCAGCAAACAGGCTCCCTCTTGCCCCTGACAGATCACATCTTTGGCAGGCTCTAAGAACAGGTTTCAATAAGAATGGGGAGATGGAGTTCCCAACAAAGTCATCCCTTATTTAGAGGGTAAAGATGCCAGGCCATAGCTCTCAAACCTGGGGGAAAAAAAACCCAAGAATCTACAGCCTCTGACTAGCAAGGAATGATGACCGGGGAACTGCCATCCCAACAGTTCCCTGAGGACCACAAGCTGCCGTGTATGTCTCTGCTCTCAATAGCAACTCGTCTCCTGCATGGATCAGCCTTTGATTCATCACAAGATTCCCTGAAGCTGATAAATGGTCTCATATAAAGTCCGACAGGTCATGCGAGTGCAGAGTGAAAATAAAAAGGACTTTCCAAATAAATGCCAGTTAGTTTGGAGGTTTCAAGTCATAGATCAAGCTATTGAGGCAGAAAACAGGAATCCATGCTTCTGTTTGTGACTACGGCACAGCAGATCCCTGTTCTTGACCATTAGGGTCAATAATCAACAATGAATGTGCACCACCCTGGGCAGAGAACCTACTGTGTGCACAGCACTGACCTGGGGCTTTTAACCTGCACTATTAACACACTTTAACAAAAAATCTTACTCTCTATCCAATCCTTCCATTTAAATCTCTTCTGAAAGAACCAAAGCATAGATGCTACAATTTTGTTCCATTTGCTTCAATTCCACCATTATTTATTAAGGACCTACTATGTGCAAAGTCTCTACCTCTTCACATTTATTTCATGATAATCCTCTTCACACTAATCTGACCTATTTGTTCTTCTCTAAACTGGGCATCATCTCCCACCTCTATTTCTTTGCACAGGCTGTGCCCTATGCCTGCAATGCACTCCTCCTCACTTCTGCCTCCGTCTTCAGTTTCCTTCAAGGCTCAATTTACTGGCTGTTTCTTAAGGGAAAACCTTCCTGGGCTAGGTGGATGGTAATATTCTTTCTTTGATTTATCTTGTACTGAATCATGTTTTTATCCAGGAAAACTTAGGCCCTTTGAGGGCAGATGCTTGTTTTCATTTTTGTAAGACTCTGGATTTAGATTCAAGAAGACTAGGGTTTATATCCTACCTTACTTATATAAGGCTGCATAATCCTGGGTAAGGATTCACTTTCATTCCCTATAAAAGGAAGGGACTGAACTAGGTGGCCTCTGTGTTCTCGATCTATGATTCCATGAGCCCCCAGCATCCAAGAAACAGGTCTTAGACAAATAGAAGCCTAATCAATAAAGGCCTGTTGGACTGAATGGAATGTACTTGGCATTTGACAATGAATGGACCCCAAAGCACTCTGCAAACCTCCAAGGGCCCTATCAATGCCAGATATCTGGGACTACATCCAAAAATATTGCCCTGCTGAGACCAGATGGTGTCTTGACGCCAAGGGGATTCCAGGACAAAGAGAAGGTGTCCAAGGCCCCTACATCTCTGCAGTTCGGTGATACTTGAGTTCCTGCTGACTTCCCTCATCTCAGCCAAGTTAAGGCAGGTAGCTCCTGGAGCAAAATCAACTTTCTGCCCTCCCCCCACCCGCAATCTCCCAAGTCAATTATACACTTGAAAGGATTAGGAGAGTCCTTTCACTGTGGATTCAAGAACACACAAATGCCTTAACTACAATCTAGAGGCTAAGTAACACCTCCGCCCCAGCTCCTCTGTAGGCTTCCTTTTACACAAGCATGAAATAAATACAAACTCACTGTCAATCCAATTTGCAATGTTCAGTATCACTTGGTGGATATGAGAGAAGAGAGATCTATGCTCTAATAAAGTCTGTCCAGCATAGATGATTCTGGGTGTACATAGAGGGGTGGAGCAGGCAGCAGCTCACAAGAGTGAAATGAGGACATCTCCCCGGCTTTTGGGTTCCCAAGATAAATCCATTTAATAAAAAGAGCAGATCATTTTAGTCATATTTCTACAGCTGGGCTTCTTACACAATGCCAGTGTTCCTGAAAAGTTTGATGTGAATCCAATGAATGTAAACAAAATTATAAACAAAATTATGTGCTAAGTCCACAAGGGGAGATTCCTGTTTAAAAGAGGCTCGTGACTATTGGAGAAACAGGCCACTTGCCTTTCTAAGGAGGTCTCCTTTGGTAGCCAGACCGAAGCCTCAGCCCTCAGGGGCCTGGAGGAGGACCAAATACTGGCCCAAACACTTTCCCTTAAATCCTGTCCTTATCTGAAAGCCCAGGAATTCTGGGGCTGCCTCCAGGTATGGGATCTACTCTCCCTGCTCCTAGGCACATTTCTCTTTCTCTGCCACTCGGCTCCCCTTTTCCTCCTGCCTAATCTCCTGATCTCAGACTCAGCTTTCCTCCAGACTCCGGATGCCAGGCTTCCTGTGCCTGGTAGATTCCAGCCTCTTCACCCACTCTGTTTACATGGGGATACTATCTCTCTCTCATTTCCTGCCTGTACGTAGAGCTTCAACCACCTGTGACTGTATCTGTGTGCAAACTCCCACCTCCGACAAAGGCTGCCGTGCCTCCAGGGTTTCCGAGAAGCTCTTTGAGAACCAATTCCGACCACTTTAGGATCAGCCCTAGGCTCATTTGTCTACAACTGACCCAGGAGGTCATCTAGTCTAGCCCGGGGCCTAGAGTAATTTGCTTAAAGCCACACAGCTATCTCAAGCAGGATTCAAACCAAGGTCCTCTTTCCACTGTAAGGCTCTGAATAATAGAACAAATACAGTAGGTTTTAAAATTTTTTTAATTGCAGACTGTTAGGAATGGAGGGAAGCATGGAGAGCGGAAGGCGGCGTGATACACTTGGAAGGTTTTAGACCACCCCTCTAGCGCCTGGGTGGCTGCGAGCCAGACTGAATTGAATGGTTTCTCACCTTGTGTGCCCAACCCCAGCGACACACAGACCATACGTCTGCCATGAGTTGACCCCACCCAGCTAAGCACCCAGAGTCAGGGCAGGAGAGACATACCAAAGCTACCCAAGGGGCTGAGATCTGCATCACTGGAGGGCATCAACCCCAGTGAAACTACAGAAGTTATTTACTAAAGCACCCTGTAACTGTGTGAGTATCTTTCTCTCGTGTTCGCCTCTCCCCTTTGTTTTCTTGCTATAAGTTTAATGATAGGAATCGAAATGTGTTATCTGCGTGTTCCTGATTGCTATTTATACATTAAGCTAGTCCAAATCCTTCTAGGGCTGCTAGGTGTCGAAGTGGATAGAGTACCTGGCCCAGAGTCAGGAAAACCAGAGTTCAAATCTGGCCGCAGACACATACTAGCTTTGTGACCTCAGCAAGTCACTAAACCCTGTTTGCCTCAGTTTCCTCATCTGTAAAATGAGCTAGAAAAGAAAATGGCAAACCACTCCAGTACCTCTGCCAAGGAACCCCCAAATGAAGAGCCTGATATGTCTGAGAAACAACTAAACAGACAAAAACCAAATTCTTCTCCTCCTGGGCTTAGGAACAGAACTCAGGTCTCCTGACATCCCTCTGGTAATCTCTCCATTACAGACATTGCTCCATGATGCTAGTTTACCCCGGGATGATTGCAGAGCACTGAGCATCTTTGTGCAGACATCCCCACCTGGGGCTCCAATGGATGCCTCATGAAGGATGCAAGAAGGAACCCACTCATCCATGACATTTTGAGGGGCTGGCAAAATTGCCTGGGAAGGGCCTGTGCCAGTCCCAAAATGACACAGCATGTTGGCTCTGGAAAGGACTTTGGAAACCTTCTGGTCCTGCTCCCTCCTTTTTACAGATAAGAACACCGAGGGCTGTGGAAACAAGAATGATTTGCCCAAGGTCCCCCAGTCAGCTGATAACAACCTAGGCCTCCAGACTCCCCCCACACTGCCCTGCCTCCTCCAAGGCTCCGAATAGTTAGATACCCTCTCAGAACTCCCAGAACACCTCGTTCCAGTGAAACAGAAACATTGAACTAGAAACAAAGAAAAAATGATGCCTAAAGTGACAAACATGACCAGATAAATCTGGAGGAGGAAGAGAAAGGCAGCAAAGATGAGGACAGTCAATGATGGTAATAGTGGAGCTAATGACTGACACAAATACCAAGTTTACCATGTGATTTCTGCACAGGCTCTTAATCCATGTTCACTAGAACCTTGAGAAGTAGAAACTAGTATCTCCATTTTACAGATGGGAAATCGGAGGCCTGGGGAAGTCAGTCAGCCTGTTAACAAGCATTTATTATATTCCAGACGCTGTTAAAAGCACTGAGGGTATAGAGAGGCTCACACCATTCTTGCCTCCAAAGAGCATACATTCTAATGGGCACCAGTTAGTCCATCAGAGGCAGGATTTGAACTCAGATTTCTTTTTCAATCCAGGGCTCTTCCCACTCGGTGACACTACCTGTGCCATTCTATTCTCTCTCAATGAGCCGGGGCAGGGGGTGGAGAGGGTGGGAGGGGGGAACGGGCTCCTCACTTGAGCAGCAGAGCCCCGACAGAGGAGATGAAGCCAGTTGGAGAAGACCAACGATGTGGGAGAAGCTTTCCCTCCCACGCTTTTACCACCGGGTCTCCACCTATAAAACAAGAGTAGAATCCGCATGGTGGTTCACAAACGCAGGAGAAAACTCCAGAAACATTTACATTGGGAAGAACTTGAGCATTTCTGATTCCAGGCATTATGGAATCTCCACATACCAAATGCCCAGCTTCCAGAATAGCCTTTAGGTTACTGGAAAAAAAGCACTTCCAGATTCCATTGACTCCAAAAGGATAAAACAATGTGTCTTGCCAAAGAACTCACTTACAGGTGTATAAATTCCATATGCATACATTGTCCCCCACCTACCCCCAAGGGCTTTCTTCTTTTTGCCATCATTATAGTCCCTTGTACACAGTAAGTGATTAATAAATGCTTACTGACTGAGCTCAGATGATGTTTCTAAAGGGCAGGGCTTCCAAAAAGAAGTTTCAAATTTGTTTTCAAATGAACTCAATTAAGCAAGTTTTATTAAGCTAATGATTGAATGATTGTGCATATGTATCAAGCTAATGATTAGATGATTGTGCAGCAGAGAGATGGGTGCACTGGTCCTGTTTGCCAGTCCCTGTGAGTTTCATGGTTATGACATTTGAAGTTTTGAGATACAACGTGAGGATGTGGACAGAAGACTGGATCTGGAGTCAGGAAGACCTCGGTTCAAGTCTCATCGAAGACATGTAGTAGTTGGGAGACCCAAAGCTCTCTATGCTCATCTGCAAAAATGAATTGGACTGCATGGCCTCTAAGTCCATTTCAGCTCAAAATCTGGACCTTCCCACCCCATGACATGATTAGAAGTGTGCCCGGCAAGAGGCTGCCTGGTGTATGAGTGGATAGAGATTTTTGCTTCAGGGGCTGGAAGGCCTGGGTTCAAGTCATGACTCTCTCTGATTCCAATTGGCCTCTGACCAGACAGACAAGCTGTTGACAGTGGGTAAGAGATTCCATTTCTTAGCACCCCTAGACAGCTTTCTAAGACTAAGGTACTTCTACATAGATAGAGGGAGTTTCCTAAACTATAAAACTTTAATTGTTTTGGGGCTTTTTTAATGTCCAACACTCTGAAAAGCTCTATAAATACAAAGACCACAGAACCAATCAGTTCCCAGCTTCAAGGCACTTATATTATTTTGGAAAGACCCAACACAAAACAGCTAAGTCAGTACAAAGTCTATACACAAATCAATGGGGGGGAGGAAGAATACCATCCCCCCTCCTCCTGCCCACCTGGAATTCAGAAAGATCTATGGGAAGGGGGCGAACCAGAGCAGAGTCCGGAGAGTACAGCACATAAGCCAGTTTATCTGGATCATGGAATAAAGTGAGAACCATCTGTAAAGATGGGTCAACGTCAGAGTCAAGGTGTTACATCTGATCTCTAACTTTTCTAACTAAAGGCAAATTTCACAATTCAGAAAACTGACTCCCAAAGCTTGACACATAAAATGATTAGAACATGGTGATGAATTCATTAATCCATGCCATAGGCTCAGAGCTTGTCAAACCCCAACATTTTACAGGTGAGAAAATGAAGTCTAACATCACACAGGGAGTCAACGACAGACCCAGGTCTTTCACCTCCAAACCAGGGCTCATTTCCCCATACCATGGTGTCTCATTCCTATTCATCTTTTTTTAAAAATCCATCTAAAATATTTCCACATATTTCAAATAACCCTTTACCTCAAAGGTATATGCAAGTGATGGAGGAAAGAACGTGAGCTTTGGCACTTTGGAGGCGGAGGACCTGGGGTTCAAATGCTACCTCTGAGGCCGACGCCTCCTGTGACCATGGTCAAATTCCTTCTGCTCCCTGGATCTCAATTGGCCTCGAAGACCCTTCCAGCTTTAAACCTGTGACTCTATATCTGGTCAGCTTCCTCCTATATGAAACGAGAGGCTGGGCCTCCCAGGGCCCTCCTGGTTAGATCTCGGATCCTTTAAACAAGAAAACAGCTGTAGGAACCATTATTCACACCGATAATAGAATCCTATGTAACCCACTGCCTAGCCTGACACCTTCGAGGGACAGCTGAAGCTGCAGATTCAGGGCAGCACCCACATGGGGCCACTTGTCAAGGTGCCTTCAACAGGACAGGTAAGAAGAGTCAAAAGAATAGCGGGGTAAAAAGGTGAGTCCTTCCTCAGAGTGAACGCATAGCTGGAAACCCTTTTCAGAACACACTTCTTAAGCCATCAGGCGCCATCACTGGCAATTTCGCTCTGTTTGGAACCGACCTGTCCATTATCCAGCCTTCGGGGTCCCCAGCAGCCCTCACAAGCCAGCTCCTTTGGTGCGCAGAAAGAGCCTGGGGGCTATTTTTAGAATGTCTGAAAAGCACACGTCTTAGGTGAGAAATTCAAAGAGATGAGAGAGAATGTCATTTGAAAGCATCCGAGGGGACAGCCAGAACATGGAGGCAGGCTCCTCGCATGCAGGGGGCATCCCCACTGTCTGTCCAGTATCAGAGTCCCTCCACATTGGAACAGACAGGCGGCTTTTGCAGGTTACCATGGCCAACGACATCGCACTGAGCAAAGCCTGCGGTGACAGCCCCTCCAGATTTAGTTAGATCTATCCGTGGATGGCAGACACACAGTCTGTTACCAGCCCCAATTTTGAAGCTTTCCCCATGTGGTAAAAAGTTGCTAGGACCTGAGGACTTTCTGAGGTATCAGA
>CM053597.1:15222233-15239338 GCA_028646575.1 Pseudocheirus occidentalis | reverse complement strand
GGGGGCTGTGGAGGTGGAGTGCTGCACATACTCTCAGGTGTGTTGGACTTGTTGGGTTTTTGGCTGGACATTTTTTTCTTCTTTTGTTCTTCTTTGCTCCAAAGAACAGCTCCCTGGTAGGGAGTTGGGTTGGGTGTATTTAGAAGGAGGTGGTGATGTAAAAGTAAAAGGTATTAATAAAGAGACCTCCTTTTTGGGGGGAGTTCTTCTATTCAACGGTTAGCCATCATCAGTTTGCCTCTGCTCAGCTCTATCTGGGAGTAGGGAGCTAGGGGTGAGCCCTCAGTGGGGGAGGGAGGGGGAGAAGAGTTCATGCTGACAGTTAAGCACCTCAGGCTAAGAAAGGTCTGGTCCTTGAGCAGGACGTAGGTGGAAGGGGGAATTTGACCGTCTAGGGCTAAATCAGCCCCAAAGAGGCAACTCCTGGAATTTGCTTTAGGAAGACTGGCCAGAAATAGAAGGGCTCAAGATGCATGCTTGCTTCAGCATGATTGCTAGGCCGGCATCACCACTCGGGTTCAGAACCTGTTCTCCTTCTCCCTAGCTTCCCACACATCCCATCACCACCTTCTGCTAGCCCTTCTTTCTTACTGTATTCATCCCTTCCTTCCCATTTCTACAGCCTTCATTGTACTGCTGCTCTAATCACCTCCCTTCTGGATTGTGGCAACAACCTTCTAACCTTTCTCCCAGCCCTCCCCTCCTCTGGGCTTTCCTCCCTCTGTCTGACTTGCCCTCAGCTAACCAGCTGTGTGGCTACCAAAAGTTCTGCCATCTTCTTTTGCAGATAAGGGCTGTGGAGTTCTCTGGAGTTCATGGGGACAGGTCATCTTTCTGATTTCCAGCCCAACCCTCCATTAGCTCTGGAATGTTTTCTCTATAGTTCCATTTTCATGGATGTGGAAAGTAAGTGACTCATTAGAATGGGAGCTCCTTGACTGCAGGGAAAGTGTCTTTTGCCTTTCCTTATATACCTAGTGGTTAGCAAAGTGCCCAGCATAGAACAGGCACTTAATAAATCCTTAGTGACTGATTGACTTACCTGGGGCCATATAGTAAATAAGTATCAAAGAGAGGATTAAAATTTTGGTCTTCCTAAATCCAGGTGCAATAGACTTTCCACAATAACACTCATCTAGGTGACAATGTTTGGACACATAACCAGTTTTACATCTTGCTGGATTATCTGTGATTTTTCCCATCTCCTGCCTCATGTCCACCCTTCACCAGTGACTCCAGGTGTCTCACCTGATGGATGAAGAGTTTTCCCATGCTCCCTTCTCTTTTATGATAGACTTACATCTCATGGAATATGTCCGTGGCTCAGGTAACCATTACAGAAGAAGACAGTTACATCAGGGGAAGCTGGAAATGCCAGGACTATAGTCAGAAGTCTGATGCAAACCCCAAAACAAGACACAGTCTCTGAAGCTTCTTGTTTCCTCTGTGGAGCCTTTGGAAAAAAAGAATTTTCCATCAGTCTCTCATCTTAATACTGGGGGGATTAGGTAAGAGGAGGGGAGAGAGCTTGGGCAGTCCCTGCTTGATCAGGGAGAGAGAGGGAGTTTTTGAAATGGTCTGTGACCTTTAAGATAGGAATGATTGATGCTGAGTAGAGAGATATTCATGGTCTTCAAGTCAGGGAGAGAGGCTGATATAGATGGGATCCTAGCCAATGACCAACCCTCCTTGAGAGAATGCTTTTTACAAAATGCTCTGTTCTTGCTCATTGAGCTGGATAAGAAAGTACTTTCAACCAGCCACCTCCATGTTCATTTTTTTTTATTAGAAGTGGGTTGAGCATTTTTGTCACTTACAGTTGTGTGTGTGTAAGTATATGAATGTATAACTTATACTCCCTTAGGCCTCAGTTTCTCCATCTGCAAAATAAGCTTCTTGGACTAGGTGACCTGGGCTTGAATTGTGACTATTACTTTCAATGTGTGGATGAGTGTTCATAAGTATGTGTGTGTGTGTGTGTGTGTGTGTGTGTATGAGGAATGTAAGGTTCTCAGAGGACACTACATATACACATTAGGGAGCTAAGTCTGGCAATGAATAGAATGGTCAGGCCTGGAGTCAGAAAGACTCATCTTCCTGAATTCAAATCCAGCTTCAGATACTTACTAGCTGTGTGACCCTGGGCAAATCACTTACTCCTGTTTTCCTCAGTTTCCTCATTTGTAAAATGATCTGGAGAAGGAAACAGCAAATCTCTCCAGTATCTTTGCCAAGAATACCCCTGAAAACACCTTAACAACAACAACAACAGACACACATACACACACTCACTAACAGACAGAATCCAGATTCTAACGTAGGTCATTGGAGGTTAGAAACAATCAGAGTCAGAAAGGGACTGTATCCTAAGGAGATTCAGTGACTTGCCCAAGGTCTTTCAGTTAATAATGGACAGAGGTGGTATTGTTTTCACTCTTGCTTCTCTGGGAGTGGTTCCTTTAAGGTCCTCCCAAAAAGAGGAATGGGATTAAAAAGTGAGGGTGAGGGGCCAGGGAAAGGAGCAGGTCTTAAAGAGACCTTGCTTCTTTAGAGCAGTGCTGAGAGGGAAATGGACCTGAACTCAGTTCAGGGCATTAAGCCTCTTATGTGCTTAGGTCTGAGGTGGGAAGGATTTATTTCCACACTTCTTTTTCTTTTTTGAATTTCTAAGTTTGCTGGCTATTCAGAAACGGCTGAATCTTCATTTTATTTCCTTTTTTTTTTATTCCCCACCTTCTTTTATTCTCCTGACAGAGCACAAGTCCATGAAGGGCAGGAACTGTTCCATTTTTGCCTTTGTATCTATAGCATCTGTCACAGTACATGGCACATAGTAGGTCCATAATAATCTCTGACCAATTGGTTCTCAACTGGCTCTGAGCAAAGCTCAAGACCGATGGAACATGCAGGCAGCCCTGACTTATCTGTTTTAAGAACAGGGAGCGTTACAGGTTCATGCCTATATATAACATGGAAGGAAGAGTTGATTGGAGAAGATCAGCTACACAATTACTTGTCTGAGATTCTGTTGTAGAGAGGATTCCTCGGCTACTCAGACACTGGGAAACCTCCAACCTGGAGAGACTATGGAGGCATTAAAGTTCAGAAGTGAGGGCAACATTTTTAGCACTACATTTCAGGAAGGACATTGACAAGTTGGAATGGCACAGAGGAGGGCAGCCAAGCTGCTGTGATGTGCAAATCAGTTGAAAGAACTGGGGAATATTTATTTTAGAGAAGAGAAGACTGATGGTGTGATAGGAGTCTTCATATTCAAATGGCTGTCACGGTAGAAGAGGGATCAAGCTTTCTCTGCTTCTCCCCAATGGGCAGAACAAGGAATGGGTGGAAGGTGCAGAGAGCCGGACTTAGACTCTGTCCGCCATGTTCGTTGGTTATCTGCCATGCCTAGAATGATGGATCCCTCTCCTGGTCTTTGCCTCCTGGCTTCCCTGGCTTGAAAACTCTGCACAGATCCCACCTTCTGCCAGACATCTTTCTGGTTCCAGTGGCTAGTGCCTTCTTCTCCCAGATGACTTTCCATCTACTCTTTATTTATCTTGTAAGCACCTCTATGTTGCCTCTTCATTTGAATATGAACTCCTTGTGGGTTGGAAATGTTTTTGCTTTCTATTGTATCCCTTGTGCTTAGAACAATGTCTAGTGTAGTATATAGTAAGTGCATACTAAATGATCATTGATCGACTGACTGAAACTTCCTAACAATTACAGCTATCAAAATAGAATGGGCTACTGGAGGTATTGCATGCCCCATCACGGAAGGTCTCCAAGCAAAGGTTGTAAGGCCAATCTCTTTTCAGGTGTGCCATTATGTGGGATTGCTGTTCTGATAAAAGCTGAACTGGCTGGTCTCCAAAGCTCTTCCAACTCTGCATTCTGGAGTTCAGTAAGAGAAAAGTCATCTCAGGCTGTTAGAGCAACAAACTGCCACATTCCAAAATGGCAGTCAAAGTCAGTTTAGATTAATCATCTCTTAATTACCTGAAGGAACCACGATTAAATGGAATTACTGTCCCATATAAACCTCCTTCCCCTTGCTCCCATGAAGCAGTAAGCTTAATTTAGTTCCTTTGGAAGTGCTCCCAATGATACAAACTCTCTAGTCAAATGAATACCTTTCATGTGTTCTCTTGATTCAGAGGAATTTGGTGGTGCTCACAGAGGGGAAGATGACACATTCAGGTGAAACAAGAGTGATGGTACATCTCATTGAGGGCATTTGTTGCAAGAGGAAGAAGGGACTGGGACAGCAGCCTTTCTTAAGAGTGTCAATTTAGAACTGGAACCTCTTCATTTTGCAAATGATGAAACTGAGGCCCAGAGAGGGTAAGTGACTGGCCCAGTGCCAAGGAGCTGCATGTGCAGGGTTTGAACTCGGGTCTTCTTGACTCCAGGGTGCAGAGTATTACCTCTCTTGACACCTTGGTGTCTTTTCAGTTTGATGCTGGCACTACTAGAAAGCCCCAGAGGATCCCCCCAATGTGTACATTCACTCACTGTAGGTCTGTTCCAATCACTGGCATCTTTGTCCGATCATTCACCATGTCCCATTTAAAGCAAAACCCTTGGCAACTATCCAATCAGATTTAAAATGATAGGATCCTTAGGAGCCACCTTGTCCAAGCCCTTTCTTTTGCAGATGAGGAACCTGAGGACCAGGGATGTTAGATGATCTGCCCAAGGTCACACAGGCACTAAAAGCAAACTTGATGGTTGAACCCAGGTCTCCAGACTCTAAGTTTAGTTCATTTTTTATGGTACCATCTCACTGTAACATGACAGCCATTTGGTGAGCTGAGCAGTACTGGGCTTTCTCTATTTCACAGATCATAAGACAACACACAGGTCTAGAGTTGACAGGATCCTTGGAGGGGCATCCAGTCCAACCCCCTTGTTTTTTAAGGTGAAGAGGTTGAAGATAAGTGACTTGTCCAAAGTCATGAGGAGAAAAGCATCATAGACCAGCTGAACTCACTTCTACTTTTCTCAAGCCTTTTCCTTTGCTCTAGTGAAGAGGAGAATGACTGATTCATAATGGATGGAACACACACCATCTCCTGGAAATAGAAAACAAAGATCAAGGCAGATTTCCATTTGTGAGAATTTATTTTGGGCTTTGGAAGAAATTGAAAATGGCTCTTTGTTAAGGCAGCAATTTGTAGGCTGCTTGACTCAGTGCTCTCCTTCTTAGTCACTGAGGGATTGCAGGAAATCACACCCACCTGTCTTCTTTACTCTTCATCTGCTCCCTGGTTCTCAAGCTGATGGTTCTCAAGGGCAGTATGACCTTGGTGCAAGGTGTGCTGCATTGGGAGCTAGGACACCTGCCCTTGAGTCCCAACTCTGCTGCTTACTAGTCCACATGACCTCAGGCAAGTTATTCCCTCTCCTCTGGAAAGTGAGTGAAATAGCAGTGGCTCAATGGAAAGAATGGTGAATTTGGGTCCGAGGCCTGGGTGTGAATTGTGACTCTGCCGTTTACTACCAGATGACAATGGATAACCTCTTTGGGCTTCATTTCCTTCCTCTTAGAATGTGTGGGATTGGAACAATGATCTCTGAGACCCTTTATGATCTTGCCCTATCACTAATGAGTCAAATTATCATCCCATTCTTAGCTTATATCAAGAGAAAAAATTTACTTTAACTGAAAAACAGTTATTAGTTATCAACTCCTTGGCAGGTACCATATGGGAGTCGGGATACATATAGACAAAAATGAAATGGCTCCCATCCTCTGAGAGCATACATTCAAATGATGGAAATGGCACATTTAAATAAATTTAATAGAAAGGAAATACAAGAGGTTTTTCTTTTCTTTTTTGCGTTTGTATTTGAGGGGTACTGGTAAGGTGAAGAGCCAAAGCCTAGGGAAGATGTAATGTTAATGGGATATAAGATTTTTCCTGCCCATTAATAGGCCCCAGATGGAGTCCATTAAGGGAAGCTTGCTTAGGGGAGACTTGCTTGTAGGAAGGCTTTTACACCTTTTGTTACTTTCTAATTAAGTACTGAGTCAGAGAGGGTTGGGATGCCCTCCGACACCGAAGAAGGGTATATATACTCTGAGGTTAGCATTTTGCTTTGGGGCTCACTCTTTGGAAGAGTGTTCCTGTGATTTGACCAGATGAGACTGGGTAGCCATTAAGGATCCCCCCAGCTTTGAAAAACCCAGATACTGGTGCCTCTCTCTCTGGTAACTATGTATGTATTGCCTTGGTCAGACAGTTGAAACTATCTCTTGAACTGTACTAATTTCTCAGTTAGAAGCCCTGTCTTTTGGTTTTTATTTCTTTGTTTGCATTTTCTCTATATTTTCTGTTTGTATTTTCTCTGAAGTTCAGGGTGCTGACTTTTCCCCTGAACTAGTGAATGTAAGGTTTAAAAGGGTGTTGATTCCTTAAACAGCTATATTTCCTAGTAAAGCATTTATAAGAACCTATGCTAGCAGCCGTCCTGGGTATGCCAGTGTGATTGCTGCTATAGGAGATCAGTAGAGGTCTCATGGATCAGGCAATATCTAAGTTGAGCTCTGAATGAGACTGGGTTCTTTTAGAGGCAAAGTTGAGGAGAATGTATATTCCAGGTAGGGGCAGGGATGGGGCTGCATATGCCCATAGGTGGGAGTTGGGATGTGATGTGTAGAATAGCAAGGTTTTGGTACAAGTTAGAGATTCCTTCCCTTAGGCTGGTGCTTTGAATATATCCTGGTATAGTTAATGATCCTGAGCCTGTAGGGACTCTTTCTAGCCAAGCAAATTCAATTTACATTTGGACCATCAGGTAATTCACCAGCTCTAAGCTCTTCTCTCTTAGCAGAAGCTGCTAATTGCCAGTGACCTCTATTATTGATACAGGGCTACATTATCCAGCAACTTGAAGGATTCAGCCTCCAGGGAGAAAAGCAAATTAAACAGTCTCATAAGTGATTCTCTTTCCTTCTTTTCCTCCCTCTGTAAGGAGCACCTGTAGTTTCCTGCATTAGATGCACCCCACCCCCACATCATCTGCTTTGGGTAAGGAAAGCAGAGATGGATGGAAGAACTCATGTGTGATGAGACTCAGACAAATGTGCTCTTTGTGAGAGGCTGGTCACTGTCAAGGAAAGAACCCTAGACTTGGAAATAGAGAAAGGCAGCTTCAGTCTTACCCCTGATGCTCACTAGCTGTGTGACCATGGACAAGTTTCATCTCTCTGAGTCTTGCTTTTCTCTTCTATAAAATGGGTGATAGGGGCAATATTACCCATAGTACCTACCTCTCAGTGTTGTTCATAGAGTCTAGATTTGAGCCTCGGTTACTGGCTTCCTGGCAGGGTGATTGAGCATGATTTAGTAACTAATCTGTCTATTCAATCACTTATTCATTCATTTACTTATCCATATATTCATTTATCTACATGTGCACTTATTTATCTTTCTTCTCCTAACTATCCATCTGCTTGGTCTGGTCCTCTGATTTTTGTGGGTCAGTTGATTCCCTTGATGTTACTCAGATAGTATGTGACTGAACCCAGGCTCTCTTGACTCCAAAGCCTGGTCTCTTTCTACAGGTGATTAAGATTCAGTGAGATGAGGTGTATAAAGTACTTTGGAAAATTTTAGGTGCTATACAAATGTTGGCTCTTAATACATGAAAGGGTTCTGAGGTTGAAGGTGGGAACAGAAATGCTGGTAACCTCCAGTGGGGACATGGAACAAAAGCTCACAGAGGTGCCCCTTTATTTGAGAAACAGAGACACAGAAACAGCTGGATGAAATTCATCCCATCTGATCCTACCACCAGGCATTTGGCCACAATGCTCAGCTTCCACTGGGGTCCTGCTGGTATTCCCTATGATTGACGCTGTTACAAAGCAGAGGTCACCTAATGATATTATAGAATTCAGCTCAACAGTCATTCATTCAGCACCTGCTCTGCGGACAGCACTGAGTGAGGTTCTGAGGTTATAAAGATAGAAATGGCATCAAGTCCTTTTTCTTGTGCAGTGGATAGAGACTGGGCCTGGAGCCAGGAAGACTTCTCTTTGTGAGTTCAAATTTAGCCTCAGATATGTACTAGCTGTATGATCCTGGTCAAGTCACTTAACCCTGTTTCCCTTAGTTTCTCATGTGTAAAATGAGCTGGAGAAGGAAATGCTCCTGTCTGTGCTCACTCGATCCAGTGGTGTATGTAAGTGTATAACAATGTGGCTTTCCTCAGGCACTCAGATCCCTGTCTGTTGATCTTTATGCTAATTTCTCTACTTGTATTTTCTGTGACATTCAGTAAGCTGACATTTCCCCTGAACTAGAGAATGCAATTAAAAATAGGATTGTTGACCCCCTTTTGAGCAGTCTTTCCTAGAAGAGCAGATCAAAGAACCTGTGCTCACAGGTCATCCTGGGCATGGTACAATGCTTGCTATTACAGGCGGGCTAGGAAAATTTGAGATGGTAGTCCTTGAACTGAGCTTGAAGGAAGGGGAAGACTCTGAAAGATGCAGGTGAAGAAGGGAGTGTTCTCAGCATGGGAGATAGGTTACATCAGTGAATAGAGGCTGAAAATGGACTGGTGCATTTGGGGTTCCTTATGGATGGGGCAAATTGGAGCCAGGTTGTGAAAGGCTTTAAATGCTGAGCTAAATACACAAGCTAAAGATGTCTTCAGAACAACAGGGAGCCAATGATGGCTTTTAAGAACTTAAATCTGGGCCTTAGGGTGACCATTTGGGTAACTGTGTGAAGGATAGGTTGGAGAAGGGATCTCATAGAGACAGGGGGACCACTTAGTTAGGAAACAATAATCAGTAATTTATAATGAATAGTCAATAATCTAGGGGAAAACTGATGAGAACCTGAACTAGGGTGGAAGAGAGGAAAATTTTGGAGGATGGGCAAGTTCAGATACTGCCCTTATAGCAATAGCTTATGCTTATAGAACACCATGATTGCAATGTTCTCATATGCATTATCTCGTTTGACTCTCCTGATCCTACCATGAAGTATGCAGTCCGAATATTATTACCCTGATTTTGCAGATGAACAAATGGAAACTTAGAAAGCTTAGGGGTTTTGTACTGTGTCACACAGCTAGTAAGTGGCAAAGCTGTGACTAGAATCCATGCCTTGCCTTTAATATTCTTTCCACTTCATCAACTTAAATCAGCCAGGAAATCACCAGAGGAAGAAATTAACCAAAGGACAGAGCTACAAGTGGGGGACTTTTTTATAAGAGGACCAAGTGAGTTTTGAACTGTAAAAACAGAGGGGGAGTTTATCTTTGCTCAAGGCATAATTTATTAACAAGTTATTACGCATTGAAATTCAAGAGTGGTCCTTACTTCAGAAGCACCAGTGAGTGGATGAGTGGTCTGGAGGGTCAGCTTTAGTCTTGTCTTCCTGACTTGTTAGACCATTTGGGCTCAAAATAGGAATAATTTTATAGGACCTCAAAATGAATGTTTCATTTGAGATGACCTAGGGTGATAAATGTGTGAGCAAAAGAGGGGACAGAAGTGAGGACTGGGGAGGCCAAGTTACAAAACTTAGCAATGGATTATGTCTGAAGAGTAAGGGAGAGGGGAGTGCCAAAGGTGATTCTGAGGTGAGGTCTCAGCAGATAGTGTTCTTTTTCTCTCAGCAGAAATAGAATTTTGGAGGATGAACAAGTTCAAATGTCTACCATTATAGTAATAGCTTTTGTTTATGGAATGCTTTGTGATTACAATGCACCCTTAGTTGGTGTAAAAGAGGAACCTGGCACGATGCACTTATTTAGCCAACATTGTCTGATATTGGTCTATTGTTTTCTTTCTCTGTTTTGCCTCTCTCTGGTTTTGGTATTGAAACCAGAGAGCAATGATATAAAAATGTTAAGAAAATATTAGCAAATAGGCTACCACAATATATGAAGAACAGTAAACTCAGTTGGATTTATACCAGGAATATACTAGTTCAATAGTAGGAAAGCCATAAGCATAGTCGGATATGAAGACCATTCATCTCTAGAATTCTCATGGCCATCCATATGGCATCCTAGCTTTTCTTACAAATCAAGTCAGAGGTCCCAATGGATTTAAATGCCCCTGGATTAGAAAAGGCTTCAGTGTTGGTGTATTCAATAGAAGACTATGTTTGGAGTCAGTGAGGCTTCAGGTAGGAGATGGGCTGAACTCTGAAGGAAATCTCCGATTCTAAAAGGCAGAGGCGAGGAAGTACATTTGAGTTGGAATTCTGCCTCAGACATTTGATAGCTCTTTAGGGCTCAATTTGTTCCTTTGGGAAATGGGTATGATAATAGTACCTACTCCAACATCAAATGCTGTCAAGACCAGATGAAATAGCACACAAAAAGCCCTTTACAATCTTTAAAATATCATGTAAATCTTCTTTGTCTCATTTTTATTGTCCTTCTCTTTTCCATGCCTCCCAAAGGAGAGGGGATGGAGCTTTGAAAACCCCAAAGTTCTATATAAATGTTAGTTATTATTACTGTCATTATTATTGTGCTGTTGATGTTGTTATTGGTGAGAGGAAAGTGGAGTTCAAATCTGGCCTCAGATACTTACTACTCATTGTGTGACCCTGGGCAAGTCTTTTAACCCTGCTTGCCTCAGTTTCCTCATCTGTAAAATGAGCTGGAGAAGGAAATGGCCAACCACTGTAGAATCTTTGCCAAGAAAATCCCAAATGAGATCACAAAGAGTCAGATACAACTGAACAACAATTATGGTTGTACTTGTTATTGGTGAGAGGCAAAGACTGATTTCTTCCCGTGCATTTTCTCTTCTGTCCAAATGATAATATTGTTGGTTTGACGGTGCTCCCCTTGTTCAAAGTAAAGTTCCCCTTAGACTGTACGTCTCCTGAGACCTATGGCTGTGGCACTGGTGTCTATTTTCCTGACCATCACATAGTATGTCTTAATAGATTTTTGTTAGATTACAAAGCAATCAATGCAGATCATTCAGCACCTTCCTGTCCTTTGATTTCCTGTCTTGGAGTTCCCCCAGAGCATTCTGGTCCAGGTACATCACCAAGATACCAGGGTTTGCTGCATCCCTAGAGGAAGAAGGGGATAGATGCATGGGTAACAGGCATTCTTTGTGATCCTCTGGGACCCACTCTGAGTAGGCCAGGGGGGCAGGACCAGGTGATCCACATTCCACCATCCAGGTTGTTTTGCTTCATGAGTTTCAGCAGAGTTTAAACATTATCTCCAGAACGTGCCTGATGAGCCTTGAGCGCTGGGCCCTATTAATACATTCCTCAGATGCTGTTTGCAATGCGCCATTTCACTGGAGTAGACAAATAAAGCACAGAATTAAACTAACACAGAAAGATGACTTATCTTCTAATTGAGAAAATGTTATAGCTACAAATTCTGCATTTATAGCAGCCCCTTGATTCTGGCTGATGAGACACATGAAATATTCTTCCTTCTTTAGAAATATCTTTGGTGACATAAATTCTCAAGGGGAGATGAAAAATAAAAATCCCCCCAAATCCAGAACAATGAACTATCTCTTCTTAATAGATTTCTCTTGAATTCCAAATGATTCATAAAAGAGGAAGGGGAAATCTTTCATTTAAAAAGGATCCCCCACCCCAAAAGTCTATTACTATGTACAAGAGAAAATAAAAAATGAACTGAGCAGATGAATCCAAGGGGTTCTGTCTCCATTTTGGCAGTTCCCATGGTGTCAGTTGGAGGTAAATCTGAGGACAAGCCCACAGCCAGAAAATGGGTGTGTGTGACTCACAGATTTTATAGTCAAGTGGAAACACAGGCCATCAGGCCTGATGGTAAAATAAACCAAAAACCAACCCAAAGGGCATTTTCTGAATTGTGGACAATGACCTCAGTATGCTAGAAACCTAGGATCTTTCATGAGGGACATGTTTGGTTGGTTGTTTCTTAATTTATATCATGCAGGAAGAACAAGACTAAGGCCCTCCCTAGTGTCTTTTAAAGATCTTGGTTCTAAGACCATATGCTCACCTAAAACTGTTTCATTTCTCCAATAAATCCAGGGAATAGGAGAAGCCAGACTTGGGCAATGAAGCCCAACCTGTCCTTTGGGTCCTTCCCAAGTGTCAGAATGAGGATGGGACTGCTGGTTTACCCAGATAACACTCAGGTTCCTGGCTAACTCTACCTCCTTCCCTGCCTTCTTCCCCAGCCACTTTTTATGTCTTGCTTGGGGAAAAGTCATAATCAAATTAAAATTATTCTTGTTGTTAAAAAAAGGGCCTACCAGACAGACTGCTCTGTGGTTCTTTTCACAATCCTTACAGCTGCCTGGCTGACCAGAGTTGTGTTCCCTGACCTGCCCTTTCCCATATGAGTCTTATGTTCCCAGTTCCTTGAGAATAAGGACTAGCTCACATTTATTTTGTATCCTTGTTCTTGTGTGGTGCTCAGGGACGGTGTATTTGTTCAGTCATGTCCAACTCTTTGGGGTCCCATGTGGGGTTTTCTTGGCAGAGATACAGAAGTGGTTTGCCACTTAAACTCCAGGTCAACTAGGGGTGTCCCATTTCTTCAGCTCATTTTACAGATGAGGAAATTGAGGCAAACAAGATTAAGTGACTTGCCCAGGGTCACACAGCTAGTAAGTGTCTGAGATCAAAATTGAACTCAGGTCTTCTTGACTCCAGGCATGGCATTCTATCCGCTATACCACCTAGATGCTCAGGGACATGGTAGATGCTCATTCAACATTTGTTGCCTGATTAAGTTAGATTTGAGACCAAATGAATATAGCACAAGGCAGAAGTTGAGGGAAGAGAACACCAAAAAAGTAATATAAAACACAGAAATGGGAGAGATTGATCGTTGAACGTGATCAGGGAAGACTTCATGGCAGAGATGATATTGGAGCCGAGTTGAATAGCTGCTAGAATTTCTGCTGGCATTGGTGTGGGCTCATCAGGGTGGGAGAACGGCAGAAGAGCATGGGACCAGCTCAAGAAATGGCAAGTCGGATTGTTTGGTTGAGCCTCAGCATGCATTAAGAGACCAATTAGAGAAAGGTCATAGAAGTAGCAACCACAAAGATCAAATCCTCAAGGTTCCAACACATAACTTCACCTCTCCTATAAACATTCCACACTGACAGGAAATATGAACACACACACACACACACATGCATGCACCATATGGCAAACATCCCTGAATACAGCAGATGTAACATTACACTCTTCAAAGATACAGCCTGGATATTACAACCATAAACACAGATAAACATTTTTGTGTTTTGCTAAAAAGGAAAGCACAGCATTGTGGAGAGAGAGAGAGAGTTCGTGCGCCTCATTTTCGTGAATCAATTGCAAGGATCAATTTATTTTATTTCTCAAGTGGGGGCTGGAAGTAATGGTCCCCAGCATGGGCAACATCATGCCGAGCTGTAGGAGAGGGAGCTTTATTTTTATCGGAGTTTGAAGTCACAAGCATGTCACAGCTGTAATTTGTAGATTAGAATTTGGGGCAGGAGGGGCCTCTGGGGCTGAGTTCATCTGCCATCTTCAGATAAGGATCGCATTTAGTCATTGGGGCAGGTTTAAAGAGGCTGTCAAGATTTTAAGCATCAGCAGAAATGGCGTGATTTCTACACCCTCCTTTCATAACACACTCCAGGCAGATTAGTGTCCAGAAAAATATCCAAGAGCCATCTAACCTCAGTCCCACGCACTGGATTGAAAAACCCAGTTCCTTTACTCAATTATCAATGATCATCCTCTGGATCAAAACTTTTTTTTTTGACAGTTCATAGATTCCTAACTAGAAGAGTCCTCAGACTCCATCATTTTATGGAAACTGATTCCCAGAGAGGTACAGTCAAGTTAACATGCACTGATTAAGTGATTACTGTGTGCTAGGCACTGCCAAGTGACTTGACTGCTCTCCATGTGTCAGGGCCAGCATTCAAACCCAGATCCTTTGACTAAATTCAGTGCTTTCCCCACTACATTCCACTACCATAGTTACTGCTAGTGACAACAGCCCCCATCTTCTCTTCTCCAGGGCTGACATTCATGTAGTACCTAGTGATTACAGAATTCTTCATTTACGCCACCTGGTTTGAGCCTTGCAGTAGCCCTGTGAAGTAGTAATAGCAAGCATTATGATTCCCATTTCTGATATAGGGAAACTGAGACTCAGAGAGCTTGACCTGCCCAGTATTCTTTCCACAGTAACATGCTGCTACCCGTATTACCTTCCCCAATAGATATTATCAACCACCTCTCAATTCCTGTGGTTTCTTTTTGGGTCTGGAGACCTTTCTATCCAAGGACTGGTCAGAGCATCTGGGAATGTTCAGCCTGGAGAAGCCTTACAATGAATGCTTCAACATAGCTACCTGTCTTGGAGTGTTTGAGGGGCTGTGATATAGAAGAGAGAACAGCTTGATTAGGTTTGGCCCCAGGGGGCAGGATGGGTAGAAATCAGAGAGATAGCTTTAAGCTTGATATAAGCTGGAGCATTTTGATAAATATTTAATGACTAGCTCTTGTTTGTACAAGAGACTTTTAAGTTAATATGCATTATTAAATTTTTCTCCATCACTTTCTTCAGTCTACACAATCAACAAAAGTCTTGACAATCAAGCCTTAATTTGTTTGCTAGTTTCCAATGCGTAAATGCTCACTTTGAAAATTTAACAATCAGCTCTTGGGAACCTGTGCAAGCCAGTTCTAGCGCATTCCTGCATAAGGCACAGCTTCCTAACAGAGTTGAACAGGCTACTTCAGGGAGCTCTTCCTCCCTATGGGACTTCTAGTGGACATTGAATGACCACATTTGGAAATTTTGTAGAGGAGATTCCCTTTCAGGGATGAGTTTTGCTACATGAATTCTGAGATCTGACTTTGAGATGCTATAATCAATCAATCAGTGAATCAACAAGCAATCATTAATTGCCTGGCCCACAAAAGTGAGACAAATCTTCCCTTCTGGAGGTTTCCATTATACTAAGCCTTGTAGAGAGGAGGTCAATGATGGAGAGTCATAGACCTCAGAGTTCTCACATACTATTATCTTTCCATGTCTGTATGCTTCCAGTGTATTTGCCTTCAAAAAATGAAGATCTCCACTGTCATTTACCTGCCTTCCCCCACCTCTACCTCAGTCCTTCTTTTATCTTAGCAGTTGGCTCAAGTTCTGGGTCAAAGTGACCAGGGTCACAGATTCCAATTCTGGGCCAATGGGTTAGCTTTGTTTTGTTTCTCTGTCCCAGAACACACCCCTAACTCTGTTCTGCTGCTTTACAAATGTGACAAGAAGGGACAGAGGGATGCTTGACTCTAGGGTGGATGAATGAGCTGATTTCCATCACCCCTTCAGGTGAGTCTACTGGGACCAGCTTAGCTGTGAAAAACTATATTATCTACTTACCTGATTGATATTACTTAGCCCTAAGTAAGTCATTTCTTAGAACCTTGGCCCTAAGGTTTACTAACTAAATGTTTGGCCTGGGGCAAGTCACTGAACTTCAATTTCTTAATCTGTAAAATGAGTTTGAAAAGACATACTAACCCATCTCACTAGGTCCCTCTTCTCCATTAAATTTATATAGCCCATTTTCCTCTCTCTAGTTGAAAATTTTCAATTTACTGAATTCATTGAATCACTCACATATCAATTTAATCTCATAAGCAGTCATTAAACATCTATGTGCATGACTCTGTATTAGGTACTAGGGAGAAGAGGAAGACAAAATGGTTCCTGCCCTCAATGAGCTT
Organism: Pseudocheirus occidentalis; assembly: GCA_028646575.1. Lineage (NCBI taxonomy): Eukaryota > Metazoa > Chordata > Mammalia > Diprotodontia > Pseudocheiridae > Pseudocheirus > Pseudocheirus occidentalis. The sequence continues at coordinate 15,223,592 of CM053597.1, read as the reverse complement.
ACCTTCTACTGGGAAAAGGCAGCATATGCACAGATTAGTAAATATGAACATTATCTTCTACTTGAAAAAAAATAGCTTGAATTGGGATTTTTGCCTTGGAAAACACTGGCTGCCATTCCTTTCTTTCAAACTCTGTTTGCTGATGTCCAGAAACTTACTAGAAGAAGGGCCAAGTAAATGGAATGAATCCCACAAATGGAGTCAAGTGACCTGGGGCAGGCTCTAGGTGCTGTCACTGCCTTGTACACAATGGGACCTTGACCAAGATGTCTTCCTTTGTAAAAGAGGTGAGATGGCCAAAATGATGGGTGGCTTAGGTCCCTACTTACTCTGATGTTTTGGGATTCGGTTGCACCGTTCAGGTCACACAGGGAGATGTTGAACCACAGAGGCAAAAAGTACTTTTTCTTCTTTAAGTCAATGTAGAACTTGAGATCAGCATCGTGGCAGAATCATGGTATTGGGAATAAAGGGAAAGTTGGAAAAGTGTCTTTTAGGTTTTGGGGAGGATTTTTATTTTAGCTTTTCAGGGTGTTTTTCTTTTGTAACTACATTAAGCTATTGTTGACACCTCAGGCTCTTGGTTTGGCTGGGGTGGAGAATTAGAGGATTCACCTTCATTCTTGTGATCTTCTCCTCTGTGCCTCCCTAACTGAAAATGACTCTTTCCTACCTCCTCAGGGACTTTGCTTTCCTGTGCATTTATTTTCCATATATTCAGATGGGTGTTCCTGCTGTGTCCCCTCATAAAACAGAAATTCCTTGAGGGCTTAGATAATTTCTGCTTGGTAGAATGGATCACTAGTGACCTGAGAATTAAGAGGACATGAGTTCCCATCTCAAGGCATGTCACCTCTCTGTGACTCAGTCTCCATATCTGTAAAAAGGGGGCAGGGTGGCCTCTGACTTTCCTTGAAGCTCTCATCTGTGCATTGTGCCCTGCTTTTGTGTACCCAGCAGCTAGCACAAGCACGGACTTTAGTAAAGTCTTGTTTGTTTGAGTGCTTGATTGATTTTGGGGTTTGCTAACTACCCTTTACCTTAGAGGAGCACCACAGTGAACAAATCACCTCTTTTCCAGTCATCACCATTTATTTTTACAGCTCAGGATTAAGGAACTATGAAATCATTCAAACTGAATGAAATAGAAACTGAACATAAAGGCCCTTCCAACCCTAAAACTGTATTCTCCAGAAATCTGTGTGTGTTCTTCTGTCCCAGGCAATCAGTAAGCAAGTCTTTCTTCCAAAGTCCTTCTGTCTGTGAGTCACACCCTTCCCACTCAGTTGTGCAAGAGGCAGTTGGGGCAAGGTCTGAGGAGGTAGCCGCCAGGTGGAGGTTGGTGAGCTAATAGGAAAT
>CM053597.1:15201799-15221733 GCA_028646575.1 Pseudocheirus occidentalis | reverse complement strand
TTTTTGCTTTTGGAGGGCAATTGGGGTTAAGTGACTTGCCCAAAGTCACACAGCTAGTAAGTGTGTCAAGTGTCTGAGGCCAGATTTGAATTCAGATCCTCCTGACCCCAGAGCCAGTGCTCTATTCACTGCCCTACTTAGCCACCCCAGTCCAATAATTTTTAAATTGTCTCTCCTGGATCTATTTTCCAGGTCAGTGGTTTTTCCAAGGAGATATTTCACATTGCCTTTTATTTTTCCATTTGTTTAATTCTGTTTAATAGTATCTTGATTTCTCATAAAGTCATTTGCTTCTATTTGCTCCACTCTAACTCTGAAGGAATTATTCTCTTCAGAAAGCTTTTGAGATTCTTTTTCCATCTGGAAAATTCAACTTTTTAAGGCATTCTTCTCCTCATTGGCTTTTTGGGCCTCTTTTGCCATTTGAATTAATCTATTTTTAAGGTGTTATTTTCTGCAGTCAGGTTGTTGACTCTCTTTTCATGATTTTCTTGCATCATTCTCATTTCTCTCCCTCAATTTTACCTCCACATCTCTTATTTGGTTTTCAAAATCCTTCTTAAGCTCTTCTATGGCCTGTAACCAGTCTACATTTTTCTTGGAAGCTTCTGGTTTGGGAGTTCTTAACTGTGTTGTCTTCCTCCCATCCTGTGCTTTGATCCTTTTTGTCCCCAAAAAAGGAATCTAAAGTTGGATTGCTGTTCTTACTTTGCTTCCTTTGCCTGCTCATGTTGCCAGTCAATTACTTGACTCTTGGGCTCAGTAGAACTCTGTTTCCGAAGGGGAGAGCTTTGTCCCAAATCACTTCCATTTTTGCAGCTGCCAGAGCTACTAGGAGGCTGCTGTCTCTGCAGCCCCCACCAGCTTTGGCTCACTGTTCATGTACCTCAGGACCACCACCCAAGACCATGATGCTCATTCAGGCAGCTTAAGGCAAGAGCACTTAGCCTTTTAATAATTGCTTAGCCCCCCTGCAATCTGAAGGCTGAGAACTCTGAAGCACCCATGCGGAGGTGGCTGCCTGCTGCTTCTGCTGCTTTCTTGCCCTAAGGCAGACAGCCAGACCTGCTTTTCTCCCCCAGATTTAGCTGAGTTCCACTCACCTTTTACTTTGTCCTTGTTTCTTAAGGGTTGATAATTCTGGAAACTGCCACTGCTGCCACTGATCCATTCTCCGGAAAGCTTCAGCCTGGCTCTTCCTGGCCACCCCGGGGCCAAGCCACTGTTTCAGGCTGGGCTGGTTTTGGCTCCCAGCATGCTGTGATGAGCCCTTCCTGTCCTGCTTGCCAGGCTGCCTTTAGTGGGAGCTTTGTTTTTCTGTACTTTCGTGGGTTCTGGAGCTCTAAAATTTGTTTAGAGTCCTATTTTGTAGGTATTTGAGGTGGTTATGGGGATAGCTGCAGAGTTTTCCTGCTTCTACACCACCATCTTGGCTCTGCCCCCTCATAGAGCTATTTGCAATGCACATCATTTCTGTGTCTCAGAAGCAGTCAACCTTACATGCCACAGGCTGAGTTTCATATCAGTAGCCTTATTATTGAAAAACATCACCAGTGACCTGAAATGGATTTCCTCCTAAGAGCAGGGCATTGTTTTCCTGGCACCATGGGGGTGATTTGCCCAGAGGGAGCTCTGCATCCCACTGGGGCAGCCTACCTCTAGAGGAATATTTTGGGAAGGGCGGATGCCAGCAAACTTCACAGGCCTCTTTCTAAATAACTATTTATATTCCGTCTGGAAAACCTCTGTTATTTTTATGACAGTTGTTATTTTAAGGAAATAGATGCTGGTGACCAGAAGGAGGTGATTACTTTCTAGCAATTCTTCTCCCCAGAGGTGTGGGATGTGTCTGCTCTTTTGAGCATTCTCCATTATCAACAAATTACTTCTATGGTCTACTGCCCCTTCCCTCCCATTCCAAAAGCTCTTCAAGCATTGACAATGTTTGAGGATTTGACTGTTTTCCTTGGAAAAAACTCAAATCTCTGCCTTTGTTTCCTCATTAGTTGGATGATTGGAGGAGATTGGACCTCACTTCTAGGTCTAAATCTAAGACTTCTAGTCCCCTCTACAATTTGGCTTTCCCCCATATCTTTGTAGGTAGGAAAAGGTCAGTCACAGTCCTTTGAAGATGGAAGGTACTTATAGATTAAATGAAGTAATGAATGAATGGTGTCTGGGCTCATGATGCCAAAATTAAAAAAAAAATTTGTTTAAATTCTGTTTAATTAAAAAGTCCCATAGCCTGTTAGCTATTCATAGGTCCTTCCAGGGAATTTCTTCAAACTCCAGCTTACCTGGTAAGCCTGTGATGATGAAAGGCAGGGAAACCACACATTAAACTGACTTGATATTCCTTCCAAGTTTCCCCTTGGAAACTGGAGCCCCTGTTGAAGGTTCTTCATGGAGAGACAGCTGAAGCTTGGATCTGGAACCATGGAACTGAACAGCGAAAAGCTTTGGTTTCTATCCATCACCTTTCTTCAGAGCTGCTAGGGGACATCTACAGGAAGCCTACTTGGAATCTCTTCAGTGCTTCTTTTTGTTGATAATCCCCAATTTCTCTGACATACTTCTCTTTTGTACATAGTCATTTTCATGTTTTCTCTCCCATTAGCAAGTACTAGAGGGGTGTGTGTGTGTGTGTGTGTGTGTGTGTGTGTGTGTGTGTGTGTGTGTAGAGGTCTATGAGTACATTTCAGAGAATCTTTGACCTTGATGTGGAAAAAAAATGCATTTGTGTTTCAATATAAATCAGGGCCACCTAGGATGTCCCCATAAGTTTAAATTACAAGTGCTTCAAATACAGGGTTGTACCCCACATATGGGGTACAACTGTACCCCACATATGGGTAACTGGCCTTGACATTGACCCAGCAAGCCTGAGTACTTGAAATAAGCTACAGGCACCTTTTTGTGGGTGATGAAGCTTCCTCTTACAATATAAGAAATATACAGTTCTACAGCTGAGTGTTGTTTACAGCCATCCCAACATCTAGAATCCACCTTCACTTCCATTTTATTTTCCATTCCCTTTTACTTCTTCTTCCTTTTCCTCCATCTTTCTCTTCTTCCTTAATCTCTACCTTTACTTCTCCTTCCTTTTCACCTTTTCTGTCCTCTCCCTTATCCTTTTCTTCCTCTTCCTCCTCTTCATCTTTCTCAAAAGGTGCTGAAAGAACTCAATCTGAAGAACCAGACTAGGTTCCTTCATCTCAGCCAGCAGTCACAGGTTACCCTATAAGGCAGAGAATCTCTTAATGCAGCAAAATGGAGTCACCTGCTATAGTCAAGTACTCCAAAGCTTGAAAGTACCAGACAGGGCATGTTGACTTGCTTTGATTACAGACAGAGGTAATCAGTGGGAACACAAACATCACCCCCGTTGTGTTGAAAAGCAAAAGCAAAAACTTCCAGTAGTCACAGTATTTAATTCACAGCATAGATTATCCAATTGGCCAGGCTGGAAGCAATTCCCTTCCATTCAGTGATATTTGTTAAGCACACTGATGTTCCCATGAAATAGTGAGGGCCCCAGCAGCATCTTCCAAACACAGCCCATGATCTATGACTCTGGAGGTAGACTGCTACTCTTCTGTACTTTATATGGATTTTTATGTAACACTGGAGGGTTGAATTCAGGAGATAGAGCCTCTGAATAAAGCACTTTTTCATAATTTTCAGAAAGCGTTATAATTTCTCCTTGAGTCTTGGTATCATGTTTTTGTTAAGAGCAGTCATGGAAAAAAAAATCCGGGAGTAATTGTTTAAGTCCTGAAGTGGGCTTCTCGATTGCCTTCAAAGAGAAATTTGTAGTCTGAGAAAATCTGTTACACTGAGGTTCCCTCTGCCAAATAGAGAATGAGGCAGATGGCATTTAGCTCATGCTAGCCAAATGTGATTCATGCTTCTCAGAGTAGATGATGGGGCTTTGTCTGGGATGGACTTCAGGTCTTCACAAAAATGTCTTACATTCCCTCTGAGTACAGGAACCCATAAGTCATTTCTATTTCTTCCACCATATTTAAATGTATCTCACATTTTATTGGAGAAATTTCAAAAATTTCTGCTATTTTTCACCCAGGTTAAAGACCTCAGCACCAAGCAGAAATGCATGAGTGCTGTAAAAGAGGTTTCCTTGCTGCAGACCATCAGTGAATCATATTCTAACTGTTACCTTCAGTCCTTGAAGTGATCTTAAAAAGTTGTTGGTCAATCAATATTTTGCATATTGAAACAATTTTACATGAACTAGAAGAATTCATCAGTTTAAAGGGACCTTGTAGTGAATCTGTTTGTAAATTGAAAGACCTTTCTGAGGCATCAAGGTGCTGTAGTGGAGATGAGATCAACTCAGAGTGAGGAACACCTGAGTTAAAATCCTGCTTCAGACATTTGCTTGTCATGTGACCCTGGACAAGTCATTTAACCACTCTTAGTCTTAGTTTTCCTATCTGTAAAATGGGGATATTGTGCAGTATTTTTGTGAGGGTCAAATGACAAAAGATATGAAGCACGTTTTATGAACCTCAGAGCTCTTGATAAATACTATTCCAATGATTTCTTTACTTCAAGTAATCGCTTGTTCCATAATTTATCTGTTTTTAAAGTACAGATTTCTATAAATAAGTTTTCCTTAAAGTGCAAAGGCTTGAATTCACAGTGCTATTTTTAACGTAAGTTTCTTTATTTGATGGATTTTAAAGTCCTACCCAGATTTCGCTTACATACAATACCCTTGCAAAGTGCCTCAGCAGATGCAATTAGAATTTGCAGTCAAGGTTACAGATGGAACCAGATAAAACCAAAAAATCCCACGTTTTCTCTCTCCAAGATAAGTCTTACCACCTAGAATTACATAATTAAAATGGGACTAATAGTAGCTAATCACTGCTCCCGATCTATTTTTAAATGTCACACAATAGTGCCCCCAAATAGTGGGGAACCAATGAGAGAGAAGCATTCTCTGAACATTTAGTGCCTCCGGGGTTCAAAGGAGAGAGAGCCTGCCGTGTGTAACAGGCAGGCTGGATTGTTCTATTGTTAATACTAAGGAGGGACCTTCCTGGTGTTTTAAATTTGTGTTTAACAGTTTCGAAACTGAAAAGGAAACCTCCTAGGGCACTGACCTACCCGACTAATGCAAGCACTCTGGGCTTTTTTCCTCTACTTCCCCTCCCCCACTTTTAAGAGCTCTCTTTATTTATTCATGTGCTTGAAATCCCATGCTTCTGCCTGAGATTGGCCTTCCTTGAGGATGTTAGTTCAGAAGAGCCACTGCTGGGATAGGAGGTGTCTGTCTGTCTGAGGAGAGGCAGTCAAGGTTAATGACCAGGGAGTCCCCTTACAGGCATACTCTCCAACTGGGAAAGAAATGATATGTGTTTCTAAGGAGCAGAATGTACCTCCCACACAAAGAAATTTAATACCAAAAAATAGGAGATATATGAAGAGATGTCTCCTAAGTAGACTCTAGGGGTAACTTATTTTTTCTCAGGGGCTCAGGGCAAAGAGAAGAGTCAGACATGATTATGACCTTGTGATATTAAGCCGTGATGTCTAGATAACTAATTGGATGGGAAGGACTTTTTTTTTTTCCTCTTTCTTTTCTTTTTCCTTTTTTTTTTTTTTTTGGAGAAATGATGAGTTCTGTTTTGGAAATGTTGACTTTGAGATGTATGTGTGGGACATCTCAGCAGAGATATTCAGGAGACATTTGGACATTTGAGATGGGATCTCATTGGAGAGGTTTGGGCTGGAGATTTCAGAACCATCTGTATAAAGGTAAAAAATTTAAGCCAGGACCACGATTGGTCTACCAAGTACTACAAGTATCTACAGAGAGAAAAAAATGGAAAAGGCGCCATAGGGGAACCCCAACACTCACAGGGTGGGGGTATAGAGAACCAATGAATAAGAAGGAGAAGAAATGATCAGGCCAGCTGGAACAAGCCATGTTAGGATTTAAATAAATGTTAGTATTTAAATAAATCACAAAAATGTACATGAGATGTAGACAAAGGAAAAGTGTATCTGCAACGTTTTCTGGGAATGTAAAAGACAGATCATTCCTGGGAAATGATCAGGGAAGAACAGCTTGGTGTGGTGGGATATAGGTAGAAAAAGAGGAAAGAGAATATTCCAGGTGAAGGAAAAAGATGAGAGCAGAGGTAAGAAAAAACATGGCATAGAGTGGGGATACTGAGGCTGGAGCCAAAGATAACATTCAGGGAAAGACCTAAGATCTAGTGGAAAAGCTAGGTTGGAGACATGGTGAAGGGCCTTGAGTGCCAAGCTAAGAAACTGGGACTTTATCTTGTAAGTGATTTTTAGTCTTTTAGTGACATGAAACAAGTGCTATTTCCTTGGGCCTCCTGCCACCTTTGTTTTCTGCTTTCCAATCCATTCTGTTATCTTGCTAGAACACTTAGCTGGATCTGGGTTCTTGCCGTATTCTCTCCAACAGTGAGTGGCTTCTTATCCACAACCCATGATCCCCTTCAGATTCACCCTTTGCTTCTCTCTGTTATTATTCCCTAGGTGAAGTTAATAAGGCCTCACTTGTTTTGTTCTTGTTCAGTCGTTTAAGACATAGCAGACTCTCCCTGGCCCCATTTGGGGTTTTCTTGGCAGAGATACTGGAGGGGTTTGTCATTTCCATCCCCAGCTCATTTTACAGATAAGGAAACCGAGGCAAACAGGGTACAGTGATTTGCCCAGGGGCACAACAAGCAAATAAATGCCTACAAAGCAAAATATAAATAGGAAATAACAGAGAGAAAGCACTAGAATTAAGAGGAGCTGCACGAAGTAACTTATAGTGGGATGGGGAAGGAGAATTCACTCCGGCAAGCCAAAGGGTGGGAAGTGTTGCTAACATTCTCCAAATCTGGCACCTGGGAAAAAGCCCCAGTCATCCCATCCTTGTTCTGGCTTTGTCTGATGTCACTTCGAAGAATTAAGGCAGAATTCTAAGGGGAAAAAACAGAATCAGTTTTGCTGCTGTTATCCTGGCATTTCTCCTAAATGATGACCAGTGCCCCAGTGGACATGCCCTGCCATTGCTCGGCTACCATCTAAGTAGTGGGTGCCTGTAAATGAACACATGGGCCCATTTTACAAGATGTCAGTGTATTCTGAGAGCTATTTTTATAGGGCCCTAAATCCTTTGCAACACAAAAGCTCTGTGACTTCAGGAATCTGGTTTCTTTGGTGTGGACACAGGAGGTAATATCTCAGTAATCACGCCAACTTATATGGTTTTTTAAATTGTACTTTAGGGTTTGCAAAGTGCTTTTCTTACAACAACCCTGTGAAGTGGGTGCTGTTACTATTCTCATGAAACTGAGGTCTGAAAGCATTAAGTAAACTAGTTGTGATTATCCAGCTTTAAGAGAGGTGGATGATAGATCAACAAACAGACAGATGGACAGAGTGAGTGAACATGTAGTAAGTACTTATTACGTGCTAGACGCTACATTGAGTGTCAAACATGTGTCTCCTGACACCAAGTCCAATGGTCTATCCACTAGGCAGCCACACCTCTACTCATTCTTTCAGGAGATCTTTAAGAGTAGCCAGGACTAGCTTGGGGATGAGCCTCCCTGAACTGTACTTGGCTGACCTGTAGTCAACAGACCAATAGTCCATCATAATATGAACGTCCAGCACACAAAACCCTGTACTTGCGTATGGTGATGCTCAGACATTTGTGAGCCACACTCAACTACAAGAGTGAAGGAGTGCAGATTGGGAAGAATGATGTCTGACATACCCTCAACTAACTCTATTTCATGATTAGAGATGTAGATTTTCAGAGCCCTACTTTAATATCCTTCCCCCTCCCTCAAAGTCTATATTTTACAACCCACTGAAGGGGAATCATACATTTTTTATGTCAGGCTGTTTGTGAAGGAGAATTTGGAAAGTCTGCAGACTGCTGAGTTCTTCCTCCACCATCCATTTTTCATGATTCATGAGAGGAAGGCTCCTGCTTTTATCATTTGACCACAATTTGGCCAGTACCAGTTGCTCCTGTCCACCATGGAGATTCCACTTTAGCTCCGCCTTCAGTACAATTCATTCGACTTTCCCAAGAAGGATTAAAGAAAAGAAGCTGTTTACAGTATTTTTGGCAACACCTTTGCTGATAGCCTTCTTTGGGATACCTTTTATGGACATGACAAAAATGAAATTATATCTCCATTACGAAAATTGAATGGGAGATTGATTGTACTGGAAGTGCTTTTCCCACTAATCTTTAAGTGAGCCAAAGGAGCTGTCTTTCATAAATCTATAATGGTGGCAAAATTTCTTTATTTTATTTTCTGAAATATTACAGATAGAATATTAACCTTGTCACGTTCATCTGTGTAAGGGAAGTATACATCTGAGGACAACACTAGAAGCACTCAGGAGTGTCTGATTCAGGAACGTGCGATGAAGTCAAATTCCTGTGAATTTTAATGCATTGTGCCCAAGAAGCCAAGAAAATCAGAAATAATGATCCTAGAATGTTAGAGCCTAAAGATTCTTCAAAATCCCTGGTGCAACTCACTGTATCACTTTATAGCTGAGTCAAGTGAGGTACAGAGATGGGGGTGACCTGCCCAGGAACACGTGGCAAGCGTCTTCTGTACTGATTATGGGCCTGGATTGAACCTGAGCACATGACTCAGATCTCTTCTTGTTGAAAGCCATTCTCCTGGAATAATTTACTAATATGGGCCTCCAGGGACAGAAGAGTTGACATGACATTTTGTGGACATTCCCCTAGTGAGTGTTGTTGGAGTTGGGCCTATTTTGAAGCCTCAAGGCCTTGGGGGTAAAATGGATTTGATGCTAAATAATGGAGAATAAGCTTATGGGCTACTCCATAGATAACCCTTTCCTGGGCTTCAGGTTTCTCATCCTTAAAAATGAAAATGCTGGTAGATGACCAACTGACATCATTTCTAGGGCCAACACGTGATTTTTACTCTGGCCTGGAAAGGAGTGTAGGCATCTGTCTCTCTTGTACTTGGGTCTTCTTTGCCATAGTAATTCTGTGTCCTTGGATAGCATTCAGGATTGGTTATTTTGATGGGAGTACAGGGATAGTATGTCAGGGTGAGAGTCAGGACAACCCAAATTTACAGAAAAGACTTTGGATAACCAGAGATTTTGCCCTCTTTCCCCAGCATAGTGCTCATAGGATTAGAAAAGCATGAAACACTATACCCTACGTAAACTGTGAATGCTGAATTTCAGCTGTGAAAGTGGGAGCCATAATTAGAGGCTGTAAGCAGATTTCAGTCAGAAATAGAACCTGATTATATATTACTTAAGGTTTAATATAACACTTCATGTATAAATGTTACTTTGAGGTTAAAAACAATGAAACCTGGTTGAAAACTGTGGATTGGTATTGGGGACCCACTTTAAACTCATTTTTAAATTTTTGGTCTTGACTTTTGAGTGACTTGCTTACTCACTGGACCAGATTTGCACCCATACAAAGAAACTCACCTACAGCATTATGGCCCCTTCTTGTACACAGTGAAATGCTGGGCAAAGAATGAATGAGGTCATTGAGTTCAACCCCGTTATTTTATAGATGAGGAAACTGGAGTCCAGAGGGCCTAAATGGACGTACTGAGGCAAGAAAGAACACACAGTTAATGTCAGAAGCAGAATTTGAATTCAGATACTGCATCCTAACCTTAGTGAGTTCAGTAGCTAAGGTTACCTGTGAGAGACTAGGTGATTTGTACATCCATCCAATCCAATACTTTGCTCTGTCGTGTGTGGTGTGTGTGTGTGTGTGTGTAAGTGTGCGTGTGTGGTGTGAGTATGTGTGGTATGTGTGTGCATGCATGTGTAGTGTGCATGTGTGTGGTGTGTGTGCAGTGTGTGTGCGTGTGTCTGAGTTTGTGTGGTATGTATGCGTGCATGTGTGGTGTGTGAATGTGTGTGTGGTATGTGTGTGTGTGGTATGTGTGAGTGTGGACTATGTGTGAATGTGTGTGTGGTATATGTGTGTACCATAATAACCACTGCTAACTTTTCTATCTACATGTACTCCTATCTATGCATATATATATATATATATATATATATATATATATATATATATATATATATATATATATATATATGGTGTATAATTGCATGTTTCTATAAACAGTAACACATCTCACTTTATCAAGTGAGTAAATCTGACTCCCTGATTTTGCAGATCTGGCTCTACAGAGCACCTCCTGTCCCAGTGTGGGCTCAGGGAGTGAGCCAGGGAGGGAGGGAGGGATAGGGAGGAGGAGACTCTTTCTCAGAAGCTGCCCGAGCTTCCTTCTTTCTTAACTCCTGCGTTGACGGAAAGACGGAAAGAGGCAGTGGGTGATTATTGATATAGACACTGTTGCTTTTGGTGGTTCCTTGTTGTTGTTGCTCCTTCACAAAGAGGACCAGTGCCATAGACCCCATACCCAGAGCACAGGTGAGCCAGGAGAAACGCAGCAACTCTTGAGAGCCCGGTGCTTGCCCCCTCCATTCTCTCTGCCCGGGTTGCCCTCTCACGCCCCTCCTTTCCACATTTCTACCTACCTGTCCTTCCAGTTTCATCTACAATGCCTCTTTCTCTAGGAAGCCTTCTCTGGCCCCCTTGGTTTGGAAATGACCTTTCCTTCCTCCAACCTTGGATATCCCCTTATCATACTGGTCTCATTCTCTTCTGCACTTTGCATTTGGGGTATGTGAGGGCAATATTCCTGCTCAATCATAAACTCCTTGAGGCAAAGGACTGTGTCTTCATGATCTCCATTTCTTTTCCCAGCACCTGGCACTGTGTGGTTAGAGAAGATGCCTAACCCATGGCTGTTGCGTGAATGAATGAGCTTTGGGGCAGGGAGGCTGGGGCCTGCGGTGCTGCTGAAGGAGGACTGACCAACCTCATGGTGGGTCCTCTGTGTCTTGACACCTGTGAATTGCTTCAGGTGGACACCCCCAAGAGGACCTGTGGCCCCAGGAAACTCCACATTTGCAGTGCTTCTCAGTGGAAAGAGCAATTGATTTAGAGTCCAAGGACCCAGGTTCAAGTCCTACTACTACCTGTATGGCTTTGAGCAAGGCAGCTTAACCTCTCGGCCTCAGTTTCCTCATCTGTAAAATGAGAAGGCTGGATTAGATGGTCTGTGAGGTGACTGAAGATCTCTGGTCTTAACACAGACAGGCTCTATTTCTGTGCCAGCCGGGACCACTCCTCCCCCCTCTAGCTTCCTATAAAAGACAGGAGAAATAATAAGAGAGGAGAGGCTGTTCTTCTCATCCAGACAGCCCTGTGTTAGTTCCCACTTAGATTCAAAGGGAGGAGGGGCATGGGATCTGACCTTAGTTGTCTATTTTATTTTAACCTGGTAGGGGATGCTTTTACCCTTTAAAGCCTTGAGGTTGTGTCCCAGAGGCAAAGAGAAGGAGCAAAGAACAGAAAACCATTAGCTATTGAAGCTGATCAATGTAGGCAGCCCCTGTGGATGGTTCCGACTCCCCAGTAGTCTTGTCTCTAAGAAGAAGGTGAGGGTTGATTGCTTCCTTTCATCCAATCACTTCACGGGGTCTGGTGAGGAGGGGGACATGATGGAATTCTACAGACTACTTGTCTCTACGTAGTCTGGATCTACCTAATTACTCAGTCCCTTACTTGGGAACTTACCTATGGCATCGTCCACAAATGTGCCTTCTAGGATCTGAAAGGCATTTTCTAGAAATTGATTCCGTTGAATTCCATTAAAGGCAATCCGAGCACCAGAAGTTAGAGAGCTTCTGACCAGAATCTTCCCCCAAATGCAATCTAATGCAATTTACCTTTCCCTTGCTGTTTTTTTCTTAAAATACATTAACAGCCATAGCAGATACTTCTCTAACTGGAATTTGGGGGTTGTATCAGGTTTTTTTCCCTTTCTTTTCATTTTTGTTAATCATCTTGGCATTATATTGTGGTGAATTGTATGCACAAATATGACGAAATTTTAATATAATGAATAAAGCTAGTTTATTCAATCTGACTCAATTTAATCCAATTTACATTCATTGAGCATTTGTTATGGAGAAGGCATTGTACTTAGGATCCCTGTGTATGAAACACCTTTATGTCTTATCCTTAGTAAGTATAGCCTGGTCCCTCCTCTAGGTGGGTCCCTAAAAACCACACCTATATGTGAAGCATTTGGGTCAGTATCTATTCAAAACCTGCAGCTTATGAACCTCATCTGATGCTTAAAAAGAAAAAAAAAAAGGTAAAACCAATGGACATGTGAATTCCAACTAAAGTTATTTAATTGACCAGAGTAGCAATGTGGTTAATAAGGACCCCCTCCCCAAATCTAGAGAGACACACTCTCCCACAGATTCCCCACACCACTGCTGGAAAGCGAACACCTGTAGCTACAACTCTCTGATTCTCCTAGGGCTCATCCTGGTCAAAACAACTCTCTGCCTCTGATCTTGGCACTTGGCATTTCCCCATGGAGCTGCTGGTGTCATTTTCTGGGCTGCTTTGTCCACAATATTGGCTTTTACTACTTCTACTTACTTTTACTACTACATACTACCAAATGACAGGTATTAGTTAGGCAGTGTCTTTCCCATTAGGGAATGGTTAAAACTCTTGTTAGACAACCCAGATCTTCTGGGCTATTTTAGCTCTTTAGTGAGTAAGACCCACAGCTTTTCTCAGCCAGTAGTGACACTCATAGTCCCTGTGGTCTGCCTAATAATTGCACTGAGATAAGTAGATTCCTTCAACCTCCATTAATACCTTAGGTTGGAAGCACAAAGCAATTTAATTCATTTTGGAGCCTCATTTAACAAAAGTAGAAAGGAGGAAAAGATGGGGGAAGGAGAAGGTAGAGCAGTTGGTAGCACTCACCCTACATTCCTATAGCTAGACCCAAGGTGTTATTCTTCCTATCTAAATAAGTGAGTTTAACTGATATACTCCAATTTTTACACTTCTGTGTTAATATAAATATTCTTATTTGGGGGGAAAATTTCATATGAATATGCAAAAGTAGGTGGAGATATTTCTATCTTAAGACTTTGCCACCGGATCTGCACCTAAACTCTTCCATATGTCTTGTCTACTCCATTAGAATTCCCCTGAATTTAGCCCAGCAAGTGATTATTGAAACTGTGTCCCTCAGCTTCATCATTAGAATGGGAGCTCCTTGAGGGCAGGGTCTTTCTTCTTATTGGTCTCACCAGTACTTGGCATTCAGTAAGAGCTTAATAAGTGCTTTTTTGTTACATTCAGTCACTCCTTATTTCCTCATTTTAAACACAAATCACAATATTTACTATTTAGCATTTTGGACTGTACCCATGACCCCTGGGAAGGAAACTCCCTCCAAGGATGCACAACAACTTTTCTGTAACTCTGAGTCATTACCTGTAACAACTTATGGACCAAGTGACTTGAACACCCCCCCTCCCCATGCCTGAAATGTCCTCCCTCCTCATTTCAACCTCCTGGCTTCCTTGGGGCCCTTCAAGTCTCATCTTAAATCTGCAAGAAGCCTTTCCTAGTCCTCCTGTCTACTAGTACCTCCTTCTGAGATCACCTCCTAATTCCTTGTATGTCATAGTTCGGCATGTTGTCTTCCATGTTAGAGGTTATGGTCTATTTTTGCTTTTCTCTATACCCCCAGTGCTTGGCACAGTGTCTCTCATACAGCAGACACTTAATAAATGCTTGTTGACTTGACTCTTGATGCCAAAAAAAGCTATCTGTCCACTCCAGGGTACAGCACAATAATTTTCCATTTAGGGGATGTACCAGTTAATTATTTACTTCTGCCAGTGAGTTGAGTACATTTACTCCAGTCCTCATCTAGCCTGGTATCTTCAACGGTTTCTTCTTAAGTTTGCATTTTAGTCACTTCTTGGATATCCACCCACCACCTCCACTAGAGCTGAATCTATCTATCCCTGCAATCCACTCTTCTGACTTCAGTCTATAGCACTGTTTTATCTCTGGCTGTATTAAAATATACATATACATATATATATGTGTGTGTATATATATATACATATTTGTGTGTGTGTGTGTGTGTGTGTGTGTGTGTGTATATATATTTGTCCAATGCAATCAGAGTTAAACTCTCAGACCACAGGCACTTTCCTGCTGGAATGTACAGAAAAAAAAGAGAACCAAAAGCTGGCAGGTAAATCTCTCCATCAGAGGCCATGCCCGGTCTGTTGGGTTATTCCTGAAATTGTGGTCCCCTGCAAAGCATTGCCAGTCATTTACTGGTTCCACCACCCAGTACTTCCTGTTTTCTGCCATTGGCTGTCTCATTTGGAGCTCAACTTTCAGCAGAGTGTTTTATTAAACAGAATTATTTTCTAGGCTGATGACTCTGGACACAAGGCTCATTTTTCTTGGTAATGTACACCATGGCTATTCTCCATAATACTAATAGAAGAAAATCAATCTTGTGTTCCCTAGTACTTCTTCCCTCAGAAAGACATAATTTGAAGCTCCTCAAACCTGTTTTCAGAAATCAGAACTAGTTAATGATCCATGTCAGAATTGTGCTAAAATTCCCCCTTCCCCATTCTCCCCTCACCCTTCCCCAAGTTATGCATGTCGGCCAAAAGGCAGGAACAGATTCTTGCATATAGAAATCCGGACATAAGGGTCTTCAAAAAAGTTAAAGATAACGTTAAGGATGCTTCAACACACTCCCATTCAGTAAGCTGGTGAGTTACTCACTTTGTTACCTTCTTTGAACACCAATAAGTTGGTGAGTTATGATGATTCTATCTCTTAATACCTCTAGTCTCTTGACTTGCTTTCTATAGGTACTACTGCAGTTCAACCTTAACACTCATTAAGCAAGTTCTGGACACTGTGCTAAGTGCTCAGGATACAAAAAAAAAAGGCAAATACCAGTCCTTGTTCTCATAGAGCTCACATTCTAGTAAGAGATACACCATACAACTAGCTATGTACTTACAAGATTTTATTTAGAGCAGATGAAGGGTAACCTTGGTCTTTCCGCACTTGGTGGTTTCCATGACCCTGCTGCCTCCTGGTTCTACTACCCGTCTAACTGCTCCTTCTTGACATGCAAGGGATTTTCACTGTCCTTTCCCTGTTTCAACTTCTTCCTGTCGAGGCCACTCAGGTTTGTAACATTGGACTCGTCTTGGAGTTATCACTATTTGCCTTTGAAAACCTTTCCCAATGCAGCTCCAACCAATTTTACCAACCTCATTAGACGTAACTCCCCTTTCCATATTCTGCAGTTGATTGGGACTTAAGAGCTGCTGAATATTTTTTAATCAGGTAGAAAGTCAGATCAGATTAAATGTAATTGTTTTTTAGACTGGCTTAATTCCCCTCAGCTCTTTGTAGCCTAATTATTTCTTTTATTTTTGCCAGTGGAAGTGAATCTTCCTAGGATGAAAGGTTTCCTTTGTAAAAGAAAAGCAGATTTTTTTTATTCCTCAGAAAAAATTCCAACTATCATCAGAAGTGATTACCATTTTCTAAGCCAAAGGAAAATCTCTAAGGGGAGTGGAAATTAACTTGTGTGTTCGGACTATTCCCAAAATGGAAATGAGACGTTAAACTGACTGTCTGTCTGGCTCAGTTCTCATTTATCCAGTTAATACGAACCAGTCTCTGATATTGTAATAGGAAAAGTTTCCTGTAAACTTGAAAAGCAGTACAGGCATGAAGGAAAATATAAACCATGAACTGTCAAAGCTGCAATTTAGGATGGACTATGTCCCAGGGACAGAAATGTTGGAGATGGGATGATGTTAGGAATCTTGGCCCCAAGTATCCCCCTGAGAGAAAGAAAGCTCGCTGGCAGATTTCACTGTTGCTGGAATTTCTTTGGGGTGCACCCCCCCAGTCTGAAGTGTCTGTGGGTTTCCTGGCTTCTTCCCCTCAGACTATTACTTCTGTGACCCAGCCTGACAGTGGCCTCTCCAAGTCAGTTTCAATGCATGGACAGTCAATTTTTCAATAGTCGTCAAGAAGCTATTATTTAGCACCTACTGGGTTTGAGGCATGTTATTGAGTGTTCGGGATACAAGGAAAGGTAAAAATCCATCTATCCCTTTTCTCCAGGAGCTCACAGTCTAATGGGGGATACAACATGCACACAATTATGAACAAACAAGCAATAGACAAGGTAAAGTCAAGATAGTCCACAAAGAGAAGGCACTAAGATTAAGGAGGACTGGGAAAGTCTTCTTGTAAAAGGTGGAATTTTTGCTGGGACTTGAAGGAAGCAAGGGAAGCCAGGAGGTAGAGATTCTAGGTTGGAGAGCATTCCAGGCATAAGGGCACAGCCAGGGCAAATGCTTGGAGCTGGGAGATGGAATGTTTTTTTCCAAGAAATAGAAAAGTGGTCAGTGTCACTGGGTCGTATCTATGGCTTGTAGAAGAGACTAAGGTCTAAGAAGTCTAGAGAAGTAAGAGGGGACTGGGTTATAAAATTTAAAATTTAAAGCCAGTTTTAAATTTGGCTTTAAAATCCAGCCAATTTTAAAATCCATTGTCTGGACTTTAAAAGCCAGCCAATCAAAGGATTTTATAGAGTGATTCTCTGGGTTCAAACTCTGTGTATGCTGTGTCACTTGTTCTCGAAGAGGACACATGACTTGATTTGAGAAGAAGGCTGAAAATTCTATACAAAATAGATAAATTACTGAAACAGAGTTATAACTCATGTGTTACTCTGAACACCTTTGACACTGGATTCTTAGGCTTTTCACAGGGATTTCCAGTTCCCTTTCCCAGTTTAATCTTTAGAGCTGGACAAGAGCTTTCTTCCATCTCTCTTGAGCAGCAGGAAATCCCATTCCTTTCAGTTGAGCTCCAAATCTATTTCTCACTTCTATTTACTGACACCTGGGCAAACAGTTCTGGCCAGGACCTCAGGGGTCTTGTCCTATAATTACTCTCAATCAAAACTCAGTTTCCCTGGGCTTTCCTTGCCCTCAAAGTTCATTCTGTCTGGCATATAAGGCTGGAAGGTGCCTTAGACACCATCCAGTCCAGCCTCCTCATTGTATGAGTGGAATCAGTAGAAGTACAAAGCCAGTGTGCTTGTTCCACTACAATGGGATCTCTTTCTCTCTTTCTCTCCATCCCTCCTCTTTTCTCTCTCTATCTCTTCTCTTTCTCTCTCTCCTCTGTCTCTGTCTTCATCTTCTCTCTCTCTCTCTCTCTCTCTCTCTCTCTCTCTCTCTCTTTCTCTCTCTCTCTCCTTCCTCTCTCTGTTTCTGTCTTTTTTGGCATATCCTTAGCTTCTCTAAACTTCCTTAACTTTATAATTTCTACCACCTCCCACATCACAATGTCCCCATCCTATCTCCTCCCCACTTCTTCCTCACGGGGTTACTCATATGATGGCCAATCATTTTCCCTCAGAAAGATATGAGCACATCTCTAACTATATTGTACTTTGATGAGTCTGGCTCCAGACAGACAGAGGTTACATCAAAATCCACACACAATTTAGGGGAGGGAGTTTTGGCCACAGACAAGTTGGTCATTTTTGTAGGATTCTAGAATTTCAATCTGAAAGGGACCCCAGTGGTCATCTAGCCCAGCTACTTTGTTTTGTAGATGAGAAAGCTGGAGTCTGGCCAGTAACTGTGACCAGTATCTCAGGAGAGGCAGCCATTTCCGGAGCATTTCAATAAGGCTCGTTACCCCATTCTCCTAGTTTTAAGCACCATCTTTACTGTGCATAGGTAAGAGCTGTCTCATGTATTCTCCAGGCTGAGGTAGGTATCTGTAAGAAAGAAGTACTAACCTTAAGTCTGATATTCAATAGAAAGTTACTCAAGTCTGGTTTTAACATAAACAATTTTTGAAATTGATGGTTACCTAGCTGGAGTGAGGGACAACAGAGAGATGCCGTCTTGAACTTTGACTCAGAATCAAGTAAATGTGATACACAGTCATCCCTTGGTTGCAGAGTAGTGGCCTAAGTGGCAATCATGAAGGATAGGGAAGCTCATCTCTTAAGTTACGAAAAGAAATGCATGTAATAATGCCACATGGCACCAGCAAAGAGTCCATTGCCTGTGCTGATCACCCCTTAGCTGTTTTAGGACTTAATCAGAGAAAATACCATAGGATCAGAACAAGTAGAGAGTTGGAATGGACTTTACGAAAAAGAGCAAATTGAGTTAATCAGAACAAGAGGACTGTTGCATGGAAGATGGAATGGTCTTGTTCAGCTTAGCCCCCAAAACCCAAATGAGGAGTGCTGGCTGGAAGTACCATCTAGGCTCACTGGCAGACCTTTTGTGATGTGGGGCTGCCGCTCCAAATGGTAACAACTAGAGGGCTTCCAGAAGGGAAAGGGCTGCTGGCATTGAGAGGGAGGGAGGCTTTAGACGTCAGGATGTTGTAGACAGATGATTCTACTCAGTTAGAGGTGGGAATCGGTACCCTCTGAGGTCCCTTCAGATTCAAAAGCATGCAGGTAATGGGATCAGTGCACAAGGAAGATGACTCGGATGATGGAATGATAGAAAGGTGGATCAGAGAAGGGATAATCAAGAGGCAGTTGGGCAGCAAGGTGGTGCAGTGGAAGACTCATCTTCTTGAGTTCAAATTTGACCTCAGACACTTACTAGCTTTGTGACCCTGGGTAAGTCACTTCACCCTGTTTGCCTCAGTTTCCTCATCTGTAAAATGAACTGGAGAAGGAAAAGGCAAACTCCTCCAGTATCTTTGCCAAGAAAATCCCCAATGTGATCACAGTCAGATACAATTGAAACATGACTGAACAACAACAACCAAGAGATCATAAGAAAAGATGTACCATTCCTGTCTGAATGGTCAGCCTCATCTTGCCAGCATGAAGGAGGCCCCTGGGCCATGGCCATGCATCAGAGCAGGAATTCAACTGTCAGAATAAAACCCCAGAGCTTTAGGGGAAGTAAGCGGTTTGTATCAGATAAACAATGATTTCTGGTTCTGTCTCCTGATTTGATTCTCATCAGCTTTCAGGCCCCCTGATTTCCGGTTTCCATCAGCATCATTAATGTTTATATTTCGTAAAACTCTTGTGCCAATTACACGATTGAGCTGAAAGGGACATTAGACGGCATTAAAGTTCAACGTCGCCGTTTTACAGATGGGGAACAAAGATCCGGGGTCACATAGCTACTAAGGAGGAAAGTGGGATTGGTGCCAGGACTTCTGGTGCTTCTTCTGGGTTAGCTTAGTGTGGGCCTGATACGACCCAAAGTCAGCCCCAGGGAACGTCCTCATCACCTGTGCCAGGCTGCTGTCCTTCTATAGCAGATATGATAGAGATCCACAGTAGTCTCAATGAGAAGAAATGAGCCAGGGAGGATATAGTGGAAGCTGAAGAAGGAGAGGGATAGATAATCGTGGGAGACAGTAGAATGAGCATTAGATTTGGAGTCTGAGGAGCTAGGTTCAAATTCTGCCTTAAAATTCATCTGAAGGGGAGTTAGGTGGCACAGTGAATAGAATGCCAGCCTCTAGTGGCGACCACACCAGCATCCCCAGGATGACTGCTAGCACAGGCTCTGAGATCTGCTTTACTAGGAAAGCTAGCGGCTCAAGGGGTCAACAGTTTTTTTAAATTAAATTAAATTGCATTTGCTAATTCAGGGGGAAAAGTTAGCTTCCTGAACTTCAGAGAAGAATACAAACAAGCAGAGAAATAAAGACCAACAGACAGGGCTCTGACTGCCTGAATCAACTACATACTTTACACACGTCCTGGATGGAGAGAGCCTTCACATCTGAGCAGTCAGGGAACTCTGAACATACGACCACTCAGAATCTCAACCAGGGAATCACCAGGTCCTTTTCATAAACAGCCCCCCAAAGCAAAAAAATAAAATAAAATAAAAATATATGTATATACAAGAAGTTTATATATATATATATA
>CM053597.1:15181649-15201299 GCA_028646575.1 Pseudocheirus occidentalis | reverse complement strand
TAAGCATCTGGGATGAAATTTGAACCCAGGTTATCTGACAATAGATCCCATGTTGTGCCAGTAGCCTAGCACTCAAGGCATCTGACTACAATTTGTGAAAACCTTGGGCATACATGCCTTTCAAAACAGCTGAATTCTCTCGGATGGAGAGACCCCTCCATCCAAATACATGCTTTCTCTCTGAGCCATTCTTTCCTCAGATCTGGAGTGTACCCTTATGCAATACTGCCTTGAATTCTGGTTTTGAGCAGAGGGTGAAAGCATGTGCACCTGGCCTGAGCCTGGGCTCACTCATGCCTTAGCCTCCAACCCCACTGCTCTTTGTTAGCTTGCCAGCATCCCTTCCCTTGGACATCTGTTCCGTTGATTCCACCAAGGAGCCTCCCGAGTCTGTGGCCAGACTGCCTTGCTACCTCCAGCAAGAGGCACATGTCCACTCTGTGCCCCTCTCCCTAGCTATTTCCTTCTCAACCTCTGCCTCAACAAGTGTCTGAGCCCCACACAAGCTGTCAGGACCAGATGCTACATGAAAAGAGGAAATTGGAACCAAAGATGCTACAGCTTTTTCATTGAATCCAAACTCAAAGCCAAATAGTGAGGCATGAAATGAATCTTGATTGCACAACACCTCCGGCTTTGAAAATGAATGGATCGGTTCAGGTTAATAAGCAACTTATTAGTTTTTAACAATATTCATCTTTTTTCCCCCCCATACTGTAAACATTCATTACTCTGCACTGGAAAATAACCTTTTCGAACAGTGCATTAGCAGACCAACTTTTCTGCCCTACTTCCTCTTAAGCCTTCTTCAGAACCTGAGCTCATGGCCATTGGTCTGTTTCTTTCCAGCCATGTCCTGCAGGAGCCAGGCCAGTTTTTCCTCCTCTCTTTCACCTGCCCACCAACCCCCCAGCCTTCCAGGCTCTTAGAGTTCATTGTACCCCATTGCCTCCAGTCATCTCTGAATTTTTGATTCTGATTTCTTTTTCTCCCCCCACCACTTACACTCTTGTTAATTAAAGACCAGCTGAAGGCCCAGCTGCTATTCACACTTTAAATGGCTGAGATTTTAGTCTATTATAGAGAGCTTTGGGGATTGAGGGAAAAAGGAACAAGTATTCTAAGGGGGAAAAAACCGAACACTTCAGAAGGACAAAGGACAGAGAAAGAGAGCCCTGGGGCTGAAGATAAAATTGGGTCAGTCTCTATCAGGGGCTCTTCACTTAGAGTTTATGGACCAGGGTGCTGCAGAGAGATTTCAGAGGGCCCATGAACTTGGATAGTAAAAAAGAAAAAGTCACCTTTATTTTCACTTACCTTTCACTAAATTTAGCCTTTTCTCCAATTACGAACTTTTAAAACACACATTATTCTGAGAAGGGGTCCCTAGGGCTTCCCCAGTCTGACAAGATGGTGCATGACACTGGAAAGGTGCTGAACTGCTTACATATGTGAATACTCTAATCCATGCCCAGTGCCTTGCACAGAGCAAATATTTAAGAAAAACCTCCTGAACTAAATCCAATTGACTCAAAGCTCCCTTAAAAATCTTTAAACTCCCTCTGAAGAGTTTAAGTGACTTGCCCAATGTCACACAGCTCGGAAGCATCTGAACTCAGGTCTTCCTGCCTCTAGACCCAGTCCTCTATCCACGCTGCCACCTAGGTGCCTCTAAACTCTTAATCCACCAGAGCTGCTCCACTGTGGAGGAATTGCCTCTGGTTCTTTGAAATCTCTAACGAACATTTCCCATTTTCCATTCAATTTAATTCAACATTTTAAGTGGTTCATGTGAAAATGGTGCCACAGTGAGAAATAGGCATGGAAACACCATGAAACAAAGTAGATGAGCAGCATTCATCAAGATAACTAAATACAAGGTTGAGAATGGAACAGGGAAAGCTGGAAGAACAGCGAAAGACTTCTCAGGGAAGGAGGCACGAGGGCTGAAACTTGAAGAAGAAGCCACGGTAGGAAATGAGTTCATCATAGGCATCAGAGCACAGCCTGTGCAAAGGCTCTGTGGCGGGACAAGGAATATCAAGATAAGCAACTAACAAGGCTTGTTTAACATGAGTATACAGCATGGGAAGGAGAGTGACAAGAACTAAGTCTGAAAGACAGGTTCAAGTCAGATTCCGGAGGACTAACACCAAGACTGGTGTTATACTCAAAGGACCCGAGTTCAAATGCTACCTTCCATTACTACCTGTGTGACCTTAGATGAGTCATTCAATTTTAAGTGGTTGCTAGTTTCCTTAACTGTAAAATGAGCTGTCTTCAGTGCCCTCTAAGGTCTCTTCTTGTTCTAGACCCCATGGAAGGGGGGTGGAAGGGGCAGTGAAGACCCATTGAAAATTTTCAAGGAAGGAGTAATTAACAATGGTTTTAAGGTTTACAGAGCTTTTTTACAAATGTTACCTGGCTTCATCCTCACTATAATTCTGGGAGGGAGATGCTATGAGTGTTCCCATTTTACAGAACCAGAGCTGAAATGTGAATTCATTTTCCCAGGGTCACAGAGCTTATACATATTCAAGGCAGCATTTGAATTTGGATCTTCCTGCCTGCACTTTGAGCACCATACCTAGCTGTCTCATAACCAGAATAAGGCAGAGTAATGTAAAGGAAAGAGAGCAGCAGACTTGAAGGCAAGAGGCCGGGGTCTGCATTGCAGCCCTGATACCTGTAGTGGTCCAGTGGACAGAGGGCTGGGGCTGGAGTTAGGGGGACTCATCTCCCAGAGTTCAAGTCTGGCCTCAAACATTTACTAGCTGTGTGACTACTGGCAAGTCAGTTAACCCTGTTTGCCTCAGTTTCCTCATCTGTCAAGTGAGCTGGAGAAGGAAATGGCAACCACTCCAGTATCTCTGCTAAGAAAACCCTAAATGGGGTCACAAAGCATCAAATATGAGTTTTTCCAACTGCCTACATCCCTCAAAGGGAAAATAAGTTCCCTTTTTAAATTTTAAAGAATAATTTAACAAACTCAAACACCCACCTTTGATACACAATAACTGGAACATGGAAGGCACATAATAAATGCGTATTTACTGAATAATTCTCTCTCTCCACCTTTACTGTCTAATTTCTTTTTTTTATTTCACTATATTTTCAGCTTCTCACTGCTCCCCATCTACTCTAAACCTTACAATCTGGTATCTAGCTGAACCATTTTCCTATTTTTGCTCTCTTAAAAGTCACTAATCACCTCCTAATCACCAAACACATTGCATTTTCAAAGGCTCTATTCTCTTTATCCTTCTGACCTTATCAGCTACCTCCCCTTTCCCCATACTCTCTATTCCCTTGTCTTCCAAGATGCCACTTTCTCTTGGCTCTCTGCCTCCATTTTTAACTGTACCTTCTCTATCTCCTTTGCTGATTCTTTGTCTTTCCCCAACTCCTCAAGGCAGATGTTTGCCAAAGTTCTGCCGTTGGCCATCTTGTCTTCTATTTCTACCCCTGTCCTTGAAAATCTCATTTAGTCTTAGGAATTCTAAGTATCATGTCTAAGACCATTCTTTAAATCTCGAAATGAGCTTTTGGCTTTCAGAGCGAGATCGTGGCAGTGGGCAAGAATAAGTGCCTCACTAAAGGCGGCAAAAAAGGAGCCAAGAAGAAAGGGGTTGATCCATTTTCGAAAAAGGATTGGTATGATGTAAAAGCACCAGCTGTGTTCAACATTCGAAATGTTGGCAAGACACTGGTTACCAGGACTCAAGGAACAAGAATTGCCTCTGATGGTCTCAAGGGTTAAGTTTTTGAAGTGAGCCTTGCTGATCTGCAGAATGATGAGGTTGCTTTTCATAAGTTCAAGTTAATTACCGAAGATGTTCAGGGCAAAAATTGTTTGACTAATTTCCATGGAATGGACCTTACCTGGGACAAGATGTGCTCCATAGTCAAAAAGTGGCAGACCATAACTGAAACCCATGTTGATGTAAAAACTACCGATGGGTACTTGCTCTGCCTCTTTTGTATTGGTTTTACCAAAAAGTGCAACAACCAGATCCGTAAGACCCCTTATGCCCAGCACCAACAGGTGTGTCAAATTCGTAAGAAAATGATAGAGATCATGACCTGAGAGGTGCAGACAAATGACTTGAAAGAAGTTGTCAATAAACTGATTCCAGACAGCATTGGAAAAGACATAGAAAGGGCTTGCCAATCCATTTACCCTCTCCATGATGTACTTGTCCGAAAAGTCAAGATGCTCAAGAAGCCCAAATTTGAATTGGGAAAGCTAATGGAGTTGCATGCTGAAGGTGGTGGCTCTGGAAAACCTTCAGGAGATGAAACAGACATGAAAGTAGAAAGGGCTGATGGCTATGAACCACCAGTTCAAGAATCTGTCTAAAATAAGAACTTTCAAAGGTTGAAAAATAAAAATTTATCATTGTGGAAAAAAATAAATAAATAAACCTAAAAATGAGCATTGCCAATTAATTGCCTACTGGTGATTTGACTTCACCATTTCTGTGACTCCCCCATCTCCTTCTATGTACACATTTTTTTAATAGATGAACGTCACCTAAAAGGCACACAGCTGCAAAACATTACAAACCAAGAATTCTCTTAGAGAAAGGTCAAGGATGGCAACAAGGCCATAGGCTATTGAAAGAGAGGATTACCCAGTCTTAGGCTGTCTGACTGATAACCCATTGACAACCTGTTTGCTCCACTGTCATCCTTCCCGTATCAAGATAA
Organism: Pseudocheirus occidentalis; assembly: GCA_028646575.1. Taxonomy (NCBI): domain Eukaryota; kingdom Metazoa; phylum Chordata; class Mammalia; order Diprotodontia; family Pseudocheiridae; genus Pseudocheirus; species Pseudocheirus occidentalis. Next base: position 15,196,589 of record CM053597.1, on the reverse strand, counting down.
CTTAAGGAAGGCTCCCAGCACATTGTGCAGATTATTATGAAGAACTCACAGGAAGATACAGACGAAGAGTTACAGAGGATGGGCTGCAATCTGCATTATTGGAGGGAATGCCCACTCCAATGAAACCACCGATAAGTAGAATATTGAAGGAGCAAAACTTGTGTTTTATCCCTTGGTAGAATGTAAGCTCCTTGAGGGTAATGATTATTTGCTTTCTTGCCTGTGAATCCTCAGTGTTAGCACTTTCCTAGTAGGCACTGAGTAAATGTTGAAATGAAACATCAGTTCTTATTAATAACCCCAAACACCTTCTTTGTGTTGTCTAAGCACGGAGTAAATCCAAGCGCAGAAGGTTAAGTGCCAATCCCATGAACACATAACTGTGATAAGCATTGGAGTGTTCCTTGGATGACATCCACGGATTAATCGTGGCATATGGCATTTCTTTAAGAAACATGCAAGAAGAAATTCCAGACTGAAATGTAAACAGGCAAATGTAGAGAGTTTGAAATTAATCTAAGGATAGTACCTATCACTGCAAAACAGTCAGGCAAGAAATTATCTGATGGAATTATCATTATCTCAGCACTGCCAGGCCAGTCAGAGAGGACAAGGCTCAAGCAAAGCTTTTCTTTGTTCATGTAGTCAGTCAGAGTTTGGGGTTTTATTGGGCACCATGAATCTTCTAGAGTCTTTGAATGCCTTCATTTTTGTAAATGAGACTTAATTGCAGAGAAAAGTATATGCTAAAATGAGCTAAAATAACCCAAATGTGACATTTACTGAGATGGATTATCTCCAACAAAGCACGACGGGAAGATGTTCATGATTCCATTGGGAGTCTTTGAAGGTTAGAGTGGGAAGGGATGACAGATCTCCTGGAGAACATGCCTGTCTCCATCTCTCACTTCTTCACCACAAGCATTTCTCCAACTATGGTGTAACAATGGATTTAAGTCAGAGGATCTGGGTTCAACTCCTGACCTACTAAATCACTAAAATTCTCTGGAGTTTCCCTCCTTCGTAAAATGAGATACTCATGGCAGTAGCTAGGTGGCGCAGTGAATAGAGCAGTGGCCCTGGAGTCAAGAGGACCTGAGTTCAAATCCAACCTCAGACATTTAACACTTATTAGCCATATGACCTTGGGCAAGTCACTTAACCCCAGCTACCCTGCCTTCCCCCCTCCAAAAAAGAAAAAAAATAAGAGATATTCATACAGGTCTCTTCCAGCTCTCCAAGTGAAAACATGGAAGCCCACCACCAAGTGTTTTAGAGAGAAGAGACAGCTTAGTAAAAAGAGGATGGGAGTTGGCATCAAAGGAATCAGTTTGAATCTTGCATTGCCAATTTCTTCCTGGGTGACACGGAACAAGTCTCTTCACTTCCTGTGATCCCATTTTGTGGATCTGTAAGAAGAGGATTCCAGACCAGAAGACCTCAAAAGCATGGTGGCATCCCTGCTCACCTGCCCAGAAGAATCAAGGAAGAGGATTCTTGTGCTGCTGGGAGATCCAGGTGGTAGATCTCTGCCCACGGTGTCCATCCTCCACGGCTCTGTGTGGCGATTAACTCCTTTACAGTATTATACTACAGGTGTATTGTGGGCCAGCCTGGGCCCTGAAGTACCGTGGGAACAAGATGGTTACATGGAAGCACCTTCTGGTTCCCCTAAATGGATCTGTAAACAAACCCTTGGAAAACAACTGATTGGCAGGTGGAAACCATCAGCATGATTCTTTTTCATATTGTCACATAGTTTGAGGAAATCCTTGTAAAATTGAATTAGTCTTGGGCACCGTTAGATGCTGGCGAGATCGTGTGAGGATTTCGGCATGTGGAAAGAACGTCTTGTTCTTTAGAAGGGGAGGGAAGTGCAGACCTCTGTTGGCGACAACGGAATCTGAGCATGTCTCCTTGGGAGGAGGATGGACGCAAGGTGATGGTGAAGGCGATGTTGATGATGCCTCTGCATTTGTATTGTGCTTTAAGGTTTGCAAAGCAAACATTATCTCATCTGAGTCTCACAACAACCCTGAGAAGCACCTGCGGCATCTTGTTGTTGTTGAGTTTGTTTTTGTCACATCTGACTCTTCATGATCTTGTTTGGGGTTTTCTTGGCAGAGGTACTGAAGCGGTTTGTCACTTCCTTCTTCAGCCCATTCAATAGATGAGGAAACTGAGGCAGAGTTAAGTGACTTGCGCAGGGTCACACAAATAGGCAGGATTTGAATCCAGGTCATCTGGAATCCATCCCAGTACTCCATCCACAGCACTCCTGGTCCCTTCTCAAGCACCGTTTGTTCCCCAGATGATAGAAGCCTAGATTTAGGACAGGAAGGAGGCTCAGAGATCATATACTACAATCCTCCCATTTTACAGTGGAGGAAACCGAGGATCAGGAAGGAAACATGACTTGCCGAAGGTGGCACAACAGCTGAGCCAGCATTCAAACTCAGCTCTCTCTACCAGGAGGATGAAGCTTAAACCTTAATGCCACAAAATCTCTCAAACACAATGTAACTTTTTAATATAACATTTTTAAAATTTATTAAACACTTTTGTTTCTAAGTAAATAAAATACACTGACTGTAACAAGTATTTCTGGATGACCCAGAAAAGTCTTTATGAATACATAATAATAGCGCATCAGACAGCATTACAGCGATGCCTCAGGGTTGGCGGAGGGAGCGTGGGGGAGCTGGTCCTTCTGCCTGACGTTCCTTCCTCCTGCTCTAAAGCTCCCTAGAATCGGTGTCTGGCTTCCAAGTGGGCAGTGATGTTGTCCAAGGCTACTGGGGCACGGGTGTGGGGGAGAAGATCTTCCTGACACTTCAGATCCCTTCTGATTTTGCTGTTTCCTTCATGTGTCAGCTGTCCCTTCCCTGGACTGTCAGAATACCTCCCACTTGCTTCCTGCTCCCATCATCACCAATAATGAGCAAGTCCATTTCTGCCAGCCCCCACCTCTGCCAGAGCAATGACTAGGAATGATTTTTCTTGGGCCCAAACCAGTTTGTTTGCTTTCAGGAGGAGGAGGTAGCTGTGGTGATGATAGAGCAAGGGAAGGTCTGACGCCAAGGACAGTCATGCCAGGAAAGATGGCATGGCACCCTCCAGAGAGTTAGACTCCTGCCCACCAAAGGTGGGGGGGAGGTGGGGGTGGTCCTACTGGTGACAGACCTCCAAGAGTACTAAGGAAGAACTGAAAAGGGTGAGAATGGTGGGCAGGAAGTATGCCATGCCCCCCACTCAGTCCCACCATGTCAATGCCCTGAGCCAAAGCCCCAGACACACTGCCCTGGGTCAGAGCTCAGACCCATGCTATTTGCTGCTCCCTCTTTCTTAGCTCCAAGTCTCTGTGTTCTTTAATAGTGCTAGAAATGACCAATGAGAAATGTACCTTTCTTTTGGTTCCATGAGCCAACCAATCACATTTTGCCATACATGCTAGGAGCTATTTACACATGCCCAATTTTGTGCTATTGTAGATGATTCAAACCATCGTAAGTCACAGGACAACGGACTTCAATGGAACAGACTTCAAAAGCCAGAATCCAAACCCCTCATATTACAGATGAGGAAACAGGCCTAGAAATGCTCAATGTCTTGCTTGCAGTCACACAGCTAGTAAGTATCTGAAGTGAGATTTGGACCTAGGTCTTCCTGTCTCCAAGCCCAGTTCTCCATTTCATGCCCCATGCTACCCCTCTAGGGCTTATGCTCCTATGTGAAAATCCAGATTGGTGCAGCAACCGGAGGTGAGGAATGATTATTTACCTACAAAATGACTTTTCCCTGAGAAAATGATTTACTATGAAATTATTTAAAATAGCAAGCTTAATGCCCAGCTCTACCCTACTCCCCCCCTTGCATTTATAACAGAATGTGTTTTATAAAATTAAATTTGCAGACAAATGTTCTGGGACCTATCAGTTGCAAAGGCAAAACATACGTCTCTTATTCCTTGGCATGCGGATGAAAAATGCTGCCAGGGTGTTTTAGAGGGAAGAGTAGGACAAAACTTTCTGGTTGTTATGGTCAGTGTTAGAGCAGTAACTATGACCATCAAGAGAAAGGAAAGAGAGGAAGAAAAGAAAGAAAGAAAGAAAGAAAGAAAGAGAAAAAGAAAGAAAGAAAGAGAGAGAAGAAGGGAGGAAAGGAGGAAGGGAAAGAAGGAGGGAAGGAAGGAGGGAGGGAGGGAAGGAAGGAAGGAAGGAAGGAAGGAAGGAAGGAAGGAAGGAAGGAAGGAAGGAAGGAAGGAAGGACAGGCCAAGAAACATTCTGTGTGAGTGGTGAAGAGACAATGATCCAGTCTCTTCTCCTTAGCAGACCATCTCTAACACAGGATGGAGCTTTCAAAACAAATAGAAGAGTAAAGGGAATGGATGATTCCTGGCACAGATGCTCTGACTTGGACAAATGAGCTGCCATGCATTATCAGCTCCATCTTGAAGGGCCGTGGAAATTCTGACGAAGGAAGCATTCCCTCTGTGACACGTTCTGTCATGCAGCTTCTCAGGGTCCCCTCAGGCCCAGCCCCCTCCAGAGTTTATCCATCAGGCAGCAGCCAGTCTTCTGGATTTCTTCATTGCCCAAGCAGGCAGTTGGCCACCTCCTTTGCTGAGACAGCAAAACAGGAGAGTTTTTGAACAAATGACTTTCTGGCTGCTCTGACTCCTCATACAGAAGAAAAACTCTCACAAGGCCAGGTTACCACCCGGTCACTGGTGAGACATAGTAAATCTGCCACCCTCTGCCTCTCCACCAAGGGGGGGGGGGGAAGCAGGTAAAGGCACTTTCCCAAGCCAAAGGTGCATCCCAAATGGATGCACAATTCATTCATACCACTGGGCAGCCAGAACCGTTAGGGGCTCTTTTCTTGCAGATAGATCTGTGAGCTCTGGCTGTGGAATCAGAAGACTCGAGGTTAAATCTCATCCCAGACACTTATAATTTGTGCTACCTTGGACAAGTCTCTCTCTCACTACTTTCCTGGGCCTTGGTTTCCTCATCTAGAGCAGATCAGGGAATCTGAACAGGTCCATGAGCTTTTAAAAAACAAATGTTTTTCAGCAACATTGTACAATGATAAAAAGTTCTTCTCAGCAATACAATGATCCAAGACAATTCCAAAAGACTCATGATAGAAAATGCTACCCACATCCAGAGAAAGAACTACGGCATCTGAATGCAGAGTGAAGCAGACTATTTCACTTTCCTTCCTTTTTTCTATGGTTTTTTTTTTGGTCTGTTTCTTTTTTCACAATATGACTAAAATGGAAATGTGTTTTTGATGATTGCACATATATAGCCAATATCAAATTGCTTTTATTTTAGGGAGGGGGTAAGTGAGGGAGAGGGAAAAATTTGAAACTCAAAAATTTTTTTAAATGAATGGTAAAATTTGTCTTTACATGTAAATTAAAAAAAATACTATTGAAATACTATCTATCTATTGATCTATTGATCAATCTATTGATCTATCTATGCTTTGATTGCTCTGGTTCAATATAATTTGTTTCTTTTTAAATTCTATATACTTCATTTCAGGCATATAAAAGCATGGTTCTGAGAGGGGGTTCATTGGCTTAGTCAGTCTATCAAAGGAGAACTGAGACACAAAAGGATGAAGAACTCCTGAGCTAGATCATCTTTGAGGTTCCTTTCATTTCTAGATTTATATCTTTAGAATCTTAAATTCTGGCTCAAAATGTATTTTTTCCTACAGAAATAATGTTGCAAATGGTGGTTGTGTTCCCAAGTTAGCCCATAAACATATGTTTAACTCATAGACTTAGTGTCCTACTGAAATAATATTGTATTTGTAATGTCAAGTCATTTTTCAGTCATGTCTGATTCTCCGTGATTCCATTTGGGATTTTCTTGGCAAAGATACTGGAATGGTTTGCATTTCCTTCTCCAAATCATTTTATAGATGAGGAAATTGAGGCAGGGAGGGACAAGTGCCTTGCCCAGGGTCATATACCTAGTAAGCATCTGATGCCAGATTCAAACTCACGAAGATGAGTCTTCGTAACTCCAGTCCCAGCATTATACCCACTGTACCACCTATTTCTATTAGACTTTGACTTAAACAGCCTTAGCCCAGTACCTGGCACATAGTAGGTACTTAATAAATATTTAATGGTTGATTACTTATTGATTTCATGCATTAACTAGGGGTCATAAAATCATTTCTGTGGGAAAAAATTGTCTAAACAACTGATTCACAAACGTTTGAAACTCAGTCCATTTGTAATTCAAAGACCCTGTTTACAGCTGTGATCATTCTCAAGCTTGGTCTTTCTGCAAAATTTCAAAACCCTGGGGCAAAGGAATTTCTGCCCATAGATGGAAGATAAGGGAAGTGGGGGTTGGGGTGGGTTGTTATTGAGAGGAAGAAGGTCATCCTGGCCACCAAAGAGCATCCTGACAGCTTCAGTCTTGTGGACTTCCTCTTGCCTTCCCAAGGGATCATCTGCCACTTTGAGGAACAGGGTAACATTAATATCCTGGAAGAGTTAATGAATTAGACAGCTTCCTGTTTCTAAGGAAACCTGTGCTCACTGCCTATACAAATGTAGTATCTGTCCACATCATTGTAAAAACAACAACTGAATGTCACAGGACCACAAAGAGCCCCCGTGGGTGTTCCCCTGAAGAGGGGCAAGCCAATGGTTCATCTTTGGGGACAAAGATGGAAACATGAGCATGGGATCTCTCACTGAGTAAAAGTAATAGAGCTTTTCTTGTTGCTTTCCTCACTAAAAATAGTGTTTCAGTGAAAAGGCTGTGTTTTTACTTGTCTTTTTTCTTAACCCAGAATCCACCCTAAGCAAACTTGACAAATGTTTCAAATAATAAAATGTCCTATCTTTTTCATGTTTGATGAACATTTTAAAATCTCCCTGATTTTGCCTATTGCTCTGCAGCAGGGAAAACCCCCAGGGGAACTTGACTTGGAAAGAACTCTCCTTCCATCTAGTTTGGGGGTCATCCATTTAGCCCTGAAATGCTTGATCAGAGGGCGGGCTCATTTACCTGGAAAGCTCTACACCCCTTTGAGGATGGTTCCAGAAACTATGTCCTGTTGCCCTGGACCTGTAACCAGGAAAACATGTGGACACCCACCTTTTTATCAGCATCACAGAGAAAGTGAAGCTGTGGAGGGCACAGAGGTGGAAGAAGACTGAGGTAGTGCCTAGGGCAGTACATGGCAGATTCCCAAGAGAAGTCCTCCCAGAGCCAGGGTTATACTAATAGCTCCAGGGAGGGGCAGCAGACTCCCCTGGCACTTCCACCAGGAAATTTAGGAAAGGCAAATGATGGGAAAGGGACTGGTACCTCTGGGATCAAACTGACTCATGTCCCAAGGAGTCAATAGGAACTGTGGTGAGAAGAAACAGAATGACCTGGGGAGAGATGCATTTATGCTGGGAGGAATGGCCAAGTTCTGGTACTATCCAGGGTGGAGACCTGACTGAGTCAGCTTTCCTTGTCATTGCAGTGATTAGGGACACTGTGGCTCACCCTGACCTCGATTCCACATACACTGTGCACTACAGCAGAAGGTGGAGCAAGAGATGATACTAAAAGCCACCATCAGATCCAGCCTAAAACCACCTAGAACAATGGAGCCAGCTAAGCTCCCTCCTGACGTCTGGCTCTAGAGCAAGGCAACTGGAAGTGAGCGAGCCCAGGACACATAATACTGCTTGTCCTGCCTTCATGGCAGCCTTGGCCATATCTGCAGAGGGGACTCCAGAGCAGGTACAGGCGCATTGAGCCAGAGCTGATAGGAATCTCACAGACCATAGACTCTAACCCCTTATTTTAGATGAAGAAACTATTCCCAGGCAAGACCCTAGATCCCACAGATAGTAAGTCTCAGAAATCAAATTTGAACCCGGGTGCTCAGACTCTCAGCTGGATGAAAGAGGAGATGAATCTATTATCCACATGACTCTTTAGAACTTGTGCCTATAGATTTTCTAGACCTTAAGCCAGATTAGCTTTTCTAGTTTTTTCTTAGAAAAGGCAGGTAGGTGGCACAGTGGATAGAGAACTGGGTTTGCAGTGAGGAAGACCTGAGTTCAAATCCGGCCTCAGACACTTACTAGCTGTGTGATTCAGGCAAGTGATTTAACTTCTGGCTGCCTCAGTTTTCTCAGCTGTAAAGTGGTGACCAAAACAGCATCTGTTTCCCAAGATTGTTATGAGATCACATTTGTAAAGTGCTGGGAGCTTTACAAATGTCTGGTCAATAGTAGACATTTAATAAATGCTTGTTCTGTTTCCTCTGGGTGGAGAATTGGCTTAATATTTTCTCAACCATATTAGGCAGTTATATTCTTCATGGAGCAATCCCTCAACTGCTTTAAAAATAATATCAAGAATGTTGGAGATCCTCAGCCTTCCCTTGATCTGCTCACAGACTGCAGACTAGTCTCCCTCTTTCCATATTTGGCAATCTCAGGTCCTAAACAAGGATGGTACATGATGCTCCTAACTCATAACTTTTTAATTCGTGCTTATCTGGCTGCTGTGACAGCTTCTTCAGGGCTTTGATTAGTTCAGGGAAAAGGGAGTCACAATCAAGTGAGATGATTCTGGGCTCAGAAAATACTGCTGCAGTCGGCCACACTGTTGAGCTATTGATCGATTAAAAATCAGAGTTAAGGGATACTGGGGCATGGAAAACATGCTGCTCAAATCACCAGCAGAGTAGCGGCTGCTCCTTTATAAAGATATCAGTAAATGGGAAGATGAAAGAATGTACCGATGGCTGGCATTGAGGGACAGAGGTATTCAGGCAACGAGGGATTTATTCTACAGGGCTCTGAAAAGCATTAGGAGAAGGAGGCAGCCTAATAGTCAGTGCCACCTTTAATTTCTTCCAATGTGCACTGAAGGGCAAAAAGACCCAACAATCGCTTGGCTCCAATTTTCTTCTGGTTTGCCTCCTTGACCCAGGAAAGAATGTTTACAGTCATTGCTTAAATTACAAAATCACAAACAAAGAGCAAATGGGGTTAGCCTGTCCAGTTCCTCCTGGTGGAGAAATCAGATGTCCAAATGGTATGCAGAGCATTACATTGAGCAAAGACTGCAGATGTAGGCATACGGAGACATTAGAGCCACCTTAGGGAGAGCATTCTAACCTCCCTATCTACATAGTAGTCCAGGACTACTGAGATTGCTGCTGTAGAGATTTCCTCAGTAGCATTGGGTCAGTCTCTGGGACAGTAACAATCCAGTGAGCCTGTAGACAAGCAACAGGTCCTTATTGAGGACCTACTATGTGAAAGGCACAGTATGACCTAGTGGATAGGATGCTAGACCTGGGAGTCTTCCTGACTTCCTGAATACGACGGCAGCCTCTGACACCTACAAAGCTGTGTGACCACCAGCAAATCACAACCTCTTTAAACCTTGATTTCCTCATCTATAAAATGGGGACAATACCAGCAGTCTTTATCTCAAAGAATTATGTAAGGCTCAGATGAAACAATGCATGTAGTATTCTGCGCAAACCTTGAGCCTCCACAAGAATGTCAGCTGCTCCTATCAGGCTCTCATGATCCAAGATGGAATGGGATAAAGTTGGTGCCTTCTGGGAGCTGTCTAGAGGTGAGTAACAGACATCTATGCCTAACAGCACAAAGCACTATAGGGCAAGGGCAGATGGGTGGCACAGCAGACAGAGCCCTGGACCTGGAGTCAAGGTCTTTTTTCGAATTCTGCCTCAATCATGATGTGTCTTAGCCTCAATTTCCTCATTTGTAAAATGGGGATAATACCACCTCCATACACATAGAGCATTTTGTACATCTTAAAAAGTTCTACATAAACTTTTTTTTTGGCCTTTTGGAGGGAGGAATGCAGGGCAGTTGGGGTTGAGTGACTTGCCCAAGGTCACACAGCTAGTAACTGTTAAGTGTCTGAGGACAGATTTGAATTCAGGTCCTCCTTATACTGGGGCCAATGCCCTATTCACTGTGCCACCTAGCTGCCCCCTACATAAACTTTTAAAAATAAAATCAGAAATTTTTTGTTTAAAGTTCTATATAAATATTAGTTATCATTATTATTGCAGAAAGTGAGTGCTTGGTAAGGTCAAAGGCAGGAGAGAGCCCTAAAATCTGAAGCAGTCAGGAAAAGAGGCAGCACCCACCCTCCAGACAAAAGCTAGAACGCACAGAGCACTTTGCAAGATTCTTCATATTTGTTCTTTTATTTGCTTCTCATGACAACCAGCAGATTTTAGTATTTCCATTTTACAGAATAGGCAACCAAGGCTTAGACAGGTTAGGTAATTTCCCTAGCCACACACATAATAATAAATGCATCAGACAATAAATAACAATGACTTCAAGGTAGGATTCAAATCTAGATCTTTCCTGGATCCAGGGCCAGCACTCTTTCCATTGTAATCCAGGACCAGATCTTAGAAGGCTTTGAAGGCCAAGTTAAATTTTTCCTCTAAGTAACGGTGCAGGCACGGAAGGTTTCTGGGCAGATAGCACCAAAATGAAAGCAGGATTGTCATAGCGGATCCATCAGAATGAAGCTTGGATGAAAGGAGCATAGAGGGTGGAAGGTCATTCAGGAAATATTGCCACAATCTCACCATGAGCTAAAAAAACCTCTAGAAGCAGGGAGGCCTCTGGGAGATTGGGAAGGACAGGAACCCAGAGAGGAGCCCCTGACCTGCTAGCGCCTAGGGGACTTGGAGAAGCTTAGTGAGGGGGAGCTCATCTAGAAGAGAAGGCACAGAGAGCTCGGAGGCTGGTTAAGAGGAGAACATGGCTGGGGACTCCTTGTTGCAACAGAGGCATGAGGGAGGGGGTCAGTGGCCCCAGAGAATGACAGAGATGGTAACGCTGCACTACTCTTTCCATCACAGGCAAGCCACAAACCCCAGCTGCAGAGCGGTAAGCTACAGCAAGCCCAACTGCCATCTGGAAGGGGTACTTCCCTCACGCAGATCAAGGGCACCATTAGCCCCTGTGCAGAGAGGGACGGTGGCTCTAAAGCTGAGACCAAGCTGTCCCCACCCACCTCGTGCCATGAGAGCTCAGGGACCATTCTCCAGTGTCCCTAGGAATGGAGGCCAAAGAGAAGGTGAGTTAGGGAAATCCACAAGCAGCACAACCTGCCCCTTCTTAGCTCAGTTTCTACATTTTTGCCTCACATTTTTTTTTCTTTTGAAGTCTAATTTCAATGAATAAACATTTATTTTCTCACCTTCCTATCCACAACTAGGGGTGGGGAAGCTACAGCCCAGAGGTCACATGTGGCCTTCTAGGTCCTCAAGGGCAGCCCTTTGCCTGAATCCAGTAGCCCCCTCAATATGCCTGGTGACTATATCATGGAACAAGGCACAGATGAATGAGGCACATTTTTAGAGGTAAAACGTTCTCTATTTCTCTGCCCAAATGGAGTAAAGAGCCACTTGGTGGGCCAGTAAGTTCAGTGGCTTGTATGGGCAGAAATCACATGATTTCCTGCCTCACTGAAGAAGTGAAATTGAACCTGCTCATTATCACGAGTCTGGGATTCACCCCAAAGGTCCCTAAGAGATAAGAGAAAGCTCCACCGCATCAACACAGCCGCTGACGGTTCTCAGCAGAAGTCAATGTGGCCACAGGCAAATGTCCCATCTTCAAAGTCTCCAACAAGTCATAAAGTACCATGGAAAGACCTTTCAGCCGGAGAAAATGGGCTTACTCACTATCTATTTGTTTGACAAGACTGGCTACAAACACCTTGAGAGTTCTCAGTGAGTCAATCTGGGGATGAACGGGACACTCAAGTCAGGGACAAGAACTGAGTTTAGCAAAGCAGGATAAACAACAAAAACAAAAAGACAAAAGAGATACCAAGGGATGTGGCAAACAGAGGGTGGTCAGGGTTCAAATGCCGCTCTTCTATTTCCTACCTGAGTGATCTGGCCAAGTCACTTTAATCTCGGGGTCTCAGGTCCCTGCCTATAAAATGAGGGAGTTGGAACAGATGGCCTTTCAAATTCTTTCATTCACGGATGCATATAACTGCATGGCCTTCAGTTTCCTCCTCATCAGGATGAAGGTGTTAGATTGGATTAGTCTAAAGTCTCTCCCCAAGACCAACTCCATGGGTCTATGAAGAATGGGCTCCCTATGAAACAAGTATACAAATACCCATTTCCCTAATATTTTCAGTAGAAACCATTCCCTGTCCCCATCCCACCCCACTCTGTCTCTATAGAGACTGGAGACTGAAGCCATCTTTGTTCTGCATTTCTAGCTCCTAAAGTCTGGTTTATTTTAAGTCTCCTTCCAGAGGCTCCCAGTGGTTCAGGAAAATGATCAAGATTATTCACTTCAGTTCAGCCTGTGTCTCTGGAGGCAAAAGCCTATAATTAGCAAATCAAATTAGAGCATGTTTTTAAGAAATGTTGTACCCAGGAAGTATTCTTCTCTTTGAAATTTGTACCTGCAAAATGTGCATCCAAAAAGCAGCTCTCCCTATCGAAAAGGCTGGAATGCTTTCTCTTTCTCTCTGTCTCTTTTTCTACTGCCCCATCTATGACTTGGTTTCTGCTTCTATTTCTGTAAAACCCCCCTCTTTCTTTGCCCATCTCTCTGCCATATGTGATGTCTCTTAGTCACCTTTTTTCTGTTTCTCTCTGACTCTGTCTCTCTGTTTCTACATAGGTCTCTCTCTGTCTGTGTCTCCGTCTCCCTCCCTCTTTCTTCCTCTTCCCCTCCTCTTCCGTCTTCCCCCCACTATACCTCTACCTTGAAACCTAAATTACTTATGAAGTGGTAAGTAGAACACCAAACAGCGTATTAAGGACTCAGTAATGTCTGGGTTATTTCCCCCTCTGGTATCCCCAGCAGGGAATGCTTTTTACCCTCAAATTAATGGCATAGTGGAGTAAATATAGGAGACAGAGGCAGGAAAACTTGGGTTCAGCTCCCGCTTCCTTTGCTTACTAAAAGCGGGACCATGGGTAAATCACTTCGCTGAACTCCATTTCTACAGTTTCATCTCTAAAATGGGCACACCTGTCTCAAAGGGCTGTGGTGAGTCTTAAAAAATGGTAACAGAGATAAAGTAACGTGAACTCTCAGAGAAGCATGCAAGGGATGTTTGCTAATCAATCCTCTTGCCCTGCTCAGTGGACTCGAAGGTGGGGAAGAGGTCCAGTCAGGTCTGACTCTCCATCATTCTTCCCTGCTCCCAACACCTAGCTTATATGTGAATGGTATTGGGGGTGGGGAAGAATGTTTATATACCACATGCATTGTATCACACAGACATGCATGTATTGTATATGTGTATGTGTATGAAGAGCCTTTCCTGATCCCCCACCCCGAGCTACCATGGATCTAACTGCTTAATATTTGCATTTTATTCTCCTCATATTAATTCTGTCTGTATGCTGTCTTGTGCATTAGGATGTAAGTTCCTTGAGAGTGGGAACTGTTGTATTCTTTGACCTTGTACACCCACTTCCTAGCGCATTGCCAGGCATACAGCACATGATTAATAAATGCTTGCCGATGGACTGAACTGAATATCTCTTTTTTTGTCTTTGTATCCTCAATACTCAACATTATGTCTGGCATACAGTAAGTGCTTAATAAATGCTTATTCATTGTTATTGAGTTAAATATTCCAGAACTTCCTGGTAAAATAACAGGGCAGTATTTACAACCAGGAAGAAGTGAGCTAGGCACAGTGGTGACTAAATTTGAAGTCCTAAATATTTAGCTTTGGAGTTGTAGAAAGCCCTGCACTATATAAGTCAATAACTCAGGCCCCTGCTCTGTTTATTTGCCCTGAGTGGGGTTATGAAATCTGGTTTTGTTGCTGGCTGGATGCCATCTTGGCTTTTCTGCTTCTAGGAATATCATCCAAAATCTACTGGCCAAGATGAAGCTTCTGCAACCCTGGCCCATGCTGCCATCACGGTCCTGGCAAACCGTCAGCATTTTTTGAGGTTCGTAAGATTTTTAGGTGAGAGGAGCACTGGGTCCGTCTTTAACTGCTCCAATTAGGGAGACTAGCAGCCAATTTTGTTACATGGACGTTCCCAGTTATAGAACAGTGTAGGGAGCCTAAAGATCACTTAGACACACATTTGAGCACGTATCTGATCTTCTAGGGACCACCTAGAACATGGCCAGCCTAAGTGGGTTTTTGTTAAATATTTATTGCTCTTTCCACTGGTGCCTCATTCACTCATAAACCCCATCACCGTCTCTACACAGATGATTCCCAGATCTCCATGTCCAGAGCCACTATGGGCTCCAGTCCTGCATTTCCAATCTCTTTCTGGGCATCTCCACTGAATGCCCCTCCATCTCAAAGCCAGCAGACCACAAACAGAACTCATCTCCCTCCCCTGAACACTCGTCTTTCTGATGAAGGTACCACCATTCTCCCAGTGATCCAAGGTCATAACCTTAAAGTCTCTCTCCTTTCCCTCTCTCTACACCCAATCAGCTACCAAGTCCTATCAATTCTGCCTCCTCAACATCCCCCACCCCGCCCTGGCACAGAGTCAGAGATTCAGAACTCAAAGAGCTCTGAATAGGCATCTAGTACAACCATCTCAATTTAGACTAATTTTATTTTGAAAGGGAGAAGGCAAGGTAATTGGGGTTAAGTGATCTGCCCAGGGTCACATAGCTAGTAAGTGTCTCAAGTGTCTGAGGCTGGATTTGAACTCAGCTCCTCTGTGTTAATGGGATTTAAGATCTTCCCTACCCATTAATAGGCCTTAGGTGGAAGCTTGCTTAGGGGAGGTTTGCTTGAAGGAAGGTTTTCACACCTCTTGCTAATTTCTAATTAAGCACTGAGTCAGGAGGGCTGTGAGGCCATCTGACTCTGAGAAGTGTAATACATCCATCTATCCATCCATCCATCCATATATATATATATATA
>CM053597.1:15162515-15181149 GCA_028646575.1 Pseudocheirus occidentalis | reverse complement strand
GTGTTTTTTGGAGGGGTGAGGGGGCAGGCAGGGCAATTGGAGTTAAGTGACTTGCTCAAGATCACACAGCTAGTAAGTGTTAAGTGTCTAAGGTCACATTTGAACTTTGGTCTTCCTGACTCCAGAGCCAGTGTTCTGTTCACTGTGCCACCTAGCTGCCCCTTGGTTGTCTCTTAATTAACCTTCCTGAGCCTAAGCTTCCTCATCTGTTAAATGAGGGGCATTGTACTAATGGCCTTTGAAGTCTCCTCCAACTCCAGATCTGGCATCACCAGTCCCCCAGAGTTAGAGACTGCATGATACGTTGGCTGGAGTCAGGAAGAACCGATCTAGGTCCCATCTCTGACACATACTAGGTATATGACTGACAACAGACTAAGGGACCCTAACCCCTTAGTGCCCCAAACAAGTGGCTAGGGCCAGAGGTATGAGTTGCTGAAATTGCTTTGTACTAACTTGTATAGATTTTGTATAAATTTATATGTGTACACAGTATTCTGTGCTGCCTCCCCTGTCCCTCCCAGTATAAATTCCTTGAGTGCAGAGGCTGTTTTCATTTTGTACCCTTCCTGCCCCCTCCCTCCAAATTCCAATGCCAGAATAGTCATTCATTCATTCATTTATTCAACATGCATTTATTAAGAGTTTCCAATGTGCTAGACTTTGCACTAGGTAGTTGGAATGTAAAAAAGAGATAGTATCTGCCCTCAGGAGGCTTTTATTTTACCTGGGGAAACTATGTGAAAACATATACAAAGTAAGCATGAAGTTATGTGGTGGAGGTGGGGCCAGGAGAATACTAACATTTGGAAAAATTGAATCTGAAAAGGCCGGATAAAATGTTAATAAGAGTCAGCCTTTTTTTTAAATTCTTTTTTTATTTTGCTTTTTTTTTTTTTTGGAGGGCAGTTGGGGTTAAGTGACCTGCCCAAAGTCACACGGCTAGTAAGTGTGTCAAGTATCTGAGGCCGGATTTGAACTCAGGTCGTTCTGACTCCAGGGTCGGTGCTCTACTCACTGCACCACCTAGCCACCCTTTTTTTTTTTTTAATTCTTATGCACATTACCCTCATTTCCTGATATAGCTAGCCTGTTCCCCTTTGTCTCCTGTAATGAAGAATAGAAAAGAGAGAGGAGGGGGAAAGCAGTTCAGCAAAATGAACCAACCCGTTAGCTGAGCCTGGCAGCATAAGCTGTTCCGCACCCCTAGTCCCCCACTTTTGTAATGAAGAGAGACAGGTGCTTTCTGGGTAGGAATACAAAGGGGCCAAGGTTAGGAAGTCAGACTTTTTTTTTACCTAAAAGTTTAAACACAGAAATTATAGAATGATGATGACGATTGCAAAATATTTTATGCGTTAACTCAACAGTTCTGAGACGGAAGTGCTGTTATGACCCCCATTTTATAGATAAGGAAACAGGAGCAGATCTAAATGAAAAGATTGGTGCAAGATCACGCCATTAGGAAGCAAGTGAAGCTGGGTTTGAACTTGGATCGGGGAATGAGACATTGAGGGAGTAGGTGGATTTTAGAGAGTCTAGTCAGCATCGCCCCTAGCCATCTGCTACCTAACTTTAGATGAGGTTCTTGACCTTCTCTGAGACATGGACCCTTTCACCAGTTTAGTGAAACCTATGGACACCTCTGAATAATGTTCTTAAATGATTGAAGAAAATGTGCTATTTCAGTTAGAAGTTAGTGAAAATTAAGGGTTAAATCTAACCATGGACTCTCTGGAGGAACCTCCCTAGTTAAGAATCCCTGCTTTAGGAAAGCACATTTCTGGCTGATGTGATTTGGGGGATATTTTGTTTGAGCATTACCCAAGAAGACAGGCAATTGCCCAGGTCTCTACTGACCACTGATTGAGAAAAGCCTATCAGTAAGTTGAGACCAACCTTTCTCATCTCAACCATGTAACTGATTTTGTACTAAGAAGGCTTTTTTTTTAATTGGAATTTTAGCTTAATCTTTGTACTCCCCACTCATTTCCACGTTCCCTAGGATTAAAAGAGCCTCTTTGGTTTGGTTTGTCAAATAGACTTGGAAAATATACAGTTCACTCTCTTGGATTCAATCCAACAAACATCTATCACACACCTCCTCTGTGCAAGTGGGAAACTAGAATTCTCTGAGCTGGGTTCCTGCTTTCCAGGAATTCCTTTAAATAAAGGCAGAGGTATAGGAGATGGAGTGAGGCATGTGAAGAGCTGCAAATGCTTTGGGTTTGGGCCAAGTGAAGGATTATCTATCTGTTCTATCAGAGGAGTTCCATTGTGGAAGAGCATATTATTCCCAAGCTTGGCCACTAGACTAACAAAGGCCATCTAGTGCAGGAGTTCTTAACCCGGCATCTATAGGCCCCCAGGTAGCCCTCTTGCCGGGCTTTCTGCCTGTTCTTAAGACAGGAACTGCAAAGAATTGGCCACACCTAAAGCTACCAGCAGGATCCACCCCTGCAACCCCCTCCCCCAAACTTCAGAGGAGAACAGAGAAGTGAACAATGACAAAGACAGTGAGCCCAACTGGCCCCAGTGTGGAGGATGGGGTGAGCCCACCCTGCCCCCTTTGGGCCTTCTGCTGTAAATAGCAATGGGAGGTAAATCCAAGGGACACAAGAATAAACAGAAGACTGTAATTAATAAATGAATAAAGATGACCTTTGTTTTAAGGCTGAAGCCCCAAGAATTGAAAACATCAAATTTCTTGATCAGCTCCAAAGAGCATAAACAAAGTTTAAGTCAAAATTCTAACTGCAAAAATCTTCTTAGCACAAATTTAATTACATGGTTGAGATGAGAAAGAGGTTGATCTCAGTTTGCTGATTGTCTTTTCTCAAAATCAGTAGCCATGAGAAACCTAGTCGCCTTATCTTCTTTGGCAATGCTCAGAGCTAAAGATCCAAATGGTTGCATGAGCCAGAACTGTGTTTTTCTGAAGCAGGTGCTTTTAACATGGCTCTGTGGACCCCTAGAAGATCCATGGAGAGATTTCAGAGGGGTCTGTGAACTTGGATGGGAAAAATCTCATATTTTCACTCACCTCGAACTGAAATTGGGCATTTTCTTCAAGTAGATTGAAGCAAAATTGTGAAGAACTTTAAAGTTAAGGTGAGGAGATTATAGTTATTTGATTGAGAGGCAATAGGAAGCCCCTGGAGTTTATTGAGTAGAGGAGTGATAAAGTCATATCTGCACTTGAAGAAAATAGTAATTGACAGCTGGAGGATGGACTGAACCAGGGAGAGATGTGAGGCTGGGAAACAGGTTAGGAAACTATGGAAGTCAGGTAGGTGAGGGGATAAGGACCTGCACTAAGATGGTGGCTGTGTGAGTGGAGAGAAGAGCAAAAAGGGGTTGTGGAGGCAGAAACAAATTTGGCAGCTGATTGGCTGTGTGAGGTGAAGGACTGTGAGGCATTGAGGATAACACCAAAGTTACCAACCTGGAGACTCAAAAAGATGGCAGTGCCTTTCATGGAAATGGGGAAGTTTGGAAGAGGTGTTGACTTGGAAGAACAATCATGAGTTCTGTTTCAGACATGTTGAGTTTGAGATGGCTCTGGGACATCCAGTTTGCCATGTATAGTAGGTGATTGGTGAAAAAAGGTTCAATCTGTGCCAATGACTCCCAGATCTCTGTATCTCCCAAGGGAGGCTGAAACAGAAGCATAGATCTGGGAATCCTTGGCATAGATGTGATAATTAAACCAATAGAGGCTGATGAGGTCACCAAAAAATGCAGAAAGAAAAATGTAGCTGCCTATTAGGGCAGAGCACTAGGGGACATTGGTAGTTAGGAAGTGGGCATTTGGATGATGAACCAGCCAAGGAGACTAAGATACAGATGTAGAGGTGCCTAGCACTGAAAATTGTGCCTTCATGTAGCATTTGGATCAGAGATTTAGAGCCAGAAAGGGCCTCAGATCACTGAGACCAGTCCATCTAATGACATAACTAAGACAATGGAGCAGCTAAGTGTCTTGTCCAGCATCACCTGATCAACTCATTTTACAGATGATGAAACTGAGGCACAGAGTGACTAAATGTCTTGCACAGGGTCACCTAGCTAGACAGGCCTGGGGTGGGATTTGAACCTGGATCCTTATCCTCCCCACAAATCCAAAGCTCTTTCTCCTACAGTGTCATTAGAACTAGAACCCATATTTCTTGATTCTTCTGCTCTCTACCCATGTTTCCACAACATCATTCTGGGCTCTAACTAGTGGGTTATGTTGGAAGTAGACTTTCTGAAATACAAAGAAGTAGGAAGAGCTTCTTACTGGGAGTCAGAAGGTGCAGTCCACAGTCCCAACTCTGACCCTGTCTGCTATGGTTTCTTTCATTTGTAAAATGGAGATTGTAAAATTGGCACTGCCAGTCTCATGGGCTTGTGGTGAGGGATGAAGTGTGGAGACTAAGTTCAAGGTCACTGGCAGGGGCAGGAATGAAAAGATACTCAACTTGGAGCCAAGGACCTTGTTGGAATACTCTGGCACTTACTGTGTGACCCTGGGTAAGTCATTTATTCAGTTTTGCCATCATCTATAAGATGGGGTAGAGAACATCTAATTGAGTTGTTGTGAGGATATTTCACAAACTTAATGCCCTACAGACGTGTGGATAATAATAATAGTGAAAGTTTTTAGTATTATTTTCTGAAGGAATTTTGTGTTCTAATCTCTTCTCCTTTTTGAAAATTGTTACATTTCATCCATGATGTGTTTTGGATGACATGTTGTTTCTCCCCTCAGTAGAGTCTATCAGCAAGCATTTAAGTGTCTGCTATGTGCCAGTCACCATACTAGGTTTAGGGAGGCAAAAACATGTGAAAACAGGGGGACTAAGTTGATTTAGGGAAGAAGGCAGGAGTTGAGGCAAGTTAGGAGGGATCAGTAAAACACTCTTAGCCCCTTCATCCTGGGTTTTTTTCATTTTTGTCTTTGTCTTTCCAGTGCCCAGCACAATGCCTGGCACATAGTAGGGACTCAGCAGGTGCTTGTTGGATTGAAATCCAGCAGCCTGAAGCCAGCCTTTCCCCAATTAGAGAAAGGTTGAGTCTGTCCTTCACTGCTGGAGAAACCAAAAGGCTTTATTTTTTAAACAAACTGAGAGGGATTCTCTAAGATGTAGCCAAGTCGGATTTCACAGGAAGATAGAAAGATGCTTAGAGAAGCCAGAGTGCTGCTTCCAGACACCATTCAATGCATCATCAAAAGACCTCATCATGGAGTTCCCATCCAAAGCAGGTCAGAGCAGGATAAATATCGAGAAAGGAAAAGGCAGAAGCATCTCGGGTCAGCATTTTACACACTCTTCTTTGATCTCCCATCCATAGCCAGTCATTGATTGAGAATGGAGCAGACGTGGCCACGCTTCCTTTAATGGCAGTTTTAAGGAACAACAGATTGATAGTGCACCTTGGGAGGCCACAGCCTTTTTATGTATTCCTTGGCACTTCTTATCGATGGAGCCACGGACTGGAGAGAAATTTTGCTTAAATGAAAACTATTTCGGAGCCAGAAGAGAAAGCTGAAAACACATCAGTTTGGGGCTTAGCAGCCATCACAATATCTTTGTCTTCTTTACTTCCTTCCTTCCTTCCTTCCTTCTTTCCTTCCTTCCTTCCTTCCTTCCTTCCTCCCTCCCTCCCTCCCACTCTCTCTCTCTCTCTCTCTCTCTCTCTTTCTCTCTTTCTTTTTCCTTCCTCTATTTCCTTTTCTTCCTTGTTTCAATTTTTTCCTTCATTTTTCTTATTTCATTCTTTTTTTTTTCTTTCTTCTGGATTTCACTGACTCTGTCCTCAGAGACCATATCACTTAGATTTGCTTGTCATTTTAATTGCAGGAAAATACCAGTGACCTGATAACTCATGTATCTAGAGGGGCTTTATAGTTTACAAAACATGTTCTCACAACCATCCCATGAAGTAGGTGGTACAAAGGTTTTGCTTCCACTTGCTAAAGAAACCATGACCAAATGCCATAGTGAAGGCTCAGACCCAAGTCATTTGCCCTCAAGTCTCTTTTGGACACTGCCTTGTGTCCCAAAGACAGCTATTGAACCAAGTATGATGGATGTTGTTATTCAACTGTAGGACAGTACTGGGAAATGGAGGTGAAGTGTCTTGTACTAGGTCACCCTTCCCACTAAGGATGAAGCTAAAACTGGAACTTTGGTTTCCTGAATCCAAAGTGTTTTGATACTCTTTAGTTATGACCCCTGTCTATGTTGTACTGGGTCTCCACTGGGAAATAGCACTGGTTTAAACCCCCTCAGCTGGAAAAGGTATTAAAAGGGTTCGTGTTCATGGCATTTGAGAGTCACTTGAAAGAACTGGACATAGTCTAGAGAAAAAAAGGCTCAAGGGGAAACAAAATGGCCATCTCTTACTCCTTGAGAGTCTGTTATGTGGAAGATGAATTAGACATGTGCTGTTTGGCCACAGAGGGCAGAACCAGGTGGAAACTACAGGGAATCAGATTGTGGCTTGATGGAAGAGGGGGTAGGGGGGGAAACTTCCTGCCCATGAAAGTCATCCCAGAGTGGAATGGGCCAATTCTGGAGGTGGGGAGTAGAACTCCCTTGCTCTAGGCATTCAGGCAAAGGCTGGATGGCCACTCAAACTTTGTGTGTGTGCCATGAAGGCTTTTGACAGTCTGGTTAAGGGATCTTTTGGATCCCTTCTCCAAATAACATTTTTAAATAATTGAAAGAAGTGCTAAGCATCAGTTAGATGTCAATGAAAATTAAGATTTTAAAACTTTTTCCCTTCCAATTCATGGAGTCCTCCCACCCCAATTCTGCCACGGGGAAGGGTCAGTGGATCCCAGGTTAAGACTGCTTTATAGAGTTTGGGTTGACCCTGATAGTGGTTCTGAAATCCACTGATTCTGTGAATACATGATTCCTTTGCCAGACTGGGATAGGGGTGGGGATGGGGGTTGGGATAGGGGAGGGGATGGAGGTGGGGGTAGGTATTTTCTCATTAGTTTTTGTTCCTTTCTCAAATGCTTAGAACATTTCCCTTGGCCCTGTAGACCCAACACAGGTGCTGAGTGAGTAATCCCTTTGGTTTACAGAGAGAATTAGAGCCAGCCACATGATCTCAGGACCTCCAAGAGAGTTACTAACCTAGTGCCAATCTGGCCTCAGTGGTAACCCTGCTTCTGCCAGAAAGGAGGATTGGGCAAATCAGCAGATGGCACCATGCCAGCAGTCACTCTCTCTCTCTCTCTCTCTCTCTCTCTCTCTCTCACACACACACAAACACACACACACACACACACACACACACACACACACCACACAGGGACAGCCTCCTTTATTTATAGTCTTGACAAGAACCAATCTTGGGAGACGTGTGGGCATTGGCTTCCATTTTCTGGACCAGTCAGGGAGATCCTGGAAATCGAAGTCATATCTCCCAAGTGGGAACGTCTACCTCCCCAGCCCCCCACCTTGACCCTTAAGAGGTAGAACTGAGTAGATAGATGGTCCAAGGACATGTTTGGAAAAGGAAGTTAGTCTGAGTATCAGTTTCACAAGGGGGTCACAGATACACTGTTAGGCATGTGTCTTTTAGAAGAAGGTCACGGTCTCAGCAGGGACAATGTGGGAATTCCTTTTGCTTGACTCTACATATTTCTTATATACTTTCTGTTTTTCCTTTTTTTTCCTTTTAAAGTGGAAAGCAAGAACAAGAGAAAATAAACGCTTATTGTTTTACGAATAAAAAATTAAAAGAAAAAAAAAGGTCACACATTACAAATTTGGTAGGGACCTTACGGGTCATTAACTTTACTTTTCCCCTTCATTTGGCTGATGAAAAACCTGAGATATTGTCACATATTATAATACAATAGAATATATTGTGAATAATATTCATATACATTGTTATAATATATTTTACTATTTTATATTATTATATTGTGTTATAGTATAGTATTACATTATAAAAAGCATTGTGTAATACAGACATATGGTATACAATGGCAAAGCACCTACTCCTTCTTCCCACAAATGCATGCAGTAGGAGCTGACTCATTAGCATGGGTGTTGAATGATTTGCCCAGGGTCACACAATTGGTAAGTGTTTGGTGTGGACTTTGAACCCAGGTCACCTTTGTTCCAAAGCCCATACCCTGTCCATTACACCATGTGGCCTCTTGAATACATCCCAAGATTAATATTTCATGGCTATAGCCATTCCTTCCACAGAAACAGATTTCCTCATCTCTACAATTTAGCAAGATTGTCTTGAGTTTCTGTGGCTAAAGCAATTCATAATGGGGCAGCCACTACCCAACCCCAGTTCTCATGATAAGCCACTCACACCACACTTAACTAGACCGGTCCTTGGACAAGAGATACAGTCGATCCCCAGGCACCTCCAAACCCTCTCTCCATTTGGCAGGACCTGGCAGACAGAGCTTATGCGCTCTGGGAAGAACCTTCAAGAACCTTCAAGAACCTCATGAGACATCCAAATAGAATTTTAGTAGAAGAATAGGCACTCAAAATGTAGCTTCCGATGATGTTTAGGGGTGACAGCCCACATATTCTAAATCATCTAATCTTGGAGTTTAACAACAGAGAACTTTCCTTCACCCAGGAGATGGTGCCAGCCCCGGTGGAAATGCATATGGGCACGACCCAGTGGGCTAGCTCCTACTTGCATGAGCTCATGCGTAGCAAAGTGAGTTTTCTTTTCCATTAGATAATGTGTTCACATATTCTTCAATACTTTTCGTAATATGAATGACAGAAAATAATATAAACGTAGCAGTGTGATATGTAATATAGCATAACATGATAATTGTATATAAAACATGATATGATATGCCATGATACATGACAAATAGATTGATTATCTCAATTAATATTTATTTGTTAAGCACCTACTGTGCTAAGTATGATATGGCGTGATATGAAAAATGGCCTTTGAGTCCAGAAGGCCTGAACTCCAGTCCTGTCTGTAACCCTGGGTGAGCAATTTAAATCTCTCTGAGTCTGAGTCAATATTCTAAGATTATAGATTCCGGAACCATTGTCTATGTGCACTGATTGAGGGTGCTTCCTCCCCAAGGGCTTCCTAACCTGATTGAAGTCATAGGAACAATTAAAAAAAAACAAAACAAAACTGTGTTTCTGGGCCTCTATCTCTGTCTCTGTTTCTTTCTCTGATTCTCTGTACTCTCCGTGGGTTTTTCATCCATCAACTTGTATGAGATTGAA
This sequence comes from Pseudocheirus occidentalis, assembly GCA_028646575.1. Lineage (NCBI taxonomy): Eukaryota > Metazoa > Chordata > Mammalia > Diprotodontia > Pseudocheiridae > Pseudocheirus > Pseudocheirus occidentalis. The sequence goes on along the minus strand of CM053597.1, from coordinate 15,171,913 downwards.
TAAGATAACTTCTCTTGTGATATATCAGTGGACATAGTGGACAATAATCAATGGACAGCCTCTGTACTCCCCTAGAAACCTCAGATTTTCAAGGTGGAGAGAAAGTGAAGAAGGCAGGAAGGGCTGCTGGGAATTGGGTGGGTGACAGCCCACAGGTGACAGGAGGGAAGAGATAGGAGATTAACAGGCCTGAATGATTGGGCTACAGCCTTCCTTCCTGAAGGGAACATCCTTGTGAATGTGCTCCCTAATCCATCAGTGCCTGTAAGTATCAGATTTTTTTCCTCATTGCTTTAGTAGAATGTATTAACAATGTGAGAGACATGATGACTGTTCTCCATAAAAACAAGACATTGAGCATGGTCCGGTGGAAACAGCATTGGCCCTAGTCTGAGGACCTGACTTCAAATCCTGCTTCTGACACTCCGTGGGAACTTGAACAAAACCTAGAATTTGGTTTGGTTTCTTTATCTGAGGGCTTTGGACCTTGGAGGTACCTTGGAGGTTCAGGTCTTGGATTCTCTGATCTAAACTAAAGGTTCTGAAGTCTAGGGTCCTTTGGCCTTTAGGGGAACTTGAACTTGAAGGGGATGGGGGAGGAGGGATCTCTACTTTTATTAGTCTATAACTGAAATATCAAGCATTTCCTCAAATTATTTTAAAACACTATTTCAAGAAGGGCTGCATAAAGCGTCCCAGAGTGCCACATGGGCCCGGGCCAAAGTTAAGAACTCTTTCTCTAAGACTGTAAGTTGGAAGGAAGTGGCATTTGAGTTAAGCCTTGAAGGAAACATGGAATTCTTTGAGGTAGATGAGGGAGAGAGGGTTGCACAGAGGTTGGAAATGGAGGAGAACTGTGGGCGAGGTAAAGTAAGGAAACCAATTTCACTCCTTTAGACTGTATATGAAGGTCAGTCATGGGTAAGAAAGCTGAAGAGTTAGGTGGGGGCTGAGTGGGGAAGGGATGCTCCTGTCCCACATTGGAGACATCTGATCCTGGAGGTTCATGGGGAGACACCATTTAACAAAGAGGGGAATGACACGGTCAAACCTGTGCTTTAGTAGAATCATTTTAGTGGCTATCTGGAAAATTGGCTGGAATGGGAAGAGAAAAGAGTCATAGAAGCCGACCAAGAGGTCATTAAAATAGTCTGGGTGAGAGGAGCTGTGCCCATCTGGCGAGTGGAGAATGAATAAATGACATTTTACAGAGACCTGACTGCTTATTGGTTACTCTGCTCTTCCTAGTGGTCTAATTACTGAGATACTTTACAAAGATCTTTGATAATGGCATTCTTTCTTTCTTCAAACTTTACATAAATGTAAATATTTAACAGCTCTTCTCTCAAAGAGCCTAAAAATGTGATAAGACTGGTATGTAAATAATTCTAACGCAAATTAGGATGTGAGTAGGGCACTCACTATAAGACCTAGTACTTTGTGGTTTGATGTGAGAGAGTTTATATCCAGGTTTAGGGGTCCCTTTGCTTTTCAAAATGATCCTTGTTCATTTGTGTCTGCCTCTTTGTGACTGCATTTGGGGTTTTCTTGGCAAAGATACAGGAGTGGTTTGCCATTTCGTTCTCCAATTCATTTTACAGGTAAGGAAACTGAGGCAAACAGGGTTAAGTGACTTGCCCAGAGTCACACAGCTAGTGTCTGATACCAAATTTGAACTCAGGTCTTCCTGACTCTAGGCCCACTGTGCCATCTAGCATCTATCAAAATGATATTTTGAGTAAATAAAGATGGTGGGGTAACATTTTAAAATCAAAGTAAACCTTAAAGTGCTTTATAAATGTTAGCTATCATCATCATTAGTTACTGATTTTTTTGTTGCTGATCTTATAAATATTTTTGGCTTTCATAGGTTCCTACTCACAAGAAAATCCAAAATCCATGCATTGGAATTCACAGACCCAGAAAATGAAAACTGCCTGGTGAATTTTTAACTTTGAGATTCCTTCTAGTTGTAAGCCTTCTTGATCCATTTAAAACGTGATTTTATTATTATTAATGAAAGACATTATTATTAAAACGTCATAGAGTGGGGAGGAATTGTAGAGGGCATCTAGCCCAATCTCAGAGGAAGCAAGTGACTTGTCCAAGGTCATACAAATAGGCAGGGTCAGAGGCAAGTGTTGAAGCCAGATTTTAGGGTTGGAGAGTCTTTCTGCTGGGCCATGTTTTCCATGTGGTTCTTGGGAATACTTGAAATAAATTGCTTGTTTATTTACATACAGAGAGAGCAGCCACAGCTTCCAGGTTTAAGGAAGTTAAGGGTGTGATGTATTAAGAGTTTGGGTAACCCTTTTTATTTGCTGATTGCCTTGTAAGAATGCTGGTCTTAACTGCCTTTTGGTCTTTCCTCCAGTCAAGGCTCAGGAACAAAAGTGTCCCTCCCTGAGCACTACTCTGGGGAAAGCTTCTTAAAATTAAGCTCTGGAATCCAAACAATAGCTTCCTGTATGTGTGTCAGAAGAAATCATTTGAGTTATTTCAAGTTATTTCTAGCATTTCCTACTTTTGTTGTTTTTTTAAAAAATATATATGTATTTTTTAAATGACTCTCTGCTAAAGTCAGTACAGTTCTGAAGGTCCCCTTTGAGGAATGACTTTCCCTCCAGCCTCAGTCATGGGCTTTAAATAGAATATGTAGCATTTCTTGAGGAGTCTTTGAACTTGTGCCTTTCATCCCTTTCCCCAGGCTTCCTGGCCTTCGACCAAGCCTTACATGCTAACAGGTGAAGGCAAAGAACGTCTCGCTTCCCGATTATTGAGATCCGGTTGGTTTCAGTCTACCCTGAACTGTTTAGGTCTAGGCTAGGGCAAAGGGGGACAACAGTCAGGAGACACCTGAGGACTGGGTCACTGTGACCCCTGGATCATAGAATCACAGAATCTGAGCTGGAAGGGGCCAGTTAGATCAACTTCATTATTTTTTAATTGAGAATGCTGGGTTTCAGAACAGTTAAGTAACTTTGCAGAACAACCACCTAGCAATTAAATGTCTGAGGCCAAGTCTTACTCCAAATATATATTCCTATATCCAGTGTGTGATAGGAACTCCATTTTTTTTTTTTTTTATGAAACTGTTTCAGGGACAGTGTTCCATTGCCAGGGGCAGTGATTGCAAACTCAGCCTGGCCTCTGGTCTCTTTGAAGAGTAAGTCGGAACTGACTTCTCCTCCCTTGGATTTCTAGGCTAGTGATGATTCAGGGTGGCAGTGTGGTGTGGGTTGGAGGGAGGAGTGAGAAACATGGTCTTAGTGGTTAAAGCCTTAGGTTTACCTACTTCTCTGCCTTTTTATCTGAATGACCTTGAGAAATTCCCTTACCCTTTCTTGGCCTCAGAAGCAATATATCATAGTGGATAGAGATCTGACCTTGAAGCCAGAAAGACCTGCATTCAAATCCTGCCTCTGCATTGGTTGAAAGGAAATTCTTCATCTACAATTTCCTTATGCCAATGAAATCAGAGGTCCAGCCCCCATCCCTACCAGTGGGCCTCATCTGTAGGATGAAGAGGCTGGACCAGGTTACCTTTAAGGTCCTTTGCTATAACAAAGACATTTAACCTACCTGTGCCTCAGTCTCCTGATCTGAAAAATGAGGAGATTGGACTAGATGGCCTCAAAGATCCCTAACTCTGTGATATACGGCCGTATCCCACTGCCGTTTATCATTCTGGCTTTATTGTTGACTAGTCTTGTGTATTTGAACAAGTAGATTTTTTAATGCCTCCATTTTCCCATCTGTAAAATGGGGATGGAGCTGACAGCTCTCCTACAGTGTTTCACTGTGGCATAGAGGTGACTGGCCAGGCTCCGGAAGGCCGTGCCAGCAGCACACAAGCACTAGCAGGTCCTATTAAACTGGCAAGCCTAGGTTCAGGGCCAGCAATGAACAAATGCACCATGAGTCTGTTGTCTGGGAGCTAGCCCAGCTAGGTGTGGAGAGTCTGATTCCCTTCAGGTAGGCCAACAGATGAGGAATTGTTCTGGCCACAATTGTTCTGGAGAAGTCGAGATCTGCTTTGTAAAAGCATTTCAGTCTCCATGGGTGGTGGTGGGGATGTGCCAGGCAGGAGGTGAGGAGGTGTCTTAGCTAATGAAATCTTTCAGAGTATTAATACAGAACATTGTTCTTCTCCCACAGGAATTATGTGAGAATAAAACGGGACATCTGTGAATGTCCTGGTAGTCAATACAATGTAATTCAGCTCAGCAAATATTTCTGGAATGTTTCCTGTATACAAAATTTCATCCTACGGGCTGGAGATATGAAGATGAAAAGTGGCCCAGTCCCTGTGCTCTAGGGACTTACAATCCAATGGAGTAGATTAGTCAGTCACGGGGACTTTGGTCTAAGACCACTTCTGACATGGATTGTCTGGGTTACTCCTGGCAAGTGACTTCACCTCTAATTCACGATGCATCTTAGAAGGAGGTCAGTGCCTTCCTAAGAGCGCTCGGTACAGGGGCTCTAAACCTTTCTGTGTGTTATAGACCACACTGGCAGCTGGGTCCAGTTTTTTAATGTATAAAATGAAATACATAAGATTACTAAAAAAAATTACACTAAATGTGCCCATCAAAATATTTTTTTAAAACCAAGTCAGAAAAGGGAAGTATGATAGACTTGGGCCATAACCCATGCAGGTACATCAGCCCAGGGCTGGGGTAGGGAAGGAAGCAGCCACCAGAAGACACCATAGTTTTATAGAGACGGGCTGAATCATGAATTTAGACAGTTCCTTATATCTTGCTTTTTCATCTGGTCCTAACCTCCCAGCATGATGAGTCTCTGCTTCTGCCAATTGCTACTCGGGTTTTGGTGCTCTGAAGGAACTTGGCTCCTGGCCCAGCCTGACCTCTTGGGTTATGGCTTGTTTGGGATCCCAGTTTAGACCCATGCCTCTCCCTAGGTGTATGCATCATTATTGGGATATTTTTGCTCTTCTCTGGGTGGACCGTGACATGGAGGAGGGGAGGAATGGGATGTCCTTGGAGGGAGAGAGACAGATGGATGCCCTTCTAGCTCTGAGGATCAAGAGAAAATTCAGGGAGCTTGGGTCAAACCTTGAAGGAAGGAGACTATTTTCAAAGGAATTTTTTAGGAAGAAAAGGATTATCTCTCTAAGCTATTGTTACATTGGACAGCATATTGTAGTAATAATAATAACTAATAATAATAATAATAACGTGGATAGAGGACTAACTTCAGATTCAGGGAGTCCTGGGTTCAAATCCCGTGTCTAACATGCTAGCTGTGTGACCCTGGACAAAGTGTTTAACTTCTTTCACTAAGCAAGGCTAAGAAAAAAACCATCCCTGCATGGGACCATGAGCTTCCTCCCCAGGGATCTCCCTACACTGAGGAAATCACAGGTCCAGACTGGCAACATTTCTATCAATCTTGTATCATAAGGACAGTGACTATAAATTGATCACTTAAGCAGCTACTGTGCCCCAGGCACTGTGATGGTACACTGAAGACACAAAAAGAGGGGGAAAGTCAGTCCCCACCCTCAAGGAGCTCACAATCTAATAGGGGAGGCATCAGAGAAATACGTTGTTGTTGTTGTTTTAAGAGGTAGGGTTCCAGATTGGATAGCTCACCAACTTCAGGGTCAGAAAGATGGACTTGGGCTCAACTTCTTCCTCTAACACATACTAGCCGTATGACCTTCAAGAAGTGTACTAGGTAACTCACTCTCTGACATTAATTTGCCAGTTTCCTCACCCTGGCACATTTGGTAGACACGTTTTCTCCCTCTAAGTGAATTCTTTATTCTGAAGAAGTCCTAAGTTTGGACCAAGGGAAAAAAATCCAAATCCATCCAGAAAGACTTTGAGATTTTCAGTTGTTTGTATACTGTTAAGCCCTTCCTTCATCTCTCAGCAATGCTCTGTTCACCTCTGAATGCCCACTTCACGACTTCAAGTTCTGTTCTTTCAATGGTGTGGTTATTCCCTCCCCTTCCCCAGGTCAGCTTTTTCCTTTCCTAGCTCCCTCTTGTTATTAAAAGGTCTAGATCCTTCAAGACCAGGATTCTCAGCTGTTGGTGCATCCTGGAGAACTTGTCAGTGAGCCTGTCAGTTCCTCATAATCATCTCTCTAAATGCATGATATGAAATGTAGAGGTTTACCAAGAAAACCAATGAGATTTAAACACATTGAGCAGATGTTTAAAGTCCACAGACCCCAGGTTAAGAAGCCCTGTGCTAAATGACCTTTGTGAACTGAGTGGCCAAGCTTGGGGGTGACATGCCCTTCCACCATGGAGCTCCTCTGATAGAACAGATAGACTCCCCTCACTTGGCCCACACCCCAAGCCTTTGCAGCTTGCCAGGACCTACCAGCACTAGGGTCTACTCCACATCCTGAATACACATCAGAGGAGGGCAATGATGAGAGCACCATTCCCATTTTATAGGTGGTAAAATGGAGGCCAAGGGGAATGAACAAGCTCAAGACAGCATGATTAGTAGGTAGTAGAGACCAAGCAAAGGAAAGCCTACTTAATATTAAAAAACAAACCACAAATCAGGTCGCAGTTACTGACATTTTTTTTTACATCCCTAGTGCCTTTTGCATCACAAATGCTTAATTTTTACTAAATTGAATCCAACTAAATTGTATCTGAGCAAAAATGCCTCTTCTAAGCTAAGTGAGAGTATGAGACCCCTCTCTCAGAGAGGGGATGGGACTTACGTCTTGGTCTTAACTCCCTGGCTTTTGGGGAAACTCAACACTCAAAGTGGAGAGAGTTTTTAGCAGAAGTGTCCAGTTGTCTAACCAGCTTTAGGGAGGAGAGAGAACAAATTCTGTCTTCCCCAAAGAGGACTTAGGCAATGGAGGGGCCCCATCATAAGGCCCCTGAGATGATGAAGAGAGACTAAGGACTAATGGGGATCCAGCAATCAAAGGAGCCAGTACTGGAAGCTTAGATGTGCCCTTGGAACAGAAGCCCCAATAAACATCCAGAGAGATGAGGAGGCTGGAAAACACCAGCTTTCCTTTATTTGCCAAAATGAGCTTCTTAAGGAACACACAGCCTCAAGGTGGAAAGAAGCCAGAGGACTGGAGAAATATCCATCCAGTCTCTCTGTCCTCCCCTCTCTGGGCCACAGAGCTTTGACTAGCAAACCAGATGCCCAGGGCAAGCAGCAGAAAAGGTACCCTCAGATCACTTTTTAAAAACAGTTTCAGTCAGGGAAGGAAGAGACTCAGAACTTGAAAAGCTAGTATTTATGTGGAGAAGATACTGAAATATTGCTTGGTATGGGGGAGACAGATTCCAGAACATCAGGAGAGAGGTCTCTAGGGGGATGGTCACTCACTGCCAAAAAATGAGGAGCTTGAGGGTGAAGGGGACCTGAAACCAAGAAAGCTTTACCTGGAGTGTAGTCAGGGGGAAGGTATCTGGTAGCTACCTGTGTTAACTAATTACTCTCACTAACTACTAAACTTGTCTACCTGCTAAAAGAATAAAAATGTTGTCAGGACCTGATAAATTTTGATGCCTTGGGACAAGGCCCCTTATACTCTGCCCTAGTTACAACCCTCCTAGGAAGAGTATTCAACCTAATCTCAAAAAAGAAGTGTTACTTAGTGTTTTTTTAAAAATAGAGTCATTATTATCTTTTATTTAAATCACCTACATTTCCCTCTGCGTCCCTCTAATTCCTCATAACAAAAGATTTTTATTTAAAGGAAAAGAAATCAACCTGAGTAATCAACATACTGAAAAAAATCTAATCTTAGTTTCAAAGTTCCATACCTGTGAACCCCAGCTTCTGCAAGGGTGCAGGAAAATATGTCTTTTCATATCATATCTTTGGAGTCATACTAATTTTTATAATTTCACAAAATTCAGTTTTGATTTTTTGTTATTGTTGTTTATCTTTTTATTTCCATTGTTATATTATTGGGTATTTTGTTTTCCTGGTCTTGTATCTGTGCATAGAAATCTTCCAATGCTTTTCAACATTTTTTTCATAATCATCATTTCATCCAGAACAATAGTATAGCTTTATACGCAAGCACCACAATTTGCTTAGTCACTCCCCCACCCCTGCCATGGATGGGCATCTACTTTGTTCCTGGTTTTTTACTATAAATATTTTTAGTGAATTTAGGGCCTTTCTTTTTGTCACTGAGTTCCTTAGGGTATATGCCTATTAGTGGGATTTCTGTGTCAAAGGGTATGAACATTTTAGTCACTTCAGAATTGCAAATTGTTTTCCAGAATGGTTATATCATTGAGTGTTTATGCCATGGAAATATTCTTTAGTCCCTTTTCTCCATCTTCAGATTCAACTGTGGTTTTTTTTTTGGCAACAAGTAGAGTTGTATTCCAGAAGCCATCTCCCTGGAATAGGATGGTTGTAATTGCTGTTAAGTTGTTTCAATCATGTCTGACTCTCGTGACCCCATTTGGGTTTTCCTTGGCAAAGATGCTGGAGTGATTGGCCATTTCCTTCTCCTGCTCATTTTACAGATGAGAAAACTGAGGCAAACAGGGTTAGGTGACTTGCCTAGGATCACACAGCTACTAAGTGTCTGGGGAAAGATTTGAACTTAAGTCCTCCCGACTTCACTGTGCCACCTAGCTGTCCTTGATTAGAATGGTATAGTTGGTTTAATAAATAATAAAGATGGTGCCATGTTTATAAGCAGGGTGGAGTAATAGGTGTACTTAACAGGGAATCAGCAAGACCCAGAGTCAGATGGAAACTACCGCCTGTAATAGCTGTGTGACCTTGGTGAAGTCACCCCTAAAGCTCAGTTTCCTTATTTGTAATAATGAGGTTGATCATGATTCACAGTGTTCTTGTGTGATGTACATCAGGTAATGTATTTAAATATAAAAGCCACGCTAGCATCTTTGCCAGTGCCATAAATTGATGGAATTGGAGCTGGGTAGCAGGGGTAGAGAGGGCTGGCATCTCTGTGAGTTTGCCTTACTTAAAAAGCTGTGATGTCCTAGGCAAATCATCTGCTCTCTCTGGGCCTCAGTTTCTTCATCTGTAAAATGGAAGGGTTGCACTGGTGGTTTCTGAGATCCTTTGCAGTCCTAGTTCTATGATTATATGATGTGTTCCTGAACACTGCAAGCAGAGAGAATTACTTAAAATCAGATTTTGTAAAACTTCTCATTTTCTTTTTTTAAAACTTCTCATTTTCAATGAATTAGGAGAGTTAAAAAAATTGTGGTTACTACTAATGTTAATAACTAGCATTTCACGGAACTTTAAGGTTTCCAGAACACCTTTCTCTCTCTCCCCCCCCCTCTGTCTCTCTCTCTGTCTCTCTCTGTCTCTCTGTCTCTCTCTCTCTCTCTCTCTCTCTCTCTCTCTCTCTCTGTCTCTCTGTCTCTCTCTCTCTCTCTC
>CM053597.1:15134453-15162015 GCA_028646575.1 Pseudocheirus occidentalis | reverse complement strand
AATTACATATTTAGTACCATATGAATCAATCTACCACAAAATGACTACTGAGCTAGAAAAAATAGTGACAAAATTCATTTGGAAGAACAAAAGGTCCAGAATATCAGGGCAATTAATGAAAAGAAATGCTAGGGAAGGTGGCCTAGCCATACCAGATTTTAATCTCTATTATAAAGCAGCAGTCATCAAAACTACTTGGTACTGGCTGAAGAATAGAGTAGTGGATCAATGGAAGAGATTGGGTACAAATGACTCAGTAGTCAATAATTATAGTAATATACTGTATGATAAGCCCAAAGACCCCAGTTTTGGGGATAAGAACTCACTATTTGACAAAAACTGCTGGGAAAACTGGAATATAGCATGGCAGAAACTGGGCATAGACCATCATCTAACACCATACACCAAAATCAAGTCCAAATGGGTACATGACCTAAGTATAAAGGCTCATACTGTAAATAATCTGGGGAAGCAAGGAATAGTCTATCTGTCAGATTTATGAAGTAGGGAAGACTGTAGGACCAAAGCAGAGTTAGAGAGCATTGTAAACCGCAAAATGGATAATTTTGATTACATTAAATTGAAAAGTTTCTGTACAAACAAAGGCAATTGCAACCAAGATTAAAAGGGAAGTAGGAAACTGGGAAAGAATTTTTACAACCACTGTCTCTGATAAAGGCCTCATTTCTAAAATATACAGGGAATTATATAAAATCTATAAGAATCCAAGTCATTCCCCAATTGATAAATGGTCAAAGGATATGAACAGGCAATTATCAGAAGTAGAAATTAAAGGTATCTATAAGTATATGAAAAAATGCTCTAAATCACTCTTGAGTCAAGAAATGCAAATCAAAGCAACTTTGAGGTACCACATTTCACCAGCCAGATTGGCTAAGATGACAAAACAGGAAAATGACAAATGCTGGAGAGGATGTGGAAAAATTGGAACACTAATGCATTGTTGGTGGATCTGTGAACTGACACAAACATTCTGGAGAGCAATCTGTAACTATGTCCAAAGGGCAATAATTACATACCCTTTGATCCAGTAACACCATTTCTGGAGTGGTATCCCAAAGAGATCATAGAAGCAGGAGGAAGGCCCATGTGTACAAAAATATTTATTGCACCTCTCTTTGTGGTGGCCCAAAACTGGAAATTAAAGGGATGCCCATCAATTGGGAAATGGCTGAACAAGTTGTGGTATATGAATGTAATGGAAAACTATTGTGCTAAAAGAAATGGGGAGGATATGGACTTCATATTTACCTGGAGAGGCTTATGCAAATTGATGCTAAATGAGAAGAGCAGAACCAGGAAAAACTTGAACACAATCACAGACACATGGTATGTGTGACGACCAACCTTGATAAACTGGGCTCTTCTCAGAAGCGCATAATTATAAGACAACTCTAAAAAACTCAGGATGGAAGGAAATATCTACATTCAGAGAAAGATCTAGAAAGAACATAATTTACATGGAGACTGAAGCAATCTACATGCTATTGCTCTTTTCTGTGTTTGGTTTTATTTTGTTCTTTCCCATTGTTCACTTCATTGGTTATAACCCTTCTATCCAACTAGACTAATGTCCAATGTGAAAGTATTTGCAGATTCTATACTTGATGCTGCCATGGGTGGGGGGCAGAGAGGGAGGGGAGAAAACTTGAAACTCAAGAGACTCTGGAACTGAATCTCGTAAACTAAAAGTAAATAAACAAATAAGAAAAGAAAAAAGAAACTAGACCACACTGATTTTGGAGACAGTTCAGCTGAATCCTAAAGAAGTTAGTTAATTGTCATCTGAGGTACTATGGACCAGAAAGTCACCCACTGGGTGGGACATAGGCACATTTTTGTTCTAATTTTGTTATCATTAAATATGAAAATTAGTTATAAGCCATGATTGAATTCAAGTAGGGACAGATTGGGCATCTCTTGGTTTGTTATGTAGCCAAATTGTCTCTCTCTACCCAGGACTTATTTTGTTTACTTTTTTGAAATAGGTTATTTTGATGACTTTTTAAAAAACAAACTGTGTGACCTTGGGGAAGTCACTTAACTCTGTCTCAGTTTTTAATAGCACCCACCTCCCAGGGTTGCTGTGAGACTCAAAGGGGGTAATATTGATAAAGTATTTAGCACAGTGAGTAGCACATAGTAAGTGCTACATGTTAGCTTATGTTGATGATAGTGATGGTGATGATGATGATGACAGTGATGGTGATGACGATGATGATGAAGATGATGATGATGAAGATGATGATGATGATGATGATGATGGTGATGGTGGTGATGGTGGTGATGGTGGTGGTGGTGATGATGATATCACAGTTATCTCCAGGGGGAAAATAAAACTTTCTCCCCAGCAACAAAGGAGCTCTCCCTTGTTATAAAGAAAACCCATTAAGCAAACCTAACCAATATGGTGCTGGTGACTGACCATGTATGCGATACTCCATACCAGTAATTTCCCTTCATCAAAGGAGAAAGGTGTGTCCTTACCTCTTGCCCAGTGTCAAGGCTGGTCATTGCAACTATTCACTCACCAACATGGGACAGTTAATGCAGCACAGGCCATGACCCTGAACCCCTGTGGACATCCCACACTGACCACAAGTATGACCAGAGGGGAGGACAGCCCAGGACTCCTAACCCTGTGAGTACCACTGTTAACCAATGATTCATGCTAGGTCACCTGACCCCTCTGTCTGCATTCCTCCCAAGTTCTCTTCCAAATATAGACCAGTCTATTCAATGATTCTAGTACAGGATCACCCACCTAGTATGTGTCAGAGGCAAGGTTTGAATGCAAATTGTCTTGATTCCAAGAGGATTGAGGGTTCTAACCACCATGATATACTATCTCTTGTAAAACTAATGAAGGGACACAAATTTGCAGAGTGAGATGTACTGGGGGAATGGGGTGGGGGAGGAGAAATCCACAATATTTATAATGATTTGGTCTTAGCTCAGGCAGGGCTTTATTAGAACTGGAAAGGTCCAGTCAGTAGATACCCAGGGGGACACTGTGGAGTGTTCTGTAGGTTAGAGGGATGCTTCCAAAGTGTCTGAATGATGGACTGGTCTTTTCCTACTCAACTCGGCAAGTAATATCTGTGTGCTGAAGTCATTTTACTGCTGCTGTAAATTTGGGCTCCCACATCTTTAAAAAAGTCCTGTAAATACAATGCATAGACTTTCCTGAATGAAAATTGAAGAAATAAAACAGAATTGAAGAGAAGGGGGAAAGCTCATGGTTTATTATAGAGGAAATCAATTTCTTCTTAAGCCATTAGGAAGACATAAAAACTGAGCCCCACATGATTTCATTCTCCCAACAGTGTCCTAACGTGCTTCATGGACCATCATTTTCAGGAGGGGTATTTATTAGGCACCTCTGGTGCTAGCCAGCCTGTGCTGCAGAGGAGAGAAAACAAGGTGGGCAGGCTCACCCTCTCTGTGAGGCTCTTCAGGACCTTAATGATGCTAACATTTATAATGCAAATGCTTCAGATACATCATCTCCTTTGGTCCTACTAGTAACTCTGGCAGGTATAGGAGCTAAAGGCATTATAATCCTCATTTTTAGTTGAGGGAAATGAGGCAAACAGAGATTAAATGACTTGTCCAGGATCACACAGCTAGAATCAGAAGACACCCATTTTACAGAAGGAAAAAAAGGCTCACTCTTACCAGTGGAATTACACAGTTACCAAATGTCAGAAGCACAATTTGAACCCAAGTCCGGCTATGGAACGCTGATTTCTCAAATAGCATTATATAGATAGTAGAGATGTAGTTAAAGATAAGATAGGACATATTCACTCTGCAGAAATGTCTGAAGGCCCAAGAGACCCTTTCACTGCAAGAGCATATGATGAAACAAAATTAGGATTCAATATTCCTTCCTCTCTCCCTTCCCTTTTTCCCTTCTTTCCCTTCCTTCCTTTCTCTCTCCCTCCTTTCCTTTGCACCTTCCTTCCTTCTTTCCCTCCTTCCTTCCCTCTCTTTCTTCCTCCTTTTGTCTTTCTCCCTCCTGCCCTCTCTCCTTCCTTCCTTCCTTCCTTCTTTCCTTCCTTCCTTCTTTCCTTCCTTCCTTCTTTCCTTCCTTTCTTCCTTCTTTCCTTCCTTCCTTCTTTCCTTCCTTCCTTCCTTCTTTCCTTCCTTCTTTCCTTCCTTCCTTCCTTCCTTCCTTCCTTCCTTCCTTCCTTCCTTCCTTCCTTCCTTCCTTCCTTCCTTCTTTCCTCCTTTCCTTCCTTCCCTTCTTTCTTTTTTCCCACCCTTTCTCCCTCATTAAATCAAAGGAAATATGAACAGGGGATGGAAGCAACAAAGTGAGCTAACAGGGAAGATACTACTTCACATTTTTATAGTGTTTTAAGGTTTATAAAACAACCCTATGAGGTCAGTAATAATAACTATTATAATGGCTAACTTTGACATAGCATCTACTATGTACCAGGCACCAGTTACACTAATAATGTACAATTATTACCTCATTTGATCTTCACAACCACCCTGGGAGGGCAACGCTATTATTATCCCCATCTTACCGATTAGGAAGCTGAAGCAAACCGAAGTTAAGTGACTTGCCCAGGGTCACATAGCTAGCAAGTGTCTGAGGCTGAATTTGAACTCTCAGGTCTTCTTAATTCCAGGTCATATACTCTAACCACTGTGCTACCCAGCTCTCTGTACACAGCAGTACATGAATAAGTGAATTAGAGATAATTTGAGGTTTAGAACTCAAAACTAAGGTGATCAATCAGCACATGCTTCTCCTATGAGGTTTTACATGAGCTGTGTCTTGAATAAGGCTAAGGATCCCAGAAGGAAGAGGTAAGGAGGGAATGCATTCCAGGTGGAGTTCAGAGAGAGCCTGGGAGGCAGAGCACATGATGGGAAATGTTCCTAGAAAGTCAGACCGGAGTCAGTTGTGAAGGGTTTTAAACACTCAGTACTTTATCCTAGAGGCTATAGGGAGCCCCTGGAGCATATTGAGCAGGGGAGTTATATGTTCAGACCTGTGCTTTGACAATATTGTTTTTGGCAGCTGTGCACAAAATGGATTGGAGAATGGAGATACTGGAAACAGGGAAATCACTAAGGAATTGTTGCAGCACGCAAGTCAAGAGGTAAAGAGAGCCTGAACTTGGGGAGTGTGAGTGCAGAGAGAGGGGGTTGTAAGACATAAAATGTGAGCTGTGTCGCATTGGGAGGGGGGCGAATGGATAAAGCTAGTGACCAATTGGGTGGGGGAGGGGAAAGAAGGCAGGAGTTCAGGACAACAGCTGGGTGAGAAGAAGGGTAATGGTGCTCTCCACAGAACTAGGGATGGTAAGGAGAGGGGTGGGTTTAAGGCAAAAATAATGACTTCTGCTTTGGATAAGCTCAGTTTGACATGATGGGAGACCCTGAAGGTTTTTAATCTGGGGAGGGTTGGAGTGCAAGGGGTGTCTGAGCAGCCTTCATCTGGAAATAGTGTGCAAGGTGGACTGGAGAGAGGACTGAACCAATCAAGAAAATGCCATTTCCCTCTCTTCCTTCTGTTTTTTTTCTCTCTCTTTCCTCCTCTTCCCCTCCCTTGTCTTGCTTTCCCCCAGCATGAACACTTCCACCATGGCCAGGCAGGGAACCAGGGTGAAGAGGGATGTTAGCATGGAAGTCCATTACTGAATGCTTTTTTCCCCTTCATGTTGGACTCTGTGGTTAGCCAGAGATAAGATAGAGATATGGGCTGGAAGATGGGATCTCCTGGGGACTTCAGCTGTCTGCAAGAGTGAACTCTTTGTACAGGGAGACTTAAGAGCTTGGCAGGAAGGGAAAGGTAGGAGAGAGAGGAAGGAAAGAAACTGTGGAAAAGGTAAGAAAAACCTAATGATTAGAGAGATGCCTGAGTAGGGGGAAATTCCTTGAAATCACCTCCAGAGGTTTACTTTCATACAAAATGACTGATGTATCTATCAGTTCAGCATGTTCTACTCACCCTAGTTGGTTGTATCCTTTCCTAGTCTCAATTTCTTTTACCTACTATGAATGTATTTTATATTCACTTTTCTGGGTATATTCTCCCTCCAATAGAATAAGTATTGATTGACTGAAAGAATATAAGCTACTTGAGGGCAGGGACTGTTTTATGAATTTGTTTTTGTCATTGTCTTCATAATGCCCAGATTATGTCTGGTACATGGTGGGGGCTCTTAATAAAATTCTTGTTGAATAAAGGCATAAATGGGTGAGAGCCAGCAATGTGGATGATACCCTGGGAGACAGAGTCTTCACCCAGGGGATGAGGAATCTAAATGCTGATGGCTGATGATTCTCAAGGGCTGCTAAAACAGAGAGGGTATTTTTTTGTGATCAGTCATTACCTTCAGCAAATTGACACAGATTCCACTCTGAGCTTTGTGGCAGATATTGATAAAGGCACACATTTCATGACTTTTGCTGTTGCTTATTTCGGTGCTTCAAATACTTGACATTTTATGGATATAGGGTCTCCTCTAGAGACTTAGATTGTAAACCCTCTATGGCCCAATAGCCAGTCATTAAGATATGTTGTGGCCAACGTTTCATTCCCCTGTGGACAAATTAGTGAAGAGACCCTCTAAATTTAGCTAAGCGGGACCTCAGATGCCATGACCTCCAACCCATCCCTGGAAGCCAAGCTTAGGAACACCAGCCAGGAGTTTATTTCTCTGCTGCCATGGCTTTTGAGACCACAGAGTCACCTCTGGGCCACCATAAGGTACCTGGGAAAGACTTTTATGGCAGACAGATATCATATTTCCCATATTCTTCCATTTCTAAAAAGAGTTGAATTTTTGGCATGAAGTGACTCCTCCAAATGAGAACCCTTGAGAGAAGAGGACAGCTGCAAACTCTCTCTTTATATTAAAGAGTTAGCTCCCAATCAAGATGAATAACAAATCCCCTGAAGTGCTTACATTATTTGAATTCACGCTGCATATATCCATTGAGCTGCAATATGTGAATTGCATGACAACCTGGTGGAAATGAAGGTGAACAGTAGTATCTCTGTTAGAAATAATAATACACTTTAAAAAGCTATACTTATATGGAGGAGTCAGATTTTCCTCTATCCAAAGAGTTGTTAACACAGATGTTTCTGTAATTACACCCTTTAGGATACATTGGTCTTATGTCTTTCTCTATCATCCAGAATTGAGCTGGCCGTGTATAGAAATGTAATGTATCAGCAGAAGGCTGAGATTAAGAATGGAATCCAATGAAGCTAGAAGGAATTTCAGAGGCCTTCTAATCCAAGCCATATGTGTATAAGAGTCCTTCTGGAGCATCCCTACAAATGGGCATTCAGGCCCTGGTTGAAGGCCTCCAGAGAGAGGACTTCACTACTTTCAAGGCTGCCTGTTCCAGTGCTCTAATGGTTAGGATGTTTCTCTTATCTCAAGTCTAAATCTACCTCAGATTTTGACCCACTGTTTTGCTTCTACTCTCACCAAGGACCAAGCAGAACAAGTCTCAGAGCAAGAGGCAAATGGTATCTAGTGAATAGAGAAATGGCTTCTAAGTGTGGAAGATCAGGGTTAAATTCCTACCTTTGAATTTTACTGACTGTGCTAAGCATTGACTAGACAAAGAAAGTTAACAGATATTATCACAGCCCTCAGTGATTCTAATTCCAGAGACAATATATAAATCAATGGGTGCATACAATATATATACAGCATAAGTTTAAAGCAGCTGAAAGAGGAAGTCACTGTTAACTGGAGAGAACTGGAAAGGTTTCTGAGCTGATCTTGGAAGACATCAGATATGCTAAGAGGTAGAGGACAGGGGAACAGCATTCCAAGCACAGCGGCAACCAGTGCAAATGTGTTAATGCCATCATGCCTTCCTCACTTGGCACGGTGTCCAGTCACCTCACCATCCCATCCCTCTTCCTTAGACATACCCCATCTTGTCAATGTCCTCTCCATAATTTGGCACCCAGATTAAATACAGTACTCTCCGTTAGCTAAACCACTTACCAATGTTTAGCCATTACAAATGCCTTTCAACAGAATGGCAGAATTAAGCTGTGTTTTAAAGAAGTCCTTGTGAAGTTGGTTTTTTTATTGGGGTGCAGAGTGGGTGGGAGGGGAGGATTCAATAACAAAGAAAAATGACAAGATCCTGAAAGTCGGCACCGGGATCAGGCAGCAACTTTAACTTCCTGTTTGGTCACAGAATTCATTACCAAGTACTAGATACCCTAGGGAGACTGCTATTAGAACAAATTAAAAATCTAGCTATTCCTTATTAAAAACCTATTAATTCATTAGATAATTTCAGTATCTGTGAACTTCATCTTTTCTTTGGACTCTGGGGAGTACAACGGCATGTCTTCCTGAGGGGAGGAGGCGTCTATCCTGACCTCCAGAAGTAAGTCCTGGATCCTTCCCATATCCCTTCAGATACCCTGCAGTATGACCCATTCTGGGGATCGCAGAGATCTAGAGACATATTGACACATTAGGTGGGTCTTCCTCAGATGTCTTTTAGAGCTCTCTCTTCCTCACTTCTAAACTAGAAATCTGGACAGCGGAAGAACTCCTGCAGGGAGGGGGGTGGGCACGTTTTCAGCTCTTATTCCCTGGACTCTGCCACCACCTCCATCCAGCTCTTGCCATCTCAGAGTCACCTTGGTTCATCTTCTCTGAGTGCTTTAGAGTCATTGTCTTATTTCTCCCAGGTAGATTCCCCAGACTAAGTGCCGCCCATTCCTCTTCTAGGAGAGAGGAGAGCAGCCTGATTACCATGGAGTTCTTACATTAGCACCATGTAATTACTCATAATCTGCATTGAAGGGGATTTTTCAAACGCATCCCTTTAAGTGACACTTGAAACCCTCTGTGACTGTGTTAGCTGCCACCGCTGCCTCCTGATTCATTCTAGCAGCAAAAACCACATTCCTTCCTGTCATTAGATCTTGCTGGGGTCACTGCCGGCTGTCAGTCACCAGGGGAAACAAGCAGAATCTGCCTTCAATGCCCACTTATCCAAAAAAATAATCAGAGAGAGAAAAAAGCTCCCATTGTAGCACCCTGACATTTGGCACACAACAGAAGCATTAGCAAAATGCAAATTACAGTCAATTTCCACAGAGGTGACTGGCCCAAATGCTGGATTTCTGTTGTGCACAAAGCAGGGTGATGGGGGTTCTTGGCCAGACTATGAAAGTTACTACTGCATAGTTCTTTATCCCCAAGCTTTCAGCTGGTGCTTGGGGTAATGTGGCTCCTCTCCAGAAACAAAACATGGAGATGTCTTGGGGAGCAGTTTATCACCGGCTGTGCAGCTCCCTAAACTGACAGTGGGTGGGACCAAGGTAGAGGGAGCCTTATATGAGCCAAGAAGGATAGAGACTGGCATGCCCATGGGCTCTAGGGGTGGGAGGGAGGGATGGCGTCTAACTCAGAGTCACCAGCTTGAGCCAGAATATCTCCTTATGACTTATCACCCTTGTGACCTTGGGCAAGTCACTCAACCTTTGGGAACCTCAGTTTCCCCCTCTGTAAAACTGGAGTTTGGACTAGGTGGCCTGAAAGGTGCTTTAGCCCTGTTTTATGAACTTATGAATTCTACATCCCTGGGCATCCTGACTATATGTTTGTGGATATCCACTATCCAATAAGCATTTATTGGGGGTGGTTAGGTGGTGCAATAAGTAGAGCACCGGCCCCGGAGTCAGGAGGACCTGAGTTCAAATCTGTCCTCAGACACTTGACATACTCACTAGCCTATGACTTTGAGCAAGTCACTTAACTCCAGTTGCCCTCTAAAAAAAGAGAAGCATTTATTTAGCTCCTACAAATGGGAATACCTGAGACAGTATAGATGCAGGGCTTTGTAAAACTGAAAGCACTCTATAATGCTAGCCATTGTTGTTATTTTTCTTATGATTATAATTATTATATTCCAGACGCTATTCTAGGCTTTGAGATACATAGAAAAAGCAATGGTCTTTGTCCTCAAGTTGGCTTACATTCTATTGGGAAAAAATAACCCCATACACAGAGATGTCTATACAGAGCATAGACAGATACAGTATTAAGTCATTTGGGGGCAGTGGGTATGTGGTTACCTCCTTATGAGACTGGAGGTGACAGGGGAGAATGGGGCCAGTGTATCAAGAACTACCAGTGGGTAGTTCTTGTTTGGATATTGGTGATGTGCCCTGTCCTGTACTAAATTCACACCTAATACTGACTGCCTCTGGGTTCTTCTGTTTAGGATTCAGGCCAATATTCATCAGACAAATCCCCAGATGCCCAGTTTTTGTTCATCACACAATTAGCAGTCTTGATAAAGACTTACTCCTTGACTGAAGCAATCTACATGCTAGCGTTCTTTTTCATGTTTGGTTTTCTTTCTTTTTTCCCACTGTTCACTCCATTGGTTACAACCCTTCTGTACAACCAGACTATTGTACAATGGGAAAGTATTTGCAGATCCTATACTTGATTGAACACTGCCATGGTGGGGGGGAGGGGAGAAAAATTGAAACTCAAGGAATTGTGGAACTGAATGTTATAAACTAAAAGTAAATAAACAAATCAACAACAAAAAAAGACTTATTCCTTGTGGACTTTGTCTTCTGCTATGTTGAACAAAATGGGGAGGGGGCTAGAAGGAAAGGAGAGGAGAGGAGGTGGGAGAGAGAACAGAGACAGAGAAAGGAGGAAGAGAGAGAAGGGATGGAAGGAGGGAGAGAGAGAGAGAGAGAGAGAGAGAGAGAGAGAGAGAGAGAGAGAGAGAGAGAGAGAGAGAGAGAGAGAGAGAGAAGGAGGAAGAGAGAAGGGAGGGATGGAGGGAGGGAGGGAGGGAGAGGAAAATCTTAATTGCATTCAATGCTCTCAGCAAGTGACTCCAGGAAATTAGAAGCATTTCACATACTAATGAATTATGAATTCATGCCAATAAACACATTTTTAAAATTCAGAATTTGGAGGCATCAAAAAAAAAACAAAAACAAATTGAGCTTTAATAAAAATTTCCTGATAGAAGTCATCAGATACCTTTAAAATGGAGTAGCTATTCTGGGGCATGAGAGGCAATGGGCTGCAGTGGGCACAATATTGTGTCTGGAATTACAGGATAGGCTATGCTATTTACCACCTGCATAACCTTGGGCAGGTCATTTGCCCTCTCTGGACATCGGCTTTCTCTTTTGTAAGCTATAGGGATGAAAGTAGTGTGGTACTGAACTTGGATGGACTGAATCTGAGTTACAGATCTGGCTCTGTCCCTTTCTAACTTGCCGACCTCAAGATAAGACACCTCATTTCCCTGGATCTCAGTTTCCTTGTCTGTAAAATGCAGGGGATTGGATTACGCATCCTCTAAGCCTCTCCCCACTATAGAACTATGATGCTATGATTTCTTGTTAATGGTTATGTTAATCGAATGGGTAGAATCAGGAATGTAGCTCAGGCCTGGGTAGGGTTTCCTACTCTCTAGGGGCCTTGATGGGACAACTGCTTGGGGTGGTGGCTTTTGGGTGAACATTAATCTCCCTCATTGCTTCAGAAGGATAAGTGACAAACCTAATTGATGCAGTTTGATTATTAGATTTTGGAGGATGTTATTAGAATATGGAAGACTAAATACTGAAATCTTGAAAAAGCAATATTTGGGGGGCAAATGAAAGAATCAACAAAATATTATTCTGAGAAGTAGCTTGGGTTAGTGGGTAGAAAGCTGGCTTCAGACTCAAGAAGTTCAGGGTTCAAGTCTCACCAGTAAAGCTACTGGGTTTAACTGCGTGTGACTTCCCCAGTTCTCTGGGCAATTCACTAAGAACCTTGAAGAGCATTTGAAACTGTGTTGGTAGAGGGAACTTCCTCATTCGAGGAGTGGTGAAATCATAGGTCTGCTGGAACAGCCTGTCCTGATTCTAGTGACTCTTATTGTTCTCATTTTGAGCCAGGATGTTACATTCCCCGTAGGGAAAAAGCAGAATGAGGAGAAAGGGATGCATTCGGCATCAGATGATCCACAGGACCCTGTTATTTCTGGCCAGAGTTAAGGGTCAGTCCCACATGGCTTATGTGGTCTTGTGACTTGGGAGTCAAAGGTCATGGGTTCCAATCTCAGCTCTCTTCCTTGATGCCTTATGATCTTGGATAAGTCATTTACCTATTCTTAGACCTGTTTTCCTCATTCATCAAATGAAAGGACCTGTAATCTACCTCCCTGACTGTGCTCCTTCAACTACAATAATCAGAGCTGACATTTCTATAGCATTTGAAAGTTTTAAAAGCACTAGTACAATAACCGTTATTTTCCAGTTTTTCAGGCTTAGAAACTGAGACTCACAAAGGTTAAATCATTTGTTCAGGTCAGGAATTTAGTAAGTGCTGAATACAGAATTCGAATCCAAGTCTCTCCTGATTCCAAGGCTGTTAAGCCACACTGTCTCCACTATGTGATGTTGAATGTTGGACTTGGAGGCAGGGAGACCTGAGTTCCAGTCCTGCCTCAGGTGTTGTGTGGTCCTGGGCAAATTACTCACCCTCTCCCAGCCTCAGTTTTCCCACCAGTAAAATGGGAATAATAATAGTACCTTCTTCATAGGGTTAGAATCAAATTATGTAATGTGCTTTGCAAACTTTCTAGTGCTATATAAATATTAGTCACCACAATTTATAGACTATAATACACTGAATAATTTAATATTTATTATAACATTCATTTATAGGTATAGTTGTGTTATATATTATATATATATAACGTAGCACATTTAAAGTTTATTCTTATTTAGTCTCAGTTCTACTACTTTGGGGACTCCCAGCAAACTGAAAAGGCCAGAAATACAGAGAGGGACGCTGGATTCCTTTTGTTTAGGAAAAGCAACGTCATGTAGCAAAGAGTTTAGTCATTTGTGTTTTATGGGTTGGGAGTCAGAAAACCCAGGTTCAAGTTCTGACTTGCTCACTGTCTATAGGACTTTGGGCAAACCACTGATTTCCAGTTTTCTTCTCTGTAAACTGAATCCTTTGGACTCTAGAACCTCTGGGCTTATGCCCATGTCTAAATCCTGGATCTTGGAGGAACTGGGGGCCTGCCCCACCCTTCTGACTTAAGCAGAGGTGGAGCAGCCTGGCAGACGCATGTAGTCACTCCAGGCTTCTGTGTCTTGCCTCACTTTTGCATCAAAATCTTGATGAAACACCTATTAGTTTGATAAGTCACCCCAAATCCAAATCCACGAAATAGTGTTTGTCATCAAAATATAAATTTCACAGTACATTCTGCTGGAGGATCCATGTCAATGCAAGATGATTTAAAGAGGGAAAGAGTAAATAAATAAAGGGTCATGATATACACTAATGACTGCTAGCCAAAAAATAGCTTCATCAATTGATCATTCAACAAGTATTTATTAAGCTCCTACTTCATACAAGACACTGGCAGATACTTTCTGCACAAGGACAGAAACAAAACAGTCCCAGCCCTCAAAGAGCTTCCATTTTATTGTAAGAACACAAAATGTGCGCATGCAAGGAAATGCAAACTAGAGAAAAAGGCAATAATCAAAATCACAATCCCTGGCATTGAAGTTTGCAAAGAACTTCACAAATCTTATTTCATTCGATCCTATTATTGTCTACATTTTACAGGTGAAGAAACTGTGGGAAGTAGAGGTTAAATGACTTGCCCAGGGTCACACACAGCTAGTAGGTTTCTGGGGTCACATTTAAAATCAGGTCTTTGTAACTCTAGGTTCAGTTTTCTGTCCAGTGGGGCAGCGTGGGATGCGGAGAGAGTCCAGATTCTGGCTCATGGGTTCAGTTTGTCTCTGTCACTTGCTGGCTTTGTGACCATGGCCAAGTCACATAGCCACTCTATTCCCCATCCAGTCTCTAAGGTTCCTTCCAGTTCTCTCTCTCAGTATGATCCTGTCAACTTCTTGGGTCTCAGTTTCTTCAGCTGTTAAAATGGGGAATGTATCCCATGTTTAGTTTTCTTATCTGTGAAAGGCAGGGCATGGAACAGGTGATCTCTGAGGTATCTTTTGAATCTAGATCTATGCTCCTGTTTTATGTGGGGGAGGAGAGAGAGAGAGAGAGAGAGAGAGAGAGAGAGAGAGAGAGTATGTGTGTGTGTGTGTGTGTGTGTGTGTGTGTGTGTGTGCTTGAAGTACCTTAATTATTGGGTAATGAGGAAAGGCTGCCTGTAGGAGGAGGCAATACTTGAGACGAGCCTCACAGAGGAGCTTGGGATGGAAGGAGGAAGAGGTAAGGATGGAGAACATTCCAGGCTTGAGACTTTAGGGTCTCAGCCTTCTGGTACAGCTTCCTCATTTTGCAGATGAGGAACCTGAAGCCAAAAGAATGAAAAGAACTTTAAGAATTTAAATTCAGTTCCCTAAACATTCATGAAGCACTTACTCCAGGAAACAACATGGGCTAAGAGCTGACTTCAGGGAGATGAAATTGGAAAACCTGCCCTCAGGAATCCTATACTCTACTTGCTCCAGATTAAGCAGCTAGTCAGCAAGGACCAAGTCCCAGGCTGTTTCCTGGCAGTCAGACATCACAAACGTCCCCAGCCTCATAGGCAAGGGATGCCTTTCCTCTCTCCCCTTTAGTGTGTCACTGTTGTTTCCCATCCTGACATACACAACATCGGGCATTTAGAAAGACCCACCGAAGTGTTTATCGAGCAAGTAAATCTCTGTAGCCTGTGACATTTCCTTTTTTCAGCGTGCCTCTGAGAAGTGCTTTCCAGCTGTGCCTGGGCCCTATTGCTGATGAGCAACAACACTTAAAAGGAGTTATCGTGGAAAACCTGACATCTACACAAAGCTGCGGAGACACTTGCTGGAGGCGCTGTGATGGCTCCCTGGGTTCATCAATTTCTCTTGTCTTCACTCCAGGACCACATTTGTCTTTGCTGCTGCGGCAGCCACAGTCAAGACTGGATGGAAATCTGTAGGACCAAGACCTTGCAATCAGATTCCCTGTTCTAATCAGGACCCTGCTTGTCCAGGATGATATAAACCACCCTTTTCTTGTTTTCCCTTAATTGAGACACAAAAGGAATTCTCAGAGCACGTTTTGTAGCTCCAGATTATTCAATGAGTTTGGGGTGATTAGGGAGTGGTCGGATTATAAAAGTAGGATGATGGCAGCTAGGGTGTGGACAGGCAATTACCACCTAGGTTGAGACACTGATGATATTTCCTGAGCACACACACTCGAGATTCATTTTTTCTCCAGTTTTTCTTTTTTATTCCAATCTGAATACCAAATAAAATTAGTCATTCCATCAAATGAGCTAAAATATGTAAAAGTGCTTTGCAGACCTTAAACCCCTACACAAATGCTGGCTATTGTTGTTATATAAAAAGTAGGACACACAAAAAAGCAGCTTGTATATCAGACAAGTCACTTCATCTCCCTCAGACTCATGTTCCTCATCTGGAAAATATACTGAACTTAACAAACATCAGATCCCACAAGATTTTCCACATTCAAAGTACAAGAGAAAAAACAGATTGATTGTACATGAATCTGTAGGTCTTTACTACGTAGAATTTGAGGGTCAATTTGACCCAGAGCGACCGTGCTTGTTTGTGACTCCTTCTGGACTTTGGTTGTCTCTGGGCACACTCCATTCTACTCAAGCCTTTACATCCCTTTTACCACCTGGCTTTGGTTTATCCCAGAACCTGGCTGCCCCTCCTCACCTTCATGATCCCTAATTTTCTTTAGAGCTCCACTGAGAGTCTGTCTCCTATATGAGGTCTCTCCTGATTTCTCCCAGCTGTTAGAGCTTGTGTTTAATTTGGGTGTGTTTTGTATTATTTATGTTGTGAACACGTTGCTGTCCTCCTAGTGGAATGCAGGTTCCTTTGGGACAGGCGATCATCCAGTTCAACCAGAGGTAGATCTAGAACATCATAAATAGAGCTTTGTCCCAGGGCAACAAGAAGTGAGGAACGTGTACTGTCCCCTCCCTGCCCCTCCCCCACCCCAGCTGGAAAAATGCAGTTGTTATTCTAAGTTGAACACACTTCTGAGATGAAGAAACTGAAATCCTGGGAGAGGGAGTGATACCTCACGGTCACCCAGAGAGGAGCAGAATTGAGATTCCGACCAGAGCCTCCTGACTCTGATCCAGGCCTCTTTCTACTATGACATGTTGTCTGGTGTATAAGGAAAGGAAGTATTATTAAGGTGCAGTTTCTGGGGGAAGATGGAAGCCCTGACAACAGATACTTAAGGGAAGATAGATGAGAAGATGGGGGACCGAAGGGTTGCCTTAAAGTGTGTGGTTTGGGTTGTTACAGTTGTATTCATGCCCTTCGTTTTGACATCACAGCTATTTCTGGCTATCTCTCCCACCCAGAGGGCTTTTCCTAGTATGGAAACAAAGCAATAAAAGCAACTCGTTGGCCACAGTGGCCAGGGCTGTTAGACTAGACTGCATTCTGCAAGGTGGTTATCTTTTCCTATGTCTAGGTTAGTCTCTCCAATTAGGGGGTGTCCTGGTTAATGCTTATCTCTATACCCATCATTTCCTGGTTCATGACTTGGTGCGGTGCAGGGGAATGCCTAGTCTTTGTTTAATAAATTGTTGACATTAGGAATAAAGGACAAAATTTGTATTTCTTCCTGCCTCCCTCCCTTCCTCCCTCCTTTCCTTCCTTCCTTCCTTCCTTCCTTCCTTCCTTCCTTCCTTCCTTCCTTCCTTCCTTCCTCCCTCTCTTCCTCTCTCTCTCTCTCTCTCTCTCTCTCTCTCTCTCTCTCTCTCTCTCTCTCTCTCTCTCTCTCTCTCTCCCCCTCTTTTTCTCTCTCTCTCTTATCAGGGTAAAGTGACTTGCCTAGGATCACACAGTGGAACTCTTGTAATTCTTAGTAAAAAAAGAGGTAAATTTCAAAACAAATTTTTACTACGGAATTTTTATTAGGAGTTTGGAGAAAGTAGAAAGGGAAGAAATGTCACCCCCTCCCCAGCAAACAATTCCTAACTTTTTAAATAGATTTAAAAAAATAAATTTTTATTGATATATTTTGTTTTTCTGTGACCTGAATTTCCCAAATATATCCCTTTCCTATGCCCTCCTAGGGAACTTTCCCTTATAACAAAGACCAAGAAATAAGTAAAACTACCTGTTTTCATTGCAACTACCTTAAACGCGCTTAAAAGGAGAGACAGCTTGGGGTCATGGAATTATTCAACTTCCACTTTCAGAGGACCTGGGTTCAAATTTTACCCCTGATGTTTATTGGCTGTATAACATGGGATAAGTTACTTAATTCAGCTAATAAGAGCTGGTATTTATACGAGACTTGAAAGTTGTAAAGTACTTTATATGATTTATCTCACTTAAGCCTCAACCACCTGGTCAGGTAGCTTTTCATAGCATCCCCTCTTTAGAGTCTTTTGGGGCAAGCTTAGGTTTGGCATTCGAACCACATGACCAGCCCTTCAGAGTTGTGCTCTCTGAAGCAGTTAGCAGCAGCAATACAAGGACACTCTCAAGGTGACACGGAAGACACTGGCACACAGCATGCTGCACCATCATCAGAGAAGGAGCTGTACTATTGGAGCAAAGAAGAACTGAAGGAGCTCAAAAGAGCCTTAAGATGAGCAAATTTAGAGAATCCACCCCAAATGTTCCCAGGGGCTATTTGTGCCAGACCTATGGTAGAGCGCTCCAAGCTCATGCTGGTCTGATCAACCACGGTCAGATCCACTTGACTCCAATAAATAGCAATGTCATTTTGGTCCCGTTCAAGAGCAAAGGAGAATAATCAACCAACCAACCATCAAACAACTTTACTGAGGAGCAAACCAAGGCTTCGGTGAAGTGACTTGTCCATGATCATGAACTTAGCTTAGTATCAGACTAAGGATTTTGATTGGAGTCTCCGTAAGCCAAAGTAAAGCTCTGGCTATCAAGTAAAGCTGTCTCCCCCTGCCTTCACCTCCTCGGACCTCACCTCCTATAAAATCTGTGTCAAACTAGATAGTCTAAGGATCCCTCAAGTTCTATATCTGATCCATACAATCTATAAAGGATTAGAGATTGAGAGCTGAAAGGGGCCTCAGGCGCAACGTAGTCCAACTCCTGCCATTTATAAAATGAAGAGGAAGCTGAGTCACAGAGAGAGGGTAAGCGACTTCTCTCTCCAAGGCTGCACTGGTGGGTAGGGGCTCTTTCCACTAGACCACAAGGAAATCATCTCTCGAAGAGCAGGCATTTCTTAAGTGTTTATCATGAGCCAGACACTGCGTTCACTGCTGGGGTTACAAAGATGTAAAGTCCCTTGTATTGCTACAAGGACTGTTTTATGTTTGTCTCGGAATCCTCAGCACCCAGCGCAATGCCAGGCACAAAGAAAGTGCCTAACGGTTGTTTATTGATTGGTATATAAATACCTGATATTATTACTACGGTTGAAAATCCCATGAACAAAAAAGGCTTATCTGGACCTAAATGCTAATTCACGCTAATAATAACATTATATATTTATATATAATATATAGTATACTAATATACCATATATTATTATAATATATGATATAATAAATATAATAATAATAAACGCTAAGCCAAAAGGGAATTCAATTAATTAAACTTTTAGTATTAAGCGCCTATTATGTTCACAGGCAGGGCGCTGGGTGTCGAGGTTCCGAAGACAAAAATGAAACACATTTCGCTACCACTGGGGAGGTGGCAGTGGGAGGAAGGGGAAGCGAACAACATTTTGCCGACTAATGCAGTACGAAAGAATTGCGTGGTAACTGGGGTGGCAAGGAGAAGTCTCTCTGGGCGGCGGGGCGTGGAGACTGACCCGGTCCCGCGGGCTCCTCCCCAAATGTAGAGAAGGGAAGAGAAGGACGTCGGCGTGGAGGAAGAAGGAAGGGGAAGGACGGAATTTTGCAGGACGTAGCTGGGAATCACATGAGAGCGAGTCCAAGAGGCCCTTCAGATCCTCCTCCAGCCCCTCCTCCTCCAGCCCCTCCTCCTCCAGCCCCTCCTCCTCCAGCCCCTCCTCCTCCTCCTCCTCGTGATTGGGTGACGCAAACCAAAGGAGGTTACTGCTTCACCCTTGCGGTCCTCGCCCGGCAGAGCTCGGCACAGGCCAGCCGGCAGCAGAGACTGACAGTCTCTCCCGAAGCTGGCCGGGAGGGATCGGCTGCACCTGTGCCTGGAGGCGAAGCGGAGGGGTGAGCCTCGAAGCTAGGGAGTGCCGCTGCTGCCCCGACAACCCCGGGCTGGGGGGCTGCTTTCCCCCTCCGGGCTCTGCGGCCCCAGAGCACCGGGGTTCGGAGGATCAGGGATCTGGGCGCTGGGCGCTGGGGCTGGGCCCAGGGAGCTGGGGGGGGGGGCGCCCTAGCGACCCAGAGGCCCCATTGGGGCATTTTCGCAGGGCCTCATGGGGAGCCTGCGTGTCTCCTGGAGAGTGGTACTGGGCAGGCTGGCGCTGCGGACCTTCCCCAGGGACAGATCAATCCCCCTCCCCCCCAGCTTATCCCCGCCACCCCCATTACTTTGCAACATTGTATCGTTAGTCCTGAATACGTTGTTTCTTCTCTCCGCCCACATTTCCACTTTCCCCTGTAGCGGCCGAGCCCTAGCCTTGCTCTGAGGACATCTCTGCACCTCAGGGTTTGGGGGTCGTTTAATCTTCTCAGTTTTGGGGGTTTTCTTGGCCTAGATACTGCAGTGGTTTGTTATTTTCTTCTCCCGCTCGCTGGATAGATGAAGAAACTGAGGCAGACAGGGTGAAGTGACTTGCCCAGGGTCACACAGCTCGGAAGTGTCTGAGGCCGGATTGGAACTTAGTTCTTCCTGACTTCAGGTCCAATGCTCTATAACCTTCATCTAGCTAGCCCAGCCAGGGTCTCAGTTTTCTCAGCGGTAAAATGGACACTTTAAGGTTTTATTCTAGCTTTAAATCTCACATTCCTCTCCCTGAGGAAGACAGCTTAAATAGTGGAAGAAGTAAGCTGGGCCTCGGGGTCATAGAATCTGGGTTCAGATTTCTGTTCTGCTCCTTACTGAGTGACTTTGGATAAGTCACTTCTCCCTCAGTGGCCCTCAGTTTCCCCAGGAGTTAGTTGGTCTAGGTGGTCTCTCAAGACCCCTTATGGCTCTAAATGTGTGCTTCTTAGGGTGTCAAAAAAAAAAAGCCTCCCCAGAGTCTCCAGGTCAGATTTTCTTCTGCCTCTTTGAGTGCTGTGAATGGATAGTAGCGGTGAAAGAGCCCTGGGAGCACACCGGGAAGGGGCCACATATGACCTGGAAGGTATGGGACCAGTCTTTCTCCAGATTCAGCAATGAGAGGAACCTTGAGGTGCAGGGAGCGGGTGTCAGCAGTGGATGCAGGCATGGATGAGGAGGGGAAAGAGCCTGCTCGATTGCTCTGGGCCTCGGTCTCCCTATATGTAAAATGAAAGGGCTGTACTTGGTAACCTCTCAACGTCTTTCACCTCTAAACCTATGGTCATATGATTATGCCAATTTAGACTCTACGTTGAGGGACCATCACTTAGAATTGTCCTTCTCAAGCCAGAAGGGCCCTCCAAGGTGGGAGTGTGTACCCCCTCTGCTGTCTGTCTGTGACCTCCCACCTCCTCCCCTCTTGGGAGGGAGCCAGTCCAAGCAAACCAAGGCTCAGAGAACCCTTTCCCACTCATAGGGCCACCCACAGACCAGATGAGATAAGACAGGAAAATACATTCCTGGAAGCTGATCCAGGCTTCATTCCTTATTGTTCAGTTGTTTTTGTTTGTTTGTTGGAGGGCAATTGGGGTTAAGTGACTTGCCCAAAGTCACACCGCTAGTTTTTGTGTCAAGCGTATGAGGTCAAATTTGAACTCAGGTCCTCCTGACTCCAGGGCCGGTGCTCAATTCACTGAACCACCTAGCCACCCCTTTGTTCAGTTGCTTTAATCATGCCTGACTCTTTGTGACTCCATTTGTGACCCCCCTCTTGGAGAGGAAGCTGCTGTGATTTTGTAGCAGTCTAGGGGTCTTGGGAACCCCAAAGTACTGGGATATAAGGCAGAATTCAACCACTCAAGTCATCTTTCAGTTCAAGTAGTTTATTAAGACTACTTGGTATGGGAGAGATTCCTAGTGAGTCTTTGCTGTTTGTGACGCCAATACAAGTGGGCCAGATTTTAAAAATCTGAGCATTTAATGAAGACAAAATTGGTGCTTTTATACAAATGAACTATGGGAAGATCTGGACGGGATCCTGGGGTGGCAAGTAGCCAGGGGTGGACCAGGTGCAAACAGTGAGGGCCACAGTGAAAAGGCAGTTAAAAGGATTATTGACTGGGATGGGCGATGCCAGAACTGGGCCACATGGGAAAGTTCAGGGCCTTTTAGGGGTCCATCATTATCACCCCACCATTTTGCCGTTTCCTCCTCCAGCTCATTTTACAGACAAGGAAACTGAAGCAAAATGGGTTGAGTTATTTGCCCAGAGTCACAGAGTAAGTGGTTGAGGTGGGATTAGAACTTGTGAGAATGAATCTAATTCCTTATATGTGTTATCCTTATTTTCCATGGAATATCCTTATATTCCATATGTGTGTGTGTGTGTGTGTGTGTGTGTGTGTGTGTGTGTGTCTGCCGTTACATTTCCTTAGCTGGAGATGGACTGGTCTAAGAAATGAATGATGGCTGGCACTCTGAGAATGAGGAAGGAGAGCCCAAGCTACAAACACACACCAAAGCTTCCATTCTGAAGTCCAGTAGTAGATACAGCCTTGACCGATGCCCTCCATGCTCTTTCAGCCCCAATTTCCTCACGTTTAAAATGGGGCTGTGGTCTTCTCTATTAGAACTTTAACATTCCTTCCGGCTCTGGCCTTCTAGGATGGTCCTTGACCCAGCTCAGAACCATGTGGGGAGAGTCAGGAGCTTTGAATCCCTGCTCTGACACTTGGTACCTGTGACTCTGGGCCCAACACTCCCAAGCCTTTATTAAGTCCTGAATGTGGAGGCCACAAGGCAAATCCACAAGCATTTCTACCCTCATTCTCATTTTTATTTCTACCCTCATTTTTATCATCCCCATGGTTGTTACTGCTCTTATTATTATTAAGCAGAAGGGCTGTGGAGGGCGTGTCAGAACCAGGCCCTCTGGTCCTCCCCGGCTGGCCTCCAGGCCTCCACGCCCCACATGGCCCAGTAGAGTCAGACAATCGTAGGTTTAGAACAGGAAGAGGAGGTGACTCCCCTTCCCCATTACCTGCACTGATGATCTCCAATACATTCTATCCATTATCTTATTTGTACAAAGTGGTCCTATTGGACTGTGAATCCTCAGAGGCCTTTCTCTGTACCCCAGCTCTCAGATCCTGGCGCTGGGTGGGCTCTGATGGACTTACTGATTGACTGGCAGCTGAAGGGCTCCCAGCCTCTCTCTCCCCAGTGGCCCTAGACCTCTATGGTTTTGCCAGTGCTTCTGTTCTGTGGAGGGCTGGCTGGGTGGGGGTTGTCTGCAATCTTTCTTGTCTCCTTCCTTATTTTCTGGGGCTTTCTTGCTGTGGTCAATGTGTCAACCTCCTCCAGGTCTTTCAATCTGCTGCTAGAGGCTGGAAAACCACATAAGACAGCTCGTCAGACTTGTGTCTAAAACAGGAATAAGTCATAGACTGTGGATTTAAAAAGCAATCAACAAAGCATTAATCCCTGGTAGAAGGGGTCCTTCATAGGAGCTCAGGGACGAGAGTCAGAGGGGCCTAAACCAACTCCCTCATTTTACAGATATGAAAACTGAGTCCCCGAGAGGTTAGTGATATGTCCAAGGTCACCCACAGGATCAGAGATGTAAGACTGGGACTTTCAAGACCACCTAGTTCAATTTCCCTGTTTTACAGATAGGGAAACTGAGAAGTAGCTTTTCCTAAGCCACCCATGTGGCAGATCTAGGATTCGAATCTAGATCTCGTGCACTTTCCACCTGCCTCCCTAAAGAGAAGGCGGGCAGTTAAGCAAGAGAAAACCTGTTGGGGAACAATTCCTTATCCCATAATTAATATTTAAGTTAACATCAGAGGACACTGGAAGCCATGGCAAAGGTCTGTGAATGAAAACCTCAGAGGCTGGGGCTTCCTCATAAGACTGCTGTAACTTCTCAGCAGACAGATAAGCTCTTCAGACTGGAGTCTTAGTGAGGCATGAGGACCCCAGAGCTCCCTGGGTGAGAAGAAACAGCAGGAAACTGCCCTTAAAGCATTGAGGAAGGAGACCTCCAAATCCCAAAATAATTCTGAAAATTCTCATGCCTTCTCAGAGGCCGTGAAGCTGGGTGGGCTGTCTGTCTGTCTCTCCCTCCCTCCTTCCCTCTCTCCTCCTCTTCCCCCCATCTCTATCTCTTTCTCTGTCTCTCTTTCTGTCTGTCTCCCTGACTTCTGGCTTTGCTGGGAAGTTAGACAACTTAGCCAAATTCACTGTAATAGGAAACCACTTTGAAGTGTCTGCCCCAAGCAAAAGCTGGCTCAAAGTTTTCATGGGGTGATAGAATCACTGACCCACCTGCCTTATTCCCTGTCCCCAGAACCAGGGCAGACATTCCTAGGGGCAGCCCTTTAGGTGGGGAGACCCAGTGACCTGGCTATTGTTGAAGATCAGCTGATCACCTTCTTCTCCCATGCTGGTTAACCTGGTGACCCTTGAGTACCCCTTCCTTAAGCTGGAGGGGACTTTGAGCCCCATTTAATTTTATTTTTGCTTTTTTTGGAGGGGTGAAGGCAGGGCAAATGGGGTTAAGTGACTTGCCCAAGGTCACAGGGCTAGAAAGTTTAAGTGTCTGAGGCTGGATTTGAACTCAGGTCCTCCTGACTCCAGGGCCCATGCTCTATTCACTGTGCCACCTAGCCACCTTTAAACCCCATTTTAGAAATGAGGAATTGAGGATCCTGGAGGTGCCCCCGCCCCTTCCCCATATCAGCTAATGACAGAGCTCAAATTCTTGTGTCCTGCTCCTGGGCTCCTTAGGAAAATTCTGAGGAATGAACTAATTGTGGGCTCCAGATACCTGGAAACCCCAAGAGTTTGCTGTTCTTTTCCTTAGCAATGGCCCAAAGAGATTTGTAAAATGGCATTATGTGCAGTCAGAGGGAGAGAGACTTTTCAATAATGAAGTGCAGAAGGCTGGGATTTCCTCCTGGTATCTTTGAGAAGGTGGAGTAGATTCTCTTTGGTTTGGAATGGTGTGAATGTTGTCCAGCTAGCAAGACCATGGCTCCCGAAGGTCCCTCGAGAACACAGTGACTTTTGTAGCAGGAATCCTGGAATCGCAGATAGACTCTTCATGGCCTTCCAGGACAGTCTTCATCTGGCTAGAGCTCTCCCTTTACATCTTGTGAGGAAGGGGGGGACACCCACAGTCTCCCTAGGCAGCCCCTCTCTTTTGGGAACAAGCATTTAGGAAATGCTTCCAGGCATCCAGACTCTGCCCTCAGGACTCTGTAGAACAGAACTGAAGAAAGCAAAGCATTTTAAAACTGGGCTGTAGGAGGAATCATCAAGGGCTGAAGAAATCTCCCAGGACCAGAACATCTGGTTTGCAAAATCTTCTCATCAATTCCACCCTCGATGCCATTTCAATCAGTCAATTAATTTGTTCATTTGGCAAGTATTTATTGAGTACTTACTGTGAGTCAGGCTGTGTGCTGGGAGCTAGAAAAGCTACAGAGATTAATCAGGACCAGATCCCGTCCTGGTTCTCAGAGCTGCCCCTTTGCCTCCTAGAGCCCTCTGCCTTGGGCTGCTGTCTAGGGCCATGTTCTCTGCATACGGCAGGTGCCAGCCAGTGCTACTTGAAATCATCTGAATCAAATGTGTCCTCATTCACTGCCCTTTCTGTGGGGGTGTGGTGGACGTTTGGTGTTTCAGGGACTAGATGGATTCTTAACCTGGATCCTACCTATGAGTGGTCATGAATCTGAAAGTGCCATGGGCCAGCCCAGACATCTTTTGCTTCAATGATCAGGCTCAGGCAGGGCAGAGGATCCTCTGAACTATTCCTGGAGGAGGAGGAAGAGGAGGAGAAAGAAGAGGAAGATGAGGAGGGGGGAGGACGAGGAGGAAAAGGAGAAGGAGCAGAAGCAGCTTAGATTGAGAAACTGATTTTGTTTGGAAGTACCCTCATTTTAGCGATGAGCTAATGGAACTTCAGGGCTCAGGGTTATGGATTTAGAGTTGGAGGAAGCTTCAGAAGCTACCCAATGCACCCCCCTAATTTTACAGATTCAGAACTGGAGTATAAGGAGAGTAAATGAATTACCTAAGGTCACACTGGTAGGTAGTGAGCATCAGAGCTGGGATCTGGACTCAAATCCTTTGACTCAAGGAGCGGTCAACGCTCTTTCCATCTCGTCGTTGGTGGTGCAGTGAACAGAATCATAGACCTGGAGGCCAAAACCCTTGAGTTCAAATGCATCCTCAGACATTTACTGTTCGCCTACCCACGCTCTTCCTCCAAAAGATCCACCAGCAAGCTTCTCTTTTAAATCAGTGCTGCTTGTGATTGCCTTGGCTCGGCAGAAAGTCAGATGTTTGCTGGCCTGGGCAAGTTTCTGTCTTGTTTGGCTTCCTTTTTGTGGCAGTGGATTTGTAGCAGTTAAACTGCCTGAAATCGTCATAGTTGGTGTTGATGTCCTTTCATGCATCCACATCCTAACTATTGGCATAACTTGTTTTGGGTTCGGTTGGAGCCGTTTTAACTGTATGTTGCATTCTTTATTTATTATTTATTAGTTCTTTCTTCTAGTCTTGCGTTAATTTAACACTTTAACAAGCTGGTGGTCTGACTGTTTACAGATAATTACTTAAGGAATGATGTTAAGTGATTTTTTAAAGGTTTACAAGGGGCTTTTACAAATATCTCAACCCTGGGAGGTAGGTGCTGTTATAACACCTATTTCACAGATGAAGAAACTGAGGTAGGCATGTTTTGCCCAGTGTCCCACAGCTAGTGTCTGAGGCTAAATTTGAACTCGGATCTTCTTGAAGACGGGCCTAACGCTCTGTGCACTCTGGTGCCACTTAGATATCGTAACATGTGGTTTCCCATCTGGTTAAATATAATCTGTTTTACTTAGACAATGCTGCTTGCTACTTGCCGAGTCCAATGACTTCTGAAGCTTTAAAAAAATTATTAATTTTTAAAAAACTTAAATACAAAATAAGGAAAGAAAAACAAATCACTGTGTGCACAGCAGAGCATAAAGAGAGGATTCAGAATATAAAGCAATAGATATCCATTTCAAGAACCTATACAATAAATATGACGCGTCATATTCTGGAGCTTTTATGGAAGATTCATGTAATTCATAAATCTTTGTTTTCTCTCATTCTTTCCTCTTGATGCATATTTTCCAGACTGTTTTCCTCTCTCTTTGCTTGTCCCCATCCTTGGAGATGTTGTTGTTCCATCATTTTAGTTGTATCTGACTTTCCATGATCCCATTTAGGGTTTTCTTGGCAGAAATCCTGGTGCTATTTCCTTCTCCAGCATTTTACAGATGAGGAAACTGAGGCAAACAGGGTTACATGACTTGCCCAAGGACACATAGTAAGCACCTCAGGTGGGATGTGAACTCATGTCCTCCTGACTCCAGGTCTGACATTCTATGCACTATGGTGCCACCTACCTGCCCCTCATCTAAATATTGAAGTTACCAGTTATTAAAATACATATTAATATTCTTTGGAGGGTCTTACTGTGTTCTTCCTGTAGTTCCTTTGCTGTTTTTATCTTTTCCATCTTTTGCTGCAGTTGTTACCATAATGATATTTTTTTGCAAATACGGTGGATACTACAAGTATGAGATAATCAAATGTTCTATGACAGTATTTCTTGTTCACTTTGGATACTTGGTAAGTCCAGGCTTCAGGAGGTATCATGGGGCACTGAAAAGAATGCTGGATTTGAATTCACTGGACCTGGGTTTAAGTGCTGGCTTAGAAACTGACTGCCTGTGTGACCTTGGAAGAGTCACTTAATCTCTATGCCTCAGTTTCCTCATCTATAAAATGAGGGGTTTAGACTCAGTGACCAGTAGTTTCCTTCTAGTTTGATATCTCACACTCACCATGTCCAGAACTCAACTCTGTCTTTCTCTCTACATCTTCTCCCCTCCTACCTTCTCTATCACTGTGGCAGGCAGCACCGTCCGCCCATCCTCGGGCTCACAGACTAGGAACCTTCCTGATTCCTCATTCTCTTACCCCCACCCCCACCCCATATCCAGTATGGCGACAAGGATTGTTGATTTTTCCATTGCTCAATCTCCCAAACATGTCCCTTCTCTCCTCTGATACTGACACCCCCACCTTGGGCAGACCCACATCATCTTGCACTCAGATTACTGCAGTAGCTGTTGGGGAGTCTGCCTGCCTCCAGCCTTTCCCCCTCCAAGGCATCCTCCATTCAGCCACTGATGTGATTTTTTTTCTTTCTTTCTTTTTTCTCTTTTTCTTTTTAAATTTTAATTTATTTTCTTGGTTACATCATTCATTTACACAAGGTTTTGAGTTACAAATTTTCTC
>CM053597.1:15075164-15133953 GCA_028646575.1 Pseudocheirus occidentalis | reverse complement strand
GAAGGAAGGAAGGAAGGAAGGAAGGAAGGAAGGAAGGAAGGAAGGAAGGAAGGAAGGAAGGAAGGAAGGAAGGAAGGAAAGAATGAGAGATGGCAAGATTATGGTCAGCCCCACATAGGGTATGGCGTCAGGAGAAAAGCACCATCATGCCCATTTCTATGAGTCTTTAAGCCTTGCAGTGGTTCTCAAGGTGTGGGTTGCAACTCCTTTGGGGGTCGAATGACCCTTTCACAGGGGTCACAGGGGTCTCCTAAGACCATCAGAAAACACATATTTCTAATGGTCTTAGGAATCGAGACACTGCTCCTCTATCCATCTCCAGGCAAGTCTGTCCACATGCAGATACGTCCATATACAAGTATTAAAAGGGGTCGCGGCATTAGGAAGGTTGAGAACCACTGCTAAGGCTTACAAGGTACTTTCCTCCTCACATGCCTGTATGCCGGCATTCTGATTCTCAATTTAAAGAGGAGAAAATCAAGATGAAAGGACTTGTCCAAGGTCACCCATAAGATAAGCTCTTGCTTATCTAGTTCCAGATCTGGCATCACTCTGTTGTACCACTGACTTTAATTCTTTTTACTCCACAAGCATTTATTAGACCCCACTAAGATAAAGGCACTCATGTTAGAACTTAAAGGCTAGGAAGACTTATAAAGCTAGAGACCCTGCCCTCAGGACACTTACACTTTACTAGGGGTATAAAATCGAGACAAGGCAGGCTGAAGTAGTGGGTAGAGGACAAGCTTTGGAGGCAAGAAGACCCAGGCTTAACTTCAGCCTCTGACCCGGAATGGTTGGATCCTAGACAAGTCAGTCATTGTCTAAGAATCTTGGACAGATGTCTAAGAGTGTAAGTTGTGGAAATAGGTTTTGCGTGACTTTGCATGTGCAATGATGTCACATTGCTCACTTTCTCAATGGATGGGGGAGGGGAGGAAGCTAAGAATTTGGAACTCAAAAACAATTTAAATGAATGCTAAAAATAAATAAAGACATTTCTCATGGCGTGTACATTGCCCAACACAATGGCATTGCTAGAAGGATTTTTCTCGCTCGGGGAATGATGGGCCCTGACAAAAACCAGTACAACATGTAGACAGAGAGATAATCACAAAGGACTTATCTAGATTCAGGGAACTGTCCCAGGTTCACATCCTGACTGGGCTACTATGTGACTTTGGGTGAATTACTTCCACATTGGAGCTCAGTTTTCTCATCTGTGAAATGGAGAGGATGAAGGCTCTCTCAAGTCTATATCTATGACTTTATGACCACTTAACATCTGGGATATTCAGTTTTCACATTCATAAAATGGAGGCAGGGGCCACTAGGTGTTGCATTGGATAGAGTTCTAGACCTGGAGTCAGGAAGACATGAGTTCAAAATCTGGCCTCAGACACTAGCTGTGTGACCCTGGGCAAGTCACTTAACCTTATTTGCCTCAGTTTCCTCCTCTGTTAAATAAGCCAGAGAAGGAAATGCCAAACCACTCTGGTATCTTTGCCAAGAAAACCCCAAACGGGGTCACGGAGATTCAGACACGATGAAACAACTGAATTACAACAACAACAGAGGTGATAAATTACTTATATAGCTCTGTGTAATGTTAATGGGATTTAAGATCCCCACCACCACCACCATTAATAGGCCTCGGGTGGATTCCGTTAAGGGAAGCTTGCTTAGTGGGGCTTGCTTGCTGGAAAGCTTTCACACCTTTTAATTTCTAATTAGGCCCTGAGTCACAGGGTTGTGGGGCCTTCCAGCTCTGAGAAGTGTATATATACTCCGAGTCGGTATTTTGCTTTGGGGGGCTGGCTTATGAGAAGGATCTTGTGATTCCGTGGTGAGTGGCCATGTGTTCAGAGCCCCTCGACTGCACTGATGTAAAGGTTCTCTGGATCTAGGGATATATGTAAAGTGTATAGTTGATTCAGGCAGTCAGAGCCCTGTCTGTTGGTCTTTATTTCTCTGCTTGTATTTTCTCTGAAGGTCAGGGTGCTGACTTTTCCCCTGAACTAGTGAATGTAATTGAAAAAGATTGCTGACCCCTTGAGCAGCTCTCTTTCCTAGTAAAGCAGATCTAAGAGCCTGGGCTAGCAGCCATCCTGGAGGTGCTGCTGTGGTTGCTGCTGCAGGTTGGATAACCCCTTCCCTTCTCTAAGCCCCAGTTTCCTCATCTGTAAAATGGAGTTGGACTAGATAGCCTTTAATATCTGTTCCAGCTCTGATAATCTGTGATCTTATGATTCTCTAACAAAGAAAATATAAGTTGTATGATTGTGGGCGATTTGCTTAGCCTTTCTGGGCTTCTTTCTTTTTGTGTGAAGTGAGGAATGTGGGCTGGATGACAGTCAAAGATGCTTGTATTATGTGTGCGTGCAAGCACACACACATAGACACTATGAGCCTTTTTGAACATCACCATATGTGAGGGGGAGAAATAGCCAAGATCACTAACTACTGACTTATTGCATCCTCGTTAAGAGTCTCTGTTGAATGTCTCTTGACCAAATGCTTCCAGGCTCCACAAACATCTTGTGTTCTGTGGCTTGTCAAGCATGTCCCTGGATTTTAGGTAATTACATTGGCTCCACTGATGCATGGCTAATGACTGCATCATTCTGGATTCTTTTATAAGGCAAAAAAAAAAAGATTTTCAGGGATACAGGCAATCATTGTCTAATTACAGGTTCCAGATCTTGGGGGAAGGAATAGAAATGCTCTCTGGTGGCAGTCAAGGAAGCAGCGATGAGAATGTGGGTCTGGCTGATGGAGGTAGTGAAATGGCTTCCAGAGGACAGAATGTGAATGCATGGGAGGGGAGGGGAGGGGAGCTCAGAGACGGCTTAGGGGCAAGAGTAAAATTTTAGCTAATGCTTCATGTCAGTCTCAGTCAAGCTGCAACCCTCAAAGAGGAGTCTGAATCTGAGACTTCATCTAAATGTGGAATTTCTAGGGAGCAAATGATCTCCACTGATAGAGACCAACAGCTCCTCTGGGACAATGAGTCTGAGAGAGTTCTCTGGAATATTCGAGAGTTAAATGACATGTCCGTGGGTTACACAGCTTGTACGTGTCTTTGAGCCAGCACTCAATCTAGATCTTCCTGGTTCCATGGCCTACCCTCTAACCACTTTTCCATAATGCCAATTGGCAGACCACGGAGCAATGTAAAGATTCTGTTCTATTTCTATACATAAATGAATCAATTCAACAGTGACTAAACTGGGAATAAAATCATACAAACGTAGCTTTAGAACTGGAAGGGGCCTGGGAGATCAAATGGTCAAATCCTTTCATTTTACAGATATGGAAACTGAGTTCCAAAGAAATGGAGGGACACACCCCCAAGTCACACAGCTGAGAGCTATCAGGAAAAGTCCCCACTCTCTACCCTCCCAGGATCCTGAGACTTACAGCTTTAGAGAATCCTTCAGATGGTCCTCAATGCATCATACTCACTTGTAAAGGACCTCACTTCCGCCCTGGGAGGTGGGTGGCATTAGAATTTCTATTTAAGCATGAATAAGCTGAGACAGGTCCAATGACTTGCCCAGGATCATACAACTAGTAAGTGTCTGAGGCCAAATTCAAATTCAGGTTTTCCTACCTCCAAGTCCAGTTCTCAATTCATTACATTACCTAGCTCCTTCAAAATAGTTTTCTCTAAGGCAGGGAAGTGTTTAAACCATCTCAGATGAGAACCTGTATCAGTATTTTTGTTTGCTTTTAATTTTATTAAATTATATTTTCTCAATTACACGTAAACTTTTTCTTTTATTTTTTCCCAATTACATGTAAACAAAAATAATTAGCATTCTTTTTAAATTTTGAGTTCCAAATTCTCTATTTCCTTCCCTTCCTCTCTTCATCCCTCTTTGAGAAGGCAAGCAGTTTTATATAGATTATGCCTGTGAAGTCATGCAAAATATGTTTTCATATTAGCCATGTTACAAAGGAAAATGGACCAAAAAACCACAGCAGCAGCAGCAACAACAACAAATAAAGTTTAAAAAGTCTGCTTCAGTCTGTGTTCAAACTCTGTAAGATCTTTCTCTGGAGGTCAACAGCATTTTTCAGGACAAGTCCTTCAGGAATTCTTGTAGGTCCCTGTATTGCACAAAATTGCTGAGTCATTCGAATTGTTCATGAGATAAAATCACTGTTACTATGTACAGTGTTCCCCTGGTTCTACTTACTTCATTTTGCATCAGTTCATACAAGTCTTCCCAGGTTTCTCTGAAACTGTCCCAATGCTTGTTTCTTACAGGACTATAGTTTTCCATTACATTCATGTACCATAATTTGTTAAACCATTCTCCAGTGGATGGGCACTCCTTTGGATTCTAGTTCTTTAAAGCCAAGGAATTTTATAGTATTGAAACTCCAACTCCATGCCCTAGGGCCAATGTTTAACTAAAGGAAATACTAAGAAATAGTTTATGATCACTGCCTTTGGTGTTTTGTGCTCATTTTATTAAAGCATTCTCTAATTAGCAAATCCAGTATCCCAGAATGGATTAAGGTGAAGTCACTATTAGTTGAAATGCTGGAGACTGGGGAAAGGAGAAGGATTTTAATTCTAGGCGTTCCAGGTGGGTACCATATGCCCAAAGACCAGAGATAAAGTCTGGGCAAATTGGCTAAGACAAAGAGACTTAGGGAAGATGGTGACAGAGCCCTGGAAGTCAAAAATTTAGCCAGAGTAGAGAATGCCACATTCCTTGACAGGCAGAGACATCTGGAGAGCATCCAAAGCAGGACATCTGGGATGCTGAAGGGACTTGAGACTGTTGAGATGAGGAGAAGGTGACAGAATGTGGAAGATGGGTGCAGGAGGGAGTGGGGCCATGCTACTGGAGCACTGAAAGGGCTGTCATGTGAAAGAGGGCTTACTGGCTCTTCCCTGGCTCAGAAAGCATAAGTCAGAGCAGGAGGAAGAAAGGAGTTGGGGGTAAGGTGAGTATTAAAATTTGACTAAATGACAGGAAAAGCCTCCTAATAATGATAAAGTAAAAATGAAGTATATTGTAAGATGGTAGGTCCCCACCATGCCGCCACCACCATCACCATCTCCAGGAGCATCAAGCAGAGTCGGCTGGAGATCAGTGATGTCATTGAGCAGTTTCTCCATCTGTAAAAACAGGGCTAATAGTCACACTGACCTGGGCAGGGGGGGGGGGGGGTTGCTGTGAGAATCTGATGAGTAACCTAGTAAAAGCCCTATACAGATGGGAGCTCTATTGGATCATAGGCTCACAGAGAGTTGGGAGGGAGTTCAAGCCCCTCCTTTTTACTAATGAGGAAACCGAGCCTTAGAAAGGGGGAGTAATTTGCCCAGGACCATATAACTAGTAAGGATTTGAGGCTGGGATTTGAATTCAAATCTTCTAGTCTCAGTCCTGTGCTCTATCCATGACTGATCATGTTTGTATGAGTCACCGAGGTCACTTCCAACTGGCTGATTCTGTGCCTCTGAGACACTCAAGAGCAGTGGTTCTCAACCTGTGGGTCATGACCCCTTTGGGGGTCACCTAAGACCATTGGAAAACACATGTTTCTGATGGTCTTAGGAACTGAGACACCACTCCTCTATGCATCTCCAAGAGGGTCCACCCACATGCAGATATACCACATAGGAGTATTAAGGGGTCACAACATTAGGAAGGTTGAGAACCACTGCTCAAGAGGAAAAGTTCTTTCTCTACATATGGAAACAGATCCAGGAAAAGCTCTGTAACAATCTGAATCAGACTCAAGTGTTACAGACTGCCAGCACATTCTCAGTCCCTGAGGACTTCAGGCAGAAGCCAGATGTGCAGTTGT
Source organism: Pseudocheirus occidentalis (assembly GCA_028646575.1). Classification (NCBI taxonomy): domain Eukaryota; kingdom Metazoa; phylum Chordata; class Mammalia; order Diprotodontia; family Pseudocheiridae; genus Pseudocheirus; species Pseudocheirus occidentalis. Next base: position 15,128,124 of record CM053597.1, on the reverse strand, counting down.
TGGGGATTCCATGGAGATATCAAGGATCACCAGTTCAAGGCAGAAGGGACCCCCAGAGCCCATCTTGTCCAACACCTTCATTGTACTGAGGAAGAAACTTAGGCCCCAGAAGGTTAATGACTTGCCCAAGATCATATAGTATATACTAGGTATCAGGAGAGGTCATTTGAACCATCTGACTCTGGTGGTATTTGAGGTCCCTTCCAACTCTGAAATTCTATGATTCTGAAGACACATCTGAACCCATCATTGACAAAAGTGGACTTTTTCCTTGGTTCCCTACCACAACAACCACCATATTCAGTCCTGGCTTATCTCGGTGGGATGGCGTCTTTGTGATAACTCTGCCATGTTGCTTCAAACTTCATCTCTCCAGTGCATGTGGCCCCAATATTTTTAGAAATAACATGCTGCGAGAATTTTTAAATTGCTTGTGGGATGCACAGCTTGGACTCGCTACACAGGCACTATACTATGTCAAGGGTCTGTCCTCAAGTATTTTTTATTTCAATAAAGGAAGAAGAGTTAGTCCGATTTTGGTCAAGCCAACTGAGTCTCAAAGTTAGTGGGCAGTAATGGAACCGGACAACAGGATGGCAGGGGCTGGAATGTTGGTGCATCACACAGCCCGGTGCCTAGGATTGGTTTCTGAACTTGGGCAAATGGCTTTGAATGTGCCCCCTTTATTTGGATGGCCACAATGTCAGAGAACCGGGAGAAGAAGGAGTCCTGCTAAGAGAAGTACACAAGGCACCAGAAAAGCTGATTTTGAGTCCTAGCTTGGAGTCTGCATGACCCTCAGGCACCCACTGAACCCACTGAATCTTGCTTTCCTCATCTATGATGGGTTTGCGGGGGTCTGAACCTGTGACTCCATTGGTAGAAAAAGTTCCTGGGGGGAACCACCTTCCACTAAATCCAAACAACACCTTCTCTGAGACTTCAAGGCTGAGAAAGTTCCCTGGAGGTGCCTAGTATGACACAGGCTGAATTTGAACCCAGATCTTCCTGAGATAGTGACACTCATGCCCTGTCTATTTCAAGGGACTGCTGTGAGGAAAACACTTTTGAATCCCACATGTGGATATTTGTGTGAACATGCCAATTGGTGACATTGGAATGGAGAAAACCTGAATTCAAATCCAGTCTCCCAAACTTATTATCTGTGTGACCCTGGGCAAATCACTTAACTGCTTCAATTTTTTTCACTTATAAAATTGGGATAATATGGCATCTTCCTCCCAATATTGTTATGAAGACTGAATGAGGGGCGGCTAGGGGGGCACAGTGAATAGAGCACCGGCCCTGGAGTCAGGAGGATCTGAGTTCAAATCCAGCCTCAGACATTTGACACAAAAAACTAGCAGTGTGACCTTGGGCAAGTCACTTAATTAACCCCAACTGACCTCCAAAAAGAAAAAAAAAAGGACTGAATGAGATCTGCAAAGCACTTTACAAGCCTATAAGCGCTACAAACACTGCGTTACAGTTGTTATTGTTATTTTCGTGAGTGCCCTCCCTTCCCTAGAAGCAGAGCTGTAACTGGGGTGGGGCAGCTGGGGCTTTGCCATCCGATAGGGCATTTAGAGGCTCTTGTCAGCACATTCTCTGGAATCCTTCCTCCTCTGCCTGACCCACCCTTCTGGAGGAGGTGGCAGCCTGGGCTCCTTTCTCCTTACCCAGGTCGGCTCGTGGAAGCACCAGCCCGTCTTTCTTACCAAATGGCTGTTTTTTAACCAGGACAGGAAGCTTAGACTGTTCCAAGGTGTCGCCTATTCCCCGCCTTTAGAAGGTGCATGATTGGTCCTTGCCTAAAGCTCCCTTCTTCCCTGTTCCCACAACAGACCTTGCTGTCTCTTCTGGGAATGGCTGCTTTCCTCCTTGCTATCTCTCAGCATCTTGTTTTCCTTCAAGGCTCCTCCCAGGTACCACCTCCTCCAGGAAGCCTTCTTTGATTCCGTAGGTGGCTAATGCTGTCCTCTCTTCAAATTTCCTTATCTTATGCTTAGTTTTATTGAATGTAAGCCCTTTGAGGGCAGCACAATTTTGTTTTCATCTCTATATTATCAGTGATTTCACAGTGTTGTTTGTTGTTTAGTCATTTTCGGTCATGCCTGACTCTTCACAACCCCATTTGGGATTTTCTTGGCAGAGATACTGGAACAGTTTTGCCATTTCCTTCTCCAGCTCATTTTATAGATGAGAAACTGAGGCAAACAGAGTTGAGTGACTTGCCCAGGGTCACACGGCTAGTAAGTGTCTGAAGTTGGATTTGAACTCATGAAGTTGAATCTTCCCAGTCATACAGTGTTCAGACCATAGTATATGCCTGATGAGCACTTGTTGAATTGAAATTGTGTTGAAAAGAGCAAGACACAAAATAGGAGTTAGGCAATGTGTAACCAAAGGAATTTAGTAAATAAATTCTGCCCTTGATCAATCATTTGGTCAACCCTCGGGCATTTGTTAAGTGCCTACTATGCAGGAGGCACTGTACTGAATAGGAATTATCCTATTCAATGTCTCTTCCAGCACAGGGCTGATTCAGTTGTATTCACATGCCACAGTTTGTTTGTTCAGCCATCCCCAAGTCAATGATTCATACCCTGGTTACAATATTTATTAAAGAAAAGCAGCAGAGCATCATTTAGTGAGAGCTAAATTTGGAGTCAGATGAGATTTTATTCAAATCGAGGCACTCAGGATACACAGAACCATACACAGAAGAATTCTAGATCCTAGATCTTGACCTTTGAGGTCATCATACCTAAAGCTCTTATTTTAGAAACTGAGGTTCAGAAAGGTTATGACTCAGTCAAAGTCACCCAGAGAATAAGTGACAGGGCCTGGATTGGTGCCAAGGTCATCCATCATCAGGTAGAATGTTTGTTGCCAGTGGATCATCACCCCACCTTCCATGACCTTGTTTAGAACCATCAGTTCATCTGTCAACATTTAAATGGCTCTGTCTACTGAACCTGAAGAATTCTCCTCTTCCCCCACCCTCGCCCCCATACTAGGTTGATGAATAGCCATTGAGCCCTTCACACTTGCTTGTAACTCTTCCACTCTGACACTTCTGATAGGTTTTCCAGGAAATCTCTAAATCACACATTGGACCCAACTCAAGGAGATAATGTATTTTCAATTGAATTGTCTGTATCCTGTGTCTATCAGACCCGGTGCTTAGACAGCACAGTTGCTTGGGTTGCAGAACTTTGAGATTAAGTATCACACACACTTTCCTTTTTGTGATTTTAATAAATGGGCAAAAGGTTGGCTTTGAAGCCAGATGATGAATTATATGTTTATTATTCCAAGACAAGTACATGCTGTTGGAAAACCTTCCTGGAGGGCACCATGGAGTTAATTACTTAAAATATCCTTTTGATTCACTGGACTCTAGGAAAATAGTTCAGCAATTGATTCTGTCATGTTAAGTTATCAGAAAAAGAAAATGGTGTTGAGTCTGCAAGTGTTGAAGTTGACATTCACTCCCTCTTATCTGAAACCCCATTGTAAATGAGTGTGCAGTTCACTTGGGGGCAGAAATGCAAATTTTGCTGACAAGCTTCGGCTTCCCTAGAGAAGACAACTTGTTGACAGCTTGACTTTGGACTGATGGGCTGATTTCTCTCTCTCTTTTAAAATTCTAGATGCTGAAGAATACCAGCCTCCAATATGGAAATCATACTGTAAGTACCAGAAATGAAATCCATCTCAAAAAGCTGTTAGCCTTCTTCCCCACCCCCTTATTTAATTAGTCTGTAAAATTACTTTAGCACACTTAGGCAGCCCCTGATGGAGGGTGCCAAGAAGCAAAACCCACTATTTGTCCCCTAGGTTAGCTTCAGCCAAGGATGGAGAACAATGCAATGAGTTTCCCTTGCCGTGGCTGTGGCCCGCCCACGAGCCCACAACATTTGGCCAACAAACAACAGGAACTCAAGATTGAGATGATAGGTGAATTCTGGCTTCCTGTCCTCTCGATTCTTGGCTTTTTTTGCTCAGGCTCTCAGCAAGGCTGCAAGTGGTGGTTTTCTGGGCTGGAGATTTGTCCTTTAGCTTGAAGGAAGGCAGTGTGATGGTACAAGAGAAAGCCAGGCCTTGAAGGCCTCCTATAGCAGATCAGCACAGTGGTTCTTTCAGATCTTGGAGATACTGGGATGATTTGGGGTTTTTTTCTGCTCCAATCAACTTTTCTGGGGGGTAGAGGGGAGTCATTCTGCCCTGCCCAGAATTCAGAATAGTTACTGTGCTAAGAAGTTATCCTTCATTTCAGTTAGTCAGGACAAGAACATGATGGGCTTTGGGGGTGGGTCAGAGCACATGGGCATCATCCCCAAACTTTTTTGGCTTCTTCCCTAGAGTAGTCAGGCAGAGACAGCCTAATGGGCAAAGTGGCTGTGGTGGGAAAGGGCCTCTCTCATTTTCTGGTAGCAGTCCTTTGGTGTGGGGCTGAGTAGTTGCAGCTGTGCCCTGGAATAAACCCAGCAGATGGGAGAAGGAAAAGCAGGGGAGCCACCTTTACTCTTAAACAGCTTTCCTTAGAGTATTTTCCAACAGGACAAATGCCAGCAGCAGTGGCAGGAGCAAGGGGGTTAGGGAGCAGGGGCAAAGACAGTGTCCACACCAACCGTTAATTCATAGCTTTAACTCAGAGCTCAGCTCTGAGTTCAATGGTGGAATTACCAAAGCCTCTGCTTGGTGTAAGCAATTTTATTAAAAGAAAGGAGCCACTGAGACTTCCTTGCTTTTTAGGAGGCCTGGGCCATCCAGCACAGAGGGCATATACCCCACAAAACTCCCCATAAATCTCTGATCTGAACCAGATGAAAATGTAATTGGGGAATAGTTAACAAAAGAAATAAAATACAATGAAACACAGATGATCTTAATTTGTGGTTTTCTAAGTCAATGGCCTCTAAATTTTTCTCAACTGGAAAAAAAAATGTTTGGACTAAATGATCCCTGGGTCATTTAGCCTAGTTCTAAATCCAGCAAAAAAATATGTTAATGAACATTTATTAGAGTTAGCATATTAGTTGTTGTTCCACTTTATCAAATGATTGGATCAGGTTATATTTTGGGTTTGTTCTCTATCTACTTTTGCCTTGTATGTACAGATGGTATAGTGCTCATTGATTATACCAAGCCCACATCAAACCACATACAAGACAAGTTGAACTGCCATTCATAGCACATTGACCACCATCTCCCCTCTAACCCCAATAAAACAACAACCATACCAACAAATCGTCAAATGGTTTAACTCCAGAAACTGATATGATTTTTTATCAGTGGAAATGACATTCTCATTGATCCATGGCTAAGATTAGACCCATCAAAGTATTAAGCATATATTGCTTATTAAAGTAAACCACTCCTTTTAAAGTACATCGAGGACCCTTGTAAATAGTTGTCTGGGACCACAGACTGAATCAGCACTACACCCAGGCAGTGAAAAGGACAGATTTAATAACCAGCACTTCCCACCATGCAGGTTCTGTGCAAAGTGCTGGCGACTCACAGGAAGGCCAAAATACAGTCCAGTCCTCAAGAAGCTCGTATTGTATTGGGGAGATGACGAGATGGATCCAGTAGGATGGGAGGGAAGGCACTAGACAGGGAGGGGGGGCAGCTGGACCAATTTGAGATCTGCAAGAGGCACTTGGTGACTAATTAAACTAGAGCACAAAAGAGGTTTTGTTGTTGATCAGTCATATCTGACTCTTTGTGACCCTGTTTGGGGTTTTCTTGGCAGAGATGCTGGAGTGCTTGGCTTTTTCCTTTTCCAGCTCATTTTGCAGATGAAGAAACTGAAGCAAACAGGGTTAAGTGACTTGCCCAGGACCACACAGTCGTCTAAGGCTGGATTTGAACTTAGGTGTTCCTGATGCCATGCCTAACTGCCCCAAGACAGAAGTTAGGATTGGATAAATAAATCTGAGAATCATCTGCTTTGGGACAATAATTGAACCTAAGACAGCTGAGGAAATCATTGAGATAGCATGTAGGTCAAAGTAAAGGGCAGGCAGCACACAGTGAGTGTGTGACCTGGAGGAAGATTTTCAAAGGAACCTGAGAAAGAAGGGTCAGAAAAGCAAGAGAACCAGGAGACAGGGAGATGTCCTGGCAAAGGGTGATGGGCAGTGTCACAAGCTGCAGAGAGGTCCAGATGAGGCCTGAGAATAGGCCGTTGAACTTACCAACAAAGTGCTCATGGGGAGCTTTGGAGAGAGTCATTTACTTGAATGGGATCAGGGGCCAAACTACAGAGCATCCATTGCATTTCTTCCCTTTCTGAAGGACTTGGAGCATAACGTGCCCTTTAAATGATTAGAGAATTTTATCTTTTCCTTCAAGGCTTATACGAGGCACTTCATAAATACTTGGTGATTGATTGATAGTTTATTCGATGCTAAATCCTTGGTCAGGAATTCAATTCCAATTATTATATTGTTCCCAGGGGAAATTTTTCAAAGATCCTCCTTATGACAGGTTTTCAGAAATGCATTAGGGCCAAAAAAATAAAAACCCCAAGAGCTGCCTTAGATTCAGTGACATAAAATTGTGGAGAAGGAAGCAACTTTAGAGATTGCTTAAATTCCTTCCCATTTGGTGTGTTGTGGGAAATACAGCCCAACAGAGAGAGGACCCTTTCCCCTGACTTCTTTGGTTCTTCTCTCACTTCTGGAGCAAAGTGGAGACTTCTTCCCAAATGATTTCTGAATTAGTTTATTACCAGAAACTTTTCCAGAAGTCATTCCAGACGTCCCTCTTCCAGACCAAAATTCACAGTTCTGACCAGCAGTTCTGGGGTCCAGGGCCAGCAGAACTAGGGTGCTGCTGAATCAACTTTTAAAAGCAAATTGATTTGTGAGATTAGGAAAACTCCAGAGAGAGACAGACTGAATACATTGAGCCATGAGGCCCCAGTGATTGTGTGACACCTCAGGTCTCGGTTGAGGAGGGGTAAAGGGCAAGTCTGGTGTAGAAAGCACTTGCCTCACATAGGGAGCAATCTCTACCTTATAGCTTCCAGTTTAGATGAATTAATCTTGCAACCCAGCGCTACATTCAATTGTACCTACTTCTGAAAGACTGAGTGTGTAGTCGGTGCTCTCTAAATGTTGTCCCCCTGAGACAAAGCTCCTGCCTCTCTACCGTAGTTATGGCTCTGAGAGAATTCTGCTGAGACTGTAGCCGATCTTCTAAAATATTACCAGGAGATGCACTTAAGCCAGCACCCACACAGCAGAGAAGTCACACTGTCACTTTTGGTTTTTGGCCTCATAGAAAAATGTAAGCAAACTTAAATCTTTGAGCCAGGAGGAAAGTTGGTTCAGTCCCTTGACATTGAGAGTTGTAGCAAAAAGCCTTCATGGTACCTTCAAACTATAAAGGTTTGTGACTCCGTAATTCTGGAATATGAGGGCCAGAAGTGAGTCTCCTTCCCCTTCCCATCATGCTATGGATTATGCTCATTTGAAGCAGCTAGACAGCACCGTGGGTTAAAAACTGAACCCTGGAGTCAAAACGAACTGAGTTCGAATCCAGCCTCAGACACCTACTACCTGTTTGGCCTTGGGCAAAGTACCCTAACTAACCTCTGCCTCTCATCTGTAAAATGGGAAAAAATAATAGCACCCCCCTCCCTGGGTTCCTTTGAGGACACAGTGAAATATCTGCAAAACATTTTGCAAACCCTAAAGCTCTACATAAATGCTAGTTACTTATTACTATTTCATAGGTTGGGTGTCAGCGATACAGCAAAAACTGGAGTCTAGACAAACTTTGGCTTCCCTCAGGCCTGCCCCGGGCTCTTTCAGGATGTTGTTATTAGCGGGCTGGACAAGGTCCATGCCAGGCAGGATTCAGCACTGCCTGCTTATCTGCAGTGACCAGCCTGGCCGACTCTTTGGCACCACACTTAGGGGAGGGTTTCGAGGAGCCCTTGCCCTGACACCTCTTTTGGCCTCTGGCCTCTGGTCCATAACTTGATACTTTTACAGAGTGTAAGACAAGGTTTAAAAGGCAAAGTGACTTTGGCCTGGTGCTATAAATAATCAGTCAGTTAAAGAATGAAACCACCCCTCATGAAGGGCTTATATTCTAGTCATAGGGACAATAATGTTGCATATAAATACACATAGTCCAAATTTAAAGTGAAGAACTACAGAGAAGTCAATCCAAGGGATTGTGGGAGGGAGGCACTGGCTGATGGGGCCAAGGGATCAGGAAAGCCATTGAAGAGAAGGGTGGGCTCAGGGAAACAAGGAGGCCGGCTTGGTACCTTAGACCTTCACAAAGCATCCCACAACCGTTGGTCAGAAAAATTCACTTGGTTTCCATACTGACTCTGGGGCGGTTATACTTCAATGGAATTATGAGATTCCGCAGGATCTGTGATAATGCAAGAAAGCTTTCTGCCTTCACCTCCTCGGATCCTCCCCCTGGCTGCCCCCCTAAGCCTCAAGATTGCCTTTTTGTGACTTACAGTGAGCCAAAGAAAGACTTCCTGCTTTTGGCCTCACTGACCAGTCTAACTCTTTAGCCTAAAATTTCCCAAACTAATGGAACAAGCTGGGACAAAGTTATACAATCATGGGTCTGGCTACTATGTCTTCCAGACCTTCAGCTGAAAAGGATTTAAGATGCCATCAGACTCAGTCTTCTTATTTTAGAAGTGAGGAAATGAGCCCTACAAAGATGAAGGGATTTGTGCAGCGTAGTGAAGGGCAGGGTCAGGATCTAAGCCATCCAAATCAAGACGAGTCAGGAGGTAGAGTAGACGTGGGACTAGAAAGACGTGGGTTCAAATCCCACCTCAAGCATTTACTGTGTGAACCCGGCAAGTCAGAGTGGGGCATGTGCCAGAGAGGACATGTGTGTGAGAAGAGAAATGAGCTAGGAAGTGTCCAATTGGAAAAGGGGGTCAGAAGGTCACATATATGGTACGAATGCGGAGTGAGAGAAAAGCACTCAGATTTTGCACAGGGGCCTCAGAAATGTTGAGGTTTTAAAATTTATTTTTGATTTTCAACATTTACTTTTACAAGATTTTGAGCTCCAAAATTTTTCTACTTCTGTCTCCTTCCCCCTCCTCAAGATGGCATCCAATCTGATATAGGGTCTAGGAAATGTTTTTAAAAAAAAAAAAAAAGCCCTGAGAAAGGCCTTTAATGTGTTCAGAAGACCTTCTTCCAGTCAATCAGCAAGTATTTACCAAGCACCTAATACAGTACAATATTGTCAGGCATTCTGCAACACAGAGGGTTAAAATATCTCTGCCCTCACAGAACTTCTGCTCTATTGGAAGATTCCAAAGAGGACTTGAGTAATAGCGCTAAAGAACCAGAAGGTATACAGGTGGCTTGTAACTTGCCCCGTTGAAGGGTCACTCCTAGATATGAACTCTCAGATGCCTGGAAATATCAGTATCTCCAAGATGAATAGGGTCTACTTTAATGTGGCCAAGATGACAAAGAGCTGAAGCTATAAATGTGAAAAGCCCAGGATTGCAACATTGGTCCTGTCACCTTCACATCTTCTTCCACATGACAGTGTTACCCCTTCCCATTTTAGAGAACATTCTGTAGCTTGGGACTTTGTGATAATCAAACCATTTTCTCTTTGTTTTTCTAGTAGGGTTAAGGTATCTTGAGGCAGGCCACACAAAGTGACTTTTAGCTTGATGTGGATTCCATCACTAATTAACTTTGCCCTTGTCAAGATGCTGAAAGAAGCCATAGTCTTTTCATTCACTCTCCTTTTTTTTTTTTTAAAGGTGGTAGAGACTAAAAGTACCAGCATAGGACTGATTTTTCTGCAAGAGCAAACAGAATTGTAGACCTGCAGGAGAACCAAGACTTATTCAGGCTTCAGCCATTGAAATAATGGCAAAAGGCACATTGATAGTGACAGGCTGAGCTAAATTGGTTTTCAGTCTGTGAGTTTTCTGCTCAGTTCTGTCATAGTCTGAAGTTTGCCTTGAAAACAGGTAGAAGAGAGCTATTATTGAGAGTCTTTGAGATCAAAAAAGAGGCCAAGGAAGAGAGATAGAAAAAGGTGGAGGGGAAATGAGAAACACTGAAATGGAAGAGAAACCATGGTGACAGGCAGCACAGAAATGGAGAGAGAGCAGGAAAAAGAAGAAAAGGTGCGAGGTTTTACTCATTCACAGGAAACCCTTTGATGGGCCTTTGTAGATGCCTTTAGAGAATGACACTGCTTTTCATGTCAGGCCTTGTCTGGCCAGTCCAAAGACCTCTGGAATTTACATTTAAATTCAAGAATCCTGTCATTTGGTCTTACGGTTAGGAGCTCCCAAGTGATATTGTATCTCTAAAATATTCAGAATATTTTCCATCATATTTAGGCTTCCAAGAAAATCATAAAAACGAACAGTGCCAGTAACAATTACCCAACAAAATCAGGCTGATCAGAATAAAAAAAAAATCAGTTTTCTCAGTTTACATTCTCAGTGACTAATTTCCATACAAATGACCTGATTCTTGTACCTGTATTTTTCTCTCTTAAAAACAAAACAAAACAAAACAAAAAAACCCAGTCCATTCTTAGTTTCTGAGGAGCATTTGTGTAGAAGTCTCTCTGAATGCATGTTTATGTGTATGTGTGCATTGCAATTTCCTAATTATCCTGGACTGCATTTTTCTCTTTGGCAGTGTATCAGTTACAGCAAGAGGCGCCGAGGCCCAAGAGAATCATCTGTCCTCGGGAGGTCAGTATTATGACCCTTTTCCTGCTCCTCATTAACTGTGATCAGTTGCCAGCCTTGTATTGATTGATATCAGTAATCTTTCTGTCTGATGTCCATTAACATTTTATGGCACACCATATCTCATGCAACACCTTAATCGTTTGTATTCTTCAGTCATGATTCAAAGGCTAACAGACTTAGCTTGGGCATCAGTAAAGGAGAGCTTGCCCCAGAGTTCAGGGAAGAGTATATTGAGCGTTTCATGATAAAACTTAAAAACAAACATTTTCCATTTTCTTTATTGTCGCTCTCTGGGGAATCCCATATTTTAACATCTTCATGAATCTTGGATTAGACTTCAAGGATCAAGTAAAAATTTCTATCAATTAAAAAGTCTTTACGAGCCCACAGTCTTCTCTTCACCCCTCCCCGGATGGATGAGGTTCTCATCCATGATGGTGCTTGGGATCACCAGCAAAGTGAACAAAACAATACAGCAAGGTTTATTGTTTGAATGGTTTTAGAAATGTTTAACATAAATGTTTTATTGGTGCTCATTTTGGAACATCATTGATACTTCCTAAAAAATCTCATTTCTTTCCCCCCTCACTTCCTATACAATAGAACTTCTTCCCCTTGTAGTGCTTAATGCAAACCAAAGCAGCCCACTGGCCCTGTGTGACAACGCATTGGCCCGGGTTTCATTTTGCAACAGAAGTGTACGACCTCACTGCCCAGAGGAAGAGGCATGTTCACCACCAGTCCTTCCAAGCCAACACTCTGCCAAACTCTGTATGTGCTAAAATTATCCTCAGACTCAGATTCCAGGAGACCGGGCTAATTTGTTTTGTGTGATGACTTAAATATGTCATCAGCCAATCGATCCACGAGCATCCATCAAGCAATATTGACACTGGTCACTGCTAGCTTCTATGGATACAAAGAAAAAAAATTCCCTGCCCTAAAGGAGTTTCTATTCTACTGAATTTAAATGACATGTGCACATATTAGCTCACATAACATAATGGGGTTGGCAGAAGGGGGAATGCACCAGGGAGACATAAAAGATCTTATTTTCTTGATCAAATATAAAAAACTGATTTTCCCCAAATCCTAAGGATCCCCAAGAACTGTCATCTCCTCCTCTAGTCACTTGAGTAGATTTTGTTTAGTACCTTTATATACTTGAATACCTACACAGCCCACAGGAATCAACTGGTATGTTGTTTTTTTTTTCCAGTATAAAAAGTACTTTGGGTAAAGTTCATTAACATTAACCTCCTGGGCTAATTCCAGTTCTGAGAAGACATTCCCATTCCCTCATCCTCAGAAAAAGTTCAGAGTAATTTCAAGACCTGATTGAAAAGTCTGGAGTTCCTTTCCTTACCAATGATCAACTTTATTAGATATTCTCATGCATCATGACTAAAAGGTTTAGGTTAAAAAAAAGAGGGAGTGTGAGAGTCCATTTTCAAAGTGTTAGTGCTCTCCCTGAATATTTAACAACCAGCTCTTTCTAGGAGGCTCTAGCACACTGCTGTAGACATGGAAGCTGGCACACAGTAAGGGCTTTTAAAATTGAATTGATATCACCACTGGACAAGGGATGCAGGTTCCCTTCTCCACCTCAGAGTTGTTGAGTATGCGAATGATAAGACTTTAAATCCTCTCTTCTGTTTGGGAGTTTTAAATATTCTCGACTGTAACACTGTCAGGTCCATTTCATCCTTCCTTCTCAGAAGGCACCAGAGCTAAGTGACTTGCCCCGAGTTCATGGTAATATTCTCACATATCTTTTTAGTCACATAGTTGACTGAAATATGCAGAGAATTCAGGATTCCTCTTGTGCTTACTGTATGTTGACTCTTCAGAGCATTTGGATTGATAGAGGAACAGTCAACTTACAAGGCTCATCTCTCTCCAATGTACCCCCATGCATGCATTAAGGGTGTGTGAAATTCCTGGATATACACAGTAGCCAAGATAACTTTAATTCTGCTCATGGAACTTCTGGCATAAAGGACTAATTACAAAGAGTGGTGGCACCTGCTTGTAATCTTTGGGGCTGGGAAGACAGAGGTTGATGGATCTCTTGAGCTCAGGAGTTCTGAGCCAAAGAGAGCTAAGACAACAGGGTGTTCTCATTAAGTCTCACCCATATGGTGAGTTCCTGGGAACAGGGAGTGGGGAAGTTACCAGGTTGTCTCAGGAAGAGTGAATTGGCCCAGGTTGGAAACAGGGTGTATCAAAGATCTTGTGCCAGGGATGGGGGAGGGGGCAGAGGGGCGGGGAGGAATGGTGGCCACCCTTACAATCTAGGACAAAGCAACAACAATAGCAAAAAAAAAATACTGTTTGCAGAAGCCACCAAGGACTCTCCATAGAGGTGGACATAGAACATAGATGAACAAAGACTAGGATGTGACTATTTCCCTTTTCTGCCTCTGATCCCCAAGATTGGCATCAGACCTCCTCTCTCACCAAAAATGTGTTTCGTGCAGAGCATGGGGCTACTTCGCCGGGTGGTGCCTTCTTTCCAGGGTTGCTCCCACACACATATACATACAATACTTGATTTTAGGAGGGGCTACTTAGCCCTTTTGCCTTTAATCTTCTAGGCTTTCATCTAAGTATATCTTCTGATCTTTGCTTATTGTTCATTTTTAAAAAGCTGGCTTTGGTTCATATGACAGTTCATTGACTGTTGGCTTTTCAACCTTGGCTACGTGGAAACAGTGTTGGATTCAGAATCAGAGGAGCTGGGTTCGCATTTTAGCTCTGTCATTCTCTGTGTGACCTTGGGCAAGTCACTTCTCTGGAGCTCAGTTCCTCAATTATACAATGGGCGTGGAGTGGGAGGGGTTTAACTAGATGGTCTCTGAGGTCACTTCTAACTCTAGATCTTGGGTCCATGGTCCTCGGACCATATGACTTCAAAGGTCCCTTCCATCTTTAAATCCATAATGTGAAGAAAGAATGTGTCAGTCCGTGAACGTTTATAAGACAATCCAGAGGCTCTGTACAATGGATGAAACTGTCATTCTACATAAGGAATATGGTAGCCATAGGTCATGTTCATCACAATAAGGGCCATTACATTTTAGGAAGGAAACTGATAACCTGAAGAATGTGCAGAAAGGGGAAGATATGAGTATTCGATGAACGGATGGGGGATGTTTAGTCTGAGGAAGAGAAAACTTGAAGGTGAGCATGATGGAGCATTCCTCATGGTCTGCTTAAACACTGGGGACACATTTAGGAACAATCAGTGAAAGTTATGAAGATAAAGGTTTAAACTATATGTTGGGGGTGGGGCTTCCTAACAGAGCTCTTCCAAAGTGGGAAAGACAATTTAGGAAGGAGATTCCCTCTTGTGGAAGGCTTGAATGAATGAATGAATGAATGAATGAAAGGATGGATAGATGGATGGATGGATGGATGATGGATGGATGGAGGAATGGACGGATGGATGGATGGATGAATGAATGAATGGATGAATAAATGGATGGATGGATGGATGAATGAATGGATGAATGAATGAACGAATGAATGAATGAATGAATGAATGAATGAATGAGCTTCTATCAAGTACCAACTCAACTACATGCTAAGTTCTGGGGATTCATACAAAAGCGAGCAAGATGGTCCCTGTCCTTGATGATCTTACCTTCTAGTGAGAAAATAACAGTAACTACTACCATTACTACTACTACCACTACCAGTACAAGGAGAAGGAGAAGGAGGAGGAGAGAAATGAGTATTTATTTCTATAGTATTTTGCATATATGATCTCATTTGAGCCTCTCTACAACCCTGGGAGGTAGACGCTATCATTATCTCATTTTTTAATTAGGAAATTGAGGCAAAGAGATATTAAGTGACTTGCTCAGGGTCTCACAGCCACTAAATATTTCTGGCAACATTAGAACTCAGACCTTCCTGACTCCGGGTCTGCTCTTCTCTCTCACAATACTCCTTGACTGCTTCCACATAATTCTGAGCTGGAAGGTGGTGAAAGAGGTGGGTTACTTGAGTGGTGTCATAGCTTGACAGTGTCTAGGTCATGTGGTAGCCTTGTTATTGGTGAGTTAAAGCAAAAATTCACCTGTCAGATCCCAGAGTACCAGAAGTAAACTCTTGACTTCCAAAAGGTAGGAAATAAGGAGGGTAACCAGTACTCATTCTGAAAGTATAGCACCCTGCCTGGGGATCAGCTCTTGCTCACTAAATGTTTTTTAGGCAGAGGTTGGGCACCCAGAGATGGGATGTGGTGCCAGGGATTCTAATTCAGGTCTTATTTGGGCTACTGAGCCTTTAAAGTTCCTCCTAACTCTGAGATTCTGTGAAGTCCATACCACCAAAGGCTAATGATGTAGGGTGGCACGCAATGCAACAGGGCCATGATTTTGAATGGAAATTCCACATTTTCCCTCTGTTTTGCCACAAGCCAGTGCCACCATTTGGTGTAAGATAAGATACTGTCATCCTGCCTGTGTCTGAACAGAGCCTTTCACCTGTGAACATTTACCTATTTCCCTCATTAATAAGTTTGGCCTGGGTGGCATGTGGGTCACATAAAGAAATCCCAAATCATATTTCTCCTGGGCTTTTTAACATGAAGCTGGTGTTCCTCCACCCCATTTACTCAGCAGCTGCTGAGTGTTGCATCCAATCAGGCAGGGTGTTGCATCCAATCCAGGCAGGTGTTGAATGATAGAGTCAATGTTCCTGGAAGGACAGGTACTATTCAGAGGAAGACCAGCAGAAAGCCGCTAGGGACACTGGACACTGGAATTCAGTGATGCTGCTGCCATCAGTAGTTAGCTTGACCTTGCTCTCCTTATGCATTTGTGCTCCAGGGGACATGCATAATGAAAACACATGGTCTTTCAGGGAGACCTAGTGGTCAGAGGTGTGGCATCTTTCTTGACACATTTTTATAATGCAAAGACCCAAAACCTAGGGGAAGAATCTCTGTTGCTTTTTAAGGCCAAGAATTATGATTGACTGAATTACTGCAACTTCCTCTTACTACTGGGCTCTTAAGAAGAGGGCATTCTTTCTGGTTTTTTTTTTCAAATTTCTAATTCATTTATTTTCAGTTTTCAACATTCACTTGCATAAGTTTTAAATTTTCTCCCTCTTCTTCCTCCCTCCTTCCCCAAGATGGCATGCAATCTGATATGACTCTATGAATACATTCCTATTAAGCACATTTTCACATTAGTCATGTTGCCTACAATTATAACAAACAGCAGAAACCATAAGAAGGAAAAACAAGACAAAACAAAACAAAAAAGAAATTAGTCTGCTTTGCTCTGCATTCTGGCTCCATAGTTCTTTCTCTGGATGTGTATCACATTTTCCATGATGAGATCTTTGGAAATGTTTGAGGTCCTTGCATTGCTGAGAAGGGCTAAGTCTGTCAAAATCAGTCATCACACACTGTGGCTATTACTGTATACAATGATCTCCTGTTTCTACTCACTTCACTCAGCATCAGTTCACAGAAGTCTTTCCAGGTTTTCCTGAAGTCTGCCAGTTCATCATTCCTTATAGCACAATAGTATTCCATTAAATTCATACACCACAACTTGTTCAGCCACTCCTCAATTGATGGGCATCCCCTCAATTTCCTGTTCTTGGCCACCACAAAAATAGCTGCTATAAATATTTTTATACATGTGGGTCCTTTTCCCACTTGAAGGCATTCTTTTACACGTACACACGCATACACGCACACACACATACATACATACATTTGTTCCTATCCCCTTTCTCCCAAACCTTCTGTGTTCACATATTTCCAAATTCAATTCAACAAACACTTATTAAATTTATCAAACAGCAGACATCTGTTAAACACCATCCATGTGCCAGGAACTGTGTTAAGTTCAGAAGATAGAAAGACAAATAGTCCATCCCCTCAAAAGGCTTACATTATTATTATTCATAATAATAAAATTACTTATTTGTTTCTAACACTCTTAAAATTTTGAGTTCCACATTCTTTCCCTTCTTCCAACCTCACTCCTACCCCTTGAGAAGGTCAGCAGTAAGATATCAATTATATGTGTATAGTCACGTAAAATATATCTTCATATTAGCCATGCTGCAAAAAAACAAAACAAAAAGCAAAAAAAAAAAAAAAAAGGATTGTACTTCAGTCTGTACTCAGAGTTCCTCAATTCTCTCCCTGGAGGTGGGTAGCATTTTTCATCATGAATCCTTTGGAATTATTGTGGGTCACTCTATTTATCAGAGTAGCTAAGTCTTTTGCAGTTGTTACATTGTAGCATTGTTACAATGTTGCTGTACCATGTATGATGTTCTCCTGGTCCTATTCATTTCACTTTGTATCAGTCCCCATAAAACTTTCCAGGTTTTTCTGAAGCCATCAGTCATCATTTCTTATAACACAACAGTATTCCATCATAATCATACACCACAGCTCATTCAACCATTCTGCAATTGATAGATATCTCCTTGATTTCCAATTCTTTGGCAACACACACACACAAACGCACGCACGCACAAACCCTACTATAAATATTTTTGTACATATAGGTCTTTTTCATTTTTCTTTTATTTCTTTGGGATAGACCTGGTAGTGATATTGTTGGGTTAAAGTGTATGTGTAGTTTTATAGCCCTTTGGGCATATTTCCAAATTGTTCTCCAGAATGGCTAGATCAGTTTACAACTCCACCAATAGTGCATTAGTATCTATTTTTCTGCATCCCCTAGGCATTTGTCATTCTCCTTTTCTGTCATGTTGACCAATCTGACAGTTGAGGTGGTATCTCAGAGTTATTTTATACTTCTCTAATAGTTCTTTAGAGTATTTTATATGATTATAGATAGTTTTTATTTATTCTTCTGAAAACTACCTATTCATATTTTTTCCATTTATCATTTGGAGAATAACTATTATTTTTGTCAAATTGACTCAGTTCCCTATATATTTGAGAAACTTGCTTTAAACACCCTCCCTCTCCCAGTTTCCTGCTTTCCTTTTAATTTTGGCTGCATTGACTTTGTTTGTACAAAATCCTTTTAATTTCACGTAATTAACATTATCCATGTTACTTCCTATAATCCTCTCTGTTTCTTTGGTCATCAAATTCTTTCCTTATCCATAGATCTGATAGGTAAAATTTTCCATGCTTCCCCAATTTGCTCACGATTTGTCTACATTGTATGCCCATTTTAACCTTATTTTGGTATCTGGTATGAGATGTTGAGGACCTTTCATTCTAATGGGGGAGATGGCATATACACAAATAAGAAATATATACCAAATGAACATAAGGGAATTTGGGGAAGAAGAACTAGCAGCCAGGGGGATCTGTAATGGCTTCCTCTAAAAAGTGGAGCTTAAGTGGAGTCTTAAGGGAAGCTAGAGATTCCAAGGAGCTAAGGTGAAGAGGAAGACAGCACTACAGGCATGGGCACAGCCTGGCAAAAGTGAGGAGATGGGATATGGATCATTTCACATGTAGGACAGAACAATGCAGCCAGTATGATTGGCTCACAGAGCACAAAGTCAGTGAGCAAGCCAATAACCATTTATTAAGTGCCTACTATGTATCAAGTACTGTGCTAAGGATCTGGGACATAAAGAAAGGCAAAGGTAGTCTCAGTTCTCAAAGAGCTCACAGTCTAGTAGATTTTGAGGGGAGGAATGTGTAAGACGACTAGAAAGATTAAAAGAGGATGGGTTGTGAAGAGCTTTAAAGGTCCAACAAGCAATCTCTCTGTCTCCTATCCTCTCCTCTCCTCCCCTCCCCTCCCTTCCCTTCTCCTCTCCTCTCCTCCACTTTCCTCTCCTCTCCTCTCCTCCCCTCCCCTCCCCTCCCCTTCCCTTTCCTCTCCTCTCTTCTCCTCTCCTCTCTTCTCCTCTCCTCTCCTCTCTTCTTCTCTCCTCTCTTCTTCTCTCCTCTCTTCTCTCTTCTCCCTCTCCCCTTTTCCCTCTCTCCCTCCCTCTCCCTCTCCCCCCTCCCTCCTCACTTTCCCTGATTTCTCTCCTCTGTAACATCAGAGTAATAATAGCACCAAACTCACAGCACAGGTGAATGAGCCATATTAGATAATATACATAAAGTGCTTTCCAAGTCTTGAAGCCTATACTAAAATACGAGCTATTATTACTACTGTATTATAATGAATCTCTTCAGTTGAATGGAAGTTCCTCAAGGGTCAGTGTGCATTTTGCACACACACCCCTTCAAGCCAGGAGAGAGAAAACACTCCAAGGAGAGAGAGAATTCTTTCAACAGGAGGTATCAGGGAAGGCTTTATGGAAGAGGTGGACACTGCTCTGAGCCTTGAAGGCAGAGAAAGCTCCCAAAAGGCAGAGCCAAGGAGGGGTGATGTTGCCCCTCCCTGACCAGCTCCTCCAGTTGGGTCCTTCTTCCTCATTCTATAGTGACTGATGACATCTCTAGATCCCAGCTGTCTTGTTGTGGCTTGATGTGTGAGCCTTCGCTTCAGGTTCATGAACGTGTAGAGAAGAATATAGGGAAACCAAAACTGTGATTACAGAAAAAAATTATGTGGACAAATTCATTCCAGGGCGCTGTGGTTCCAGGGTGCCATGGTTCTGGGGCACCATGGCAGAGCCAACTGCATTCAGCCAGCTACAAGTCTGGGAGCCCTCCTTCATCTTGGAGTACTCTTCATGGAACAGTAAGGTCAAGGATAGAGGCAAAGTCAGCAGGCCAGTCAGTGGAAAGAGAAGGCAGTTACAGAAAAGAAACAAGAACAGAGAACCAATAGGGTCTCTGCAAGCGTCTTCAAAAGAAGCAGAAGCCAAAAGACAGTGACCTGGAGCAAGGCAAGCAGTTCAGGTGAGGGATCAGACCCAAAAGAGAAAGATGCTGGCAAGAGGAACAGAAGGTGCCTGTACCCAAGCTGGAGCTAGCCCTCCAATTAAGGAAGCTAACTAGGGTAGCTAGGTGGTGAATGAAATGCATAGAAAGCTTATTTTGGAAGTGGGAGGGCAGCTGCGCTGATGTAATGGTATGCTCAGCTCCAGTGATCTAAGGAAGAATGTGAAATTATTCTGATACACACTCCAAAAGTGAAAAGATCTTTTGTGAATGACAATGATTTTGTGTTGCCCATCTTCTTGCGAGATTGTCTTATTGGAGAAGTGATTAAGAAAAGCAATTTCAAAAACAGAAATAAAATCGCCATTGCCACTTTGAATGGATTTCAATTTTAAAAGAAGGCTCCTTCATCCCTCCTGCCTCCTGTCTAAGACTGGGCTATTTAAAAACAAACAAACATGGAATTTTTAAACTGAAGAGGAATGATGAAATTGAGACTCAAGGCCCATATAATCAAATCCATTTTTCTTCTTTCCTGCCAATGGCTGAATTGAACCCAGATTACAGGAACGTATCTCAGACAGCAATAACGAGTCTCTTCATGCTGCCTTGGTTTACCTTTAGTCACTTGCATTTGCTTTTTTCTTTTTAAATGCTGTATTAAGCTCTTTTTCCACCTGCCTTAGTTCCTTCCCATGTTGTGGCCGGCTACAGACTTTCCCTTTCCCTTTGTTCCTTTGTCCATGATATTTGTCCTTTGTTTTCAAAGAAGACTAAGAACATCACAGTGCATGGGTGCTTAGAGCTCAGAGCTCTGTTCCCTTATTTTAGCAAACAAAACAACTTTTCTCTTTAACATAAAAAAATTGCTCCTCTGCTATGTGCTATTCCCCATTTTTGCTCTTAATGTTGACTAATGTCCCTCATACCGAGATGTTTATGTCCTTGAGTCATTTTCCACAAATCCCACAAGAATCAGAAAGTCCCTGGAGCACCATGCCTTACTGTCATATAGAATCTGAGATTGGAGGGGAACTCAGAGGTGATCCAGGGCGAGTGTTACCCAGAAGGAATCTGTCCTACGACATGCCAGACAAGCGAGCATCTAGCTGTATTGAAGGCTCTCTAGGAGGGGGATCTCCCCACTTGTGGTCAGTCCAGTTTGTCCTCTGTGTCCTCTGATGAGGCCACATGAGCTAGTCCTAAGCACCACGACTTAGGAAAGATAACAGACGTCTAGATTAGAGGTTCTTAACTTGGGGTCTTAATGTGGGATAAATTTCAAGACATCCATAAACTTGTATTTGGGGGTGGGGTTACACCTCCATTTTAACAGAATTTGTTTCTCTTTTTTATTTTGCACATTTAAAATTTCATTCTGAGTCAGGGTCCTTGGGTTTCACCAGACTGCAAAAGGGATCCATGATTCATATAGAGTTGAGTAGTTCTGGTCTAGAAGGGAGCTAATGAGTCTGGCCCAGGGCCTGGATCCCAAGCTGCAAGAGAATCAGCTTGAGGAACTAGGAATATCTTAGGTTAAGGAAGAAAAGGTTTTGGGGGAAGAAGAGGGGTGATCATCTTCTAGTATTGGGGATGATGCCATACAGATGCAGAAACCAGGCTTAGTTAGCTTAGCCCCAAGGCGAGGAGGCATGGATAGAAATTATAGAGGTGAGTGATGAAACCTGGCTTCTGGTCTTTGTTTTCAAATTCCCTGGATAAAGTGGGCAATACATCCTAGAGTCACAGACCTAGTGTTAAAAGGGGCCTCTGAGAACATCTAGTTCAATCTCTCTATTTTACAAACAAAGAAACTGAGCCCCCCAAAGACTTCTCTAAGGCCACTTAGATGATAAGTGTCATAAACAGGATTTGAATTCAGGTGCTCTGAGTCCAGAACCACTATGTTGTGGTACTTCCTGTACCCTGTCCCTTGGGCCACTTGCTTATAACCTGAGATAAGATCTCTCAGGTGACTGATCCCAGTGAATCCTTGCCCCCTCTTCCCATCCTCCCACACACACACACAACTCTACCCCTTGAGTTAAGCACCTTCTCTTGTGTGTAGCAAAAATGCACCAGTAATAAACCATTGTCTTCAGCACCTGGTAGCTGTTTCACATCTTCAGCAAAGGTCTCCTGAGTCTCCAAAGCAGAGATTAGGACATTTAAAAGCTCTTAGCCTTCCTTTGCTCTTGGCTAACCAAGCTCACTATAAGCCTGGCAATGAATGAATTGTACATCTCTTTGTTTGAGGACCGGCCTAGAAGAAGGTGGAAGAGACGTGTGCCCAGTCTGGCAGAGGCGACACATGATTTGGCTTAGAAGCACTTCCTTGTTTTAGGGTTATGATTGGTGGTTTGGTTTGGGTTGGGTTTTGTCCAAGTCTCTGATTTCATTGGTTTAAGGAGCTCCCACTTAGGAAAGGGGCTGTTGGGTGGCAAGGCTGATTCTTAGTCCTGGATAGTTGCCCGGGGCGCTGAGGACATAAAAGGCTTGAACGAACCATAGCACTTTAGGGGTAGATGAAGGTCATCTGCCAGGACAGAAGAATGTGAGCTCCTCAACAGGCAGCATTTTCATATTTTGCTCCATACTATTCTCAGTGAACAGCACTGGGACCATTGGTTTAGGGAACTCATGGTGAGACCCTTGACCAAAGCAGAAGAGCAATTATAAGGCAGCTGGGAGAGTTGCCTAGGGCATAGAGAAATGAAGTGTTTGGCCAGAGGCCCCCAGCCCAGGATATGTCAGAGGGAGAACTCTAACCCAGAGCTCCCTGACTCCAAGGCAAACTTTCCATTCACAATTCTCTATGGTTCCCGCTTCCCCTCATCACAGGCCCTCCAGAAATGCTGGTTGGCTTCACATGAACTGAGAAGCAACTTGGTGTAGTGTTTACAGCCCTGGGCCATGGTAGAATGAGGAAGACCTAGGTCTGTTTCCTGCCCCCAGACACTTATTTTCTGCTCTTCTTGGAGCTTCTCCTTCCATCATACCTTCCCTCCCTGTTTTCCCACATACCCCACCCCTCCACTTTTCAGCTTCCTCTCATGCCTCGTTTTCCCCATTAGACTGAAGCTCCTTGAAGGGACTGTCTTTTTTTTTATTTTCAGCACGGTGCCTGGCATATATAAATGTTTATTAACCCACTCACTGTGTGACCCTGGACAAATCACTCCCAGCAGTGGAGTGATTGGTTTGGACCAGATGACCTCTGAGATTGCTTCCAGCCCTAAATCTACAACCCCATGACTTGAATTTCTAGGGCACAGAGGGGAAGCTCTGCCTTAGGGACCAGGTTCTTAAAATCAGAGATTTTAGAAGAATGAAAGGAAGGAAATCCAAGTCTTTTCTTCACAAAACTTTCCCCTCCCCATAAAGGACTTTGCCTCTTTCCTCACAGTCCTCTCTAGTTTTGTTTTGTTTTGTTTTAATTTTACATTCTTTTATATTACTGAAGCCCTAAATGGAAAAGGCCTCCTCACAAGGGCCTGGATTATGCCAAAGAGAGGAAGGATAATTTCCCATGTCTCTTGTATTGCTTTCCTAGTTATAGACCCTGAAATCATATAAACATATTATAATCACAGCAAATCAAGATGCTCCATTAAGCTCCTACTATGTACCGCCAGGCACTGTGCTAAACACTTGGAGATACAGAGAAAGGCCAAAAGCCATCCCTGCCCTTCACAACCTCACAGTCCAGTGGCGAAGGTAACCTACTACCTGTGCACATACAGGATCACAAAGAAAGCCAATCCTAATGAAATGCAATGGTTAAAATATTTTTTAAAAAACAAGCTCATGGACCTGGCGTTAAGAATCCCTGGACTAGCTGATCCTGTTCCAAAAGTCTATGATTCTATAACACATCAGGGATTTGCTAAATCCTAATCCTTTCCTTGAGTGAAAATCTTGCTTGCAGATTTAAGAAGCACAACCCCCCCCCCGCACCCCCCCCCGTCCCATTCCATAAGGGAATTCACTGCTAAGTGGAAGGAGGAAAGCACTGAGCCTGAGGAGTCCTGCTCACCACGTCCCTGGAGGGAGCCACCTTTTGGCCCACCCACCGGCCACTCCAACCTTTTGTTCCAGCATCCACTTGGCAGGAGGTAGAACCAGCGGATGCACCTATAGCTTCCTGGCTCATGGATAAGAACGTCCTGTTGGATGGACTGGAAAACCTGCCCCAAAGATGGCGTTGATCTTTTCCTTGTCCCACAGACCTTGTCTCCCTATCTCCCCTAAAAGGAACAGAAGCCTTCGAGGAAGTACAAAGGCAGATGGGTCCCTGAAATTTAAAATTCATATGACTGCCCCCAAAAGAATCAAGAGATGTTCTAGGAAATATAAGCACAGAAATAGATGATGGGAACCACAGCTAAATGAAAAGACCTTTAAGAATTGGCAAAGAGCTCACATGAGGGTGGACCAAGAGTGGTTCGTTGTTCTTTTTTTAATGTCCACTGGGTACATTTCACTACTGTGAATTAAAGGAATCCCTGAAAGAAAGCTTTGACTTAGTAACATAAAAGCCCATTCTTTAAAAAACAAAATCATTGTTATCATTGTTAACTTGACAAACATCAACAAATCTCAACCTTTTTCCATGCAAATAACAGAAAAATAGGGCTACACATGACATTGTGACTCTCCACTGTGAACAGATGAATATTTCTAATTCAGCACGGTAGCTTCCGCACCACCTTGCTTGTCTGCATCCCCTCAAGAACTTTCCTCTTCTCTCTGCAGTATGTTTTTAGTGATTCATTGATGCTTTTTCTTCTTGAATATCACTATTGTTATCTCCCATATGTCAACTTTGCCTCCACTAAAAATAAAAATGAGAGCTCTTCTTGCAATAAGTGAATGTAGTCATTGAAACAAGTCCCCCCACTGGCCATAGAGATCAATGAGAGTCTTTCAGTGTACTTTGAGCACATCAGCTCTCTCTTGGAGGTGGGTAGCATCCTTCCTCCTCAATCTTACCACCATCATCCATCATTCTCATCTTCTTTTTTAAAGACTGACTCTCCCTGTCTGACCCAGATTGGAAGTACAGGGATCACTCATAGCTTTATCCCTCTACTGATGGACATAGGAGGTTTGATCTTCTCCATTTCTGATCTGGGCAGTTCAACATGACACCTGGATCAGACAGAATTGCCCTGTTTCATACCATAATCACCCACCTCCGTAAAGAAGGGAGGAAGATTCATCTCCTGATGTCTTTGGAGGGGTGGGAGTGTGGGGGATGGCAAATCTGGTCATTATCATAGCATAGGAACTGATCTCTTTCTTTTGTCCTCTCCATTGACATTGCTGTATTGTGTTATTGTGTATATTGTCTCCCTGGTACTACTGACTTCCCTCATCATCTGTTCAAATTATTCTTCCATTGCCTCTGAATTTCTCACATTCATTGTTTCTGGCAGAGCAGCAATAATCCATTACCACAATTGGTTCAACCATTCCCCCACCTAATGATGATCTACTCTGTTCCCAGTTCTTCACTAAATGTAGACTTATTGAAAACGTTATAATTCACTGCTCAGGAATTTTGATGGTCATGGATGCTTTGTGTAATATGCTAGTGTATCCAGTCTCTTCTGGTCCTAGGAGGCATGTGTCACTCAGACCTAAGATATTATTGGAAAGCAAACAATATGACTGCAGCCCCTCCGAGTCCCTCTCCATTATCCTTGGTTAGTAATGATGTTGGATTCCACTGTGGGCCTGTCCAGCCCTAGCATATGACATCACCCTGGTGGCTGTGAGTACTATGAGGGTGGTTCATTTCCTGCCCTATGGTGGACACTCTCTTGCCCCCAAAGTCATGCACTTATTCCTTAAAGACATTTTCCAACTATATCTTCCCTCTCCTCTTCCTTTAGAGACAGCAGTTTATCTCACTGCCCTTTAGGTGAAAATGTCCTCCACATCATACTGCCCTCAATTGGATGGACAGAGTACACCAACAGGATGTAGTGTACTATTACTAAGTACTAATAAGTACTAATACTAAGCAGTATTTCTGGTGCTATATGGTCTCTCAGAAAGTGTCAAAGAACCACAGGATTCAGTAAGAGACCTTGGAGCCCACGTAGTCCATCCAATTCCTCCTCCTACCACAATCACAATGAAGTATTATCAACCTTTTAAATGTGGGGAAATTTGTAACTTCTTGAGGTAGCCCTTTCCAATCTTGGGCAGTTCCAAAATTAAGAAAGCTGATTGACAAATCTCCTGAGGTGCCTTTATGTGGCAGAGCTCAGGTCTGGCTGGCTGCCTGAAACCATTCAGGAAACTGGCAACTCAGTCAATAAGATCTTCTCAAGGCATGTCAGTAGTGAGCCCCAAGATTTGGGTTCAAGATTTCCTGTCTTACTGTGTAGCTAATCTATTTCCCTTGAATTTTTTTTAATTGGACCCACCTCAATCAGAATTGTATCCACTAATCATGAATGGGTGAGAGGAGTATACTTGCTGAGAGATCTTATATTCACAAAGGCACTGGGCACGTCACTGACATGGTAGACTGGAAGGACTATAGACCAGAGGAAAAATATGGAGACTTTTGCACAATTTATATACCCTGAAATGAGAGAAAGACTTCTTCCAATGATAGCCCACTAAGCCCAGAGCCTTGAGCTCCAGAGAAACTTCTAGAAGGAGGGAGAGTGTTTGAACCCCCAGTTGTATTGCTATATTGCTTCTGCTGTTTTGGGGATGGGGAGGTTGGGAGTTGCTAATACACCACAACTCTAGACTGATGTACTCATAGTCTTCATGTGAAGAAAACTGATTCCTTGCACTTCATCCTCTGTGGGATTTTCCTGGACTCACTCCATGTTCCCTTTGTCCTTTGGGCACTTTGCTCTTAAACTCAAATCTTACTTTCCTCCCTTATCCCATAGATCAATTACTTTATAGACTTATGGCTTTGATTTGAGAATTAAGTTATACGTTGTGGTTTGGCCTTGGGACCATTGAAGGAAAGAGGGATAGCTAGTGTGGTATAATGACCAAAGTGTTGGTGTTCAAGTCAGGAAGACCTGAGCTAAAATCCAGTCTCTGTCACTAACTGTGTAACCATGGGCAAGTCCCAGCTTCTCCGGACTCCTGTTTCCTTATTTGTAAACCTGGAAAATAATACCCAACATATTTACCTCGTAGGATTTTTGTGAGGCTCAAATGAGTCTTGGCAAGCACAAATGTACAATACAAATATCATTTGTTACTTTTAATCACTCTGTTGGATTCCTGGGATAGGATAATGTTGAGCTCACAGGTCCCAAGCTCTCAAAGCTTATGCCACCTGCTGAGCTGGTAAGTGTTGCTCACCTCCTCTTGATCACACTTGAATCTCAAATACAAGCTGCTCCCCTCCTCCCTGCTCTCCATCTAAGGGGGAGGGACATGACACCACCAAGTAATGAAAGCACTTTTTAAAAATGAGTTTTAATTTCTTCCAAAGTCAAAAGGGAGTTTCCCCTACCAGTAAGACTTCTTGAGGTTTTCCTGTGGCTGGTTGTGTGTTCACCCATCCTGTGAGATCTGCTTTTGTACATAGATGCTTCCATGAAGGTCTGAAGTGCTCTTTTGCATTTTAAAAACAGAATCAGACTTATCAAGTACAGTGACAGATATTTCCTTTCCCCTGTTATGTTAGTTCATTTATTACATTCTTTTTGTTATTTGTTTTTGGAGTTAGTCAAATTTGTTTTATTTTAATGACTTCCTTCGGAAAGACTTCCAAGGACAACATCTCATGTTAAGCTGCATTAATGGAATTAAGGGTCCAGATGACTGCCCGTTGTCTGGACTATGGTAAGTAACTGGAGGGACAATCCACAGAGAAGGTACCTATTACTGTATATACCTTAGTCAGAAAGTACAAAATGGAGCAAAAGCAGGTCCAGCATTGACCTTGAGGCCAGTGGCATAGAGGGCTTATGGGAAGCAGTGTCATACCTTAGTGATGCTTAGCCTTCCTTGAAACCACAGCCTATGTGTGTATATATGTGTGTGTGTATGTGTAGGTATATATACATATACACACATATATGTATTTATTTTCTTTCCCTCTTTTCCCATCCATTGGGGGAAAAAAATAAAGAAAAAACCCTCGGAACATATGTAAAGTTAAACAAATGCCTACATTGACCACAACCAAGAAATGTTTCTCCTGAATCTCACATCTGTCGCTTGTCTGTCATGAGGAGGGTAGCGGGTTATCCATCCCCTAAAATGGTGACTGGTCACTGCTTTGATCATAGTTCTTATGGATTCCAAAGTCATTTATCTTTCCATTGTTATTGTTATTGTATCAGTGGTTCTGGATCTGCTCACTTTGCACCAGTTCATGAAGGTCATTTTAGTTTTTTCTGAAAGCATGCCTATAATCATTTCATTCATATGTCATAATCTCTTTAGCCATTCCCCAATTAATAGACACCCCTTTTTAGTTTCTAAGGTTCTTCCACCACAAAAAGAACGACTATAAATATTTTTGTATCTATGAAAAAGCCTATCTTGGAAGACCAGTATTCTTCCTGTGGTGCGCTATGTCTGCAAGTCATGGAATGCCACAGTCTGTGAACAATCACCCAGAGGCCAAGGAGAAGCGTGTCATGGGTGTGAATAAGTTGGGACACCTTAAAAACAAGTAGTTACACGAGAAAAGCAGCCTAAGGGATGTCAACAGAGAAATGTCTGATTAGGGAAACAAACAAACAAAATAGGCCAGTCACCCCCTCAATGGTGGCACAAGAGAGAGAAAAGTAATGGTTAGCCCTTATGCACCACTTTTAGATTCACAGTGTCCAAGTGATCAGTGAATCACTCAGCATTTATTAAGTACCAACTGCACCAGGAACTGGAAATACAGAGACAAAAATGAAAGGATCCCTTCCTTTAGGGAGCTCACAATCTATGAAGAGAAACAACATGTAATGCTTAGAGGAAAATATACAAAATAAATTCAAGATAATTTTGGTAGAAAGGGGGAGAAAGAATGCCCCCAGCCCTTCAGTGTCCCTCCAGCGAGAAACTTATTGAAAAACATAAACAAAAGTTCAGATATATAGGATAGGAAGGCATGAGCTTTGATTTGTAATATCGTTGAGTTGTTTCAGTCATATCCAACACTACATGGTCTTTTGGGGTTTTTTTTTGACACAGATACTGGAGAAGTTTGCCATTTCCCTCTTCAACTAATTTTACAGATAAAGAAACTGAGGCAAATAGTCTTAAATGGTTTGCCCAGGGTCATACAGCTAATTGTCTGAAGCTGGATTTGAACTCAGGAAGTTGAGTCTTCCTGACTTCAAGACCAGCACTCTATCCACTGCAGCACCACCTAGCTGCCCCAATCTGTAACATTAGAGAGGGTATTCATAGCCATAAGATCCCAGATTCATGGGTATATTTCTGATATAGTCTTTATTTTTTATTACTATGACTTGAAAAATGTCAGCAGCATGAACATTTCCATACACAAAGAAGAATAGGAAAAGGGCTTGTACATGACACCATGACTACACTCATAGATCACCGATCACATTGGTAAAAGCATCCTCTCCAAAAGTGCAGATTGCCTCCCATCCATACCTGTTGAACTAGGCTTTTTTTCATATCCTTTAGTACAGCTTGGTTTATAATCATAATTATTATTATTATTATTTAAAATGACAACAACAATAGCTTACATTTACATAGCACTTTAATGTATTCCAAGTGCTTTACAAATATATTATTTTATAGTTTTAAAAGTAAATATTATATTTAACTTGATTATTCCAACACTTCCCTGCTTATTTTCCCTTCTGAATTTCCTTCTCTCTTTTTTAAAAAAATATATTTTTAAATGTTTCATTAATGGTCTTTCTTTTGTTTTTTAATCACCTCACCACTCCCACTCATTACTCATAATAAAAAAAATTTTAAACCCTTCCCCCCTTGTAACAAATCAGTGTCATCAATCCACATCTTGACAATATCTGAGAATGCGTGTCTCATTCTGCAGTCTGGTGAGTTATCTTTCTGCCAGGAGGCAGCTAGCATATCATCAATCTTCTACTATCATAATTGGTCATTGCAATGATCCGAGTTTGTAAGTCTTTCTTTTATAAGGTTGTAGTCTTTGTGTAAATAGTTCTGCAAGTCCTGCCCACATTTTTCTGCATCAGTTTATAGAAGTCCTCCCAAGTTTTTCTGATGCCATTCCACTTTGTCATTTCTTGTGACACAATAACATCTCATTATATGGTTGGGGTGTGTTTCAATGGAGACAGTAAGCAAACTGCCTTCTCATCACCCTGGAGAGATCAATAAGGCTTCAAGGGAAAGTTCTGAAAAAAAAAAGGAAGTAGTAGATTTTGGGTGAAAAATAAACAATAATGTTTAGGTTTTGCAAGTTTTCATTCAATGCTCAATCCCTGGATCACCAGTGAGATAATTTACCATTCTATCACTTCCTTTTCGCTCATCCTCAAGATGGAACCAAAATTTTTAATTTGAAGTAAAATCCTAGTATTTTCCCTCAAAATTTAATTGACTCAATATTCATAAGTCTAAGCTCCAATCAAAAGCATCCCCACTCTACTTAATGAATGCTGAGGGAAAGTCAGTGCTCTAGCTGGTGTGTGTAAAAGGCTTTAAAATTCCTGTTTTTTTTTCCTTTTTAATGAATTCTAGTAAATGAAAACTTAACATTTACCAGCTGCTGAGAGATTAGAAAAGCTTTCTTTTTCAATAATAGGAAACTTTGTTTACAGAGGACTCAGCAATCTTCATTAAATTACCTTTCGTTGAACATGAAAGAGTCTACATTTACCTTTATGGGAATAATCTTACACACACACACACACACACACACACACACACAAAATGAACTTTTACAGATTAATCTCTCTAAATATAGGTTTCATTTAACAGCAGAAGCAGCTATGTGACAAAGGGGATATAGCATTGACTCTAGAATCAATAAGAACTAAGTTCAAATTTGCCTTGACATTTACTAGCTGAGTGACCCCAGGCAAATCACACTGTCTGCCTCAGTTTTCTCATCTGTAAAGTAGGAATAATAATAGCACTTTCCAGAGTTGTTGTGAGACTTAAATGAGATATTTGTAAATCGCTTTGCAAACTTTAAAGCACTTTATAAATGCTTCTCCTCCTCCTCCTCCTCCTCCTCCTCCTCTTCCTCCTCTTCCTCTTCCCCTTCTTCCTCCTCCTCCTCTCGTCCTCCTCTTCCTCTCATTCTCCACCCATCTCCTCTCTAATTCATCTTCCACACAGCAGCCAAAATATCTTAAGACACAGATCTGACCATGTCCCTTCTTCAGTGACTGCCTGTGCCTCCCCTTTATCAAATGCAACCTCTTCAGCCAGACATTTAAGAATCTGTACAATCTGATTCTAAATGACCTTTCCAGACTCACTTCATATTATTCTCGTTCACATTCCACGTACATTCCAGTCAAACTCATCTGCTACAGTGACAAACTATTTCCCACCTGCTCCCGTTGCCCAGAATTCACATGCGTTCACCTCTTCGAACCCTTGAAGCCACAGTTCAGGTTTCATTTCTCTTGGTAAGCATTTCCTTTCATTTGTGTCTTCTTTATCCTCAGATAACCTTCTACACCTTCACACCCCCACACATACAAACAACAAGCTCCTTGAAGGCAGACACTCTCATTTTTTTCCATTATCTTAACAGCTCCTCATTATATTATCAACTTCCCAGATCACTCAAACCCACCCACACTGATCTATCTCTTTCCTCAGTTCACCCAGGACTTTATCTGCCTTCTTAGATTTTTCTTGAATGGTTTCCTGTAGCAAAGCATTGTTTACTGAAATTTCTTTGTGAGCTCTTCAAACTTTTTTTCATTCTTTGATGGCATTTCAGGCCAATGTCAGGCATTCATTCATTTATTCATTTAAGAATCATCTACTAAGTGTCTACTGTCTTTCCAGCATTGTCTTAAGTGCTGGGATACAAAGAAAAAAAAATGGTCACAAGTGAAACCTGTTTGTGTATGTATGTATTTATTTACATATATACATGTGTATGGTTATATGGGATGAATCTAATATGATGAAAATTGATAGTTAACAAGCATGTTAAAAGGTTTACTATCATGCTGAGCATTGTGGATACAAAGATGCAAAAAAAAAATGACAAAAAAAAAACCAGTCCCTTTCCTCAGGGATCTCACAGTCTAGTGGTAAAGATACATAACTATGTACATACAGTGTAATTGAAAGGTAATGTTAGGGGAATGCTCTCTGGGCCTGGACTAGGGAAAGCTTCTGTCAAAAGATGGGATTGTATCTGGGGCTTGAAGAAAGCCAGGGAAGATGGGCATGGGAGGTGAGGAGGGAGAGAATTCCAGGAATGAGGAACAGCAAGGGCACATGCACAGTCAGGAGATGGAGTGTTGTATGTGAGGGACAAGTACAACATAAAGCCAGGGTCTTTCCACTTGGGGTCAGAAAGTCAATTTTACAAATACAGGGTAGACAAGATGTGGCTGACCAGCAGTTCTTATGAAAAAAAAAAGACCTGGGGTTTTTAATGACCAGGCAGCTCAATGTGAATCAATTACATGACATTGGCCTCAAAATTATCTGCTTTCCCTTCAGCTCCTGGCCTCCACTCAAAATATCTTCAAATCTTTCCTCATGTCAAAAAAAACCAGTGTCTGCGGACCTGGTTTCTGCCCCTACACACCTCCTCTTGGCTCATTAATAACACCTACTGTGGTGTGTTGAGCATAGTAGGCTCACAATAAATGCTTGTCAATTGTATAATGAACTAAGGAAAAGCAACCAATAGTCTTCAAGATCTCTTTGTCATCTTTTATATTGGAACAAAGAAGAAAACAAAAGGGGACAGAACTGGTTTAAGTTTTATGACTCATTTAATAAATTGATCAGCAAGTGTTTTAAAGTTTCTATGATGTATCTAGCACTACAGTAGGTACTAACAACACAAAAGACAAAAAAAGAATTGTTGTCCCTGCCCTCAAGTAACTTATACTCTAAAAGCACCCCTACATGCAAAGTAAATACACTGTAATTTTCAGAGGGGGCACTTGAGGAATTAGGAAAAGTTTCATGGAAGAGGTAGTCTTGGGATTTGATGAAGCACAGGTGAGGAGGGAATGCATTCCAGACACAGGCAAGAGCCTATGCAAAGGAGTGGAGATGGGAAATTGAATATGATGAAGGTCAGTTTGACTGGACCATAGTGTTGGGGAGGGGAGGGTTGCATATGTAATATGTCAGAAAAGGCAGGCTAGAGCCAGTTGGTAAAGGAAGGGCTTTAAATTTAGAAGGATGATGCCGGTATTCCTTTAGTTGAAATCATTTGAAATTCAAAGTATTGACCATAACAAAATGGTCGTCTTTTCCACAAATTCACTGGGAGGGGAAGTCATGCTCATTTGTGGAGGGTGGGAAGAAGTACCTTGATTAAATTCAACAGTCACTTATTGAATGTCTTATGTGCGCAAAACAAAGGCTAACATTCTAAAAACACTGACCAAGCTACTTACCTCCTTAACTTCTGTAAGATATGTGCAAATATCTGAAGCTGATGGTTTTTCTCTGAATTTCCATGATACCTTATTGTCACAGACATCTCTTTTAGTGGGGAATAAAAAATGACAGGTCCATCAGAGGATGACAGAACCTTAAAAATCAATTGGGTGATCCAAATGAAAGAGGTTGAAATGAAAAAGAAAGTTTGAAAAAGAGTTTCAAATGAGAAAGAGTTCCCCACTCAAAGGCTCCCTCACCAGCAACAGCACCACCACCACCCTCCCCAAGCTCTAGTAAGACATTTGGGGGAGGGGTGGGGAGAGAGAGAGAGAGAGAGAGAGAAATCAGGTGATGAAGTAAATGCCTCTTTAGAGATTGAAACATCCGTCTGTCAATGATGCTGTTTAGATCTCTCCCCTTCTCCAAATGATGCTGAGCAAACAAGCATCAGTACTTTGGATATGCAAGGTCGTAAATCTGTCTTGAGGCTCAGTAGTTTTCCCTTATAATATGCACAGGAAAATGATCACATATTTGCAAATGCCTAGATGATGAGTGAGTACTTTGGCTGTCTCTGGGAAACAGGGTTTCCCTTCAAGATTTTGTAAAGTTGAGACATTCATCTTCAGTCTTCAGCCCCTTCTTTCTGTGGTGGTTTCCTTCTACCAAGGTAATCCCCATCCCACTTTCTGGCGGGCATGAATCAAGCATTAGTGATGGAGACGTTTCTAGTGAGATCAGAGGAGACTACTGTGGATTTTAATTCGGTTGACCTGGGTTCAAATCTCATCCTTCACATTGCGGCCATATCTGATCGCCCACATCTTTGGCCCCATCTGTGACCTTGGTCAAGTAACTTACCTATTCTGAACCTCAATTTCCTTGGCTATAAAATAAGGATATTGGACTCGGTGACCTCTAAGGTCCTTCTGAGTCTAAATTTCTGCTCCTATAACATAACTGAATGTGACTATGCAATAAGAAAAGCTGAATACTCTGGAATGCAGGGAAATGTGGGGAGACTTGTCCAAAGGGATACAGAGTGAGGAAAGGAAAGTCAGGAGAGCAATGGAATCCATGTGATACAGAAAAAAAAGCCCTGACTCTGGAGTCCCAAAACCTGGGTTCAAAACCTCTCTGCACCTGTGTAGAACCTGTGAGACCTTAGGAAAGGAATGTAACCTCTTAGGGCTTCAGGTTCCTCTTCTGTAGAATAAGAGGATTGAACAAGTCAAGACCCCTCCCAGTCTGGGAGCCTGTTATGCTGTGCCAGTCTTGGCAATGATGGCTGTCATGTAAACCCTAACTCTAAAAAGCAGTTGAACTCCAATGAATTATACCAGTCTCAGTCCTGTAAAACCCATAAGGAAACATGCCTTCTTCCTCTCAGTGGTGGTGGTGGGGACACAGAATGTGGTATACAGAGTCAAGTGTGGTTGCTGTATCAGATGGCTTTGTTTAGATGCTTTTTCTTTGTTGCTAAGAAGGCTTTCCATTGTAGGAGTGGGTTGAAGAGAAGGACCATGGTCTAAAACAAAAGGTGACAATAATGAAAAGGGTTTTAAAAAATAAAATATTACAATGAAAAATAAGGTGAAGTAAAATGAGTGGAATACTGATCAACACGGGCAAAAACCTTGTTACTGTGTTTTGTTATAAATCTGTCAGATAAAAAGTGAAAGAAATATTTACATTTTACTTATGCTTGAATAATTTGTATTTTATTCTGTAAAATCAGGTTAACAATTGAATGTAATGACCCTTTTTTTAACTGTTGAAATGAAGAGGGCATTTCCTTGAAATTATTCTAGTCTAATTTTTAAAAGACAAATAACTCCTTTTTGGGGTAGGGGAGTGACTTTGATCAACCCTGTTTGGAGGTAGGGGTATGGGGCTCCTTAGATCCCTAGGCAGCTTCCCAGCATCCTGATTCTGCATCTATATGCTGCTCAGGTTGACAGTTAGGTGCTGCATTAGATAGAGTGCCAGTACTGGAATTAGCAAGCCTCTTTTTTGTGAGTCTGACCTCAGACACTCACTAATTGTATGACCCTGGGCAAGTCACTTAGCCCTGTTGCTTCAATTTGAGATGGAAAAGGAAATGGCAAACCACTCCAGTATCTCTTTCAAGAAAACCCCAAAGAGGGGTGCAGAGAGTTGGACACAAATGAAAAATGACTCAAAAACAAAACTGCTCAGGTTATTTTCTCATTCTTTCTGCAGTCAGCTGTAGAAAAAGTCCACAGATCCTTAATGTGATCAAGTTGCCATCAGAATTCTTGCCTTGTTTACTTCAATGGTATTTTAATCTCCATGATTTGAATTCCAATGCATTATTAATGGATATCTCTCTCTCTCTCTCTCTCTCTCTCTCTCTCTCACTCACTCTCTCTCTCTCCCTCCCTCCCTCCCTCAATATAGGTGGAGAACAGACCAAAATATTATGGAAGAGAGTATGTATTATACGGTTCTTTATTTTAATCATTTAAAATGTAATCAGTATGTCATACCATATGTTCTTAAGTATTAAATATTAAAATATTCTAGAATTTATGGGTTCTTTTCAAAATAGCCATACTATAAGAATCTAACAATCAAGAGTAAAGGTAATCAGACTTCTTTGTACTAAATTTTCTTTATGGCATTCAGGTGCTGGCTTTCTATTAATGTTGGAAGGGGAAATGCCTAATGTCAGGTTATTTTCAAAATGGGCAGTGATTGAGTACTGTTGCCATCTGGACTTTAATATGGCCCCTGTAACATAAGTGATAGTTGATATCAGTCCTTTATTTCATTTTCACTGAAATTTAATGTGAAGCTCTGGATTGTCTAACATTCTGAGTGCAGTTAAAATGACAAAGATCCCACCTCTGACACTTGCTATCTGTATGACTTTGCCGATCACTTCACAGGCTTAAGCTTGTTTCCTCTTGGGGGAGACATGAAAGAGACTTTTGCAAAGGGATGGAGAGTCAGGAGAACAATGGGAATCCGCCTGATCCGAGGAAAAGTGCTCTGACTCTGGAGTCCCGGGACCTGGGTTCAAAACTTGTCTATCCACCTGCATAGGACCTATGTGACCTTAGGAAGGAAATGTAATCTCCCATGGCTTCAGCTTCCTCTTCTGTAAAATGAGAGTGAAGGACAAGATGGCATCTGAGATCCCTTCCAGCCCCGAATCTGTGATCCCATGCATGATCCATTCAGCCGATGGAAGATTGGATGAAAATCAAAAAGAGCCTTGTCATTACCATGTAATTGTGTAAGACCCAAAACAAGGTTCCTCTTGGCTTGCCTTAATAAGCTTATTTTCCTTTCCCTCCTTTCTTTTCCCATTCAGCATCTCCATTTGCTTCCCCAGCAACAGCAGCCTGCAGGTGTTCAACAATCTTGCAGCTTGTCCTTGAAGATGCTTAAGGAGGGGGACGTCCCTGCCTTCCAGGAAAGCTCATTCCCTGTCTTATAGTTCTGATTGCAAGGAAGTGGTTCCCTGACATTTCAGCTGGTACCTGCTAAAATAGACACTGGGTGTTTGCCTTCAGAGTTTTGATTTTGGTTTTGAATAGATGTCTTTTTTTTTACATCACCCTAATTTTCCTCAGTATCCTTGCTCTTCCTTCCCCATCCCTGGCATCCCATGTAACAAATACTACCTTTCTAAAGATGAGAGAGACAGAGACAGAAACATGGGGGGTGGGGAAAGGGAGAGAAAGAAAGAGGGAGAGAGAGGGAGGGAGACACGGAGACAGAGTGAGGAGGAGGAGGAGGAAAAAGTCAAAGTCTAAAAATATGTACAATGTACATTACTTATGGACCCCCATTTCTGTAAAGGGGAGGGATAAAGGTCTCTCCTCATACCTCTTCTTTGAAGCCATGTTCTTTATAATTGCACAGCTTTCTCTTTGGTTTTTATGTGGTATTGTTCTCTCTGTTTACATTGTCATAATCACTGTGCATAATTTTTTCTTAGCTCCACTGACTTCATTCAGCATCATTTCATGTAGATCTTTCCATGTTTCTCTGTATTCATTCCATTTATCATTTCCTGTAACACAATAATATTCCATTCGGGGATTCATGTACTTAGCCATTACTGAATCAATGGGCATCTATTTTGTTTGTTTCTGATTCTCTCCACTTACAAAAAGAGAGGAAATCAAATAGTAGTCAGGAGTCTTCATGGCCCTGGGCTCAGGGCTCAAGACCAGCATTCGAACCCAAGCCGTCTGAGGCTGTGGCTGAATTCTGCAAGGCCACACAAGTGAGGTTTAAGGAATGTAAGTGCTCAACTTAGAGCCGCTGTACGCTACTAAAAATATTTTGGTATCCGCGGGGATCTTCTTCTCATCACGGACTTCCACGAGGCAGAAGGCCAGTGATGGAGTCTCCGGGTCAAAGGACATGGACATTTTCTTCACTCTATTTGTATAATTCCAAATAGCTTTCTGAAATGGTTATACTGATTCACAACTCCACCAACAATGCAGCAGTGTGCCTCACCCCACAACCCCTCCAACGCTGACCAGTCCCATTTTTTGTCATCTTTGCCAGTTTTCAGGAGACAAGGTGAATTCTTAGCGTTCTTTTGATTTGCATTTCTCTTTTGGTGATTTGGCTCATTCTTCTACGTGACTGTGAACCATTTGCAATTCTGCTTTTGAGGTCTGTTTGTTCCTATTCTTTAAATATTCTTTGGAGAAGGTTTTCATTTCATACACACTCATACATATGCAGACATTATATACAGCTATATCCCAATTAGTATGAATAGGAAATCCCACCAAGTGGTCAAATGTATTTAAATTTTCATTATTTGAAGTTATAATTATGTAGTCCCAATCCGATGGAAATATGTAGTGCGTATTCAAATGAAGCAACCGCTTCACAGGGTGTGTGTGTGTGTGTGTGTGTGTGCGAGCGTGTGTGTGTACATGCATACATGCACATACATAGATATGAATGGTCTTCTCTATATACACATATATATGAAATCTCTTCATTGTTTCTATTTCTTGAATATCAAACCCTTGTCAAAGAAATTTGGTACATAAATTCCTCTTTTCCCACTTCTTCCCCCATGCATTAACTTTGTGCAGGAGCTTTTTGGTTTCATTGTCTGCCTCTATGTTGCCCCCAGGGTGGCCCACTGGATAGGGCTTTGGAATCAGAGATGCCTAGATTCAATTCCTCTCCTCAGACACTTATTGGCTGTGACCTTGAGCAAGTCACTTAATTTCTGATCCTTGGTTTCCTCAGCTATGAAATGGGTGTAATGGCAGCCCCTAGGCTGCAGAGTAGTGAGGAGGAAGTGAGATGATTTATGTAAAGCATTTTGCAATCCTTAAAGAGCTATAAAAATGCTAGTTATTATGATTTTCAATGCTAATAATTTACTTCTAGCTATTATTATCAATACTAATGGCTCCTCCCTCACTAGGTTGTTGTGAGGATGGAATGAGATTAAATCATAGGTTTAGAGTTGGAATGGGACCTTTGGGGATGTTAGGAACAACCCCCTTATTTTTGAAAGATAAAGAAGCTGTTCCCAAGATATTAAATGACTTGGTCACAGTCAAGCAGCTAAGAGTCTGAGGCAAGATTTGAACTCAGGTCTCTCCTGTCTTCAAGTACATGTCCCTGTCCACTCTGCTACCCAGCTGCCTGGTAAGATAAGGCTCATAAGGGTTTTTGCAAACCTTAAAATACTGAATAAATGTAAGTGGTTGCTATGATTGTTTTGTGCCCCTCTCAGTCACAGTGGAGTGCTAGAACCACAGAGCCAGGCACAAGCTCCGCCAAGGAGTCAAAATTGTCCTTCATCACTTGCCCTCTTAGCTCCAGCTTTTGGGAATTAATGGGGGGATTTCTCTTCAAGTCCATCTTCATGGGCTTCTTTCCTTCCCTTCTCCTCTCAGCCAGTCAGGTATTCACAATTAATAGCCCACTTACCTTTCCTAACCCAGCAGCCTCTCTCTAATTAGGGCACTTAGATTTTTCTTAACCTTACTCATGTGGCCTTGGAGAATTCATCCACAGCCTCAAATGGCTTGGGTTTGAATGCTGGCCTTGAGCCCTGAGCCCTGGACCATGAAGCCTCCTGGCTTCTAGCCCAGAGCATCACAAGGGTGTTTTCTTCCCTTAAGATTCAACATGCAAGGCCATACACCCCACACACCAAGGTAAAGATTGTCCCTTCTCAGGAAGATTTGTCCTCATGGAAAGAAGACCTGTCCTCCATGCATTTCATCTTTATATCAGAGCTGCCTGTGGTACCTTAGAGTACCTTTAGGAGTCAGGAGGATGGGGGAGGGATACAGGGGCCCCACTCCTGCACCAGCATCCGAAGAGGCACTGTTGAATCATCAGATCTGGTAGTATACATCTCCAGGATTTCTCCATTTGAGTTCCATCTCCAGTTTGGTTATTTACCTGAAGGTATCTATCACAGAATCTAGGGACTCCAGAGGCCATTGAGTTTGAAAACAGATCATCCAGTAGATAGAATTCTGGGCCTAGAGTCAGAAATACCTGAGTTCAAATTCAGCCTCAGATACTTACTAGCTGCATAACACTGGGCAAATCACTTAACTACTGATTGGCTCATGTTCCTCATCTGTAAAATGGTCATAACATTACCTGCTTCTCAGGCTTGTTATGAAGATAACACAAGACCACCTTTGTAAGACACTTTTCAAAACTCAAAGCTCCTTGTGAATTCTGCCATTTATTACCTAGAATAATAACAGCAACAATCATACAGAGTGAGGAGTGAATAAAATCATGTACGTAAGAGAGGGAAACAAGCATCTGTGTCCTGTTACCTGTTAGCTGCTGTGCCAAGTGCTTTACAGTATGATTTCAGTTATTCCTTACAACAACATGGGAGGTTGTTTATTTTTTACAGTTGAGGAAACTGAGGCAGACAGTGATTTCGTAACTTTCCCAGGCTCACGGCACTAACACATGTCCAATCTCCACTTCTCGGGGTCCATTGCTCTGTCCATGGTACCACTTAACTACTTCCGGTAAACTTTAGAATACTAAATAAATGAGAATTTTATAACTATCATTATTATTATCCACTCCTATCAGCCATGTTGGGGTACAAGGATAGGGTGACCAGGACCTGTCCTCCTTCTGATGGCCCCATTATCAGGAGCTTTCCTAACATCAAACCTGAATTTGCCTTCTGTAACTTCCCCCTCCCCCACGGGCTCCTCATTCCCCTCTTTCTGCCCAGCCCCGGTCATGTGGCAGCCCTTCAAATAGTAGGAGGCAGCTCCTGTCCTCCCTATAAGCCTTCTCTTGCCTAGCGTGACCAGAGCTTTCAAGGATCCCCAGTGGTGAGGTTCTGGTTCCCCTCATGTTTCTGAACAACTGGAATGAAAATATCAAAGGTTCCCTCATAGAAATCTTAGCTGATATGCATTTAGGAGGGATAGCCAATTCTTTCAACATAAAAGATGGCCATTGAGAACAAGAAGATGGACCAGTCATGTGGCAACAGTGAAGGCTGACAGGTGGGCAGGCAGAACACTCCACCGGTATCCTAGAAACTTGGAGAGAGCAAAGGTCTCCAAACACACTGGAATGAGCATCTGTGGGAAACCTGAGAGAACAAGGGGTAATGGACCACAGTCTACATCATTGGAGGAAACTGATGAGATCACAGACCCTTTGGCATATTGAGCCAACAGGAAAGAAGAGAATCCAAGATGATTTGAATGGGAGCAGCCTGTTCTGAAGATTCTTATTTATGTCCCCAGACCAAATTCTGACTTCAGTAATTTATAGGCAGATTTGACTAAGCATGCAGAAATGCCATGACAAGTACAAATAGGGTATAGGATGCTAGCAGCAGCTGGCCTTTGTACAGCTCTTTAAAGTTCATAAACTGCTTTACAAATGGGACCTCATTTTGTCCTCAGGACAACCTTACAAAGTAGGTGCTATCTCTGTTTTATAGATCAGAGAAACTGAGTCTGGGAGATGGTCAGTGACTTACCCAGAGTCACATAATTAGTGAGCATTTAATGGAGGATTTGAACTCAGGTCTTCCTGATTTCCGATCCAGGGTGATATCTATTGTTCCACCAAGCTGCCTACGGGAGTTCAATTTTCAATCAAGAAATCAGTTCTTAGGGGGAAATTACTTTAGCCGATCCTAGGTAGATAGTCCTACTTTAAAAAAAATTGACCACTTGAAACTACAGAATTCAGAAAAAACAATTTTAGCCAGTTGCAACAGTGGACTGAAACAACTTGGACTGAATTGATCAGGGCTGAATGCAACATTCTGAATTTAGATTCCAAAACATTAGTTGAACAGTGCAGATGAAGGAGACCCAGAATAACTATTCATGTGAAAAAAGACCTTGGTGTTTGAGTTAACCACAAAAAGACCTCAGGATTATAATTAAGTATCAAACAGCTAAGTGGTTCTCAACCTATGGGTCACCACCCCTTTGGGGTCAAACGACCCTTTCACAGGCTTCACAGGGATTGCCTAAGACCATTGGAAAACACATATATCCAGTGGTCTTAGGAACCTCCCACATACAAGTATTAAAGGCTTATGGCATTAGGAAGGTTGAGAACCACTGGGTTAGAGGGACAACCTGCAGAGAATTAGGCAGGCATTGCACAGGAAAAATGATCTGGGGCCAGAGTGGAACAGCAGGATGCCAGCAGAGTGGCTGCCTTTGGGAAAGTGTATAACACATTTAATGAGCCCCAAACTTCTCCTATATTTTTTAACATCAACATCCTTCCTATGAGGTTGTGAGGCATGTGACCCGTGAATACCATAGCCTCAGAAGGATTAAAGTTGAGGCTCACCCAAAGGGCAATGGAGAGTGGCATGATGGGCAGGGACAGGCTGCCACCCATTATAAACTGCCCAGGAGACCCTGGAGACAGGATGTCCCCAAAGACTGAAAAAGACACCAGGCCTGCCTTTGAGCAGGAGGGGTGGACAATGAACAGCCTGTGTATGCCTTTGGTATCTTTACGGAAGTGGGGAAAAGCACTGTGGTCTGACCCTTTGGTGCTCCTTCCAATTTGATATCAAGGAAGAAAACAGCAAAAGCCACCCTGAAGAGAGATTGGGTCCTTATTTCTCCATCAGCAGTTTCCTGGGAGGATACAGACAGTTTTCTTGCTTGGGCATGGGTGGGTGTCCATTTTAAGGTTGTAGGGAACTCCCAGTGAGGAATATCCCTCTGCAGATGGGCAACAATTCTGTAACTGAAAGCCTTATAGAGTTGGGGGTTGGAGTGGGGGGGGGTGTCTATTGAGAAGTTAAATGACTTGCCCACCACCACAGAGTCAGTATAGCTCAGGTTGTCCCTTTCAACTGATGTCATTATCCTGTTTTGTTAATCAATTAACCAGTAAGCATTTATTAAGTGCTATGTGCTTAGGTCTGGGGATACAAACGCCAGAGAGTCAGTCCCTTCCTTCAAGGAAGAGGAAGATGAGGGAAGTGGGGTTCAGAGCAGGTAATGAATTGCCCAAGGGGCAGAGCAAAAAAACAAGTGCTTAAGGGGCCCCAATGGTCAGCATAGCTAGCAGACAACATTGGACCTGAACCTTTAGAGTGGCTCTCTCTTGCTCTAACAGGCCAATGGCCCAGACTGGTCAAGGATGACTCCCCTTCCCCATCTCTATCACCATTAGCAAGGGAGACCTCATGTGGGGTGAGACCTCATGCGGGGTGAGATTCTGCTTCACAGCCATTTCCCCCACTTGAGAGCATTACCCCCAGGCCATCATCTCCCCTGTGGCTCTTATTGGCCTCAGTATGTAAGTGAGTCATGGCTGTTGTGCCCTGGTATAGCCAAGAAGGCTCAGGCTGTGATTTTCTCCTCCTCTCACAGGTTCCATGGGATCATCTCTCGAGAACAAGCTGACGAGCTTCTTGGGGGTGCAGAGGGGGCCTATATCCTCAGAGAAAGTCAGCGCCAGCCTGGCTGCTACACGTTAGCACTGAGGTAAACTCTGTGACTTTGCAACAATGAAATGAGAGTCATTCACTATTTCTTGTCACTTCCTTTCTATAGTCACTATAGATTGTAAATGTGGCATCTCCATGTAGGGGACAGAATTCTGGGCTTGGAGTCAGTAAGACTTAGCTTCAAATTCTACTAAATTTTGCCCATTTTGCAGTTGTGTGGTATTAGACAAGTCACTCAGATACCCTATGGAGGTAATTATTAATTCCCTAGGATTTATCTACTGTTACAGACAAGCTATGATCCTCATTGGGGGCTATTTACACACCAAGTGCTCCATGTGCTGGGTAAATCACAGAACCTTTCCATACGGGTGCATTTCTGTAATGTCCAGACCCATGATCCCATCAGGATAGAAACTCTCAGAGAGGGGACTCCCTCTACCAATGTAGGTCAGCAACTCTTGTATGACTTAG
Organism: Pseudocheirus occidentalis; assembly: GCA_028646575.1. NCBI lineage: Eukaryota > Metazoa > Chordata > Mammalia > Diprotodontia > Pseudocheiridae > Pseudocheirus > Pseudocheirus occidentalis. The sequence continues at coordinate 15,084,585 of CM053597.1, read as the reverse complement.
AGTATTGAGAGAATTCCTGGCTGCATTGAGAGATTAAGTGATTTGCTCAGGGGTCTTATCAGTAGTATGAATTAATTAATTTATTATTATTATTAATTATTAAGTGCTATGTGCTTAGGTCTGGGGATACAAACACCAGAGAGTCAGTCCCTTCCCTCAAGGAAGAGGAAGATGAAGGAAGTGGGAAAATAATTAATTAATTGATTGATTAATTGATTGATTAATTAATTAATTAGAAAAAGCACCTACTGAAAGCCTGTCTAGCATGTGCTAGACAGGGTGCTGAGTATATGCACATATAAATACAAAAGTGAGGCCATCCCTGCCCTCAAGGAGCTTACATTCTAACAGAAAATGTGTTTAGGAGAATTTCGACCTAGGAAGGGTAAAGGCTTAGGGATTCAGAGGAGGGCTATAGGGCAATTAGATAGCATCTCATTCCTTAAGCTGTGGTTCCTAACTGGTCCCAAAGTCAAGTGGAAGAAAAGGGAAGGGCATAGTTGGGTGGTAGAGGGAGGAGCTAGTTCCAGTGAGAGTTTACCAGTTAGCATGGCCCCAGGGCAGAAACTAGAAGCCTGTCTAGCAGCAGTGGTAGCCAGGGCATGGCAGGAAGATGTGGTTGGGGAGCAAGGGCCAGCTGAGCTCCCTTCAGTCATTAGCTCAAACCCAGGTATTACTGACTCTGAGACCACCTCTCTATTGGCTGCACCAGTTCCTGCTTTTAAATAAATGTGTGTTCCATTTATCCCAACAGCATCTTAACACATTTGAAAAATAGTCTGACATGTATATGTGTGAGACATATTATTTATTCAGTCCACAGAAGGGATATTTGCTTATTTATTATGCTGGCATTCATGCTACATACTGTGTTGGACTTAAATAAAGATAAAATGACAATCACAGAACCTTGGCAATAACTCTGTGCGCCGCACTGATTGAGAACCCCAGGTCTAGAGACAGAAGGATGGTTGTGCCAAGTGGGGCAGAGGGACACAGGGGTTCTAATAATCTGGAAGCCGCAGTGTAACGTTCAGTAATGGCAATGAGCTCCTGTCCTCTCCTCACCCCCGGCTATTTCTAGACCAGTCCTCAATGACAAAATACAACACCCATTCCTATTAAAAACACAAGAAAATATAGGAATAAATGGAACCTTTCTTAAAATGGTAAGTAGCATCTACCTAAAACCATCAGCAAGTATTATATGTAATGGGGATGATCTAGAAGCATTTCCAATAAGATCAGGGGTGAAACAAGGATGTCCATTATTACCATTGTTATTCAATATGGTACTAGACCAGTCCTTCAACTTGTTTGTAAGTTGGAACTGGTCTATACTGTGGTTCCTCTTTGAGGATGAGATGAATGGCATTGTTTGCATGTCTGCCTGGCTTATTGTTCTTAATAAACTATTTCTCATCACAGCTGCTAATGAATTCTCTCCTTCTTGTACATGCAGGTTTGGAAACCAGACCCTTAACTACCGGCTTTTCTACGATGGGAAACACTTTGTGGGAGAGAAGAGGTTTGAATCCATCCACGACTTGGTGACAGATGGCTTGATCACATTGTACATAGAAACAAAAGCCTCTGAATACATTTCCAAAATGACAACAAACCCTATCTATGAACACATTGGCTACGCCACTTTGCTAAGAGAGAAGGTGTCCAGGAGACTAAGCAGGTCAAAACATGAATCCAGAAAAACGAGTGTTACCAGCGAAGAGCGTCCGGCAGTTGAAAAGGTAAATCTCAGTCTGTAGAAAGAAAATTACCTTTGTGGTTTTTATTCCTCATTTAAGAATTGGCTGATTTTTTTAATGTTATAAAGTACTTTGAAAATCCCCAATTACCCTATTAAGGGGAGAATCACCTCAACTCACTGTTCATTATGCAGACACTGAAAATATGGTTTAGAACACTGAATTGACCAATGGCCATGGCAAAGAGCCCTTTTCCTTCAACTGCTATTTGAGGATGTCTCTGCCTTCAGTAAGGTAATAACTCTAGTATTTGAGCCTGGCATTTGGCTCAACATGTTAATATTTGAAAGGCTGTCAAATGGAGGGTGGAGAAGCAGTAACTGCATTGCCCCAAGGAGCCATACTTGGAAGTCACCAAGTGGCAGACTGAATTTAAAAATAAGGCAAATCTCCCTAGTTAATCAACCAATCAGCATTTTTAAGAGACTTGCCCATAAGTAGAATGAACTGGAGATAGTAGGTTGCCCCACCTACTGGAAACCTTCATGCAGAAGTTCAGTGAGCACTTAGTGATTCCTGTGCTGGTACAGGTTAGACTTACTCAGTAGCCTCCCAAGTACCTTCCATCTCTGAGGTCTGGGTATCCGGTGATGATGACCCTGCTGTCCTATTTGCCACACAGTGAGAAGTACTTCCAACTAGCTGCAGATCCACACATGCTTGAAGTGGACTGGTAGGTATTTGGGGTACAGATCTTGGTTTTCCTTCTCTTTTGTAATACTGTATGGATGCCCTTCCTTTTATATCAATTCTACTTCCCAGTGATTCTCCTCCCACCACATTTATTAAGTGCTTACTCAGAACCAGACATTATGCTTTACTTTGGGAAAAATGAAACAGTGCCCACCTTTGAGGGGTTTAAATTCTTTCAGGGAGACAACATGTATTAGCATTCTTGTGACACATCAATATCAGTGACAGAAATTGTCTGCCTTGTGCCACACCCAGAGTCTATGATTCACAGTTAGAAGAAGGGAGAAATACTTCTCCATCAGGTCTCTGGAATCAAGGCTGGTTGCACCTCGATCAGAATTCTGAAGTCTTACAGTCTGATGCAATTACTTTCCAAAGGGGAGACTAGCCCTGATTGTACAGAAATGTCATTATTTACAATTGTTCTTCTCCATGGTGTCCAGGCATTTTCACTGTCCCCCACATCTAGAGCCCTCTCCCTCCTCATCTCTACTTCCTGGCTTTCTTTAAGTCCTTCCCAATGTTCTGTCTTCTACAGGAAGCCCTCCCTGATCCACTTTGACACTACAGCTCAACTTTGTTGCTTATCTCCAATTAGTCTGCTCTCTATTTTGTTTTTACTTAGCTGTTTCTCCCATTAGACTTAGAGCTTCTTGAAAGCAGGGACTGTCTTTTGCCTTTCTTTGTATCTTCTGGGCTTAGCTCAGTGCCTAACCCATAGTAGGAGCTTAATAAATGTCTATTGATGTACTCTTTAGAAGGGTTTTACTGGGAATGTCAGGATGATAGTTGTGATCAATGTTCTGTCTTGGAAGATTAGAATACAATGATCAAAGCCTTCCATATGATTGGTCTTGCCTTTAAGGGGATTGAAAAGTTACTGAGAGTACATAATGCCCAGGGGGAAGATGGGTATATGATGCAAGGATATATATATATATATATATATATTTGCAAGGCAATCAGGGTTAAGTGACTTGCCCAGTTCACACAACTATTAAGTGTCTGGGGTAGCATTTGAACTCAGGTCTTCCTGACTCCAGGGTCCATGCTCTATGCAACCCATCTGCCCCTGATGCAAGAATTCTTAACCTGTATAAACATCTTATATATATATATATATATATATATATACACACACACATAAAGAGCTGATTTCATCCTTCCCTATGTTTTCAGAGCTCTGAAAGACAATACCACAGTTTGCTCACAGATTTTTTTTTTGATGTGGCCCCTTTTCAAACCATCTGCTTTACTTTGCCCTAACCATGTTCTCCTGAAACAAAGTGACATCCAGTCAGATGATTCTGCAGTGATGGAGCCCATGCTGGGCTGATCTTCTAAAGCAAGCAAGGATAAGAACAGATATCAGGAGGCAGGGCAGGGCAGGGCAAACAGTCGTTCCTTCTGCTCATGGCTAATCTGTCATTAGAGTAGAATGCTCCTCCTCCCCCACCTCCCCTCCCACTCCCTATTAGATATGATCAGCACTAAGACCAAGTTGTTTCCAGTGGTTTTCCAGCAGGGTTACAAGGAATCAGATCCAACACTGGGAGGAGAAAGAGTAGTCATCTTGCCATGTTGGCAGGAAAGGAAGGTAGTCTTAATTGATTTTCTAATTGAGCTTTCTAGTCCAGGAGAATGAGTTTCCATCCGGCCAGCAGCTGTTCCATGAAAAAATGATTCGTCATCTCTTCTCCTTTCTCAGAGCTTCTGTGTCTCCAGAGAAACTGTTGCTTCCTTTTGAAATAAATCACTGGGGGAGTTGGTCAGGTTTCTGTCTGTTTGCTTCAAAAAGAAAAAAAACAAAACAAAAACTTTGTATTCTCCATTCACAATTTGTTTATTTTTCATTCTAGAGCAATTTTTAAATGTCTGTTTATCATGTCTGCTCCAAAGTCATTTTCTTGAATAGTGATTTTCTCCCCTTACACGTGTGTGTCTGTATGTGTGTGTCTATGTTTATGGATGCCTTTTTTACACCAAAGTCATTCTGTGTTACACACACATACACACACACACACACACGAACTCTACCTTGTAAGTGGAAGGAACCCCAGTTCTGGAGTCAAAGGGCTACCTTTGGATGTTCCTAGCTGTCTTGACTTTAATCCGGTCACTAATAACCTCCATGGACCTCTGTTTGCTCATCTGTAATAATCTGAAGGGATTGGACTAGATCAGAGGTTCTTAATTCAGGGTCCACAAACCCCCAAGTGGTCGATGGATATAGATTTCAGGGGGTCTGCCCCTTTGGATGGGAAAAAATGGCATCTTTACTTTCACTAGCCTCTACCTGAAATTTATAAATTAAAACCATAATTCTGAGAAAAAGATCCAGAGGCTGCCCCAGTCTGCCAAAGGGGTTTATAACACAAAAAAAGTTATGAACCCCATGACTCAGTATTCTCCAAGATGTCTCTCAGCTCCAGAATTGTGACCCTAAACATAAAAACCAGTTAAACAAAGCCTACTGGCCAAATGACTGTATCTGATTGCAAATGCAAAAGTTTCCGTCCATGGTCCTTCACCTCCCTCCTCAAGAGGACATTAAGTCTGCCTCCTGCATTCTTTGGGACCAAGATCAGTCTCTGCAACATGTCTGGGTTCCACTGTCTTTGAACATTATTTCTGCCTATTCTTTTTTGGGGCCATGCTGTAGCTCATTTTCCCAATTCTGGTTACCCTTGCAGTTTGTATGAGTTTTAAAGTCATTTGTGAAGAGAAAACAAGGGAGCCATCTCAACAGTTGTGAAGGCACAAATTGGAACTGTGAAGCAAATTTTGAACAACCCTGAGAACTGTTTGCTGTAGTTGCCAATCCAAGGGCAGTGAGTCCCACTACAGGGTGATGTACAACCACCCATTAAGTGAAAAGTTGAGTAAAAGTCCCTTCTTTAGTGAGCAGATGAAGGGTTACTTGGCACACTAATTTACATTCTGGTTAGATTTGATAGTTTTGATTCCTCATCTTCAGCTCAAAAAAAGTTGAGGAAAGAATCATACTTTTCAGTGAGGAGAGAAAAGTGAAGGCTCAAAATGCATATTCTTCTGGCAACATTCTACTATGGCATTCATTCTTTAGTGATCAAAATAAGGTTGAAGTGCATTATTCTAAGGTGTGCTCACTTTGAAGGGGGTACCCATTTCATTTGGACCCTCTCAAAAGAGATAATAGGTGGCTAGGCGGTGCAGTGTATGGAGTGTCAGGCTGGATGTCAGGAAGATTAGTCACTTCACCCTGTTTGCCTCAGTTTCCTCATCTGTCAAAAGGCACTGGAAGAAGAAATGGCAAACCACTTCAATATCTTTGCCAAGAAAAGACCAAATGGGGTCATGAAGAGTCAGACATGACTGAACAACAAAAGAGGTAAAGTAGAGAAAAGAAATTTGAAGAATGGAAGCAGGCTTAGAGAGGGGCTTATAGTAGAGGCTGAAACAGGTCATCCCCTCAGACTCTAAAGACTGTTTGGTCCCTACTGAGGGACCCCCCCCAAAGCTGGAGTGAGATGCTATGGTTTGCTTACTCCATTATTGGGCTTTGTAAGCCATTCAGTAAAAATCTGGCTGCTCCTTCCTGATCTGCATTGACAAGTGAATTTATGAAACGTTTTGGGTCTTTGTAGAGATTCTATTTCCCCAATGGGCAGGTCAATGGGCGGTTGCCATGGCAGCAGTAAGTAGAAAAGAGAAGGCACAAACGAATCGAATGACTTAGAACTGCCTGGGGTGCCTGTTGGCTTCGATAATAGCAAATCATGAAGGTTTTAATGAGTGAAATGGTTCAGTTTCTGAATAGACCTTCCTTACAAGAAGACAAGTGATTCATGTGCCAAGTTACTTACATTTTATTCATCTGTCCATTTGTCTTATTGATCATCTCCTGAGTAAGCCAGAGAGAACATATTACATTTAGATCAGGGTAAACTGACAGTGTTTGTGATAAAAAGAAATAACCAATCAATCGAATTTTGAGTGGCTTCCTGGTACTTTTTCCTTTTTTTTTTTTTACAAAAAAAAGTGTAATAAAGGATGTATGTATTCATTCATTTACTTATTCAAGCAATCATTAAGCACCAGAGATAAAAAATGAAATAGTCCCTGTGCTCAGGAAGTGTTTGTTCCACTAGGGTAAAACAATGTGCACACAGCTAAATAAAGACAAAGTATATCACAAGTAACATGATGTTTTCAGGTATTTCTAGTTTCTGTGATTTTGTCAAAGTGGGACCTCCTTGCTGGTGGTACAGATCACCCCCTCTCTCTCCAGCTTAGTCCTTGTCACACCTGCTTGCATATGTGTGTATGTATATGTGTGTACACACATACATATGTATACACTCACACACACACACACACATATATATATACACATTTTTATTTAAAGCTTTAAGTTCCAAATTCCATCCCTACCCTCCCCCCTTTCCCAGGGTCACACAACTAGTAGGAGTTTGAGGCTGGGTTTGAGCTCAGGTCTTCCTGACTCTAGGGCAATCTATCCACTCCACTACCCAGCTGCCTGTAGAGATCTAATGTCTTCATTTTATGGATGAGGAAATAGACACTGACAAGTTAAGTGACTGTACCAAAGGTCCCACTGAGTCAGGATTCAAACTCTGATCCTGTGACTCTTAAATTCATCACTAAACTAAATGTGGCTTTTTGAGTTAGCTGTGGTGTTTATATCGCTGTTAGGTGGCAAACTCCATGAGGGGAAGAATCCTATATGGCCTAAACTTTTTATTTTCTGTAGCCTGTGGCACATGGTCTATAAATAGGTATGCTGAAGACTAGATGAACTCAAAGAGTAGCTCAGTTACCAGCTACTCAGAATCAGACATAGGAAATCCTTAAGTTTTTAACCACCCATCAATAGTCTCAGCCAGCTTTCCTGCACATTTAAAATGCAGACCCTCAAGTAAAGAAGCCACTCTTCCCTAAATCCTCATTTCACTTCTACCATAACCCCTACCTGGGTATTGGCTCACAGAGAAGTTAGTCATCCCCAAGACTTTGCCAAATGCCATTAAGTAAATGACCACAAGTATTTATGGGGCTCACATGGGGGGTCTGCGAGCTCTGGTCAGCCCCTGGTTCCCTTGTCTCTTCTCCAAATGTTCGCCCCACTTACCACAATAGCATCTCCATAAGAGTATTGAATATTATTTAATAAATGACCATGTGTTCTTGGTACTACAAGGGAGAAGAGGAAGTAATAAAATCCTTTTCACTTAATCAAAGACAATTTCATGGTGGAGATAAGGTTTGAAGGAAGCTTGGAGAGACCACTTGCCCCCAGGTAGAGCGTTGGAAGCATCAGCACCTGTTGCTTTTTCAGATTTCTCCTCTGATGATGACAGCTGGTCCTAGGGTGGGTGGGTGGTCTCGATGATGGTGGTGGAGGAGCTTGGGAGCCAGAATCTCTGCTTGATCTGAGGTCTGTCTGTCCAGCCCAGGACACTCATCCACGGTGGGGTTAGAGGGGAGGGGGCACGTCTCTGAACATAAGCTCCCAAGATCCAACCGCCATCTTTTTTTATTCCCCTTCCTTCAAAGTGCCTCTTTAGATGAGTCCCCAGACTGGCCCCGTGCTGCCTGAGTGCCTAAAGAGACCAAACACAGTCTTGAGGCCAGACCACCAGGAGCATTATAATGAACAGCCTGTCTCTGAAGGCAAGAGAATCGCTCTCCAAAGCATCTATCGGCTAGAAGCCAAAGGATGCAGCCCGGAAGGGAATCTCTGCGAGGACACTGCCACCTTGTGGTCAGTGGAGGCATACCGGCTAGGTGAGGCTCCCAAAGAGTTGGCTTTATCTTAAGGGCAGGTAAGAAAGTACGGTCTTAAACAGGGGACATTGGCATCCAGGTGGGTAGAATGCCAGCCTTGGAGTCAGGAAGTATCGAGTTCAAGTCCTCCTTCAGACTCTTCCTAGCTGTGGGTGACCCTGGGAAATGACCTAACTTTTAAAGCCTCAGCTTCCCCAAGGGCAGAATTGGGGTGATACCTGCCCCCCACCCAGGGATGTCGGGAAGATCATTCCTCTGCTTCGTAGTTTGTGTCAATCAGCAAACCAACAGGCATTTAGTGAGCACCCACTTTGTGACAGACTCTGCCCCAGGCTCGTGAATCGATGGGCAATGTCCTTTCTGGATCAGGGAAGGCAGAAGCTGAGCTCATCACCCACCAACAGAGCAAACCCTGCCTCCTTGCCAAAAAAACAAAAACGCTACTTTCACATCATCAGTGAAAGACTTGAGTGAGTTGTTTGGTTTTTTTTTTTAACTTTCAATCAATCAGCAAACATTTATTAAGCACCTATTAGGGATAGAGGCTGACCCTGGAGTCAGGAAAGCCTCAGAAACTTACTAGCTGTGTGACCCTGGGCAAGTCGATCAACCTCTGTTTGCTTTAATCCATCGAAGAAGGCAATGGCAAACCTCTCCAGTATCCTTGCCAAGAAAATCCCATATGGGTTCATGAGGAATAAGATATGACTGAACAGTGGCTTAGCTGGGCAATGTGCTGGGTACTAAGGGTTCAGAGAAATGAAATTATCCCTGACTTTGAGTATCTTACATTTTAGCAGAAGAATGCGCTGTATTCCCAGATAAGCAAACACACAATGATAGTTAGGACCATATAAGCTATATCCCCATCCAGAGGAGATGGGAGGTCTTCTCAGAGAAGAAGACCCTCCGGGGCCAGACAGGTCATCATTTACTTTCTTCTAGTTTTCTCATCTATAAAATGAGCACTTTGGGCTAGAATGATGATCTCTCTGATTTCTTCAAGCTGTGACTCAACCCTATGAGTCATTTCTGTGTTTGGTCTTTCCCTGGAAAAGACCAGCCCCCAGTGGTACAGAGACCAGGGAGATGTGGCCTCTGTTACCAAGGAATGTGGGGCCTCCTCTCTCCTGGGGCCAAAGGTGTTCCTCACACCTGACGCTCTTCCTGATCTC
>CM053597.1:15027388-15074664 GCA_028646575.1 Pseudocheirus occidentalis | reverse complement strand
GGTGTATGGTGTTAGATGATGGTCTATGCCCAGTTTCTGCCATACTATATTCCAATTTCCCCAGCATTTTTTGTCAAATAGTGAATTCTTAGCCCAGAAACTGGAGTCTTTGGGCTTATCAAATAGTATGTTACTATAGTCATTGACCACTGAGTCTTTTGTACCCAATCTATTCCATTGATCCACTATTCAATTCCTTAGCCAGACAGTTTTGAGGGCTGCTGCTTTATAATAGAGATTAAAATCTGGTATGGCTAGGCCACCTTCCCTAACATTTCTTTTCATTAATTGCCTTGATATTCTGGACTTTTTGTTCTTCCAAATGAATTTTGTCACTATTTTTTCTAGTTCTATAAAGTCATTTTGTGGTAGATTGATTGGTATGGCACTAAATATGTAATTTAGTTTGGTAAAATTGTCATTTTTATTGTATTAGCTCTATCCAGCCATGAGCAATTGATGTTTTTCCAATTAGTGAGATCTGATTTTATTTGTGTGAAAAGTGTTTTGTAGTTGTGTTCATAAAGGTGCTGGGCTTGTTTTGGCAGGTAGATTCTCAAATATTTTATAATGTCTACAGTAACTTTAAACGGGGTTCCCTTACTATCTCTTCTGTTGGGCTTCATTGGAAATAGATAGGAATGCTGAGGATTTATGTGGATTTATTTTATATCCTGCAACTTTGCTAAATTTATTTATTGTCTCAAGAAGTTTTTTACTTGAATCTCTAGGATTTCCCAAGTATATCATAATGTCATCTGCAAAGAGTGATAGCTTAGTCTCTTCTTGGCCTAATCTGATTCCTTTGATTTCTTTTTCTTCTCTAATTGCTACTGCTGACATTTCTAGTACCAGACTGAATAAGAGGGGTGATAGTGAACATCCTTGTTTCACCCCTGATCTTATTGGAAATGCTTCTAGTTTATACCCATTGTATACAATACTTGCTGATGGCTTTAAGTAGATGCTACCTTTTATTCTAAGGAAAACTCCATTTATTCCTATACTTTCTAGTGTTTTTAATAGGAATGGATGTTGTATTTTGTCAAAGGCTTTTCCTGCATCTATTGAAAGAATCCTATGGTTTCTGCTAGTTTTATTGTTGATATGATCAGTGATACTGATTGTTTTCCTAATATTGAACCATCCTTGCATTCCTGGAATAAATCCAACCTGGTCAAAAGGTATTATTCTAGTTATAAGTTGCTATAGTCTTTTTTCTAAAATTTTATTTAAGATTTTTGCATCTATATTCATGAGGGAGATTGGTCTATAATTTTCTTTCTCCGTTCTGTTCCTGATTTAGGTATCAGTACCATATTTGTGTCATAAAAAGAATTTGGAAGGACTCCTTCCTCACCAATTTTCCCAAATTGTTTGTAAAGTATTGGAATAAATTGATCTTTAAATGTTTGATAGAATTCACTAGTAAATCAATCTAGCCATGGGGATTTTTTTCCTAGGGAGTTCTCTGATAGCTTGTTCAATTTCTTTTTCTGAGATGGAGTTGTTTAAGTAATTTACTTCCTCTTCAGTTAGTCTGGGCAACTTGTATTTTTTGTAGATATTAATCCATTTGGTAGCTTGATTTTCTGTGAATGTTTTGCCCTGGTTTGTTATCAAACAAATAGAGTGTTCACTAGACTGTGTAATCAGAACCTTAAAAGCTCTTCACAGTATCATTCTTCTGGAAAGCTGCTCGTGCGTGGCATTACAACTAGTTCTTAAAAGTCTTCCAAATTTCCTCTGAAGGTATCCTTTTCATCATCTCCACAGCATTCCATTCCATGTATATGCCATAACTTGTCCAGCCTTTCCTCAATTGGTGGGCACCCCTTCATCTTCCATTTGGGGGCTGCTACAAAAAGAATGACTTAGTATTTTCATACACTTGTCAATCATTTATTAAGCCCCTACTATGTATCAGGCACCACTGTACCCTCATTTTCCACACGAGAAAACTGCTGCCCAGAGAAATGAAGTGATTTCCCCCAGGTCACATAGGTAATAAGTGTCAGAGCCAGGACTGAAACCCAGGTTCCATGACCCCATATCAAGGCTCTCTCCATTTTGGCTTCTGTGGTCCTTCTGCTGCTCAATTATTGGAAAGAGATTTCCTCTTTCAAACATGATGTCTATGACATCTGACAACTTTCCTAGATAGACCTTGTGTATCTGTTAACATGGAGGAGTAGACAGAGGGATGGGATGGGCTGGGAGTTAAGAGAGCTGCCTCAGACATCTACCAGCCAGCTGTGCCATCATGGATGGATCACTAAACTTCTTAGACACGTAGTTTCCTCACCTCTAAAATCAACAAAATGATATTTACATCTCTATTTTCCTGGTTCAATCTACTTCTTTTTTTTTGTTTTGCTTTGTTTTTTAAACTTGATTCATGCTGCAGGGTTGTTGGGAGGGAAGTATTTGTAGGACACAGAAGTGAGCATGAAGGAGGGAAGTGTATCTCAGAGGTCACTGAATACAACCCCTTCTTTTTACAGGTCAGGAAGCTGCTAGAATGAGCTCTTCACTCTCTCATTCATTGATTCTTTAATTCAGCAAATTCAGTACCTGCCTCTCCAGGGCAGCCAGATGTACACTGGAGTCAGGCTGACTCTTCTTCCTGAGTTCAAATGTGACCTCTGAGACTTACTAGCTGTGTTACTCTGGACAAGTCACTTAGCCCTGCTTCCTCAGTTTCCTCTTCTGTAAAATGAGCTGGAGAAGGAAATAGCAAACTGCTCTGTATCTTTACTAAGAAAATCCTTAGTGGGCTCACCACCATCCCCAGTCTCTCTGTATGGGGCTGTTGGGGGATACAGACAAAAGCCTGCCCTCCCTTCTTTCCCCCTCCTCTCCTTCTGGGAAGCTTTTGATCTCCTAAGTGAGATAAGACCCTTACCCAGATGGCTCACATACAGGACAGGAAGTGATCAGCACCATGAGCAGCACATAGTGAGCTACAGAAATCTGAAGCACAGGAAACATGAATCACCAGCTCACCTGGACAGCAGACTGGAATCCAGACTTGTTTTTGGGCTGAATCAAGCAGTTTTTGGAGCCACTTCCCAGAATCTAAAGACCTGCCCTTGACTCATTAGCTTTAGTGTCATTTTCTGTTCCAATGCTTTGAAAATCTTGAGGTTTTATTTTTTGTTTGTTTTTAAAATTCTTTTCCCTGCCTTCTCCGTCTTCACCTTCCCCCCCCCCCAAATAAAGATTCTGGGGAAATCAGTGGCAGGACCTTACTAGAAGACTCAGAGCAGTAAGATGTAATTAAAAGCTTAATGAGCACATCTCCCACTGTATCCCTCTCCCCTCCCCTTCCCAGAAGGTCATCCCTTCTAACAGAGAAGAAAATAAAACATTTCAGCAAAATTAGCCAATGATTTGGAAGAGTCAGACTTGAAGCGTGGCCTTCTGTACCCAGAGTTCTTCATTTTTTCAAAGCTTTGAGGTGGGGGAGGGAGCTTGAGTCCTTCCTCTTCCCTTTTCTTGGTGGAGGACGGGTCTTGCCCTTACCCCCATTTCTGCAGGAGTGGTCATCGTGAACAGTGTTTTTTTCTTGGTTCATTTAAGTTCCCAGATTCTTCTTATTCATTGTGTTTATCATTTCTTATGGTTCCATAATTTTCCATTATCTGTATGAACCACAGCTGGTTAGCCATCCCCTAACTGATGGGCATCTTCCTCGTTTCTATTCTTCTGCTGCTAGAAAAGGTCCTTATAGCACTTTTGTTGTAGCAAAAATAGGGATAGAGAGAGGACCTATAATTTCACTGGCATAGAGAGAAACAAGAAAACAAAAGAGGTGTTTTTGCATTGGGGAATGGCTGATCAACTTGTCTTAACAATAGCTAGCATTTGCATCGTGTTTTAAGGTTTGCAGAGGGTCTTATTTATGCTAATTTATTTGGTCCTCACAACCAGGTGTGGGCAGAAACCATTATTATTGCCATTTTACAGATGGGGAAACTGAGGCACAGTGGGGTTACGTGACTTGCCCAGGGTTACTCAGCTAGTAAGAGTTTGAGGCCAGATTTGAATTCATATTTTCAAGTCTATCCACTGTACCACTCAACATCTATAACCTCTGGCTGTCACATAAATCTTAAGGTTTACAAATGAGGCAGCTAATGAAGGTATTTTCTGGTCTCCTTGATTATCATTTTTTTTTCAATCTAGTTTCTCATTTTGTGTTGCCTTTTTGCATCTTTCTCTACCATCCAGTTGTATGACTCTGGACTAGTCATTGATCTGAACCTGAGTTTCCCCTTCTGTAAAACAGGGATAATAAACACCTCCAGAAATGACCCCATGGGTTATTATGAGGCGTGAACGAGGCCCTTTGCAAACATTTCTGGCTCTCTTACATTTCAGTAATGGTGACAATGACAGTGTCTGCCCCTTCCATAATCTCCTCCAGCCCTGCCTTGCCTTGGCTCCTTGTCTTCTCTGTCTTCCTCTCAGACTAAATAAGTCATAGGGACAAGTTAAGAAGGAAATAATGTGAGCCTGTGTGTGTGTGTGTGTGTGTGTGTGTGTGAATTCTGCTCAGCCCTGAAAGATGTCCTCTCTGGGAAAAGGGTCAGGGTCAGTGATAGAGGCTGCTGAGAGATAACAGTGTCTGCCTGGCAAACAGGGAGAACACAAGACACAGATTACTGCAGAAACTCAGGCCGGTTTTGAACTCAGGTCCTCCTGACTCTAGGGCCGGTGTTCTATTCACTGCGCCACCTAGCCTCCCCATCCACTTTATTTTACAGAGAAGGAAACTGAGACTCAGGGAGGTTTGACGATTGGTCTGAGGGCATGCAATGCAGTCAATGCCAGGGGTGGGGTTTGAATCCAGGTATTCTTGAGACTTCCAAGATGGGCTATCAGTATCTATGTGATAATGAAAAGGAGAAGGAGGAGGTAGAAGTCTGTGTCTATGATTCATCGTTATTTTTAAAAACCACCCAACTTGTCCCTCTTTCCTTCCTTCTCCCAGGGTTGGGCAGTGGGGAATAAGGGACAGGGATTCCTCTGTCCAAAGTACATGGGATTCTCTGGGACTCAGGAGCCAGTCAGGGAGGATGCTGACAGTCCTGGCTGTTGCTGTTGATGCCTTAATTCAGGGGCTGGTTCACTGTAGGCTTCTAGCTCACTAGAACAGGAATGGGGAACCTGTGGCCCCAAGACCACGTGTGTCCTTCTAGGTTCTTGGGTTTGGCCTTTTGATTGAATCCAAGTTTTATAGAACAAATCCTTGTATTAAGGGGATTTGTTCAGTGAAGTTTGGATTCAGTCAAAGGGCTGCACTTGAGGACGTAGTGTGCCCTCAAGGCTGCAGGCTCCCCAGCCCTGCTATACGCAAAGCTTCCTACCCCTTTAACGTTTATGAAGTGCCTTTTGCATTTATCACTTAATTTCGCTTTCAATACACCCTTCCAGGTAGGTACTAGAAGTGATATTTGTGTTTTACCCAGAGCAGATTGAGAGGGGAAGGGGCTTTTGCCTAATAGTGTCTGAGGCAAGATTCAAACCTGGGTCTGACCTGACAGGGCCTTTCTGGTAGTTGGGAATGTGTCTGTGCCCACCTGCCTATCTTTCTGAATGCCTTTTTCATTTCTTCTTTTGCATCCATCGCTCACTAGAGAAGGCCACAGCTTCCTGCTAATCTCTGACCATCTGGCTCCAGAAAGTCTGTCCTTCCCCTCTCACCCATTCTCAGGGCCAGTCACTGAGCACAGTAAACCATCTACTTAAAGTGGTTTAGACTAAGTTCTTAATGAGGCTTGCCTTCTGAAGGGGCCGAGTGAGGTTGAAGCCAAGAGGCTGGGTGAGGCCTACGCAGGTTTCTGCGTATTACCAATGTGCAGGGATGAGGCCAGAGAAGTCTGGTAGAGGTTGTCCTCCAGAAATTCGAGGGAGGCTCCAAGCTGGCTGACTGTGACCCCTCCCTTTGCCCCTGGGGTAGATTTCTGGGAAGACAGGAGTCCCCTGTGACAGGCAGGCCTGTATGTCCTTGGAGGGCATCCCCATATGGGTGACCGGACAGCTCCACCAGGATATTGGATGGCTAAGTATGGAAGTGAACAGAGCTGGACTCATGAAGACCTGAGATCAAATCCTGCCTCTGACTTTGACAAGCTGTGTGATCTTGGGCCAGTCTCAGCCTCGGTGTCCTCATCTGTGACGTGGGAGTGATGGTGTAACCCCTGCTCTACCAGGTTGTCATGGGGATCATGAGAGATAACGTGCTGATGTCAAGGTGCCGTGTAAATGCTGGCTAGTGTTCTTATTGTGGTGGAAGCTTTCCGGGTCACCCTACCTTTATTGCCTTTGCCAGGCGGGAGCCTCTAAGCCACAGGGTGCCATCACTCGGCCTCTTGTCCGGAGCTGGGGCTCAGCAGATGAATGTTAGCTGAGAAGCGAAGGGACCTGGGCTCTTGTCTCAACTCTGTCCTTTGCTTGCTGTGTGACCTTGGACAAATGAAACCACTCCCCTGGGACTTGGTCTACTCATTGGGCATTGGACTAGAAGGTCCCACCGAGCTTTAAAAATGACTGATTCCTAAGAACAAAGAAGCTTGGTGAGCAAGTCATGACACGACTGGCAAAGGTCTGCCTTTTGCTTCCTCCACTCCAAAGGCTCATAGATTTAGAGCTGGTAGGGCCCTCAGAGGGGCATCAGAGCCATTCCCTTTATTATTATTGTTGTTGTTATTATTATTTTTATTATTTTGCTTTGTTTTGGAGGGGGGAAGTACGAGCAATTGGGTTTAAGTGACTTACCCAATGTCACACGTCCAGTATGTCTTAAGTGTCTGAGGCCGGTTTTGAACTCAGGTCCTCCTGACTCCAGGGCTGGTACTCTATTCACTGCGCCACCTCATCACCCCATCCCCTTTATTTTACAGAGAAGGAAACTGAGACTCAGGGAGGTTTGACGATTGGTCTGAGGGCATGCAGTCAATGCCAGGGGTGGGGTTTGAATCCAGGTATTCTTGAGACTTCCAAGCTGGGCCACATTTGTCCTTGTGCTTCTATACAGGTCCTTTCTATTTGTTTCAAATATCTGGATTTAGGGTTGGTGTGAAGAAAAAAGAATCTTCCTTACAGTGATAACTGTTCAAAAGTAGGCTATGCTGCCTCAGTTTCCACTCCTGGAAGGTCTTTGGGCAAAACTTGGATGGATGACCACTTATCCACCATGTTGTTGAGGAGATCCACTTTCAGGTGGCAGTTGAACTAGGTAGCCAACCCTGAAATCTGGTGACTTTATGATTCTGGTTCCAGTACAGACAATCTTCTTTAATCAAGTCCTAACCTCACCCCTCCTAATTTGGGTTCACGTTTTCTTTCAAGGCAAACAGTTGAGCTTGGTCAGCCCATTCCCAGGAGTCAACGTGAAGAGTTACTCTGGCTACCTTACTGTGAATGAAACCTACAACAGCAACCTCTTCTTCTGGTTCTTTCCAGCTCAGGTAGGTGGAGGGTCTTGCTAAGGTACTGCAGGGCCAGAACATTCCCTTTGGGGGGCAAGATGGATGAGTAGTAGATTTCAAGTCAAAGGAGCTGGGTTCAAGTCCTGGCTCTGCCACTTAGGACCCATGTAACCTTGGGGAAATCACATCGTCTCTCTGGGCTTCTTTTTACCCATTTATGAAATGAGAAGGTTGACTTAGTTAAGTTCTCATTTCTCTTCCAGGTGCAAGGCTATAATCTTATGGGTCCAGAGTTACTCTATCATCCTACTACATGGTGTAGTGAATAAAGTGTTAGTCTTGGAGTCAAAAAGACGTGAATTCAAATCCTCCTTCAGACTCTTACTAGTTATGTGATATTGGGAAAATCAATTCACCCTGTTTGCCTCAGTTTCCTTATTTGTAAAATGATTTGGAGAAGGAAAGGGCAAACCATTCCAGTAACTCTACCAAGAAAACCCAACAGACAGTACTGGCATGCTGCAGTCCATGGGGTCACAAAGTGCTGGTCACAATTGACCAGCTGAACAACAGGCCTCAGTAAAACCTTCTAAGTGCAGGTGTCTCAAGATATCTGACAGAAAAGCCTGGATGGATGACCACTTGTCCTCCATGTTGTTGAGGAGATCCACCTTAAGGTCACGGTTGGACTAGGTGGACAACCCTCAAGTTTGGTGACTTTATGATTCTGGTTCCAGTAGAAACAGTCAGAACTTGCTTCTCTTTCTCCAGAGATAGTTCATAGACTTGAGGTGACATGAGCAAAGTGGGAGAAACCAGCAGAGGGTTAAAACCTGGCTGGGATTGTGGACATTCCACTGAGCACTCATCCCTACCAGTGGTCATAAGGAATCAGCCAGTCCAGGGGTCCTTGTCTCAGAAACTCAGACGTCCACATGCTGTTCCCTCGTGGAATTTTTAGAACCTCAAGGATATAAGAAAGAGGGAGGCAGGAAGAAGGTAGCAGTATTGACCCAAACACAGCTTCAGAGAATCAGAAAGTAAGTCAGAGTATTCCCCTGCACCAGAAAAAAAACAAAACAAAGCCCAACCAAACAAAGAGTTCTTTCTTCTTTATACAGACAGGCAGCAAACAGGAGAATAAAAGCTTACTTTTATTTTTTAAAGTTTTATGGATTTCTTGTTTGTTAATCCCACAGTCATTTCTAGGTTGTGACACTTAGGGACCATAGCTACTTATTTGTCATCTGTAAGATAAGAAAAGTAATACCTGACATACCTGCTTTCAAAGGTTGTGATGAAGTCAAAGAGGGTAAATAATGAATGCAATATTTGGCACATAGTAAGCATTTAGTAGATATCTTATCATCCATCCATCCATCCGTCCATCCATGTCATCCATTCATCCATCCGTCCATCCATTCGTTCATTCATTCATTCATTCATTCATTCATTCATTCATTCATTCATTCATGCTTGCAAACTCTAAAGTGCTCTATAAATGCCAGCTGCCCTTCTTTTGCTTGGCTCTCTTGGTCAGCATGTGGCTTTGTGAAGCCCTAGGTTTCAGCTCTGCTCCCTCTGCTGGTAGCCCAGCAAACTTCCCAAGCCACAGCAATAAGCAATATAGCTTCATTTAGTGAATCCCCAGCCAGGCTCCCCCACAGAGATCAGGTAGTTTTGTCTCCTCTTCCTGCCCTCTAGGAAGGTCCCGGAGGGGATCCTGTGGAAATAGCCTCTCATTCCAACCCTGGGGAAACAAGACCTCAGAGCCCTGTTTTGAAAGTGATAGAAGACCTTGGAGGCAGATGAAGTCTGAAGGAGAGATGGCTGGAAAGGATTCTGGTAGTTGCTGGACGGCAGCCCCCTTAGACTGTCCCAGGAGAGCCCTGATGGACGGCTGCAGTGGGAGTCAGCCCCCACCGGCTATCACAGAGTGTTGTGGGCTCTAGCACAAAGAGTGAAGGAGATAAAAAGGGGATAGGAATCCTTGGGATAGAGGGAGGATGTCCAAAGGAGAAGTGGAAATAAGGGAGATTGAGGAGGCATCCCTGCCAGTAGACAGAAATATTGGTGTTTTAGCCTGTCAGGGAAAGGGCTGTTTTAATAAGAAGGTCTGATACTGCTGTTGGGAGGGGGCAAGGCAAGGCCTGGGTCAGTCCTGGAGAAGAAACATGATGCAGAAAGAAGACTGAGCTTGTATTGGGCGGGGGGGAGTGGAATCCTAAGGCAGACCACAGTTAACAAGTAGAACATACACAAAGGACCTCTAGGATGTGGAGTTGTTGCATACTTTTAATTCAAGAGAGAAATAAATAGGGTTTGGGAATGGGTGAAAGTGTAGATAGGTCATATGGGAGAAATGAAGGTCCCCGTGCTGTCAGGCTGTCAGGAAGCTTCTCTCCCACAGAGACATGATTTTCCTCAAAGGTAGATCTGATGGGGTCACTCCCCTGCTCTGCCAATGTCAGCGGCTCCCTACTGAGTCTAGGAGAAAATAGACTTTCTCCTGAATAACTTTTAAACCCTATACTACCTGGCCAAAGCCTGTCCTTCTGGACTTGGACACTTTTGTCCTGGCCGGTCTCTGGGATTCTTCAGCCAGACTGGACTCTCCACTCGCAGCCTGTAACATTCCCTTTCCTGTCTCCAGACCCTCAGATGCCGTCCCAAGGGTTGTGTAGCAGGGGAGCTGAATGAACATGTCACAGATTGGTGCTTCTGCTTATTCGCAAGGCCTTTCCTTTGTTTGAAGGGAGATGTTCTCTGTCTCAGTCTTGTTCGGGGCACTTTGGCTCAGCCAGATCCATTCAGACATGCTTGTAAAATGGAAAAACAGGCTTGCTCGCGGGTGGGCCAGGCTGATTTTAGTCCAGATAGAGCATCTCACTGAAGAGCAGATTGAGACCCAGACAGGGAAATGTAAATAAGGCCTTCGTTAACATTTTAATGGGTTTTCCCAGCTTAGGGCTAAGTGGTATAAACATCTTAGAGGTTGGGGTTCCTTCTGTTTATGGCTATATCTTCTCACAGGCTGTGGTGTTCCACTTTTGGGGGGGACCTTGGGCATAGAGATAGTCATCTGGATGGGCAGTCCAGGTCACTCTAGAAAGTTGGCCTAAATTTTACAATTCTATTTAAATTTTCCTAGGCCTGTTTGCAGTGTCAAAATTCCCACTATCAGAAGGACTTTTTAAAGTGCCGTGGCTCCAAAGACTGTCATTAAAATCCACTTTATTTGGGAGGGTTTACATCAGTAAAACATTAACATCCATTACTGGGTCTATAAGGAGGCAGCTAGGTGGCCCAGTGGATGGAGCTCTGGGCCTGGAGTCAGGAAGACCTGAGTTTAAATCCACTTACTAACTGTGTGACTCTGGGCAAGTCACTTAACCTCTGTTTGCCTTAATCCACAGGAGAAGGGAATGGCAAACCACTTTAGTATCTTTGCCAAGAAAACCCCACGGACAGTATGATCCATGGGATCACGGTTGCACACAACTGGATAACAATTATCCCTGTAGTTCAAAGAGATGAGAGAAAGAAAAAAGTCCTAAATGTACCATAATATTGATAGCAATTCTTGAGGGGGTGCCTTCCTACTGGGGAATGACTTGGAGAGTTTTGGAGGGGGGAGTAAGATGTAGGAAGGGGCCATGTTGTGAAGAGTTTTAAGTTCTAAATAGAATGTTCTTATTGCATCCTGAGGGTGGGAGCTGCTGGAGATGGTGTGGGGCTGCCGGAGACCTAGACTTTAGAACAATCATTTGGTGTCACTCCAGACCACTTACTCTTCTCTCTGGCCCCATTCTCCTGAATGGGGGCATTTTTAACCTGTTCTTTTAAATCTTTAAACCTGTTCTCTTCCCCCATTAGAATATAAGCTCCTTGGAGGCAGGAACTGTCTCACTTTGGTGTTTGTATTTCCAGTGCCTAGCACAGTGTCTGACAGGAGGAGCTTAATAAACGCCTTGTAATAAAAAAAAAAAAATTTTTTTGAAAAGAAAAGAAAAATCACTTTGGCTGTTGAGTCAAGGATGGATTGAATTTATATTTACTATATTTACTCTAGGCAATGCTATAAATTCTGTTAAAGGTGAAGGAAGCTTTCTCCCTGGGGGCTCCTCACACAGTTGAAATCACACAAAGCAGAAATAAACCCAGAATAGCGGGTCAGATTAGCTACTTGTGCCTGGTATAGAAGCAAGGCCTGGAGAGAATAATGTCTAGGACATGTGACAGAGGAGGGGGAAGGTGGGAGAAGGGATGCAGGGCTTTGTACCGGGAGGGCTGGCTGGGGGAGAAGCACAGAGCAGGCAGGGCCTCCTGTCTGGGAGAGGGGAGATTCTGCCATTAGGGGTAGCCTTGTCTTGTCTTTTGTCTTCTTCTGGAAAGAAGACCGCCTCGTAATGATTTCTTTTTGATTCCTTTTAAAAATAGAAGGAAAGCTTACAAAACAGGGTGTTTCTAGAATTAGTTCTCCAAAGAAGATTGAATAAGAGGAAGTGAATGTGTGAATGAGAAAGCTTTTTTTAAAGAACTTACTATATGCTAAATGTTGTGTCTGGAGGGTAGGAAGAGAAAAGGGATCCAGACCTTTCACTAATGGACCTTACACTTTAATGGGGGCGACCTTAGGTAGAGGGAAATGGTAGCCCTGGCACTGGGTGTTTGGTTTGGGAAGTCTGGGGGATGAGTAACACAGTATGTTGTAGGTGAGTAATAAATGCCTATTGACTGACTAGAGGATGGAAGGGTGAGGTTTCTCCATTGATACTCGTTTGAAGGGTCAATTTGACACTTTTTGACTTTGGCACTGAGTTTGGTTCTCAAACCAAGAAAGGGGTTGGAAATGTGACTCAGAATTCCTAGCTGAGTCGCTGAGCTTGGGTTCTGGGAGGTCCATTTTGGAAGAAAAGTGCTTGAGGGAAACCTAGTTAGATATGAGGAAGAACTTGCCGACTGAATACATACCTGAAGTCTTCTCATAAGGAGGTCGTGGAATCTCATCCTGGGGAGGTATTACTTATTGATTAAACAATGTTCATTTTAAAAGGACCCCCAGCTCAGTTTCTTGGATAGTTCCTTCCTACAATGGAGCGCTCCAGAGGAGTGTCCAGTTTGTGAGTTGGCCACCAGAGGTCACCAGAAGAGCTGAGATGGTCCCAGATCACACCCTGAGCTCAGCCTTGGCCTCCCAGGATTCCACCACCCGGAGCCTCTGCTCTGCAGAATCCCAGGCCCGCCTCGGTCCTCTGGCCATTTCCTGTTATTGCAAGAATCAGCCTTTTGTATGAATTTCCAAAATGCCTTTTCCCTTTCTGCAGCCCTGTAGTTTCTGCTGCAGTGCCCTCAGCTAGGAGTTTCTGTAAAATAATCAGAAGTGGAAGAGAACACAGTGGTCATCCAGTCCAGCTCCTCACTTTTCAGATGAGTAAACTGAGACCCAGGAAAATGAAAGTTCTTTCTCAAGGGCCAGAATTCAAGCCCAGAGTGCTTGGCTCCAGATCCAGCCCTTTTCCATCGTCCTGTGGGCTCAATCTTTTTTTTTTTTTTCAATTAATAGAACGTTAGGTTTTGAGCTAGAAAGGACCTTTTAGGTGATGTGGACCCTTCATTTTACAGATGATGAGCTGCAGATCCCAGCATCCTAGGCTTGGAGCGGGAAGGGCCTCAGAGGCCATCTGTCCAATTAAATAAGCTGTTGCCCAGAGGAGATTAAGGTCATTTGCCCAAGGACACTAGGTATAAATGGGAGACTCAGGATTTGAACCCATCACTGACTCCAAATATCTTTTCTGCTGATAAACACACCTCATTCCTTTTCTCCAGCTTCACGGTTGGTATGAATAATAGCAATTCAATAAATATCTTTAACGTGGTTTCTCTAATTTTATAACGCTTTAATAATTGAGTTGAGGTAGTGTGGTACCATGGAAGGAAGTCTGCTTTGGAGTCAGAGGTTTTGGGTTCAGATTCCGAGTTCTCATTGACCCCATGTGATTCATCATCTCCACCAGCCTGTTTCCTCATCTAAGATTGCTTGCCAGGGGGTCTCATGGGTCCCTTCCAGCTTCAGATCTGTGACTGGAATATCCATCACTGGACAAAATGTTCAGTACTCGGTCTGCCTGCTGGTCTAACCTTTATGTAGAGGCGTGTTTCAGAAGGTGCCTTAAACTTTATCCTCTTTCTGTCTTTGCTTAAAAAGTAATGGGGAAGAAGGCCTTGTCCTCAGATTGGAATGCGGAAAATGTATTGCCCCAAGAGTGAGTGGTTAATTGCTTCTGAGGGACTCTGAAAACATTACATCAAAAAGAAAAAAAAATCTCCAGGTTTCCTTATCTTGTTGTAAATAACTCTCAGATTATTTAAACAGAGCATGTAAAAATGTATTTTTCCCAGTTGACTTTCTGCCTCTCCTTCAGGCTGAGGGAGTGGTTACCTTAGAGGCTGTTTGGGGCAGGTGTGACTCAGGAAGCACAGACTCCTGTGGGTGGTGAAGGCTGCTCACCTTCCCTTCAAGGACGTGCTTTGGGGGATGCAGGTCAGCTGAGGCTGAACCTTTCCTGTTTAAATATCCCAAGAATTCAGCTCCCCATTTGGATGTTTCTCAACAAAGATGTGGCGAGTTCTCTGGCTTTCTAGTGTGCCCTTTGGGGTCAGGCAGCTTCCAGAAAGGCCTCTGGGTTCTATGTTACATTGCTCTAGGACATAAGACCGCACAGCAGAGAGGAGGTCAGCCTAGGGTGGGGAAAGGAGAAAGGCAGCCTGCCCAGCTGGAGAGAGTACTGGATTTGGAGTCAGGAACAGCTAGCTGGATTCAAATATACGCTCAGATATTGTTAGGGAGGTGGCCCTGGTCAAGGAGGAGCTTTAGAACTGGAAGGGCCTTTAGGGACCTCACTTTACAGAGAGCGAAAATGTAGGGAGGTTGAATGATTTTGCATGGGCTGCTTAGATCTAGGGCTGGAGGGGACCTCAGAGGCCCTTCTAGTCTCATTTTACAGAGAAAGGACTGAGGCCCAAGGAGGACCTGAGACAAGCCCAAGCTTATGCAGGTAGTAAGCACCAAAGGCAGAATGTGAGCCCAGGTGGTAAGGGCTAGTTCATCAGCTGGCTGTAGGGTCTCCAGCAGAGTGAATGAATGAATGAATGAATGAATGAATGAATGAATGACAAGTATGATAGATGAGCTCATACTTCAAGGATCTGTGAAACCTTTCATGTGGATTCTCCTCCCATCTGTAGACCACAGCTCCCCTTCCCCTGAGGGCATCATCTTAGCGAGGCCAAAGTAACTCCTCCCCCTGCGGCTAATTGGGGATGAGCTTCTCTGATCTTACCTAGGCTGGTCTTCAGACCAAGGCCATGCCAGGTGGGTCTTCAAAGCTTTGCTGGCACGGTAGGACCTTAGGTTTGTATCTATCTAGCCGTACTCCCTCACTTTACAGAAGAGGAAACAGAGGCGCAGGGACCTCGAGTGACTTTGCCCATGGTCACACAGGCAGTATTGGCAGAGGCAAGACGTGAACTGTGATCCAGTATCCCTGCCCAGAAAACCCCAAATGGTGTCATGAAGAGTCAGACATGACTGAAACCACAGAACAGTAACCACCCTCTCTGGCTCTAAGGATGGTCCTTCCCACAGCGCCATGCTTGGATTCCACTGGAGCAGCCTTTGGGGTCCCGGGCATCAAGTCTCCACCACTCTGAGTCCTCTAGGTGTGAGTGAGGGACCAGTAGATAGTACACAGGACATGTGATGGACACTTAATTCGTTGTTAACAGAGGTAAAGCTTCGTCATCCTCCATTATGAAGATGGTTTGATGTATTGTGGTTGACTTAGGAGGTGCAATGACATGACCTTTGTGGCTGCTTCCAACTCTTAAAATTATGATTCTTTTATCCACCTGGTGGGATGGTTCTTGTGATCTCAGTCTCTGACTCTCTTCCATGCTACAGGAAAATCCCAATGATGCCCCAGTCGTGCTCTGGCTCCAGGGGGGACCGGGGGGATCCTCGATGTTTGGACTCTTTGTTGAACATGGACCTTATGTTGTGAACAAGAACCTTACAGGTAAGCATTGTGCCTCCTCTGCCTTCTGGGTCTCCAGAGACAGCTCAGTGGGAACACAAAACCCCTAGAAACAGCTTAGCATTTCATGGTTATAAAAACAGAGTGTTCCCGCAATGGTTCCCTCCAGCTGGGGAATTTCTGCCTCTTAAGTTGTTCTTTGTTTGCATTCGGACAAAACTCAAGAGGGCAATGATGTTTGCTGCAGTTGTGGAAAGGCAAAAACTTTTCTGGTGGCCCAGAAGATCCATCTGACCACAGAAGAATAAGAACTTTTGCACAACAAAAAGCAATGCATCCAGAATTAAAAGGGAAGAATGAAACTGGGAAGGTGTCTTTGCTTTGCAATAAACCTTCCTGGGTAGGGGTAGGGGTGGGGGGGAAATCTGACCTCCAAAGTCTATAAGGAATTGGTACAAATTTATGAGAATAAGATCAATTGCCAAAACTGAAGTAAAGGACATGATCAATTCATTTTTTTTAGTTAATTAATTTATTTACTTTTAGTTTACAGCATTCAGTTCCACAGTCCCTAGAGTTTCAAATTTTCTCCCCTTCTCTTTCTCCCCCCCGCCCATGGCAGCATGCAATCAATATAGCATCTACCAATACCTTCACATTAAACAATAGTCAGGTTGTAAAGAAGGATTATAACTAATGGAGTGAATGACGGGAAAGAAGAAACAAAACAAAGCAAGAAAAAGAAAGAGAGCGCTTAGTTTGCTTCACTCTGCATTCAGACTCAGTAGGTCTTTCTCTAGATGTGAATATCTCTTTCCATCATGAGTCTTTTGGACTTGTCTTATAACCTGACGTTGCTGAGAAGAGTCCAGTCTATCAAGGTTGGTCATCACACATACATTGTGTGTATAATTATGTGCACATTTCTCCTGGTTCTGCTCTTCTCACTCAACATCAGTTTATCCAATTCTCTCCGGGTTATTACAAAGTCCATCTGCTCCTCATTTCTTACAGCACAATAGTATTCCATTACATTCATAGACCACAACTTGTTCAGCCACTCCCCAATCAATGGGCATCCCCTTAATTTCCTCTTCTTGGCCACCACAAAAAAGCTGCTATAAATATTTTTGTACATATGGGGCCTCTTCCCACTTATATGATCTCTTTGGGTTACAACCCCAGAAGTGGTATTGCTGGGTCAAAGAGTATGCACTTATTTATAGCCCTTTGGGCATAGTTCCAGGTTGTTCTCCTGAATGGTTGGATCAGTTCATAACTCCACCAACACTGCATTAATACAATTAATTCTTAAAGAGAAAAAAAATTCAACATTGGCCAGGCTCACAGACAAACTAAAACAACTCTGAGATATTTCCATATACTCATTAAATTAGGGGGAGCTGAATGCACAGAGCAGTGGGCCCAGAGTCATGAGTTCAAATTAGGTCTCAGATGTTTACTAGATGGGTGAACCTAGGTGAGTCACTTAACCTCTGTTTGTTTCACTTTTCCTCATCTGTAGAATGGGGACAGGCAGCAAGGTGGTACAGGGGATAAGAGTACTGAGTCTGGAGTCAGTAGGTGGGATGGTACTCTATCTACAATGCCATCTATCTGCCCCCCCACAATGGTGACCTATGTAAATCATTATTGTTACTGCAACAAAATTGAGGGAAAAATACTCAGACAAGACATTTACAAGGGGGCAGAATGCATTTGTCATTACTTCGTTAAATGTAACTGGAGCATTAAAAATGGTGTGCTGACTCTTGGAAGTTTACGATTTCCTATGGAATCTACTTCCATAGTTATGTTTGTTGATGTTATAATAAGACGGATTCTTATGCATGGATCATTTCCCATGAGCCAGGATCATTCCCATGTGTCGGGCTCATTCCCATGTGTTGGGCTCGTTCCCATGTGCCTCTGAGCATTGCTCTAGAATCCACATGTATTTCAGAGCCCTGGGGAGAAGAAGGTGGGCTGGGTCCTCAGTAAGGGACAATGAGGAGTGGGTCCTTTTTGATGGCCAGAGGGGGCCTCAGACCCAGGACACAGAGAAGCTGGTGTCTCCTTACAGCACATTTTAGGGTTTGTGTGGGTCTGGTTACTTATGTGATAGTTTGAGACCCCATTGTGTTTTTAATAGTTCGAGCACGAGATTTTCCATGGACTGCGAAATTTTCCATGCTGTACATCGACAACCCGGTGAGTAGTCAGCCCTTAAGATGATAAGAACAACTTCCCAGCCTTTTTCTTCCCTTAAAACTCTTTTATTTATAAATTGCTTTATTTGTAAATTTACTTGCAATTCATTTTTTCCTTTGATAATTGGCCTGAATCCTCTCTCTACTTTCTGTATTCTTGAGTCTCTACCTGAAAGCACTCCCTGTTTGGACACTGCTCACTTGGACACTGCTGTATCACTGATACAGACCAGCAACTCTTTGGTCACTTCCCTGGGCATTAAAGTGACTTGCCTAGGGTCACACAGCTAGGGCATATCAGACGTGGTATTTGAACTCTTGTTTTCTAGACTGCCTCGTGGCCTCTCCTCTTGGTTTATGGGAGATGTCTGGCCACTGACACATCCAGGAGAAAGGGCTCATTCACTTCCAATAAGCTTCCTCCTTGGTGGTCTCCCTTTATCAATCAAAAAATCACTTATTATGTACCTACTGTGTCCAGAATGCTGTGACCAGTATTGGAGATTCAGGGGCAAAAGGGGAGCAAATCAAATTCCTCCCCCCCCCCAGGAACTTATAGAATGCAGGAAAGGTCAAACATTAAAATAGAGACTTTTTCTATGCAGAAGAGCGAAGAGAAATTGAACAGCCACATAAATTTGGGGTCTGAGCCCAGCCCTGCCCCGTGGATGAGCCATGTGCCAGAGGATGAGGCAGTTCATTTCATGGGGTGTCAGCTGCTGCCTGTTATGCAGGAACAAGAACCCTTGGGAAGGATGGGGTTGTAGAGTGGTTAGAGTGAGGTGGCCACGGAGTCACGGAGGCCTGGGTTCACCCCTCTCCTGGTGCCCTCTGACCCTGGACAAGTCACTTGTGGCCCAGGCCCCATTTGAAGGCTACAGGGGAAGAGAAGGGGCTCATCTGTCTGGGCACAGGAAGTTCATTATTGGAAGGAAATCACAGTCCCCAGGTCCAAAATCACGTTTCCAGCCCCTACATTTTTGTCTTGTTTTGAGTATTGAATGATACAAGCAGGTAAAGTCCGTATAAGTCATAAAATGCCTTAAACACACACACACACACACACACACACACACACACACACACACACTCTCTCTCTTTCTCTCTTTCTCTGTCTCTCTGTCTCTGTCTCTGTCTCTGTCTCTGTCTCTGTCTCTGTCTCTCTCTCTCTCTCTCTCTCTCTCTCTCTCTCTCTCTCTCTCTCTCTCTCTCTGTTTCTCTCTCTGTCTCTCCCCTCCCTGTCCTCCTCCTCTTCTTTCTCCTCTCCTCCCACCCCCCAGTACTTGAAGTCTTTGGCATGGGGCTCCTCTGCTCTTTTGAGAGAGGATTTAGCGCTAAAGCCCCTCCTGGTGTTTGCTTCTCAGAATTTATGTTTCCATGTTTCCCTTCAGACTGGCACTGGCTTCAGCTTCACGGATGATGCCCGAGGGTTTGCAGCCAGTGAAGATGATGTAGCAAGAGACTTATACAGGTACAGTTTCCTTCCCCTGT
Source organism: Pseudocheirus occidentalis (assembly GCA_028646575.1). Taxonomy (NCBI): domain Eukaryota; kingdom Metazoa; phylum Chordata; class Mammalia; order Diprotodontia; family Pseudocheiridae; genus Pseudocheirus; species Pseudocheirus occidentalis. Next base: position 15,055,488 of record CM053597.1, on the reverse strand, counting down.
GGCATCCCCTCCCCCTGGAATCCCCTCCCCTCCCGCCCCACTCTCTGAGCCTCTTCTCAGCTCTGTTCAATGTGATGAGCATTCATTAAGCTCCTACTGTGTGCCAGGCACTGTGCTAGGTGGAAATCGTCCCTGCCCTCTGGGTGCTTCCATTCTACTGGAGGGTAGGGTACAATATGTCCATAAAAATGAAATGTAAGATATATGTGTATGTGCACGCATGTGTACACAAGTGTCCACATGGATGTGCATGCATATATACACACATGCACACACATGTCTACATGCCCAGTATCACATATATACATATACATGTGATTTCTGAGAGAAGCACAGAGGTTTAATATGAAGAGCAGTTTAACAGTCAATGAAGTAACACCTGTTAAGGACCTACTATGCACCGTTGTGCTAAGCATTTGGGGTCCAAAGACAGGTTGAACTATCCCTTGCCCTCAGGAGGCTTACATTCTAAGAGCAGCAATGCGCACTCATATCGAAGTCTGTCCAGAGTAGGCCCAGAGTCAGGTCAGAAGGCGCCAGCATCTGGGGCAGGGAGAACAAGACTGTGAAAAGCCTCTTGCTGAAGGTGATGCTGGGGAAGGAAGCCGGGGATTCTAAGGGGCTTCCCCTGGGCCCAGCTCAGGGCAGGAGGGATGGACCCTGAGTGGCTGGGTGTAACAGCAGAGCTCCAGCCAAGACAGGCTCTTAGATTGTCACGCCTTTCACGCTGCCTGTGATGCCATGACAGTTTTCCCCAAACCGAAGGTTTCTGGTGCCTCTGCAATGGCATCTGGAGATGTTCTTGATAGATGACAGAGAGGAAGGCCAGTCTCCGTCTGAAAGTCTACCGACATAAAGAATTTAAAAAATCTGTCCACAGCTCCCTCTTTCCCTGTATTTTTCTTTTCATCATATTACCATTTGTTCTGGCAAAAAAAAATGTCTATGATTGATGAAGACTCTGGGTGACAGTAATAAGAGGAAATGAAGTCTTAAACCTTCGCTGGGAGCCTGGGGGTGCGTCTCCTGAGAAGCTGTGGGGAGCCACCGAATGATGCTGTCCCTTTCAAGGCTCCCAGCCAGATGCTCAGGAGGCAGGCAGCCGGTGGGATGGAGGAGGGCCTGGCTTGGCTGGGGGCATCCAGGCTGCTGCCTGTCCTCCTTACCCGCCCCTGTGACCTTGGCCAGGGCCCTGCCCCCTCGGGCCATGGATGAGAGCCTTAAAGTGACTGGGGTCCTAGCCTCTGTGTACTGACAGACCGCTGACCTTCCTTCTCATCATCCCAGTGTATCGTCAGAGACTCCAGACTGGCTCTTTGGATCAGGAGCTGGTCTCTTCCGTCTTCTCAGGAGGAGGTAGACCCCTCCAGACTAGAGTTCTCTTCTCTTTATCCTCACTCCCAGTGTCGGGTACCCCAGGGCCCTGTACTGACTGCCTGCTCATTAAGAAGGAAAAAATTTGTTTTGCAGAAAAAGTGATTCCAGAAAAACGGAGCGTCACTAGTAATTATGTTTGGGAGGCTCCTTACTTGGGTTATGCCATTGAAACTCCCCCAGCCCTGTGAGATAAAGGTGTTGCACAAAACCTCACTTTACATAGGGAGAACCTAAGGCTGGCAAAGTTAAGTGACTTGCCCACAGTCACAGAGAGGCAGGATTTGAACTCAAGTCTTTCTAGCTAATAGCTAACATTTGTTTAGCATTAGATAATAAACATATATAATAAACACACATATATTAGTTATATGATTGGTATATTATTGATTATTTTTTATTTTTACAAAGCACTTTACAAATGTGGTCTCATTTCATTATTACAACTGCCCTGGGAGGTAGGTTCTACTATTACCTTCCATTTTACAGATGAGGAAACTGAGGCAGGCAGAGATTAAGTGACTTGCCCAGGGCCACTGAGCTAGCCGTGTCTGTGGCAGTGTTTGAACTCGGCTCTTCCTGATTCGGGGCAGGTCCAGCCTTTTAATCCCTGTACCCGCTAGCTGCCCAGTCTATTCATTCAGGTAGGACAGACCACCTAACTGGGGCAGGCACTGGCTGTGTGCTCTCACTGGTGTCGGGAACTTCCAGGAGAAGAAGCTCCCTCCCTCGGTGCAGGTCAGCCCCTTCTCGGCAGGGTAGAAGCGGCCGACGCCCTGAGAGGCTGAATCTGCTCAGGGCCGCACAACCCTCCCTGGCTTTGGGGCCGGCTCTCGGCTCTCCTCTCGCTGCGCCAACCGCCTCCACCTCCTAATATTTACTTTTTGTAAAAGTCCTGCTTTCGTCGCTAGCTTGTGTGGGTCCAGCCCGTTCCTCTCCGTATCCCTCCCTTTCCCGTATCCATCTGAGCGATCCCTTGGCGTAATCAAAGAAATGATAAAAGTGTGTGGGGGGTGGGGGGGAGCGGTTCAGGAGAAGCAGCTGGCACGTTTTTTGTACCTGGCAGTGTGTGTGTGGTAGTCGTACCCACAGGCCCCCACCTCTGTAGAGAGGCAGGCAGCGTCCATTTTCTCAGTCCTCCTCCTGGGCCGGTCTTGGCCGGTGTGACCGCGGCATTCAGTGTCAGTTGTGTTTTTGTCGTGGTCATCATCGTGTCTCTTTCCTTGGTTCTATTTACCCAATTCTGCGTCATCAGAACGTTTCCACTGAGCTTGTATTTACAGCTTCTCTTCCTAGCTCTGCATGGGCCTCCTCGCTCAGATCTCTGAGGGGCCTTTGTTTTACAGATGAAGAAATGGAAGCCTAGGGAGGTTAAGTGACTTATCCAAGGTCCTACAGGTGGGGCAGTGGGGCTAGAACTCTAACCGAGGTCCTCCGACTTCATATCCACCATTCTTTTCAGGCCCTAAATTTCTCCTAAAGAGGAAGGCAGGAATTTCTTCAGGCAGGTAGGATACTGGACAATTCAGCTCTCAAAGCTGCCGGTGGTCCTGAGCAGAATGCTGGGTCCCTAGTCTGGCAGAGCTGTTGGGACCTTCTAGAAAAGAGAGGGGCTAGGGCTTGGCTGGCTTGTGGCTGAGCTGGGACTAGACCCCAGGACTTCTCTGGCTTTTCCTGGTGCCCTGCCCCCCAGGGCCTCCCGTCAGAAGGTTCTGCCTTTTCTCTTGGCTGTTCAGGGCAGGTGGCCCAGGTTCCCTGGATAGAGAAGGCGGAAGAACTTGGGTCACCTTTCTCCATCTTCTGTCCTTGAGCCAGTCACTCAGCCATGGTTTGTTCAGGAACATGTGGCCACCATCCCCAGCACTTTTCTGGGTGACTGTCCAAGCCAGGTTCTTGATGCATGGATACGCCTTCACTTCTGGGCAGAATGTGGAGAAGTCCGGTCTTCCACCTTTCACACCTGGGAGGTCTGGGAGCAGAGTAGCCATGCCCAGGGTTCCCATGCCAAGGTCACCATCTGTCCTCTGCCCCCTTCCCCTGGGCAGAGATAGAGGACATGCCCTCCCAAGTGCACATCCTCCCCTGTGGTGTCCTCTGAATGGAGGAGAGGACATTGTGGTGTGCTTGGCCACCTCACGTGCCCTTGGTGCAGACCCCCCTTCTCTGACTAGCAAACCCAGGGAAACCTAGGTAAAGGGGAAAAAAATCCATTCCCTGCAACTGAGAGCCTGAAACCCCCTGACTGCCCTGCCTTCTCCCCACCCGCTTTCTTCCTCCTTGTTCAGAACCATTAAAAATCACAGCTGACCCTCACCAGGAATATTTACTGCCGCCATGTGGTCGGCTCCTCTCGCGTGGCTCAGAAACAGACCCGAGTTCAAAGCCCCCATTGTTTATGACTGTTTTCGGTTCTTTTCCCTTCAGGCCCCTTGCACAGGAAGAGCCCTAATCAAAGGGGTGCAGAAAACTGATTTCAGCTGTCTGCTTTATAGCTTGCATATTGTGTGTGTGAGTGTGCATGTATATGTATGTATATGTGTGTGCATGTGTGAGTGTATGTGTATGAGTGTGCATGTATATGAATGTAGGAGCATGCCTGTGAATGAGTGCAAGAATGTGTGTGAATGTGTGATAATCTGTGCATGTAAGTATGAAAATGTGTGTGAAGTATGTATGTCAGTGTGTATATGTGAATGAATATGAGAATGTGTGGTGTGTGTGTGAATCTGTATATTGAATGAGCGTGAAAATGTGTATGTGAATGAGCGTGATGTGTGTGAATCTGTGTATTTGAGTGTGAAAATATGTGTGAATAGGTATGTATGTCAATGTGAGTCTGTATGTAAGTGAATGTGAGAATGTGTGCGGTGTGTATAAATGTATGTGATGTATGTGTATGTGAATGAATATGAAAATGTGTGGTGTTTGAATATGTGTGTATGAATATATGAGTGTGTCTGTGAGCAAGTGTGAGAGTATGGGTGATCTATATGAATGTGTATACTGGGTGAGTGTGTAAATGTGTGTATGTGAATGAGTGTGATATTTGTAAGTGTGAAAATATGTGTGAATGGTATGTGTCAGTGGGTAAGTATGTGCATGAATGTATAAACATGTGAATCTGTATTGAGTGTGAAAATGTATGTGTATGTGAATGAGTATGACAATTATGTGATGTGTGTGAATCTGTGTATTGAGTATGAAAATGTGTGTATGTGAATGAGTGTAAGAATGTGTGTGATGTTTTTGAATGAGTGTGAAAATGTGTGAATAGGTATGTATATCAGTGTGTGAGTGTGTATGTGAGTGAATGTGAGAATGTGTGGTGTGTGTAAATGTGTCTGATGTGTGTTTATGTGAATGAATATGAAAATGTGTGTGAAGTGTTTGAATATATGTATGTATGAATATATGAGTGTGTCTGAACAAGTGAGAATGTAGGTGATATATATGAATATGTATATTGAGTGCATAAATGCATGTGAACAGTTGTGAATGCAGCTGTGAATGTATGTGAATGAATGTGAGAGTATGTATGGTGTATGTGAATGTGTGTGAATGTATGTGGATCTGTGTATGTGAATAAGTGTGTAAATGTGTGAATAGGTGTGTATGTGCGTGTGAATGTGTGTGAATATGTCCATACATGAATACGTGTACGTATATATGTAGCTACGTGTCATTATATCTGTGTGAGAGAATGTGTGATGTGTGTGTTTGTGTGGTCAGAAAGAAAAGTGCATTAAAATATAATCAACAGACACTTTTTTCAAATACTGCACGGATACGCCTGACCCAGTCCCAGCCAATAAGCATTCACCCAGACCTGTTATTTCAGTGTCCTCTATCTTTGCTGTGCCGGCCATGGCCAGTGTCCTGACCTGGGTCTCGCCCCTGGACGCTGAGGACTCTGGAGGACAGAGTGAGGCTGATGTCTCTGCTCTGCTCTGCCTCACTTAAATCTGCTTCACTTGCAAGTCAACACATTTCCCTGCTGATGTCATTGGTCATCTTTGAGAAGGAAGGACGAATGACAGCCGTAGCATGTTGTACCTTGGAATAAGTGAGAATGACCCTTGTGTTGGTATTTTCTCTGCACAGCATCTTCCACAGGTTCGTGTGATTTTGAGCTGGGTGGGACTTCTGAGGCCATCATTTCCAATCCCCTCATGGTATAGCTGGGATACAAACATTGGATGTGTAATAAGAGAAACTTGGATTAAAATCCCAGCTCAGCTTCCTGCTACCTGTGTGACCTTGGGTATGTCCCTTGACTTCTCTGGCTCTCAGATCCCTTCTGAGTATAAAGGAAGGGATGGACTTAATGGCCTCTAAGGGCCCCCCTGCCCCCCATTTGGAAGCAACCCAGGTCACTGGGACACAGGAGAGAGTGTGATTTGGAGTCAGAAAGACCTGGGCTCAAGTCCCAGCTCTGCCACTCACCTGTGTGACCTCGGTCACACCCACTCACTCTTTCTGAGCCTTGGTTTCCTCCTCTGTAGAATGAGGGGGTCAGACCAGGTGGCCTCTGAGTGTCCTTCCAGGGCTGTCTGTGATCCCTCCCTAAATCTGATTATATTAATTCAGTGAAACACAGCAACTTGGCCCTGGTTTGTTGTGCGATGTTTTGCTTTTCCATTCTCCATGCCCTTGACCCCATAAAACTCTTTATACGGCTTTTCCAAGTGCGTGATTACCTTCTCAAGCCAGTTCATCCAATAAAGCCTCTAATCCTAGAAGAATAGAATTTTCATGCTGGGAGGGCCCTCAGAGACTGTCCAGTGGAAACTCTCGAGTCAGATTCTTGGAGGAAACCGTCTATAAACCGACCAACAAATCTCTGCTGGGATTTACTATATTAAACCTAACTCTGCCTTCCAGCCAACAGCAAAATAGAAAGGAACAGTAGTTATGAGCTTGGAGTCGACAGGGGGGAGCCTTATTTATATTTCTAACAGGCGGTTTCCACGATTTCATGGCTCCAAGCTCCACCAGCACAGTAAATGGAGATGAACTCCAATACACTACAGCAGTCAGAGTGGAGTCAGAGGTACCTGGGGCAGTGCAGAGGAGACCTCTTGGCCCGCACGATGGAGGTCATTGTCCGTGTCCCCCTCGCCTCTGGGTGCCCTCAGAGCTTCATCAGAAGCAGCCTCCTTGCTTTCATCTGGGCAGGGAGGTCACTGTTGCTTCTTGAGCTGCAGTGTGTGGTGAGATCTGAAGCCCCCTCTTGGTTTTTTCCCTGTTGAGAGAAACCATGTCAGTTAGAGGGGAAAAGCTTCAAGAAAACCAGATTCTCATTTTGAGAGCCACAAAGTTTCACCAGATTGCCCTTTGTTTTTCCTTTTCCTTAGCTTATTTGTGTTTACAAGAAGTCAGTCACTGTCCTTCAGGGCCCACCTTGTTGCTCTTTCTAGCCTGACACCATTTTTTCATTCTTTTCCTTCTTTACTGCTGTGGGCTTCTGGCCACCATCTTGGAGATCAGGACGTGGTTCTGGCTGCTGGGTCTGGTCTTTGTGGTTTGGGAAGGTCATTGTAGCTTGGGAGGCATTGTGGCCCAGGGTATTGGGAGAGCCCAGACTCCCAGGTTAGAAGGGACTTCACAGGCCCAGCTCGTCCAAAGCATGATACAACAGACCCAACAAGCCTCCATCTGGCTTCCACCAGCAGAGTGCAAAGGAGGGAGAACCCATCAGACATTTCCTCAGGCTACCCACTGGGGTTTGGGACAGCTCTGATGGGAATGGAGGGTTCTCTCACATCCACCTGAAATCGCCTCTTTGCATTCATTGCTCCTGGCTTTGACCTGTGAAAACAAACCAAAAAATCAGATCCCTCTTCTTCACAGCTTCTCAAGTATTTGAAGTCGGCTAATGGCCCATCCCCCCATACAGACTCCCATTTTCTAGGCTAAATAGATTCGATTCCTTCAGATAATAGTAATTGGAAAATACCAGTTTAAGGTTTGTAAGATGCTACACCCAGGTTACCTCAGCTGGTCTTCATGAGGCATCCACTCAAAAGCTCAGGGTAAGTAGGTTTTAATTCCAGCTTTGGCTGATTTTAGATTGATGACTTCTTTCCCTCGGGAGAGTTCAGTTTCCTTATCTGTAAAAAATGAGGGGTTTGGCCCAAATGGCTTCCAGCTCCAGGACATTTTCCTTTCCTATCCATTTGTGGTTCCCAGCTGGCCTTCCCACAGGCTATGGCTGCTCCTTTGTTCTTCTGTGTTTGTCTGTTTCTGGAATGGGGGATCTGTTTAAGCCCGGCACTGTCCCCCCATCAGGAAGGTGTTAGTGACTTCTCCATTCATCCCAAGTCTCTGGATTAAGGGTGTAGTTGGGTTCCAGAGATCTTTCTGTGATAAAAGACGCAGTCACCTCATCCTCTTCCTCTTCCCAAAGGGGTCCGAGCCTTTACAAAGAGGTTTGCAAAGCTTTTTGCATCTCATTTGGTCTTTATAACTCCTGAGGTAGATGCTGCCATTATCCTAATTTGAGAGATGAAGAAAGTCCAAAATGATCACGTCCATGCTCGCATAGCTAGTAAGTGTCTGAGGCAGCATTTGAACCTGGGACTCTTTGGAGCCCAAGTCCAGTTTCTCCATTGTGGGGGTTGGGGAGGTGCAGTTTGTCCTAGGTACCTGGCATCTTCCCTTCAGCTGCAGTGGCCCCCAGGACCTAGTGACCTGGGCACATGAACACCTTCAAGGGTCGGTTTTTACCTGCCCTGTTGTGCCCGAGACCTTTTTCGTATTGTGTCAGATGTTAGTTCTCTCCCAGCCCAGTTAATTTTGATTTGTTTCATACACACTTCCTGTCTGCTGTATTTATTGCTGTAAAAGCTCTCCTTCTGACCATGGGAAGGGAATATCCTTTTTTGCCTGCACTTTTAAAAATAGATTAAATTAAATATAAAAAATAATTTTCTAACATAAATGTGCACTTGTCAAAGGTCTTTGCTGCCTCTGTTAGCCTGGCACAAGTAGCAGATACTTACACCCTTGTTGACGGATCAATATGTTAATCATGTAAATGATTTTCTTGATATTGACCATCTGATTGTCCCTTTCTCATGAAGCCGGTCAGCCAGTAAGCTTTCATCAAACAGTCCATGCCCCTCCCAGGGCTTTGTGTGTAACAGTCTCTTATATGTTGTTGAATTGAATTTGTTTCAGCACAGAGTTCATTACGTTGTTCATACAGAACAGGATTTAGACATGGCGGTGGGTCCTTGCCTTCATTACCTGAGGGCTGGCTGTCTCACACCTGACTTGTTCTGCCTGAGACAGATCAGAGTTTTGCCTGCTGGCCTCACAAATCCCTGCTTGTTTTGAACATATTTCCCTGGAGGAATCACCTTGTATTTACTTTCCTTGTATTTCACATATCGTCATGTGGGCATCTTGTTCCCCCATAGAATGTCCGCTCCTTGAGGGCAGGGGCTGACTTGATTTTTTTCTTTCAAGTTCCAACGTCTGGCATACAGCAGGCATTTACTAAATGCCTGTGGATTGTTCATGGTGTGTCTGGCTGGTGTTTAGTTTTATTCTGGCCCCAATTTATCGTGATTTTTTTTTCTCTTGTAGCGCGCTCACTCAGTTTTTCCAGCTGTTTCCAGAGTACAGGAAGAATGATTTCTATGCCACTGGAGAGGTGAGTGCAAGTCCCACTTTCTCCTGAGGGTCAGCTACAGTCTAGGCTGAGGTCAGCACTTGCTGTGCTCAGGGAAAAACTGGGGGGCCACGGGATGATAGCGACGCCGTGGATCTGGGGCTGGAAGGAGCTGCAGAGGCTGTACAGACCCACCCTCTCATTTATAGATGTGGACACTGAGGCTGGGGACATTAAAGCCACATGGGTAACAAGCATTGGAGGCAGGATTTGAACCTATGCCCATTCCAGAGAACAACATTGACTCTCTAAATGAAGACTCAAGCAGGAGTGGCTTCCTTTTCTCAAGGAGAGAATGAGTGGAAGGGAGAGAGAGACAGAGACAGAGAGCCTGGGGACTTGGTGCCTTTTTCTATCTGGTTGGGCCTCAGGCTTCCTGTTAGAAGGCTGTTTTGCTTGACAGTTCACAAGTCAGTTGATAGCTTCAGTTAGAAGCTGATTGTTCAGGAGCTAACAAATGGTTTTGTGGATAATTCAGGCCTCTCTGCCCTCTGTCCACCCCACTTTAACTACTTCTCTGGAGATCGATGAGTGAAGGGCCCAGGAAGGGAGCTCCAGCCTTCTGTCCCTCCCCACTGCAACCTGTCTTCTTTCTGGTTGCTATATAGGTATCAGTCCAGTCTACGGGATCACTCTCTCCCTCAGGGAGATTCAGAGGCTCCCTACTGCCTCTGGGCAAAATACCGACTGACTCCTCTGTTGCTTTTTGGTGCCAGCCTATCTTTCCAGACTTGTTTCCCATTTCTCATGCATCCTAGAATACAGCCAGGTTAGCTCCTGGCCACTCCCCCACCTCCATACAAGGCACCCTTCCTCCTGCTTCGTTCCCAGCTCTCCCCTCCTGCCTCCTCTTCCTCTTTCCTTGGGCCTCTGAGAAGCCCTGCCTTCAGTCTCTCCACTCATGTACCACCTTCCTATCTAAGGCCTTTCCTGACACCCCTCTTGTGATTATAATTTGTAAAGTGCCTAGCACAGTGCTTAGCACATTGGGCTTAATGGATGTGTCTGGTAGACGGCAGACAGGCACTTAATAAACGCTTATTTCCTGCCCTGTGATAGTGGGCTTTGAAGTTTGCCAGGTACTTTACAGTTGGGATCTTCTTTGATCCTGAGGACAACCCTGGGAGGGAGGGCTATTATCACTCCCATTTTACAGTTAAGAAAACCAAGGCAGACAGAGGTTAGTTGACTCATCCAGGATCATGTAGCTACTAAGCGTCGGAGGCAGTATTTGAACTCAGGACTTCCTGACTCCCAGCGCCACCTCGCCATGTACTAAATTTCATAAACCCCAGCTGATGGAATTGAAGGAGGTAGCAGTTTGGTTAGGTGACCCCTGCCTCTTACATGTTAGCTCAGATTGAAGTGGGGGATTGTCTGGGTTTTGGTGGTCCATATTCCCATAATGTTCAATTACTACAGCCGTTAGAGAAGATGGGCAAAGGTTCTTTATCCTGCCACATTATTACAAAGTACATTTGCCTTGCTCTGACTCCTGGTAATGGATGGAAGCCACCAATCCTTTAGGCCTCGGTCATCTAGTGGTGGTGAGGTCTCCTGGGAAGGTGGAGCTGAGCGCCTTCTCTGCTGGGGTCTGTGCACCAAACCCAAGGTCAGATTTATCTTGTGGAGATTCCCTGATTTACAAATAACATAGACAAGTTGTGAATGAGACGGTTGGACTTTCTATGCAGCTGCCAAGACTTGGACAGAAATTTGGGCTTGTCTGTTCTCCGTCTGCACAGCAGTTTTATGCATGTAATTCTCTCCCGTGGGTGGGAAACAATCTTAATTTTTTTTTTGCATTTTCCACTGCCAAGATTAATACTCACAAAGAACTCCATGCCTTCAAAGTGATTTTGTAAGATAAGACCATCTTGGGGAGGGTGGAGGAAACTGGCTATTTTCTCCTTTCTAGAAAGGAGAAATGAAAAAAAAAGACATGCCAGATATTTAAATTTGGTGGAAAATATATATAATTATATTATTTTTCCATTAATAAAGCAATTAACGAGCATTAATTTTTTCTTTCCCTCAATGAAAAAAGAGAAAGCAAAATCCTTTTTTTTTAATGAATTAGCATAATCAAACACAACAGATTCCCGCGCTGGCTGAGTCCATAAATGTGTCTTCCCCCTGCCCCGCACCTTGAGTTCATCACCTCTCTCTCCAGAGATGAGTAGCTTTCTTCATTATTGGTCCAATGCAACTGTAGTTGGTCCATTCATTGGTCAGAGTTCCTAGGTCTCTCAAAGTTATTTATCATTACAGCTCTGTTGCAATTGCATAAATTTTTCTCCTCAATTCACAGTTTGCATTCATATAAATTTTCCCAAGTTTTTCTGAAATCTTCTCTTTCATCATTTGTTGTACCACAGCCATTTCCACTACATCCATATACTATAAGTTGTTTATCTATTCCCCAGTTGTTGGGCCCCTGCTCAGTTCTGATAAACAGACTCCTTTCTTGAAAGGTATGGAGCCCTGACACCAATCACCAGCCAGTTTTCCCTTGGAATCAGATTTAGGTGAGTGTAGGAAAGGGATAAACAGCTCCTCCCTGCTTTGGGAATACAGTTTCTTAAGGACTTACTCCCTTCATACTGGTGTAGGCAATGTTATGTCTTCAAATGAGCACAATTCATGAACCTCCCACAAACTTGGACCCTTGTGAATCCATCCCCAGGTCAAGCAAAAGGGGAGATGGCCTGAGGAGCCTGACACCCAAAGGCATCATGGATCTGATTATTGGGTCTCTTGGTCTGGACTCTTAGGACAGTCTTTGTTCACCCCCAGAGCAGATGTATAGAGGCCAGTCTGCTAATGGTACACAGCTGTTGTACTCCCAAATCCCTGGCTAGATGCAGTTCCTGGTAGAAGAAAAATGAACATCCAATTCAGTCCCATTTGGGAGGCAGTAGAAAAAATACCCAGGTTTTTCTGGTAATTCTGGATCTGCCCCCTTATTACCTGTAACCTAGAGTGGGTCACTTCAGTTGAATTCAAAACCCTTCAGTGCCCACTCTGTGAAAAGTGCTATGGATACAGAGACAAAAATGCTATACCTCCTGGCCTCAAGGAGATTACATTCTGCTGCAGGGGAAGGAGGGTATGATATGTATCCAAGAGAGTAAATGCAAATGGTGGACAGTGGTTTCAGGAGTCAGGGAGTGCTCACCTCTCAGAACTCATTTTCCTTGCAAAATGAAGAGGGTCGTTTTGGGTGTCCTCTGAGCTTCCACGATGCCCCACCTACTATGGATCTCACATGCTAGGGATCTGTGGTCCGCTCCAACGGTGGAGCTACCCAAGATGCCCTCCCTCTTGCCCCTTCTCCTACTGTCTCTGTCCTGCCCTGCTCTGTTTGTCTTATAATTCAAACAGAAAGAGAAGAACCAAGCAAAAAATTCTCACACATTTATTGACCCCATACTCCTGTGTCCTTAGATCAGGTGGGGGTGCCTGTGATGTTACTGTTGTCACATTCCCCCCATCCTTTTGGGGGTTTTGTAAGTGACTGCAGTTCTTAGGGTGTCCAAATCATAGGTTTTGTAGGAAAAGAAATCACAGTCCCATCATTAGCCAATGGAGGGGCTTGAATCTTCATTCCTGAAGAATGTTGGGGAAGACACTCTCTGTGTGACCCTGGGCAAGTCTCTGTAGGTGTGGCTTTTTCTCTTTAAGATGACAGAACTGATGTATAGCAAAAGTAGCATACTCCAATAGAAACAGCTGCATTTTGACTTAGAAAACCACACATTAACATCATTTATGTTGTGTTGTATTTAATTGCGTTTAAATCTGGTTTGGACTGTGCTCTTTTTGTGGGGAGCTTGAGTTTGACATCTGTGGTATAGAGGAGCTATATGAAGAAGAAACCTTCATGTCCTGTCCAACGTGGCTGGTGTCTGTTTCGCTTAACTGTCTTTGCTACGACAGTTAGTTCTGTCGAGGATCGAGGCTTGTTGGGAGGTTACAATGATGTCAACCAAAAGAATGAAGGACTTATGTTTGATGCTGCTGAAGGGATTTGCAAAGATGCTACCTGGGTATTCGTGTGACTGCTTAGAGAAGGGACATGAACAGTCTCTCCTGCCTCAGTCATTGTCGTCTCACTTCTGGCATCTCAACAGTTCTGGAGTCCTGAAATTTATCTTTATGACAGACTGTCCACATTAACTAGGAGATAAGTGGAAAGCTTCGTATCTGGAGAAGTTTGTAAAAAAAGGAAAGACAAGCCGCGAGAAGAAGCAGAATATTCACCACCTCCCTGTTCCTTCCTGGCCAGTGAGGATGCTCAGAGCCAGAATTTATTAGCGTCTGCTTTCAAGCTGTTCGGAAGGCGAATAAGTAAACATCTCTGTCTCCTTTCCATCTCCCCTCCCTTCTGCCCCAAATACCAACTGGAATTAATTTTCTCTAAAGAGAGACAAATGTGTCTGGTAAATCACCCCTCCTCCGGGCATGAAAAATCGACTTCAAAAAAGGAAAACAGGCTGCATTTAATTCCCATAATTAACTTTCTTTAAAAGTGTGATCCACTCTGAGCCAGGCACTGGGGCTGGCTGTTGGAGCTCATGAGGCAGGAGCAGAGGAGGGGGCAGGGATCTTGGCACTGATGTGACCCTGGCCAGGCACTAGGCAACATGGAGGTGATGGGGAGAAGAGAGGAGTTACCCTGAGCCCCTGATCCTGGGCTTTGTGAACACTTGGGCGTGGGATATATTCCTTAGTCATGGATAGGAATCCTGCTCTTGGGGGGCGGGGGGGAGGAGAAGAGGACTTGTGGTTAAATCTGGGTGTGTCCTCCTGGTCCGAACAAGGCAGCCACATATTCATTACAAGCAGCTTTGCAGCCGGAGCACAACTGTGGACCATAATAGACAAGATTTTTGACTAATTTCAGACATAGTGAATTTAATTGGGAACTCTGCATTTTAAAACCACCATCAGTCAACACTAATAATGATGATGTTAATCAGAATAATTAACGTTTATAAAGTGCTTTAAAGTTGTTCACTTTACATAGATTACCTCATTTGATCTCCAGTACAACCTGGGAGGGAGATGCTAATATCTCCAGGAAAAAATGGAGTTACAGAAAATAAGAGTGACTTGCCCAGGGTCACACAAGTGTCTGAGGCTAGATTTGAACTCACATCTTCCTAACTCCGGGCCCAGCGCTCTATTATACCACTTAACTGTATCATTATAGACGACATTGGGGACTTCTCCATTTAAAATCCTCCATCAGTCAACCAATTCATCAGTTAATAAGCAGTTATTAAGTGCCTGTTGGCAGCTAGGTGGCACCATAGTGCATTGAGTATCAGGGATAGTGTCATAAAGACTCATTTTCCTGAGTTCAAATCTGCCCTCGAACACTAACTGTGTGACCCTGGGCAAGTCACTTAAGCCGGCTTGCCTCAATTTCCTCATCTGTAAATTGAGCTGGGGAAGGAAATGGTGAACCCCTACAGTGTCTTTGCCAAGAAAACCCCAAATGGTGTCATGAAGGGCCTGGCACGACTGAAACAACAACACATAACTTGTTTGTCTGTAGTTATTTGCACATTCTCGCCTCCATTTGAGCATGAGCTCCCTGAGCTCAGGGATTTTCTTCGGTCTTTCTTTGTATCTGGAGAACTTAGCCCAGTGCCTGGAATGCAGCAGGTGCTTAATAAAGGCTTGCTGACTTGATGTACTCTGTTCTCTTCCTTTAGAGTTCTGATCCCAGGGAGCCACCAGAATAAAGGAATATGATAGATGAATGCCCATTAGGGCAATTGATACGCAGCATGGAATAATGGCAGATAGAGAGCTGGCCTCAGAGCCCGAGGCAGGGGTTAGAGACCTGCCTCTGAAATGTTCTGATAGGGTGACCCTGGGCAAGTCACTTAAATCTTGAAGACAGCCATTCCCCTCCCCCCCAGGTGTTGACCACCTTACCTTCATTAACTTCAACCAGTCCTCATAAGGCAACCTTCACCTATCTCTCCACATTCCAAGGCAGTAGGTGGCAGGAACACAACTGATGTGCATCACTGGCAGTAGGAGCCTCCTAACTGGGCATTCCCAATACTGATTAAATTAGAGCTTTGGTCCCTCCCTCCGAAACAATGTAATTGATAGCTTGCTTATTCATTGTGAGGTCTGGGCATCTTCATCCCTTAAAATGGAGTCACTCACACTTGCCCCACCTACCTTATTGAGCTGGCTGAAGAAAGAAGGGACTTTGTACACCTCAAGCATGGGAGAAGCGTGGGTCGTGATGCCCCCTCCCGCCGGTCTTTTCATTTCAGCAGGGAATGTGATGAGCGGAGTGTGTCATATTTGTAACAGGAGAATTCTAGGCAGTATGCCCAGCACGAAGGGCAGGGGCCCTTCTCAGAATGCCAGAAGTCGTATTATACCCATCTGTTGTAATCCGGATCCCAGGTGTGTCCTCAGTGCCAGACTTTGGGGACAGCCTTCGTGACCTCAAGGAGTTTTGGAACCAGGCAGAACTTCAGAGATGACCGCCGTGAGGTCGCTGGGGGGTGTTCCATGAGTTTAGTTCTATTCCAGGTCATTGTGTATGTCTAAGTGCTACTTGTTTGTCTACAAGCCCCTTGACCGCAAAAACTTTGTTATTTTTTAACTTTCTCTCGCATTGCATTGAGCCTTTCCCTTCTTGGATGTTATTGTTCAGTAGGACTTATTATGGTCCCAACTGGGGTTTTCTTGGCAGAGATACTGGTGTGTTTTGCCATTTCCTTCTCCAGCTCATTTTACAGATGAGGAAACTGAGGCAAACAGGGTGAAGTGACTTGCCCAGGGTCACACAGCTAGTCACACACTCTGAGGAGTGGGAAATAGGACACGTAGGTTTTGAGCATGGATTAGCTGGATTTGAACTCCCTGACTCCAGGCCCAGCCCTCTATCCACCATGCCCCTGGCTGCCCATTAACTTTCAGCTATTGTTGAATTGAGTAGAATAGGCTGACCCTCTCATTCTGCAGATGAATGAACTGCTCAGGTTCAGGGAGGTTGCACATCTTGCCCAAAGTCACAAGGCTGGTCTGCAGCAGGACCAGAACTAGAACACAGAGCCTGGGACTTCCCAACCATCCGTTGTTCATGGCAGCATCATAGATTTAGAGGGGGATGGGAACTTAGAGGCCACCAGCTGCCACCCTGCCACTCAGTCAACAAGCATTTATTAAGTGCTTACTGTACTGAGCACTATGCATCAGGAGCTGAGGATACAGAGAAAGTCCTACCCTCAAGAAGCTGACAGTCTAGTGGGAGACGTAACATGCAGGTAGGATAAATGTGGGTGGATGGAGGGCAATGGTCCTAGCACTACCCATCTTACAGCTGAGGGCCAGGGGTGATTATCCTTGAGGCCACACAGCTCTGCCTCAATGGCAGGACCTGAACCTGGGTCTTCTGAGGCGCACCACCCCCTTCCCCCCGCCCCCTCCCACTTCACTTTGCCTCAGTCTCATTTCTCTAAGAGCCCATCAGGGTGGGTGCTCCGGGATTTTGCAGGGTATCTCTGGGGCTCTTAGTCTTCCTCAAACAAAACCCTGATTCTCTTTAACAATCACCTTCCTACTGAGTTTTGCTCTTGGGGCCAGATCCGGGTCTTCTGCATGATGATGGAGAGAAGTAAAGTGCACAGAAGTCTGAAGCCACGGGAAGCCTCGACCGCCGTGCAAGGCGATTTCCTTCTGCAGGCCGAGCTTTTGCTGAGTTTGATCAGACACATGTCGGGGCTGTCTCGTCTTTGGGTACCGGGACAAGTTGCTCTTTTCTGTTATGTCCGGCAGTGCTTGCCAAGTTTTCTTTAAGTGTAGACCATGGAGTGTTGACTTTTGAGAAAGAACATAATGCAAATGGAGCTTAAAGTTGGGGCCTGCAGATGTCATGGGGGATGCCTGACAGTGACGGGTCAGGAGGGCCTCAGGGCTGTCACAGAGCCTGTGACAGAGATTTTTAAATCTCAGGCCTGGGAGGCAGGGAGGTGAGCAGCTGTCCAGGCCTCCCTAGACTGTGGGAAGAGTCGGCCCTAGTGAAGTCATTTATATAACACCAACTACATGCCAGGGACAGTGCTAAGAGCTGGGAGTACAACCACAGGTAGAAAGAAGGACAATTCCTGCCCATGGGGAGCTTACATTCTACTGGGGGGAGAAAAGAGCTGAAAAGGGAGAATGGAAGAGGCTCCCTTTAAGGCAATAGTAAAGAAAGAATGTGCCCAGTGTGTGGTCATGCGGCCTCTCCCTGGACGCGTGGGGCCGTCGATCACCTCTTGCGGCAGCCCATGCCACTTTGGGGCAAGACTAAGTGTTATGAATTTTCTGTTTGTATCAAGAAGCTCACACTTTAATGGTGGAGACAGGCCTAGACAACAGATTGCCTCTGAGGAGTGGGAAATAGGACACGTAGGTTTTGAGCATGGATTAGGAAGATGGTTGTGTACTCTAGGGGAGGGTTTTGGGGGAAAAATTCTGTGGGATACCCACAGTTATAGAGTGAGTGACCTGGAGGAAGATGGAGCGAAGGAGGCAGAGAAGGGGTGATCAGAGGGGCTAGAGGAGGACTGGGAGAGAGCAGTGTGCCAAAAATCTAGAGAGAAGAGAATGTGCAGGGAAAGAGAGTGATCAGTAGTGCCCAAGGCTGTGGAGAGAAAAGAGAATGGGACAGAGCAAAGGCCTCTGGGTAAAAAAAAAAAAGCCGAGAGATTGGCTACGACTTTGGAGAAAGCTGTTTGGTGGAATTAGGAGGCTGGAAGCCAGATTGTAAAGGGTTGAGAAGAGAATGAGCAGAAAGGGAGTGGAAGCCTGTACAGGCCTGGCTTTCTTCCTGGGGAGGCTCTTTAGCATAGAAACTACCTTCCTAAAATGTGCCCAGAACTTTTGGACCAACTAGGACAGAGAGTAATGAAATTATCATCTCCCTAATCCAGGATGTCCCTTAATTCAGCCTCAGGTTGCTGGCCCTGCCATATCCCACCGTGAGGGGATGTGTGGTCTTATGCATCAAGAGCTGTCTCACAGATGGGAAGACCTGGGCTTGAGCCCGGCATCTGACACATGCTGACTTTATGCCCCTGGCTGGGTCACTTAGGAACTCAGACCCCAGGCAATTCTCTAGGAGTTGGAAAGCAAATGTTTCCTCACTGGGAATTCCATACATTTAATTCCTCTTGGGTTTGTAGTACAGAAAGACCTTTTCAGATAAACCATCTAGCTTCACCTCTTTCAGCTCATATTCAAGGAGAAAGATGAGCTTTACTCAAATTAAATCAGTCAAATTTAACAGCATTTACTGAGCCTGACTTTGTGTAAAGTGTGAGCTTTGGCATCAGAAACACCCAAGTTCAAATCTGACCTCAGACACGTGCTAGCTACGTGACCCTGGGCAAGTCATTTAACCTATCATCTGTGAAATGGGGATCATAATAGCACCCAGCTGCCAGGATTGTTGTGAGGCTCAAACCAAGTTATAATTGTCAAGTTCTTAGCATGGTGCCAGGGCCAGAGTAAGTACTATCTACAAGTTAGCCATTCTCATTAAGTATTTATTGACCGCCTCTCTCTCTTCATATGAGTAAGCAATGAGTTTCCTTAAGCCTTTCTTTGGAGTAAATTATTCTGTCTTAGCAAAGTGCTTGGAGAAGGGACCCATCAGATTTCTAGATGTGGGGGGAGAGGTATTGAGGTTAAAACATTACAAAGGGCCAGTTTTCTGTTGTTAAATTCAGTTCTTCAAGAGACTCATGATCTAATTAATTGATGTGGGTCCCTCTTTCAGTGGTGAAGACTGTAACCCACTGGCACCTTCTTATCCTCTGTGGCTCATGTCTATGAACTATATGAACTATATATGATGATATATATGAATATATATGTGTATATATATATATATATATATATGTATATATAATGAACTATAACTCTTACCCAGAGGACCTACCCAAATAGAGGCGTTCCAATTGACTGGCCTTTTCCCATTCCTTGGCCCCGGCTTGTATCCTTTCCTCTGCTCCATGACCAGACTGTCCCATTTCCCAGTCACATTTCTGATATGGCAGAGTTTATTCCTCTCATGTACAAATCACCATTAACCGCTGACTGCTGCCCACCAATCGTCATGATTCCTCTCTCTGCCACTCTTTGGTTCACCTGCCATTTGGATTCTTGAGAGCCTGATTTGTAGCTATGTGTCATCGCTGGGAGTGCGTCACTTAAAAAAAATTATTGTTATCTTTTGTTTTTACATTTCCTAAATCATCTCCCTTCTCTACCTGTCCCTTATAATAGAATAAAATACGGTAATTTTAAAAAGTGGTTTAGGAAAACTAATCAAAACGTCAGCTAAGTAAGCATGCAGCTACACAGCTGTAGCCACCCACATCTTCGAAGAAGCAGGCAGGGAATTTTTTTCATCTCTTGTCTTGGACCAGCCTTGGTCAGTGACAATACTAGAGTTTGGTTTCTTCTGTTGTTCCTTCCATTTACATACATACACACACACACATACATACATACATACAAAGTGTATGCGTATTGTTTTCCCCTTTCTTCTGTATCTTTCTGCCTTCTCTGAATTATTCTTCATATCCATTGTTTCTTGTGAACTACTGCTAACCAAAAAGATGACTGAGTGAGTTTGGAAGCAGCTTGGGATTGTACCTGTTTAAGGATGGCTGGAGCATTCATCCTGTGAAGTGAGATCAGTGACATGATTAGAAACAATAACCTGCTTCCCCTCGTTTCATGCTGGGCTCTTTTGGCTCTGTACCAAGGAAAAGTGAAGTACAGGTGATAGGGTATCTCTAATTTCTTCTCCCAGAGAAAGACATTCAACCAAACATGTGAAAGTGTGACCAGAATAGTCTCCATTTAGGGGAGAATTCTCTTTCCTCAGCCAGCTTAAGCAGCGAGAAAGTTGGCTGGGGAACAAGATGCTTTTTTCCATATGTTAAGTCCCATTGGTCTCCTTTTTTTTCCAGTGCAGAAGAAACAGGATCCTTTTAGGTGAAGGCAAAGCCTTTTCTGAGGTGCCCCCGCCCCACTCTCCCCTCTTCTTTTTCAAAATTGCTACAGTGTGGTCTTTAGATTACATGACATATGGTCTAGAAATGTCTAGGAAATGGTGGCGTTGACCACAGCATGGAGGATCCAGCGTTTCTTGTTCATTAATTTTTGGGACCAGCTCTACCAGAACATCACACCTCTCCTCTCCCTGGAGAGAATCAGAAAGATTAAGTGAAGTTAGTAGGCCCACGGTTCCTGACCGCATCCTCTCAGTTGCTGTATCTTGTGCTAGTCATGTCAACTCGGGGCTTTGTTTTTTTAAAATCCCCCCAAGGTTCCTCATCCATTTTAGGGACCCCTGCCCCCAGAGTAGTCTTCAGGGAAGCCTTGTAATATATATGGGTCAACTCATTTGCCCTCCCCTTTGCTCAGCTCTTGGGGTGACCCCATCAAAGCTTATAGCTCAGCAGGCTTGGTACTTCCCAGGGTGAGAGTGAGAGTAGTGTGACCTTGGTGCAGCAGGGGTTTCTCAACTCAGCTCCTCCTGGGGAAATTGGATGGGTTGGGGAGGGGGGCAGGTAAGAGTGGTGATGGTTTAAGGAGGGGGATGCCTGTGGTGAACTCTTCCCAGCTCCTTCGGCTCCATTTCAGCAAAGGTTCACAGCAGTATCTGGACAAGCAAAACAATGAGCCACAGCCCTTAATCTTAGGGCCAGCCCAGTGGCCCTGAGAATTGGTATCAGGCAGGCCTTCATCCTAGCTCCAAGACAGAATCTTGCACCCCCTTTGCACCAGCTTAGGGGGGGTTTAGATGCTATGGACCAATGAAAATGTACATGCAGCTTTCTAGGTACATGCGAGTGTCTACATTATTCAGATGTATGACTGGGCAACGAATCCCTTACCTTACAAAGTCTAATGAGAAGGGTTGAAAATGTAGGAAGAAGGTAATTGTATCCGCTTCTCCTTTATTTTTTTCCCCTTCTAAACCTCACTAAGAAATGTAGCCGACTTGGAGTAACTGCTAACATATGTGAGATTCCTGTAAGAGGAGACCACTTCCATTACAGCCACATTCTCTGACACTGTTTTTTTTTCTTTCTTTCTTTCTTTTCTGGAGGGGGTTGATTGGATCTTGACTCCAGACATGAAACCAGCTTTTCTCAAAAAGCACCAGGGTGGCAGGGGGCTAATAAGCTTGACATGGATTTTGTTGAAACATGTAAGACAGGAGAGTCAGATAGTGGTCGTAATTACAAGTTTCTTTAAGTTCATTTTCATTGTGCCTTTTCACATCTGGATAATTAACAGGGCATTACATCCTCCCAAGAATATTTTTACAAGTACAATCTGCTGTTAACACGACTTCCATCGCCGTTAGGCCTTTCCAGACATCACATAGCAAATATCTCACAATGATAGCAAAACAACGAAACCCGCTTGCTTATAATATGGAGCTTGGAGTAAGAGGGGTAGGGGCACAGGAGAACGTGAAGTGAAGATGGGGCCTTTGGGGTCCTTTTCCTAAAGCTTGGGTTGGTTTCTGTAGTTTGAAGCTGCGTTGTTTCTTGTCCCAGCCAGGATCGAGATTGGTCCTCCAGTATGAAACACTGAACCAATTAAATCTGAGATCAAAGGTGGCTTCTCTTTGTCCTAAGGTACACCTAGAATACTATCTGGCATGTAGGTGCTTAATAAATGGTTACTGATTGGTGGAGAATTGTTCTTTGTGATCTTTTTGTCAGTAGTAGGGTAGAACTCTGGTGTGTCATTCATTGCATTTACTCGGTCTCTTGGGGTGGAGAAATCCACTTATCTGGACAAATTCCTCAGCAAAATGGTGCTCTAGCAATCAGTGGGATGCCATAGAAAGAGCACTGGACTTGAATTCAGGACCTGAATCCAAGTCCTGCGTTGAACATTTGCATCCCTCTCGGACCTCGGTCTCTTGGGGGCTTGGATGGGATGCTAGCTTCCAGCCCTAGGTCCCAGCTCCTGTGATTGCTGATCTGGTTTCTAATCTGTCACACTTCTCCACATCCCCTTAACAGTGGCTTTGATGCTGTTGCTGGCACTTAGGAACACAAAGCTCTATCAGATGGTTGATGTTAAGTTACCAAGTTCATGGTTTTCCTCGGACAGCTGCTGGCCATATTGTTGGAGCTCCAATAATTCATTAGTGAAGGCATAAGGAAAACTCATCTAGATTCAGGTTGTGATATAAAGGGAGGTTTGGCTTTGGCTTGTTTTTGCTATGGGCATAGTCTGAAATTAGACTTCCCTCCCCACCCCCTGGGCAAATGCTAAAATGATATTACTCATTCATTCAGCATTTATTAAATGCCTCCTGTATACAAGGCACCGTATGGCGGTCTGCCTTTTGAATGCTTTCCTCACAGTGAAGATAGTGTACCATTTTACTGATAAGGAAGCTAAGGGCCTGAGAAGGGAGTGGACTTGCCCAAAGTCACACAAGATTTGAACTCAGCTCATGTGATTCCAAATCCGGCACCAGTGACAGAAAGTTGAAGGCAGTTATAGAACAGTAGTGCCCCAAAGAATGTATTTTTAAAAAATTTAAATTCTATTTTTATATCTTATTTTTACTTTGCTTTTCAAATGCATCCCTCCTCCCTTTCCTACCCAATGACACATCCCTTGTAACAAAGAGCAAAAAAGAAAGACGGAAAAGAGACTCCATTCTCCTGGTCCTCCCCCTCTGCAGAGTAAGGAGTGAGGTGTATTTTCCTATCTCTTCTTTGGGGCCAAGCTTGGCCATTAGATAAAGTGATTTTTGGCATCTTGTCCATTTTACCACCATCCCAACCCACCCAGGTTAATGGAAAGCAGTGATGGAGAATTGTTCACATGAAAAGAGAGTGTGGAAAGGTGTAGGATGATGTGGAGAGGAAGGTAAAAGTAATGGGCAGACGTTGACAGAATGATGACTGCTAACTAGGTTTGGGTCACACTTAAAGGTTTGTAAAGCATTTCTTCCAAATCCCCGGGTGAGCTCTTATGAGTTACCTTCCTGACTGTGGACGCGATACTGGAGAGCACCATTACGTGTTAGCCATTGTCCACCTTTAGCTTTTCCCTTCTTGCCTCTCTCTGACTGGTCACCTTATTAGTACCATGCTGAGAAGCCCAAGATTTGACCTGTATTGAATCACTTACCTTTATTGCTCCCTCTCTCCTTCTCCAGCCCTGGCCAGGGCTCATGATGCATTAGCATTGTGTGTCTGTTGTCTCAGCAGAGAAGGTCTAGCTAAGCTGGAGAGGCTGCCATGTTGCTGATAGGAACTGGACCCTATACTTATTAGTACTGGAAACTCCTAGGTGAGCAAACTCCCAGTACTCATTCAGGTTGGCACCTTCTTGTCTTAAAGAGTTGATCAGAACACTGAATGGTTAAGATCCAGGGTCACATAGCCAATATTTTTCAGAGGCAGAATTTGAACTCAGGTCCTCCTGCTTCAAGGGTAGCTTTCTTTCTACTATTCCATACTGCTTTCTAGGCAGCTCTCTATATATTTCAGAGAATGTGCCAAACAATATTGGTGGAGGGAGTTTCCGCACCTGGGAGATCTGTTTCACCTGTGAAATCACTGATCTAATTGATGTCCATATCTATTAGTTGACTGACTTTGAGATTTTCTTGATAAGAAAATTTTTCTAAGACTTTTTGGGGTTTAATGGAGAAAAGTCCATTTGGTCAGATAATTAGAGTGACTAGTTTTATTCTGGAAGGAAATTTCAACATCCTTCTTTTATCAAACGTTTATGGAAGCTTGAATTGTTATCTAGCACTGCCCTGGGTGTTGATTTTTTCATGGGACGTGAAAGAGAGTGAACCATAGAAGTTAGGCCAGATCTTGCCTGCAAGTTCCCTTGGGTGTCTCACCAACATCAACAGGACTTATTTCTCCTCATCTGTAAAATAACTGCTGGTCTAAATGATCTCTGGACTTCCACTTAGTATCTACAATTCTAAAGTATTTGGTAAGAACGTACTCTGACAGGCTCTGTGCTAGATGCTAGAGAAACAAAGACTCCTGTCCTCCGAAAGTTAAGCTTCTATGGACAAGATGGGACTTAGGAGAAGTTTAAAAAAATAGTGCTTCAGTTTATATGATATGGAAGAGAAAGTTATTTCTTAATTGGCATTGTCAGTATTTGTCCTATCAGTAATGTGAACATCTTCCATTTTAGATCTTCTGTATGAGATTGTCAGCATTCCTAAATATGCCTTCCATTATAACACCCATTCTCCTTAGTCTTATGCAGGAAAATATGTGCCTGCTATCGCCTATTACATCCATCACCTCAATCCCACGGCCAAGGTCAAGATCAACTTGAAAGGTGTTGCTATTGGCGATGGCTTTTCTGATCCAGAAACAGTAAGTTCTGCCTTTTCCTTCCCCCACTCCCTCTTCTATTGTGCCTCAATAGGAAGGGAAATCCTCTTTAATTAGGTGGAATGCTTTCTTAAGTTACAGCGCTAACTTGATAAAAGGAATTAATATTTCCCAGTTGACTTTTTAATGCCTTTATATTTTTAATTTTTGACAAATGTTTCATGGCATCAAGCTGCTGGAGTAAATGTGTGTGTGTGATTTACATTGTTATTCTTGGTTGATGTTGCCAATTGATCTGGTGTTGAGGAAAATTATTTCATCCAATATCTTTATTTTTTTAAACTTGGTGTTGTCTGCCTGCTGTGTCAGATTATAGGAGGCTACGCGGGATTCCTGTACCACATTGGTCTGTTAGATGAGAAGCAGAAAAAATACTTCCAGAAACAATGTGCTGAGACCATCAAGTACATCAAAGAGGAGAACTGGAGGAAAGCCTTTGAAGTATGTACCCCAGGGCTCTGAACTGCCCCCTGAATAATCAAAAGCGGCTGAGCAGGGTAGGGGTCATAGACAAGCAGAGGGGAAGGGGCCGTTGGATCTTTCTCATTAAAGATGGTGTCCATGATGCTGTGGAGAGGATGGGCAAAGAATCCCAATGAAGAAAAGTATTTTCCATGTTCCTTTGAATTCACACTCTCTTATAACCTATGATTGATTACCTTGGAGTGTTTACTTTCTATCATTAGTTCTTTGCTGAGTAAGCTGTTTTGATTCCTCTTAATTCTTTGTATGCCCCAGAAGGCATAATCTATCATTTGGAAGTCAGGAAAAATTCAGCCTAGGAACTGGACGCATCTGTTCCAACATATGCTTTAAAACATAAGATCCGCTAACAAGGATCCAGCCTTAGGTAGAAAGTTAGTTGGTAACGAATGTTACGTGTTCCCAATATCTTTAACAAAGATGGTTAAAAATGTAGCAGACATGGCCTGTAGAGAGAGTATGTGTCTCCACTTTTTTTTTTTTTTCGTTTCGCACCATTTATTGAGTGATCTCGGCTGTCACTGTGGCTGTGTTAGCCTGTACTGAAAACAGAAAACACTCTTCCAACTCCTGTCATCCGGGGACAGAGGTGTCTTCCAGGTGGCATGCCAACAGAACAAGGGACTCCGATGATTCCAGCTGCGACGATGGTGCCATCCAGTAAGGGACAGGGTCATGGCACATTCAACCGCGTCTTCCAGAGGTTTTGAAAAAGGAGCCTTTGGGGGCCCAGCCTGCCTGGCATTTTGATGCTGTCGGTGTGCGTTTTGTATTCCATGATGGTGTTGGGAGGTAGGTTAAGCACTCGCCGGAGCGTGTCCCGGATGCGGGCCGTGGTTGCTTGGTCACTGGCAGTCTTGTTCCATATTGAAATAATGTCCTCCTGGAAACGCACAGAGACGACAGCTCCGCAGATCTCCTCGCCCACCGTGAACTGCTCCCCCAGCATGGCCAGTATGAGGTTCTCCCAGAACCGGGACGCTAAGCCCTTGTGGAGGCGAATAATCCATTTGCCGCCATTTTTGTTTGCATCATCCTCCCACATGGGTTTGATGCCCTCTTTGAAGAGATGGAAGTCACTATGGCCTGTCAGGTCCCCGGGACGTACCATGTGTCTCCATACTTTTCATTATTTTAAAAATTCTATTTAAGATATCAGCCAAACATTTTAACAATATGAATTTAAATTCAAGACAGTATTTTAGTTATATGATTATTACTATATGAAGAAGAAGAAGAATATGAAAAAATCAAAAGTCTGAAAATTAGGCTAACTTCTAACTACTCCTTTTAGGCCATTCCTCCTGTAATCCAATCCAGTCCTATATAGTGAGCATTTATTAAGCACCTACTGGGAATGAGGTACTGCATGAGATACTGGGGATCTAAAGACAGAATAAAAAACAGTTCTTTGTGCTCAGGGAGGCTGCCTTCTACTTGGGAGAGAAGGGGTGGTACAACATGGAAGTGGGTAAGCATATGATAATTTGGAGGTCCTATTACATTAAACACATTAACGTTAGTGAGAATAAATTTTTATGGGGTCCCCATGGAGGGACTAGCTTATCCATCCTCTACCTAATGGAATTAGTCTTATTGAGTGTGATGACTAAAACCCAAGGTATTCTCGGCAAGGTCATGTTTCAGTGGGTAAGTTCCATTGAGACCCAAGTAGCTGGTATCAGATGCCTTGGGAAAAAGGTGGGTAACACAGACTTATCTCCAGTCCTGTAAATGGGCTATAGCAGGACAATCTGAAACTCTTAAGTTTCAAGCCCATTGTATATCACAACTCACAGAAACTCGAGTAAAGCTGAGGTCACCAAGGAATGTCTGTGGGGCCTTTTACCATCAGGCACTGTGGCTAGAAGACTGTAGTTTTTACTTCCTATTAGAATATCAGGTATGTCCATAAAGTCACAAATCTGATTTTGTTGTGTGACTTATGGAAATAGAGGAGGGGGCTGCTGTGATAGCTGGAGCCCATCAGGCTGAGGCTTTCCTGACTCAGGGTGGTCTAGGAAACACAAAGGATTGTGGTTTTCATGTCAGTATAAGAACAAAGAAATGTTATTTAGCATAAAGATTAGAAGCAACCTGGTAGTACAGGAAAAACACTGGATTTGGAGTCAATTGGTCTGGGTTCCAGTCCTGGCTTTGCCGCTTGCCTCTGTAATCTTGTGTAAGCTATGTGTCTTCTGTAGGCTCCATTTTCACATTTTCACTAGACCAAATGGTTTCTTTGATTCTTTCAGTCTCTAGATCTGTGGTGCTGTCTCAATGATTTTTTTCTTTTCTCTTCCTAGATTTTTGATAACCTTATGAACGGTGACTTAACAAGTTATCCTTCATACTTCCAGAATTCTACAGGATGTTCTAATTATTTTAACTTTTTACAGTGTCAGGTAATTACTTCCTTCATTGTTAATGCTACAAATAGTAAGTTTGCACACTTAACAAAGGTTGTTTATTGGAAGGCATGTTGGATTTGGAATCAGGAGAGGCCTATCCCAGTTTGCATCCTCTCTCATACACTTAATGCCTTTCCAGACTTAGTATACATTATTTCTTTTCATGAACTCTAAAATCCAGCCAAACCAGCCTTCTTGGTGGTCCTTACAAAGCACACTCCAGCCCCCAACACTGAACCTTTGCATAAACCATCCCTTCTTCCTGAAAGCCTTTCTTCCTCACTTTGACCTATTAGAATTCATCACTTTCTTCCAAGGCGAATTCATATATTGCCTCCAAAATAAAGCCTTTCCTGATTGCTCCTCCCTCCCAACTGCGCTTAAGGTCTATGCCTGCTGTTCAGTCATTTTCAGTCATGTCCAACGCTTCATGACGCCATTTTGAGTTTTCTTGGCAGAGATACTGGAGTGATTTTCCATTTCCTTCTCCAGCTCATTTTGCAGATGAGGAAATTGAGGCAAACAGGATTAAGTGACTTGATTAGGGTCACACAGCTAGGCAGTGTATGAGGCCAGATTTGAACTCAAGATGAGTTTCCAGCACTCTATGCACTATGGCACCACTTAGTGGTCTCAAGTATCTCCCCCCCCCCCCGCCCCCAGCAATTACCTTTTGTTTATTTTTCATATATATATTTATGTTTCTTATGT
>CM053597.1:15007381-15026888 GCA_028646575.1 Pseudocheirus occidentalis | reverse complement strand
CACCATCATCATCATCATCATCATCACCATCATCACCATCATCATCACCATCATCATCATCATCACCATCATCATCATCATCATCATCACCATCATCACCATCACCACCACCATCATCACCACCATCATCACCATCATCACCACCACCATCACCACCACCATCACCACCACCATCACCATCATCACCACCATCATCACCATCATCATCATCACCACCATCACCACCATCATCACCATCATCACCATCATCACCATCACCACCACATCATCATCATCATCATCATCATCATCATCATCTGGTCCAAGGGGGTCTAAAAAACGTCTTAGATATATTGTTCACAGCAATGCTCTTTATCGTCTTGTTGACTGTCCTGCTCCCACACCCTCAAACTTTCCCCCTTTCCACATGTTACTCAGGGCACTATAATCATATGTATGCTACCATTGCTTCTTCAAAAGGTATGTATGCCCATTGCTTGCTCCATAGACAAATTCACCATCCCTGTGACTCTCTAGAGTCTAGACTAGGACAGTCTTCCTTGTCTGCTGCTCTGTTCTATGGATGGGCTCTCCTTATGAGAAGGTAAACTCCCTGAGGGCAGGGATTATCTCACTTTTGGTCTTTGCATCCGCAGGGATTGACACAATTCCAGGCACATTGTAATGGTTTAATAAATGCCTTTTTTTTCCAAAGGTGAACTCTGAGCAAATGAAAAAAAAAAAGAACCATTAGTTGACCGAAGAACAGATGAGACATAACACCTTCCTCTCAGTGGAGAGACAAGGGGCTGCTGTGACACAGCATCGTACGCACGTTGGACACGGTGTTTCTACTTGATATCTTTCTCTATAATAAGGGAGGGGGCAGCTAGGTGACGCCATAGTGGATAGAGCCTGGATCTGGAGTCAGGAAAGCTTATCTTCCTGAGTTCAAATCTGACCTCAGACACTGATGGAATGACCCTGGGCAAGTCACTTAACCCTGTTTGCTTCAGTTTCCTCACCTGTAAAATGAGCTGGAGAAAGAAAGACAAACCACTCCAGTATCTCTGCCAAGAAAACCCCAGTTGGGTCATGAAGAATTGGACAGAACTTTAAGAATTTGACAATCACAATAAGGGAGGATTCATTTGGAAGATAGAGAGGCATTTCCAGAATTGACTGGGATTGAAAAAAGAAAGGCATCAGTAAAACTTAGTTTTTTTAATGAAAAATTTAAAAGATCCCAAGACTAGAAGAGAAAACTACCTTGTCTTGGTGGAAAAAAAAATGGTACTCATAAATGGATATTCATTGCCTCTTCTTTAGGGAAGAGAAATCCCCAGCATCAACAGGGGCCTCTCTTTGATGGGAGAATTCTTTTGTTTGGTCTCACATTCCATCATCTGCCCCAGATGCACCTTCTCCCTCCCCCACCTCAGCACAAGGGCTTGGCTCCTGGCTCCCCGCTTCCCACCCCAACCATCAATAACCCAATTGTAATGAGCTGGAAATAAACTAAGGAAGAAGGTCAGCTCCCTCCCTTGCCACGCTCCTGGCCTATGGAATGTGGGCTCCAAGGATGACCCATTGGTCACCCCAAGGGCTGGGACACTCTGGGAGCCGAGCTGCCCACACAGACACAGAAATAGTTAACATTGTGCCTTACGTGATGTGTCACGTATCTGATTTCTTTTCATTACTAAGGTGAGTGCTTTACTTGACTCACATTCACTCTGGACACCCCCCCAAACACTGCACGAAGGCCAAAGGATGACTCCCTTTGATTTATACACTGTGGGGTCCCGAGACTGTAGGTTCATGATATCCAGGAAATATGGGACCGTTTTTGTCACTGCCATATGATGCAGGCACCTTCCAAGGACAGCCTTTCTTGGAAGAGCAGAGCACAGTCAGTGCAGGTGGACCAGATGGGCCTCAGAATGGGCTCATCTGAGGAAGAGCAGATGGGCCCTCAGTCCTTCCAATGCTAGGAGCAGACAGGCAGGAGCCAGGACATACTCAGCCTGGGGAATCCCAGGTGAGGACCAGTTCACTCAATGGTGCAGCTGTTTCCCCCTCCCCAGTACTAATACCACCACTTCCTCTCTGCTTTCCCTCCCACCACTCCCCACCCCCCTCATTTTATTTTGAGTTTTGTTTGGTTTTTTTTGGCTTATGATTTCCCTGAGGCAGGGAACTCCCTGTATGACAACTCCTTCAACCACTGCACAGTCGCTTTCATTTTAGACACTCATCTGGGCACTGGGAGAGTAACTGGTCTGCCCCATCTCATACATGCAGGAGGTGCTGATGGCTGGACTAGAACCCAGGTCTGCCTGACTCGAAGGTCCTTTCTCTACTATACCATAGGTAACTCTCACTTCCCTCTCTTATGGGTAAATACCTAGAGTCTTGGACCCTGAGTGGTCAAGAAGACTCACATCCAAGTGTGACCCACTGTGTGAGGCCCTTCTCCATCGCCCCACCTGCTAGGATCTGCCTCTTCATCCCCTGTTCTCCATTTTGTATAGACCAGCATATGCACACATGGACTTCTCCAGCTAGACTGTAAGCTCCCCTTCTCATAGAGGCAGCTCAGTGATGTGGTGGACAGGAAGCCTTGTGCACAAATCCTGACATAGACACCTACTACCTGTGTGACCCTGGGCAAGTCCCTTAATCTCTCTCCACCTCAGTTTTGTCATCTGTGAAATGGGGATAATAATGTACCTCTCTTAGAGTAGGGTTGTGGGGATGAGATTAGGTCATATTTGTAAGAGAATCTGTAAAAGGTCTCTCTACATGGCATATAAAGGTTAGCTATTATTACTACAGGGCATTGAAAAAAAGTGAAGTGACCAAGACCTTAAAGATCATTAAGCCCCACCTGCTCTTACAGAAGGGGAAGCGGAAGACAAAGGGTCCAGGAGTGACTGGGCTGAGACCATCATGGTGGAGGGAGCAGAGGCAGGAGTCAAGCTGCAGGCCCACCAGCTGCAGGTCCCAGAATCTTTGCCCTGTGCCTCTGCTTCCCTGAAGGGTCCTTGCTCATCCCACCAGAAATCTGGAGGAGTCATAGTGACAGCCCCCACCCTTGTGGGGCTTTATAATTCACAAAGCTCTCTGTAGGTACGTAGGACAAAGGCCATCCCCATGGCATAGGTGTGGAATCTGAGGTTATGAATGAAGCAAACATTTATTAAGCCCTTACTCCATGCAGAGCACTGGGCTAGGTATTGGGAACACAAGAGAAGAGACACAGACAGACCCAGCTCTCCACGGGCTCTGTCTACCGGGAGACACCAGATAGGGAAGTCAGGAGGAAAGGTCCCATAGTCCTTGGGGGAGGCAACAAAACAGATAGTCAAGTGTCTTCTGTAATGACATTTCCATTGATAAAATCCTATCTGTTTCTGATGTTGGGCCATGGGACAGGGCCAAGGATTCCTGGGACAAGAACTTTCCTTTCTGGCCTTCAGTAACCGTGGCTGTATCTCCACAGGGCATGCTGCCCAAGATACGTGTGGGCACTGGGCTGGAAGTGATGCTAATCCCAAGGCTCTTAGGTTTAGGGTCCTTGGGGTCTCATGAACTTAGGGCCGCATCATGGCCCCCACTCTGGAGACCCCAGCTCTATGGCTCCTAAAAATCACAGAATAAACCAGAGCAAGGAAGGAGAAAAGCTATAAACAGCAAATGAAGCTGGCCCCAGATGCCCATTTAGGACCCAGTCACACAGCTGGTGTTCACAGCCTCTGTAACCATCCCAAAGCCTCAGGGTAGCACCTACCTCCTGTTTCCTCCCTCTAGTGAAAGTCGTTTAGAGGAAGAGTGAAAGGGAAAAGAAAGAAGGTCCAGGCACTGCCAAGTATGCAAAAAGGCCTGAGATTTCAGGTACCTCAGCTACACGTGTGACCCTCAACTTCCCACCCTTGGGGTGACCAGCCTCACCATTTCCCCTCAGCCAGGCTGGGCTCCTTTCTGGAGCGAGGTTAGAAGCTGGCCACCCAGCGTCCCCGATGCTCCATGGGCCTCCTGCGCTTAATCAATGCAAGGAAACACGGCATCGGTCAGCTTACAGATCAGGAGCTTCTGAGGTCACATTCACCGGGGCCACCCCACTCACTCTCAGCCCTTTTTCTTTTTTCCTGAAACACAGTTCCCCCTTGTTTGGGGTGGTAAAGCATCCTTTCCTCTACTCCTTTCTGGAGAATGTCACCCAGGCGAGGGTGGGAAGGTTTGTGCAAATGAGTGTAATTGATACAGAAACTGGCAAAACAGAACTATACATTCACAGAGTTACCCGAGGACACGGAGACAGAGGCTTCAATGATGGGGAGGGGTAGGGGCAGCTATCAGCACAAGGCCTTCCTCGAAAAAACCCTGACTGGCCTCAGGGACTCAACCTTTCATTTGGTCCAGATGTAATGGGGTAGCCTCATTTTTTTCCTGATCTTCAATACTGATGTTTGACCTGGGGAGTTTCAGACCGTAAGCAATCTGGCATAAGAGAGGGATAAAGAGGTGGCTCGCATCATTTTTGGTGAGCAGGGCTGGACAAACACCCACAGAGCAGGCTGGACAATCACCGCTCCCACGGATCACTAGGCAAAGATTCCCAAAGTGGCAGGCCTCTGGTGTTCCCTCCTGCTCCCTGGGTATGAACAGAGGGCACTGAGGGCTTCCTCCCCAGCCTTCCCCACCAACACCCACCTGCCTTCCCAGACAAGCCAATGCCACATGAGAGGAAGGACAGGCTGTTTGACCAGGAGCCCACAGAATCCCCAAGTCAACCATGACTCTGCTGGGCCATTTTTTTGTTATTTAAGTAAAGGACAGGCATTCCTGGATGGCCCAGTCACAGTCTTGGGATGTCTGCTCTAAAGCTAGAAGGAGCCTCAAGCAGGGACTAATTCAACCTCTTCCTCTTACAGACAAGGGTAACTGAGGCACAGAAAGCACCCAACTGCTAAAGGCTAGAGATGAAACTTGAATCAAGGTCCTCTTGATTGTAGGGCCAGAGCACACTGTCTCCCTGATCTATCTACAAGGCTCCTTGTCCTACCAATACACATACCAAGACAAAGCCCAATACTTCAGTCAACCGATCAATAAGCATTTACAAAGTTCTGGACACTATGCAATATCCTGGAAGAGAAGAGGAAGAGGATAAGCTTTAATTAAGTACCTGCTGTGCGCCAACAATTCTGAGAGGCAGGTGCTGTTATTAATCCCATTTAACAATTGAGGAAACTGAGGCAAACAGGGTAAAGTGACTTGGCCAGGGTCACACAGCTAGAAAGTGTAGGAGGGCAGATCTGAGCTCAGGTCTTGACTCTAAGCCCATCACCATCCACTGCACCACCCAGTATCCCGAGACAAAATGTAAGACAAACATTGCCTTTAAGTTTACATTCTATTGGGAAAATCCATTGTGCACACCCAGAAGTAAGTACAAAGTCCTTTTCTTCAAGAGGGAGAGAGCATTAGAAACTGCCCAGGTCAGCTCAGGCTCTATGGGGCACCTGGGCTGAGTGTTGAAGTGACTGTGGGAGTTTATGAGATGAAGGTAAGAAGAGAGAGCATTCTATGCATGGGGGGTGGCCTGTGGTGAGGCATGGAGATGGGAAATGGAGCCACCCAGGAACAAAGGCCAGCCTGCATTAGGCCCAGGACCTTCTGGATGCAATCCACTTCGCCTTCCGGGACCCAGCCCTCATAAGCGAACCTCTTTATTTCTTAGCTCCAGAGAAATTAAGAGGTATGGGGGTACCTTGGTAGCACAGTGAATAGAGCACTAGCCCTGGAGTCAGGAGGACCTGAGTTCAAATCCGGCCTCAGCCGCTTAACACTTACTGGCCGTGTGACCTTGGGCAAGTCACTTAACCCCAACTGCCCTGCTTTCCCCCTCCAAAAAAAAAACGCAAAAATAGAATAATCCCTGACCTTGGGGAGCTAACATTCTACCAGCACCTACACAATCAGCAAAGCCGGGCACCAGAAGATGGGAATCTAAAAGTAGGAACAGAAAAAGCCTACCCTCAGGGAGCATATATTCTCCAGAAACCCAGAGCTAGGAGAGGCCTTAGAGGCCTACTCAGCCAGCTCACACCTTACAAGCAGACAGCCAGTCTCTGCTCAAACACTCCTACCAACAGGCGATCCAAAGCAGCTCAATCCAATAGGGGACAGTGAAAACTCTTAGGAAGTTTGTCCTTCCAGAGAACTGAAATCAGCCTCTGCAACCACTTTCATTACTCCTGGTTCTGCCTTGTAGGCTCAACCAGAATAAGAAACAAACTCCCTTGCTGTATCCCAAATCATAGAAGTGGGAGGAAGACCCATATGTACAAAAATATTTATTGCAGCTCTCTTTGTGGTGGCCAAAAACTGGAAATGAAGGGGATGCCCATCCATTGGGGAATGGCTGAACAAGTTATGGTATATGAATGTAATGGAATACTCTTGTGCTATAAGAAATGAGGAGCAGATGGACTTCAAATTCACCTGGAGAGCCTTATACAAACTGATGCTAAGTGAGAAGAGCCGAAGCAGGAGAAATTTGTACACAGTTACAGACACATCATATGTGTGACGACCAGCCTTGATAAACTGGACTCTTCTCAGCAACACACAATTATAAGACAACTCTAAAAGACTCAGGATGGAAGGAAATACCTACATTCAGAGAAAGATCTAGAAAGAACAGAGTTTAAATGGAGACTGAAGCAAACTACCTGCTCTTTCTTTCCCATGTTTGGTTTTGTCTCCTCTTTCCCATTGTCCACTCCATTGGTTACAACCAGACTAATGTCCAATGTGAAAGTATTTGCAGATCCTGCACTTGATTGCATGTAGCCATGGGGGGAGCGGTGGTAGAAAATTTGAAAATCAAGGGATTGTGGAATTGAATCTTGTAAACTAAAAGTAAATAAAGAAATCAATTAATAATAAAAAAATAAAGACAACAACAACAAGAAAAGAAGCAAGCCCCTTCCTTTTCTGCATGACTGCCTTTCAGTCACTTGATGTTGACTACTAGGCTCTCGGCAGTGTCCTCTCCTTCAGACTAAGCATCCCTGGCCCTTTCAACAGTGAACCCAGATATCTTCCCCATCCTAGCCACCCTACAGCTGACCCATGTTTATACCAAAATGTGGTACCCAGGACTTAATGATAAACTCCCCCAGCTGGAGAGGTCTTGCATGATGCTGGCTGGCCGTCTCCAGAGTTACCTTTAGGCACCTCTCTTGGCCCTAGGGGCCAGTGCTGAGAGGGGACAGTCTCCTGTCCCCAGGAGAAGCTATCCAAGGGCTCACACCTTCTCTTCTACTCCTTTAGCTTGGAAATATTCCCCAACCTGTACAATGACACAGGTAGGAATGTGCTGGGAAATTCTGCTGCCTGTAGAAACCGAAGCTATACTTGAATGGGTCCAGTTTTAGAAAATCAGACTGCACGGGCAGCCAGCCCAGTTCTTACACAGCCTGACTTCCATTACAGACTGTATAGAACTAATGGGTCATATTAAGGATAATGGTCCTTGCATCATTCTCTTTGCCTTTTTTTTTTTTTTTTTTTGCTTTTTTGGAGGGGAGGAGGTAGGGCAAATGGGGTTAAGGGTTAAGTAACTTGCCTAAGGTCACATGGCTAGTAAGTGTTAAGTGTGTGAGGCCAGATTTGAACTTAGGTTCTTCTGACTCCAAGGGCTGGTGCTTTATTCACTGTGCCACCTAACTGCCCCTCTTTGCCTTTTTCAAAGTAAATTCAGCTGGCAAGGAAATTGCCTGCTCTTCACACTGTACAGTTGTATTTCCCAGCTGGGTGATTTTCAATCCAATTCAACAAATATTTAGTGATAGCCTTGGTATTAGGCACTGGAAGAACCAAGACAACCTGCCCTCAAGGAGCTTATATTCTAGGAAGGGGACAGAGTAACAAGAGTAATACAATTCCTGATATACAGGATGCACTTAATAAACATTCATGGAATTGAATTAATCAAGGGAGGGAGCACGGACAACAAGAAGGGTTTGTCCGAGAGGTGGAGCCTGGGGTAAGTCCTAAAAGAAGCTAGTCATTCTAGGAAGCAATATGGCATCACAGGAGGTAGTGCGGTGCAGTGGGAAGAGCACTGAATGTGCTAAGCTGGGGTTAGAGCTGCCGCTTACTCCCTGGGTCTCTTCTCTTCTCTCTCTACCTCCTGTGACTCAGTTCCATCATCTGTAAAATGAGAAGTTTGACCC
Organism: Pseudocheirus occidentalis; assembly: GCA_028646575.1. Classification (NCBI taxonomy): domain Eukaryota; kingdom Metazoa; phylum Chordata; class Mammalia; order Diprotodontia; family Pseudocheiridae; genus Pseudocheirus; species Pseudocheirus occidentalis. The sequence continues at coordinate 15,018,660 of CM053597.1, read as the reverse complement.
AAAGAACCCTTCCAGTTCTTAGTCTAGGATGACCCTAAGAGAGCACCTTTGCTGCCTAGAGTCTGTACTGTTTTGACTCTTATAAACTTATTCCAAGCTTTCACCCCAAATATCTGCACTAAACTCTCAGATTTAAACTGTCCTCTGAAACTGTTACCCCCATAGCCTGAGTGTGCTTCCCAATGTTTGGAACGAGGGTTACTTTGTAAAAATGAGCCCCAGCAAAATAAGGGGAGCTCTCAGCCTGCAAGGCGGTGTCAGCCGGCCAGTTAACAAGGCTAACCCAATTATCTGCTCTTTCAGAAGCAGAAGTGAATGAGAACAACTTTGAAAGTGCCCATTAAAGGGATCAGAAAGTCAAAGAAGAGTTCAGGTTGTAAAAGGAGTTAGCTAAACTGTAAGGCTGGTCTTAGAGAGAAGAGAAGCAATGGAGAACGGACGGCCATGGGGAGGGGGAGGACTATGTTCCCCACAAAGACAAAGAAAGACTTCACTTCCATCCTAAATGAATGAGTGGGGATAATTAGGCCAGAGAAGGGAAGACTGCTTGGGATAAAACACTTATCTTCTAGTCTCAGAAGGGTAGACAGGGCTATTTAGTAAATAACTGACAAATACTTTATAAGTCTTTACTATAAGTCAGGGCTGTACAAAGCAGAAAGAACACAAAGAAAGACAAAAGCCAGTCCCTGCCCTCAAAGAGATGACATTCTAATGAGAAAGAAGGGTGGCTATGTGGTGCAGTGAATAGAGTGCCAGCTTTGGAGTCAGGAGGACCTCAGTTCAAATCCTGCCTCAGACAACACACACACACACACACACACACACAAACTAGTTGTGTGACCTTGGGCAAATCACTTAACCCTCCCCTCCCCCCCAAAAGGAATTCTAATGAGAAGGAGAAAATATCCCGAAATTTGCTTCATTTATTTACATTTTGCTTTGCTCAGGGATTTTAAGAAGCGGTCCAAAGGCTTCCCTAGAAGGCCAAGGGTGTCTATGATTCATGGGAGGTTAAGAATGAAAGGAATCTAAAAGTGGGATGGATTGGTTCAGAAAGTGGTTCCCCCTTCCCAGACTTGCTTGTTAGGTTGCAGAGGAGGGATTCTTATGGATTCTAGACTCCACTCTTCCAACTCTTAAAATTGCATTCCCTGGGGCTAATTCGAGTTATTTCTGTGCTTAAGTTAAATCAAGATGATTCAATGAGCTCCCAGGGCAGGGAGCTCAAAGGCTGCTTTTATCTGCTTACAAAGTGGTCAGTCATGTAAAGACCAGGAGCCCTCTTTCTCTAGGGTACTGGTGACTTCCTTCAGAGGCAGCCTGCTCCACTTTGGGGCAGCTCTCATTGTTAGCACGTGATTCTTGACATCAAACCTAAATGGCTCTCTGGGTTCCCACCCCCTGTTGCAGGCTGGCCTTCTGAGGGCCCACCAGACCAAGCTTAAATCTTCCCACATATGACAGCCCTGCAAAGACCTAGAGCCTGGTGCTGTTCTCCAGGCCAAACTTTCCCATTTCCTTCATCCAACTTTCCCCATCTGAATTACCCTCCTTTCCACTATCCAACTTACCGATCTGTGTCCTCCCTAAATGGCTGCACTGAGAATTGAGCCCAGCACCAACAGATGCATCCTGTCTAGGGCTTTGTTCTTGGAAGCCACCAATGTCTCTCAATGCAAGACTAAGATTCCTAACACTCCCAGCTTGCCTTGGGTCTCTGGGCCACCAAAACCCTCCAATTTTTTTCAGTCAAACTGCTCTCAAGTCATGACTCCCCCACACCTCTTATCTGTGAGGTTAATTGTCTGAAGCCCAATAAATGCCTTTACATTTATCCGAAGGTAAATTAATTCCCTTCTTAGATTCATCCCAGTGTTCTAAACTATTAAGATCCTTTTAGATGCTGCCTTGATCATCCAGTATCACTTGGTTACTCTCATTAGCCACTAAACTGGGAACTGCTTCTATTCTTTAAAAACAACAAAAAAGCCATTCTCCTCCCCCACCCCCCCTTTACTGGTGACAAATGGAAGGGCAGATTCAGGCTGCAGATAAAGACCTGTTAAAAGTCACCAAGTTCTCCTATCAGTCAGTACTCACCTAGAGACCTTGCCTCCTTGGCCAGGTTTACCAAGGAAAAGATGCCACCAGAAGCAAGGACTTTCAGGAATGTCGGCAGCAACTGAAGGAATGCATTGTCTATTCAAGGCCACATCCCTTCCCCCATCATCTGATTTGTTTGTTCATCAAAAGGGGGGCACTTTGAAAGCCAGATTCTTTTTGATAAGTACATGTTAAGGGGTGGGGATTGGAGCCAATAGAGGGGGTGATGCTAAAGCTTAGGCACACTAATAAAGGTCAGAAACACGACCATCCCAACTCCTGAAGATGCGATTAGTTGGGATTTAATGGGCTGCAGAATGATGAGCGTCAGGCCAATGGAACTTTATAACCACAATTTCCTGACCGGATGAACTCTCAAACAGAGAAAGCTAAGCCCAACCCCCAAGCAGTGGAAAAGTGGAAAACACAGCCATGTGGAGCAAACTCCAGCATTCTGGAGAGAGCTAGGCCACATCCCAGGGGCCTCCCCAACATCTCTGGGCAACTGGAGCAAACTGAAGTTTGCCATCGTTATCTGCTTCTATTAAGAAGCCTTCTGGTGAGTGCACCAGAAAATAGCATCGGCGGCCTGAAATGATGAACTGCACAGCTGATGAAAAGGTTTCCTGGGAAGGACGACATCCAGTTAGGAAAAGGAATTACAAAGTTGTCTTCACAGAAATATCATCAAAGCTAAAAGGAGCTTGGGAAACTCAACAAGATAATAAGCACATGCACATGAGTATTTGATTGCCAGTTTTATCGAGCTAGGAAGTACACTGGTTAAGAGCATTGGATCTGGAATCAGGAAGACATGAGTTCACAAAAACCTGTTAGCTGTTTCACCTTGGGTAAGTCACTTTACCGAGTCTGCCTCAGTTTCCTCATCTGTAAAATGGAGATTATAATAGTACCTCCCAGGGCTGTTTCAAAGATCAAATAAGGTAATGTTTGGAAAGTGCTTAGCAAACTTGTAAGCACTATTTCCTGTTATTACCATTATTACCTCTGAGATGGGAAAGTATAGAGCTGGTAGGCTAAAGGTGCAGTAGGAGAAATGGCAGACTACAGGCTCAGAATGAGCTTTGCTTTATTAGATTCCTATACAGAGGAAAATGTTATGGGGAAATTCTTTGGAAGTGATGGAGCTGGAAAAATAAATCAATAGGATACTTATTTCATAAAATAAAAAGACTACGGTCATTGAATTGGCTGACTTTCTTGCCTGTTGGGTTTGGCTTTTTTGTTCTGTTTTTCTGTTCCATAAAAGGTATCATCAGGAAATAAACGCAGTTCAAGAGAAAGAATGCAAACTCTAGGTTCAAATCCTGGCTCTGCCACTTAAGATCTCTGTAACCTTAGGCAAATACCTGAAACTCAGTTTCCCCATCTGTCAAAAAAGAGGTTAGACTAGATGAACTCTATGGTCCCTTAAAGTTCTAAATCTGTTATCTTAAAAATGCATTAATAAAAGATTTTCTTTGTTTAGTGAGGATTTGGGGTTGAGTGGCTAGCACAGGGTCATACAGCTAGTAAGTGTCAAGCATCTGAGGTCATATTTGAACTCAGGTCCTTCTGACTTCAGGACTGGTGCTCTTAGGTGCTCCCCCCCTTTTTTTTTTTTAGAAAATAATGTTCTATATAACATAGGTCAAGGTCAATGAGATGGTATAGGATGCATTCCATACTGTCTTAACTATTGTTCTGAGTTACAGATGGAGAGACTCTGACAGTGCCATACAGTCAGTTTATGTAGAAAGAGATCTGTATTTTTTCTACTTCCCTTTCCATCCCCTAACAACTCAGTTCCTTGATCATCATTCTGAAGGTGGTTATGCATACATTTATTTCTGTTGCCTCAAGATACAATCAGCTTTTGATTGTCCAAACTGTGGGCAATTTATAGCAAATTCTGAATGCCAGACTGCTCCCTGTGGCATCTGGCATCTTTATAGGCAGCCTTCCCTGCCATCAGAGGGGGCACCCTCTGGGAACATAAACCAATTTTAATAGGAGTCTAAACAAAACATTATTATGGAGGTCATTCTGCTAGAAAGGAAAAGAAAATATAACTTTTGCAAGACTGAATAGATCTTATTTCTGGATGATTCAATATTTGACACTATCTACACATTGCTTCTTTCCATTAGTACGGATAATTGAGAACTGATTATACAGAGATTACTATTTACTCTTGGAAATGGAGAGTAATAACCTGAAGGTCAATAATTGGCAGCCAAAACCAGCACAAACTCATTCATTCATTCAACAAGAACGCATTAAGAACCTACTATGTCACAGACATAATGCTAGGATGGGAATCCAAAGGGAAAAATAAAATAGTCCCTGCCTTTGAAGAATTTATATTCTATTTGAGAAAGTATGAACCAAAAAATAAATACATAAATAAATAGATAAATGAATGAATGAATACAAAATAGATATAGATTTTTTTAAATGATCACTTAAAGGAGAGTTGTATCTACTGAGGGATATCAAGCTAGACTTCCTACAGAGGGACTCTGAAGCTGAATTCTGAAGCTGGCCAAGGATTCTATAAGGTAGAGGGTCTGAGCCCCTGCCGGAGACAGAGCATACAAAGGTAGGCAAATAGAAGGTAGAATGGAACATAAGAAAGATGCCTTTGAGAACGTATAGACATGAAAAAGGAAATGGACCAGGCAAGGAATGAAAAGAAGAGTTGCCAGAGGGCACCCCAGGTGGTCTACTGGAAAGTGTGCTGAATTTCAACAAAGAAATCCTGGGTTCAAATCCCAACTTTGCCTATTCCTTGTGTGACCCTGGGCAAATAACATAATTTCTCCCTCGTCTGTAAATGGAGGCAGTTGGGTCAAGCTTTTAAGATCTCTACCATTCCTAATTCTATTATCCTGAGATCCAGTGGAATTCATAGTGACCTAGAAATCTAGGTTGTAGAGGAAGCCTCCTCTCATTCCCCTCCCACGGTGGGTGGAACCCCAGCTGAGGATGTATTTGAGGGCGTATGAAGGAGTAGTGTCCACGGATGAGATTGTGTAAATGGGTGGTCATCTGCATGGCCAAAGGTCATGACTTCACCAGTCACATCAAAGAGCTACCTATCTGTCAAAGTATTTACTCTTCACTTAGTTCCTGGATTCCATAGGAATAGGCACTGTGCTCACAGCACACGGTGTACAATGGTACTAACAGCACTAGTAATATAGCTAGCTAGCATTTACATGGCAAAGTGCTTCAAAAATATGGTCTCGTTTGTTCCCCAGAACAAGCCCATTTTACAGATGGGGAAACTGAGGCACACATGCCAATGATGACAGCTATTATTAAATAGCACCTACTATGTGCCAGGCACTCTAGTAAGTACTCTACAATTATCTCATCTGATCCTCATAGCAATCTTGGGAGGCAGGTGCTACTATCTCCCCCCCCCCATTTATTTAACCCATTTAACAGTTGAAGAAACTGAGGCAAACAGTGATTCAATGACTTGCCGACCTTCTCAGCAACTGAAGCAGGGTTTAAACTAAGTCCTGACTCCAGGTCCTCAAGTGCTTAGTGCCCTGCACACAGGAAACACCGCCCGCCTCCTGGTGTTGAGCCAAGCCACATCTACATAACACAGCAAAGGAAGACTCATTTCAACAAGGCTGATCCTTTCACTCCATTCACCTAGATTTCGCAAAGGCATGAAAACAAAGACAAAAGGAAAAACAGCTGGTGCCCTCAAGGAGCTTACAATCATATCCACATTTTAATGGGCTGAGTCAAAATGGGACAAGTCACTTCATTCTGTTTGCCTCGGTTTCCTCATCTGTAAAATGAGCAGGAGAAGGAAATAGCAAACTAATCCAGTATCTTTGCCAAGAAAGCCCCAAATGGGATCATGAAGACACAACTGATAACAAAAAGAAAACTGGTTTGGTAGTCAGGAGATGCTGTTAGTCAGTCAATAAATATTTATTAAATACCTACTATGTGCTAAGTGTTAGGGATTCAAAGAAAGTCAAAAGAAGTCTCTGATCTCAGGAAGCCAAATAACAGGGAGAAGCTTCTGTCCCATTTGCTGTGTACATGGTTAATGCAACGTCACCACTGGCCCTAATGGGAACAATTACCACTTTGCAAGCATAAACCTTGACCCCAACATGGTGATACCATTTTGGCCCTCTTTGCTTGCCCTTTTAAATGGAGCTACCCCCTTCCCTCCTCCAAATCTCATTAGAAGTTTAGTACTTGTTGGGTGGGTCCACCAAAGTAAACTAGACTCCCCACCCAATACATCTGAAAACCCTACCAGAAAAGTCCTACTCCCTTGGATTAGAAATTCTTCCTGGGAAGGGATCATGTTTTCATCCAGGGAATGCTGATGCTCATAAAAGATGAGGTGCTAGACTTGTGAGTCAGGAAAACCTAGGTTTTAAATCTTTCAATCCACCAACAAGCAATTATTAAGTGCCTTCTTGTACCAAGTACTATGGTAGGCACTGGGGAAACATACACAGAAAGAAACAACACCCTGCTTTTACCTTTTATGGAGGAAGACCACATGTATACATGCAGAATAAATACAAAATAAATACTGCGTAGTTGGATACACAGTAGCTAGAGAAGGAGGGAGCAAGCTGTGAGAGAATCAGAAACAGCTTCATATAAAACCTTACTGAGACATTTACTAGAATTCTATCTTTACTGGAAGCCTTCCACAAGCCCTCCTAACTCCAGCCGTTCCCTCTGTCAGTTCTTTTCTATTTTTCCTGTAGGGAGCTTGTTTTGTATACGTTGGTCTCCCTCATTAGACTGTAAGCTCCTTGAGGGCAGGGACTGTCTTTTGCCTCTTCTCATGACCTCACCCCTTAGCACAGAGCCTGGCACGCAGTAGGTGCTTAACTGATTCTGAGTAACTAAATGCTATGAGATGTGTGATCTCCTACAAGTGACTCCATCTAAACCTGAGTTTTCCTCATCTGTAACATGGAGACAATAATTTTTGGTGTTTAGTTGTTTTCAGTTGTGTGTGATTCTCCGTGATCCCATTTAGGGGGTTTTCTTGGGACAGATATTGGAGCGGTTTGCCATTTCCTCCTCCAGCTCATTTGATAGATGAGGAAATTGAGGCAAACAGCTAGTGAGTGACTTGCCCAGGGTCACCCAGCTATCTGAGGCCAGATTTGAACTCAGGTCTAACTGACTCCAGACCTGGCACTCCATCCAGTGTGCCTACCTAGCTGCCTCACAAGGGACAATAATAGTTATCATGAAGCCTTACAAAGGTGGCTATAAGGATCAAATGAGATTGTATCTACAAATCACTTTGCAAACTCCAAAGCGTCATAGACACATCAGTTATGAGGGTGGCTAACTGTACTCACCGCATCCCCTAACACAGCGTGGGTAGCCTCAGCATTCAAACCACCAGCCAACCATGTGCCCACTGGGGAAGCCTACCTGGAGTCAGGAGGGAGCTGCCCCCAAGCCAATCTTGGATTTAAAACAGGCTGTATTTCCTATGAATAGAAAATATATGTGGCTTTCGACAACCAATTAAAGTTGAGTCTTAAATAAATACAGCATTGAGGGCACTAATGTTTTAAGCCATCCTGGGCTGTTCTTCTCTTACTCCGTATACATTGTGGTTGACCGCTGCTGGTAAGCGGGCCAGGACTGCGTCACCGTCTCCTCTGGGGTTCGGCTTCCAACCGAATAAGCCAAGGCTGACTGAGGACGAAGGACTCTATTGTCTCCATTTAAAGGGACAGCTCCCCTGGTCCTCTTCCTTTACAAACAGTGAAGATCTCTTCTGCCCAGGGCCTTGACTGGCCAACTGCTAAGGGGTTTGGGGGCCTCTTTTACTAAGAACTGATTCAGGGTTTAAAAGTTTGGAAAACTTTCACATTTAGGTGAAATGCATGAGAATAGTTTTTGGACGCATTGAACATGTACTGAAATGTAGGCTGGCCTTGGGTTCTAGGAGTCCTGAGTTCCAGTCCTGACTGATACAATCCAGCTGTGTAATCCTGGGCCAGGCTCCCAGGCAATTCTCAGAACTAGCAGGGACACTCAAGCTGCTGGTTGGTAATAATGGAGGATGTTTCCACCCAAGGAGCTCTTTATGAAGATGAAATCATAGCTCAAGACAAAAAAAAAATTAAAACAATTTCTAAACAACGTGAATATTCTGAAAAATAATTAGGATTTGTAAAGCACTTGAATGTATACAAATTATGTCATAAACATTATATCATTTGATCCTCAGAAACCAAAATCTCATCCTACAAAGTAATGAATACATCACAATTTTATAGACAAGGGGAAGGTGCATTTAGGGTTAGGTTTAGTGGACTAGACACTGCCGTCTTCCCCAAGAAACTTCATTTGAAACCCAGTTTATGATAAAGCATAAGGTTTTTAATGCATTTAAAATATAAGTACTGCTGTGAACTAATAAGGAGCAGATGGGTAGTGCAGTAGATAGAACCCTGAGCCTGGAGGGAGGAAGACTGGAATTCAAAAAGCTGTGTGATCCTGAGCAAGTCACCTCATTTGCCTTAATCAACTTGAGAGGGAAATGGTAAAGTACTCCTTTATCTTTGCCAAGAAAATCCCATGGACAGTACCAGTGTGCTGTGGCAGACAGGATCACAAAGTATAGGACATCACTGAACTTTTATTATTATTAAAAATAGAGGCAGAAAGACCTTGCCAAATAATTTTTTTAAAGACAAATATGGCTCTAATGCCCATAGAAGGGAGATATGAAGGAGAAGGTATACATTGTTTTTGTCCTTAAATTCCCAGCATCTAGCACACCTATGTGGGGATTTTAATGATGGACTGATTAACAAACCTCATTAATGAATAGTGATACAGACATTTCAAAATTAAATCCTTGTAAAGAGGCTGGAAAATAACTCATTATTACTAAGTTGGATTCATAACTGGAAGATGAGGTGAGACAAGCATTTATTAAGTACCTACTGTGTGCCAGGTACAGTGCTAAGAGCTTTACAAATATCATTTGACCTTCGCAACAACCCTGGGAGGTAGGTGCTATTATAATCTCCATTTAATTACTTGTCCAGCTAGTAAATGTCTGAGGTCACAGTTGAGCTCAGTTCTCCAGATTCCAAGCCTAGTGCTCTATCCACTGTTACCTAGATGCCTCTGGGGATTTAAGGATGGTTTAACATTAAGAAAACAGTTCCTATAAATTAGTAAAATAAACAACAAAGACAACTATAACCAAATTGGTATAATAGATGCGTAAAAAGTCTTTGAAAAATTCAACATACATTTATATATTAAAAATCCTAAAAAGCATTGCTTGGCATAGAAATGTCCTCCTTTAACAGCATCAAAAGAATGTATTTAAAACTAAGAGTTTGTACTGTTTGTAGTGGAGAAACACTAAACAGGGGTAAAGTAGAGATGCCCCCCTTGTCTCCACTGTTATTTGACACAGTTCTAGAAATGGTAGTTGCAGCAGGGAGATAAGAGAACAAAATCTAAGGTATATACATTGGCAAAGAGTAGACAAAATTAGCCTTATTTGCAAGCAGCATGATGAGCTACTTAGAAAACCCCAGAGAATCAGTGGAAAAATTGAGATTAGTAACAATGATATGGTTTCAGAATACAAAATGATTCTGCAAAAATCATCAGCATTTCTATATAGTGCTCACAAACACTAGTGAGCAATGATGAGAAGAGAAATTCCATTCAAAAATAGTACAAAAGTGGAGAATCACAGAATCTCACATTGTGAGAGACTATAAAAGCAATATGGTCCAACCTACACCTATTCAGACATTCTCTTTTACAACATCCAGGACAAATGCAAATGAGTCTTTGGTTGAAAACCTCTAGTGAGAGGAAGTCCATTATCTCCTGAGGTAGCTGATAGCACTTTTGAACAGATTTAATCATCAGAAAGTTCCTCTTTATATTGAGCTAAAATCTATCTTCCTGCAATTCTTTCCCCATCGCTATGTGCAAAGTGTTGTGTTAAGGAGACAATGACAAAGTGGGGGGGGGAGAAACTCTCAATAATCTCAACTCTCAAGGATCATACATTCTACTGGAGAGGACACAATGTGCAAACGTGAAACAGAAGGGACAGGAAAAAGTAAGAAAGGGCCAGAGACAAAAGATGGAATGCCAAGTTCAGAGGACAGCAAGTAGGCAAGAATGTCTAGAAAGAGGAATACAAGAAGAGTTTAGCCAGGTTGTAAAAGGCTTTAACTGAAAAGCCAGGGAGCTTGTTCCCTGTCTAAAGTGAATGCGTATCCCACTGATTTTCCTCTAGCAGCGGAACAACATTGGGATATTTGTGCTTTAGGAGAATTACATTACTAATAATGTGAAGGTAAAATTGATCCCACTTAGCAACTGATTGGCCATGGAGGCTTTGGAGAGGAAAGAGAGCTAAGGCTGCTGCTGCTAAGACGATGAACCTGGGTGGCTGCAATATGGCAGCACCCTTGAGAGAACTATGCAGCACATGCTGAACAAGCTTTCTAAGCAAAACATCCAGGGGAAGGGGAAGAGGAAGAGAAGCCTTAATGAAAGGAAAGGGCAGCACTTAATTCAGAAAAAATCAAAAGTTTGCAGTCAGTTTGTTTGATTTAAAAAACATAAAAGGGAAAGAAATAGTAGGATGCGAACTAAAAATATGCCTTCAAACAAAACTCATCCTTGCCCTGGACCATTTCAGAAAGGCCCAGAATATGCCATAAGTGGAATTCTTCCCTTACCCGATAGTTATTCATGATTTCAGCTAACCATGGCTTCACCGACTTGAACCAATCTGCCCACATGTGCTTCTCAACTTCGGAACCATCATGAAAAGTCAGGTTTCCCACGTGAATGGCTCTTCTCACTTCTGGCAGTGACAGAAAGTACCCAAAGTATTTTTCTTCTTCTGGCTCCTGAATATAAAAAGAACATAAGAAGAAAAATGCTGGGACATGATGGGAAGCAGTGTACTGGCTTTTATGTATCAAACATTGACTAAACACTTACTATATCAAAGGCATTCTGTTGGGCACAGGGAATGCAAAAAGAAAAATGACATAGTCCATGCTTTCAAAGGGCTTACATTCTACCAGTTTAAATGTACACACATAAGAAACATAAATATATATATGAAAAATAAACAAAAGGTAATTGCTGGGGGC
>CM053597.1:14969765-15006881 GCA_028646575.1 Pseudocheirus occidentalis | reverse complement strand
TGATGGTGATGATGATGATGATGGTGATGATGATGATGATGGTGATGATGATGATGATGGTGATGATGATGGTGATGATGGTGATGATGATGATGATGATGATGATGATGATGATGATGATGATGATGATGATAGCGGTACTGTGCTAAGCACTTTACAATCATCTCACTTGATTTCTACAATAACCCTCGGTGCTGGATACTATTGTTATCCCAAGTTTACAGATGAGGAAACTGAGGAAAGAGGCTATGTGATTGATTTGCCCAGAGTCACATAGCTAATCCATGTCTGAGGGCAGATCTGAACTCAGGTTTTCTTGACTCCTGACCCAGTGCTCTCTTCCCTGCCTCACTGACCGCCACATTGGGCCATCATCATTTGACTTGCAAGACTGGCTCATTTTTCAGAGTTTTGGGATGGTTTCTTGCATCCTTTGGTACATGGCTTTCCCTACCGGTGCCTTTTAAAATCCTAAAATGTTTAGAGTCCAGAGATGACTGAAGAACTGTAATCTTTGATGGAAACAGGCCATTTGTGTCATTGCTGGCCCAAGTCCCAGCATTGAGAGAGTTTTCTTTTCCCTCCTAAGGTGGAGAAGAACTGGAGCTGGCAGAAGCATGGACTGGAAGGCGAAGGGCTGCATGTTAGCCCAGGCTCTCTCCCTTCCATCTCTTCCCATTTCCTTTCTGTTGAGTCAGAGGCCACATGGGGAACGTCTGGACCCCAAGAGGAGTTCTGAGGGTGGTCCATGGTAGGATTCTGTTTTTCCCCCTGTCTTCCCAGCAGGCATTGGACACTCAGGCTTCTTGGACAAGATATTCCAAATGACCAGATGCAAGATTTCCAGCCCAAAGACCATACATAAGCAAAGATCTGGATGTCTGAATGATGGAAAAACACTGCCTAGGGGTGGGGGGGGGAACAGCTCAAGTGAGAGGGCAGCTGTGCAGGAAGGTTAAATGCTTTGGGATGAAGACAGGATATTTAATGAATTTTCAACTCTTCAGCTGCAGGTCAGTTTTTTTGGTTTTGATCCTGAGCCTTGGAGACACATGGGAATCTCCCTTTGGAAGGAGGAGTTTCAGTGAAATTAATCCCAGCGGGCAGAAGGTTTGGAAAGCTTTGTGATGCATGGGACAGAGGGCAGCATCCAGGGCCTGCCAGATCCCTCGAGGAAAAAAGGGCCCCCTCACTCAGCAAATATTTATGCCCAAGTGTGGAGACAAGCAAGGGAAAAACCCAGCAAACTCCTGCCTCCTTGGAGGAGTTTTGGTGATCTAGCATCTGTAAAGAAGTTTCTTTTTTTATTGTTTTTTTGGTCCAAGAACAGAAGAGCGTTCAGAAAGAATACAGACAGCGCCAGCTGGGAGCCTTGTCCAGACTGGAGCAGCCTGGGCTTCAGAACGATCACTTCCCCAAACAGGAAACCACAAAATGTTAGAGATTAAGGTCACTAGATCATGGGGGAAAGAACACAGGCACGTCTGCAGGGCATTAGGATGTTCCATAAGAGGGACCACGAGAGCACTAGGACACTCTCCTGTGCCCACCGAATGACAAAGCCAGGTGCTTCTGGTGCCCAAGGACAGAGCTGGAAGGGAGGCTCGGCTCAGGTGTGTCCCCGAACAATAGCAGAGATAAGGCAGAAATAAAGATGGCCAACTTCTCCCAATTGTTTGCTTTGGTTTTTCCTGAAGACTGAGGATAAAGCCTCTAAGTGGCCCCAGCAGGATTTGTTTGGGGTTTTCTCTTCCATATGTACTGACGGGGTGTGGAATGGAGTCAAAATGGCTTCCCCTTAACATAAACAATTTAGTCAGATTAGAGGGTCTGGAGCTGAAAGGACCTGAAAGGTCATATGGCCCAATTCTTTCATTTTCCAGATGAGGAAATTCAGACTCAAAGAGAAGAAATTTATAGGATCATAGCTGGGAGACACTTCAGAGGTCATTGACTCCAAACCCCTTTAACTTATCATTTAAAAATATTTTTGTTAAAAGTTATGTCCCTGGGAGTGGCTAGGTGGTGCAGTGAATAGATCACCAGCCCTGGAGTCAGGAGGACTTGAGTTCAAATCCTCAGACACTTAACACTTACTAGCCGTGTGACCTTGTGCAAGTCACTTAACTCCAATTGGCCTACCTTCCCCCTCCAATTAAAAAAAAAGTTATGTCCCTTCATGAGCGTCCTTTAAAAAGAAATTATGATCCTTACAGCCATTCCATCCCTTCATTTTACAGCTGGAAAAATGGAGGCCCAGAGAAATGGGACTGTCCTGTCCCAGGCCATCCAGGTAGTGAGTGGCAAAGTCAGCATGTGAATCCAAGTACCAGGAGCCAGACTCCCTAGTTTTTCTGATGTTGTCCTGCACCTGCCCAGGTGTAGATCTAGACCTGGAAACAGACCTTAGAGACCATGTAGACCAGTAGTTCTCAACCTTCCTAATGCTGTGACCCTTTAATACTTGTATGTGGGCATATCTGCACGTGGATGGACCCACCTGGAGATGGATAGAGGAGCCGTGTCTGGTTCCTAAGACTGTGTGTTTTCTGATGGTCATAGGCGACCCCTGTGAAAGGGTCGTTTGACCCCCAAAGGAGTTGTGACCCACAGGTTGAGAACTGCTGATCTAGACCAACCCCTTCCTTTTGCATTGGAGGAAACTGAGACTCAGAGAACTGGGAAGTAGACTTGCCCAAGGTCACAAAGTCAGTGTCAGAGCTCAGACTCTTTCCTTCTTTTAACATCAATTTTCCCCAAAATGTCGCTCTTAGATGAGAGTGGTGCTTTTCCTTTCTCATGAGAAGCCCTGCTTAGTTTTTGTAACCATGATTGTTATGTGGTTTGCAAGACTTTGTTGCATCAGAATCGGAGCTTGGGTCACATGCAGATTCTGAAGAGTTGAGAAGGCTTTTCGCTAATGGTGTAGTAGAGGGTTGGGATTGTTGTTGAGTCATTTCAATCCTGTCCAACTCTCCATGACCCCGTTTGGTGTTTTCTTGGCAAAGACACTGGAGTGATTTGCCGTTTCCTTCTTCAGCTCATTATACTGATGAGGAAACTGAGGCAAACAGGGTGAAGTGACTTTCCCAGGGTCACACAGTTGGTACGTGTCTGGAGCCAAATTTGAACTCACAACTCAGGAAGTTGTTAGACTAATTGAATCTGTATGGACTCTTCCAGCTCTAGCTTTGTGATCTGATGACAAAGTCAGTTACTTTTGACATTAAAGTGTCTGTGAGTATTTATGCCAAATTGAGCCCAGTGTGGGCTCATACATATGAAAGGTGAAATCAATGAAATTAGAAATGTGGCTTATTTATTCTCCTGATGTATTTAGCATGACAGGACTATATATTTAGAACTGGGAAGGACCTTAGAAAGTGAAGAACTAAGAAGCCCATTGATGAGGATGAAAGAGGAGAGAGTAAAAACTAGCTTGAAGTTTAACATCGAAAGTTCTAAGAACTTGGCAAATGGTCCCATCGCTTTCTGGCAAATGGAGAGAGAAGAAATGGAAGTAGTGCCAGATTTTATATTCTTGGGCTCAAAGATGTGAAGTAAATGGGAACTGCAGCCATGACTTTAAAGGACCCTTGTTCCTAGGAGGGAAAGCTACAGCAAATCTGGGCTGCACACTATAAGGCAGAGACATCACCTTGCTGATGAAGGTAATGCTCAAAGCTATGTTTTTTTTTTCCAGTAACAATGTGTGGCTGTTAGAGTTAGATTGTAACGAAAACTGAGCACCACAGAATCAGTGCTTTTGAATTATGAATCATGGTGCTAGATAAGACTTTTGAGAGTCCCTTTCACAGCAAGGAAGTCAAATCAGTCAATACTTAAAGAAATTAATTCAAGCTATTCATAGGAAAGTCAAATACTGAAGCTGAAGCTTTGGTCACATAATGAGAAGATGGGATTATTGGAAAGACCGTGATTCTGGGAAAGATGGAAGGCCAAAGGGAAAGGGGATGGCAGAGAAGGAGATTAAGAGGTGGTGTCATGGAAACAATGAATATGATCTTGGACAGACTTTGGGAGATAGTGGAAGATAGAAGGGCCTGGCGTGCTGTGGTCCATGGGATGATGAGGAGTCAGACACAATTGAATGACTGACCAGCAGCAAAAAAGACCTTAGAGCCCAACTCCTTCACTTTATAGATGAAGAAACCAAAGCCCCAGAGGTGGCGTGGCTTGTATAAGGGCAAAGGGGAGTCAGTAAAAAAGCATTTAAGGGCCTACTATGTGCCTAGCACTGTGCTAAGCCCTGGGGATATAATCCTTGTTCTGAGGGTGCTCCCAGTGTAGTAGGGGAGATAGAATGTAAACAGCCATGTACAAGCAAGCTATAAACAAGGTAAATTAGACAGTTGTTATGATTATAATGAGTCAGCTGAGATGGTGTGAATGGATTGCCTTGCTGCAGTGAGGGCTCAATCAAAATTGTGAAGCAGATTTTTAATGGACCTAGTCATTGGCAGGGCCAGATTTCAAATCCAGGTTATAAAGCATAGATATTTAGAAGTGGAAGGGACTAGAGCAGCTTACACAGGGTCACATAGCTAGCAAGTGTCTGAGGAATTTGAATCCAAGTCTTTCTGACTCCAAATCCAATACTTTCTCCACTATGCCGTGTTGTCTCTTGTGACTCCAAAATTTTGTGGGAGTGGGGAATGCTCACTTGTAGGAATGGGTTATAATCCTGAACAACCTAATGATTTGTTCCCATCTGGACTCTGAAAAGTAAACTCTAAGCCAAAAATTCTGGCAGTGTAGTGGAATCTAGGTCATGAAGTATTGTGCTAATCCTATAGGAGGGTTAAATAAATGGAATTCTGCAAATTTGACTCCTCCTTTAAAGAAAGACAAGGAAAATGACCTGGAGCCATGAAGTCACCTTTCTCCCTCTGATCACTGAGCATTTTATAGTTTAATAGAAGCCAAAGCATATGGAGAGGGGGAGAAGGTTATTGATTCTACACTCCTGCCTTTTGGCAGCCGTGACAAAAGCTATCCACTTTCCAGGTCCACGTCAGTGTTTTTGTTGAGTCTCTTCAATTCAGTTAATGCTGGATACACACTTAATGCTTGAGTGAAGCCGTGTCTAATAAGTTATGAGGCCCAAGTACAACAGCCAACCTTAGCTTAGAAAACTCAACACGGCTGGTGAGCGGGCAACTGGGTCTAGGTTTAACAAAATTCACAAGGCCCTTAGTATTAAACCTTTCATCCATTTCTAAGGCATCACACCCACTCTGGAGCTGCTTTCTGAAGTCCTTTGTGTTCTTGGTGCCTGGCACATAGGAAGCGTTTCACTTGGAAGTCATGTATTTCCTGGAGCGTGTCTTTTATTCTGATTCCAGGTACAAGAATCATTTAAGGAAACACTTCTTAACTATTAGAACTATCCCAGGTTTTTCCTGCCTTCTCAATGAGTGGGCTGGGGGGTGGAGAAGAAGATAATTTGGAACTAAAAATGAAAATAAAGTAACACGGATTAAAACTCCAACAATGAACTGTCCCAGAGCAGAATATAGTGAGTTCTGTCATATTTCAGTTATTAAAGGGAAAAGGGGATAGGGCCTGGTCCCTTGATTTCATTGGGTAATGCCAGAACCAGAGGAGAAAGCTCCCCCTGTCGGTGCCCACCAGCCCCTTCTTTGTAACTTATCATTTTAAGATGGTCTCCTAGACCAATGAGTGACTTGGCCAGGGTTACATGGCTAGAATATCCAGAGGCAGGATTCGAGCCAGGGTCTTCTGGCTCTCAGATTATCTATTTACCCATTAACTTTTTTCAGGGCCAAATTGAACTTTGAGGTCCCTTCCAATTCTGTAATACTTTGAATAAATGCTTGATTTATTAATTCAGCGGGGAACATTTTCTTGTCCATTCCATAATGATCTCCTGTGCTTGGGTTTAAAAGACTGACTTGGGGAACCCCTGAAGAGGCACCAGTTTCTGTGGAAAAAGAGCCGGTAGTCCTAGTGGATCGCAAGTTCAAAGTGAGCCCCCATGGTGACGCGATAGTTAGAACGCTGTCACAAAATAACATTGAGAGTCAGTCATGAGGCGGTGTCATGAGGATGCAGCGAATAGAATTTAGAGTTCAAATCATGCCTCCAACACTGGCCCTGGCATTGACTCAGACCCTGGGCGAGGCGCTTAACCTCTGTCTGCCTCAGCCTCCCCATTTGTAAAACGGGTATCACGGCAGGGCTACTGTGCAGTTCAAGAGAGATGCCGTGCAATCTGCTTGTAAATCCTGAAGCACTAATTAAATGATGATGGTGATGATTTTTTTAAACTTAAGAGTCGGAAGAAATATCAGAAGAAAAGTAGAAGTATCTTGTCCAAACCCCTCATTTCACAGATGAGGAAACTAAGGGTAAGGAAAGGCCCTTTGTTCACCCTGATATCATGCAGCGTTTGGGAGTTTCAGTTCTTCCTTGGAGTGAAATCAGAGTTAAGTCACAGAGCATTTCTCATAGACTTTGAGCTGAGCTTTCTTAGATAGACATTCTAATGTTGGGCTGTGAGAGTAGTCATGTGGCACAGTGACTAGCAGACTAGATTTAGTGTTGGGGGTCCTGGATTCAAATCCTCACCACCTGGGAAACCATGCCTTGAGCATGGAACTGGGCACCACTAAGAATGTGAAAGGACCATGATCATTGAGCCAAAGGAAGTGGGGAGGTTTAGCCTGAAAAGGAAGAGGGGGGCTTGAGAGCTGCATTTGAGTTTTAGGGGGCTATGTTAAGAGTGACTGGCTTTGTTCTAATTGACCCCAGAAGGAGAACTGGACGCGATGGGGAGAAAGTACAAGGGAGAAAATTTCTACTTGATGTAAGCAAAAACTTCCTAGTACTTAAAGTCCTCCTTGGGAAGCCATGGGTACTCCTTCCCTCTTGAAGCAAAGGGGGAATAGAAAGAAAAGAAAATTTGTTGAGCATGTGTTTGCTACTACGTGCTAAGTATCTCACCATACATGATCCTTGAAACAACCCTGGGAGATGGTTGCTATTGTCATCCTTATTTTATTGAGACAGACAGAAGTGAAATGACTCACCCAAGGTCACACAATTAAGAATTGTCCAAGGCTAGATTTGAACTCAGGTCTTCCTGACTCCAAGCCCAGTGCTCTATCTACCGTACCACCCGACTTCAAGGGTTAGATAATCTTTGTCCGATATGTTGGAGAGGGATTTCTTTTTTTGTTTTGTTTTGTTTTGGGAAGGTGGGGGAGCAAGCTTCAGACTAAATAATCACCAAGATCCAGTTCAGCTCTGAAAATCTATAATTTTGTAGCCTTAGCCAACTTCCTTTTAAAGGGGACTTTCTTTTACTGCCTTTTGCAAGTTTGGAAATGGGAATGGTTTCTTTTGACCTTGACTGCCAAACATCAAGGTCAAGAAATTCCATCCAAAGAAGACTTGGTTTATTTGTAACATTGACCCCCAAACCTCAGCGAGATGTATGAGATAGACCACAAAATAGCAATAAAAGTACTAAGCTTAGTAGTGAAACATGTGTTTTTTCAGGAATTTTTGTCCATAAGCTAAATGTCTTCCTCCTGCCTTGTGGCCCTTGTGCCCCAAGAAATGAGGAAAGTGGCTAAGTTTTTAGCATCTGAAGACTATGCCTTTTCTCTAAGCTCCTTTTAAAAGTAGCCCTTTTTTGTCCCTCAAGTCAGCATTTATGAAGTGCCTACTACATGTAAAGACAAGAACCCCACAAATCATCCCTGCCTTGCAGCAGCTCATCTTCAGGAGTCAATATAAAAATCAATGATATACAAAATCAGTTCAACATAATTTGTGGGGAAAGTCCTAGCACCTGTGGGGGTAGGGTGGTGATGGGGTGGGGGAAGGAGAACAAGCAGGGTAGGGACAGTCAGGAGGGATTTCCTGAAGAATAGGAGTTTTTAACCTGGGGTCCTTGACCTTGTGGGTTTAAAAAAAAAACTTTGATAATTGCATTTCAATAGAATTGATTTCCCTTATTATCTTATTGTATGCCCGTAAGAACATGCTTCTGAGGAGACCATAGGCTGCCCAAAGGGGCCATGACATAAAAAATGCTGCAGTCCCCTGCTCGAGCTGGGCTGTCAATGCTAGGAGGGATTCCAAGAGGTGGAGGCAATAACAGTGTTCCTGTTATTGAAAACAACCAGTACAAAGGTGCAGAGATAAGAGATGGTGTTCATGAGAAAGGGAGGAAAGGGAATGAGCATTTATACAGGGCCAACTGCGTACCAGGCACTCTGCTAAGCTCTTTACAAATATCTCATCTGATCCTCGCAACAACCCTGGGAGGGAGGTGCTGTTATTACCCCCATTTTACAGTTGAGGAAACTGAGGCAAACAGAGGCAAAGGGATTTGTTCTGTACCATACAGCCAGTAAGCATAAGAAGCAGGATTAGAACCCAGGTCTTGCTAACTCCAGGCTCAGCGCTCTATGCCAACTGTTGTCTCTAGGAAGAGTGAGAAGGTGCTTTGTCAAGTCCTTGTCAAGAGGTGTTGTGATAAAGGTGTGGAAGGCAGGAAAGCCTGGTTAGAATGCTGTCTGACCACTGGCGACTTGCTCCATTTTTCTGAGACGTGGGAGTCATGGTGCCTCCCTCACAGGGCTGTTGTTAAGCCTCCTTCCATCCTTCTGGCTCCAGGAGCACCCAGCTGGGATACTGTCATAGTCTATGGCAGAATAAATATGGTGGGTGGTTAAAAATATAACCACTGGAATTCTTCCTGGGGAAGGTCCATACATGGAAGGGGGGGTGGGAGGAGAGAGGGGGAGCTGCTTCGCTTGATCCTTAGTCTAATTTTTTCCCCATTGCATTGGACTTATGTACAACTGCGAAGTTAAAAATGTCTTGCTTGCTCTACAAAGGAAAACATTTCTACTTGCCAAAAGCAATAGACCTTCTATCACAAAGGCAAGTGAATGCAGCTCCCTCCTTCAGTCCCTGAATCACTAGAGATACTGTTTGTAAACGAAAGGATGGCCTTCGCACGATGGTCTGGTCAGGCATAATCTCTGTTTGAGCAGAGTGGGTTCTTAATTGTCTTTTTTGATGTAACTCATTCCTTTCCCATTTTTCTTTAAGTAGGAAAATATTCAACTTCTAAGAGTTGCTAGGGGCTCCCATCATCATCCCTAACTTTTGTATAGCATTTAAAGTTTACAAAATGCTTTACATACATTGATCCTCACTTGATCCATGCAACAAATCTGTGAGGTAGATATTGATATTATGCCCATTTTGCAAGAGGATGGGGTGGGGGTTAAGCATCTTGTCCAGGGTCACATGTAAGAAACGGGACTTGAATTCAGATCTTGCTAGCTCTAAATCCAGCACTCTTTCCATTATACCCAAAGAATCAGCCATTCTTTATTGATAATAATTAGCAAAGTTAATTGCATGAAAATTGACGATTCGGCTTTGGTTAGTATATTAGACTTGGGGACAGCATCCCAAGATGGCCATTTAATAGCAGTGTGATCCTGGTAAAGTCACTTCTGGGCCTTGGTTTCCCTTTCTGTTAGAAAAACAAAACCCTAAAAATATCTTTTCCACCTGCAGAATTGTTATCAAGCTCACATGGCAGAACAGGGGTGTCATGGCAAGAGCTTTGGATATGGAGGTCAAGGACTTGGGCTGGAATCCTAGTTTGATTCCTTTGCACCTAAACATCCTTGTGAAGTCATCTTGCCTCAGTTTCCCTGTGTGAATTAGCTGAAGTTTTGTGAAAGCGCTTTGCATTTGTTCAATATCATGAGAATAAGGAATATAGATAATGGCTGTTAGCACTGCAGGGAAGGCAATGCAGTGGAAATTTCCAAGGGAAAAGAAACAGTACAAGGACAACCGGGTCTGCCTATGCCACAGTTGTGTGCAGATGACCTATTTTGTTGCTATTTCTAGTACATTGGGATTGTCCCCACTGAAGTGCTTCTAAGCCCTTCCCCGTTGGGAAAGTTCCACAGATGATGAGTCGGCTTCAGCAAGGTAGCTCAGTAGTTTTCTTTCTAGGTCTTTGGGCGTCTTAGGTCTTCTTTGTGTCTAGGCCCTGCCCCTCTTCAGAGAGGAAACACAACTTAATTACAACTTAATAATGTTTGTACCATCCAAATCCTCCCAGAGGTACGCGAGAAGTTCTGTGCTGAGAGTTTCTTTCCTCAAAGTGTCTGTGGTTGTGTTGGCAGTTGCACTTGAAGGCATTTGTCCATGATGATTTTGTGCCTCCACACTTCTCAGAAGCCGCATGGTGATGAGTATCTTTGGGGCTCTCTGCCTTCCTTTGAGACATGCCTGGTAGGGGTGACGAACCTGACACATGCCCCAGAAGGAGATGGAATGAATTAGGTGCGCATCTGGCGTGTCTTGAGGATTGGTCTCTCTTCAGTGTAGGTCCAGGGATGAATGACTTTCTAGATGATTATCTTAGCCAATCAACTCGAATCAGGCCCTGCGGTGTGTACAGGGCGGTGTTGCAGCCCTTTCCGACGGTCCAGATCTTATGTAATTGTTTGCACATTGTTGGAGCCAACAGCTGTGGGAAGTTTTTGCAAAGGCTGGAAGGAATCAAGGTCTTTGAGCAGCCATTTCGAATAAACAACATAAATATTTTATTGCATGCTTCTAGATGAGATTTGGAGAAGCCGTTTTAATCCCATCTGACTTTCTCCCTTCATTTTTGCTGAGGAGGGTAGGGAGAGGGGGAAGGGCAGTGCCGGTAACTGAAGAACATATAGGGGATGCGTGTTTCTCTGTGAGAGGCACAAAGCCCTTTCATCTCGCTCGGAGTCGCCTCTCCGGGCTCATCTCGCTAGGAGTCGCCTCTCCGGGCTCATCTCGCTAGGAGTCGCCTCTCCGGGCTCATCTCGCTCGTAGTCGCCTCTCTGGGCTCATCTCGCTCGGAGTCGCCTCTCTGGGCTCATCTCGCTCTTTGAGGGTTTAGGTGGCACAAAAGTCCTGTGTTATCAAGTTGTGCTTAAATCTTTTTTCAGAAACTTGAGCCTTGAAGGCAGAAGCTCCTGAACGCTCTAAACCCAACCTGGGGAGCCGCCCTAGGATCTTTTCTTTTAGATCCCCAAGTCAGACAAAGTTCACTTGGAATTATGGAAATCTTTTTTTTTTGGGGGGGGGGTGAAAGAAAAAGGCTTGTCAACAAGTCAGTAAGCATTTATTAAATATTCATGATGTGCAGGGGATTGTGCTAAGCACCAAAGACGCAACAGAAGGCGAAAAACCAAAAGCAAACAAGCAAACAAAAATGAACCCTTCTCTCAAGAAGCTCACAGTCTAATTGGGGAAATGGTATGCAAACAACTATGCATAAGCCAGATGTACACAGGATTACTTGGTGATCATCACCAAGGAGGTTCAGGAAATGGTTCCTGTACAAGGTGAGATTTTAGCTGGGACTTGAAGGAAGACGGAGAGAATTCCAGATATGGAAACTGTTTATGTGAAGATATTTGAAATCAAATTGAAAATTACCTTTTACAAAAATAGAGAAGGGTGGATATAAGGTTGTACCCGCCTGGTTTTTTTTATTTTTGCTTTAGGGCAAGTATTTTTGGCTGCCTTTGGTCACTGATTTTCTCCTTTAGCCCCTGGGTTTCCATTCCCTGAATGCTGCTCCATGTTGAAGGCACACTATGAGTTTTAGTCATCATCCACTCCAGATCATAGTTCACAAGCCCCTACCTATGTGATTCTTTTACCAGGCTATGAAAGGAGATATTAGCACAAAGCAAAATACATTTTTAAAAATAGCACAGTAATATTAGTGACATGAATCCTTGTCACATATATAATAATTGAATACATTCAAGGTAGGACAAACACATGAAAAGGATGTTCTCATTATTTTGTGCTTGAGTACCATGTTGGTTTAACTAGAGGATGAGTACAAAGCTGGGGTGCCCAAAGGAGTTTGAGAATGACAGAAACATGGGATCTCAGGTGGGTACCAGAATGTATTTGCCTTAAATAGGTTTTTGCTTTCCATTCTAGTGATAGTCACAGAGGAAAAAGACATGACAACATTCTGCAAGAATACCACAAAGTTAGCTTAAAAATAAATTCTTTCCAAAAAACTTGAGTGATCTTTAATTTATAATTTAACATTGAGGTAATTCAATCAAGTTTGATTTGGGGCTTATTTTCATTTTCAAAATATCTTTACCTTTAATTCACAGACACACACACACACACCTGTATCCATAGATAACAAAAGTTTAATATTTCTCTACAACTAATGTTCAGTTTTTTGCACTTCCTCTGAAAAATGTCAAAAATTGCAGGGGGAAGTCAGAGCTTCTTAAATTTGTTTCAGACCCTCCTTACTACTGACCAATTTATCTAAAAAAAATTTTGGGGTTTTAGTGGACTGTAAGTTCAACATGAATCAAATCTGTTATGTAGTCATCGAGAACACAAGTGTGATCTTAGGCTACTTTTACAGCTTTCAGGAATAAGGAGGTGAAAGTAGTATTCTACTCAGCTCCAGGCAGACCAGCGTGGTCATAATTGAAGCACCACAGTTTAGGAAAGATGTTGAAAAGTTGGAGAGTGTCCAAAGGAGAACACAAGGATGGTGAAACAGCTTGGTTATATCATATGATCACTGACTAAAAGGACTTTGGGATGGTTAGGTTGTGGGAGAGAAGATTGGAGGAGACCAGGGAATCATCTTCATATGTTTGAAGGATTGACACATAAAATGGGCATGAAGTTTGTTCTAGGAGCCATGGGGAGAGCTTGCAAAGAGCCCAATTTCAGTTTTGTGTAAGGAAAAACTTTGAAATGAGAGCTGTCCATCACTTGGGAGGTCTTCCTCAAGAGGTGGGGCTCTTCCTCATTATATCTATTAAGGCAAAAGCTTTCTTGACACTCAGAAATGTTGTAGAAGGGATTCTTCCTGAGAATTGGATGTAGTGGATGTCTCTGAGGCTCCTGCCAACTCTGAGAGTCATTGAGAACTCCATTGATAATTCGCATACCTGACTGAAAGTGAATGCCACCTCTGAATGCCACATTTTGAGTGTTGAATTAATCAGTGTGTATACATATGTGTACACAATATAATATGCACATGTGTGTGTGCATGTGTGCACGCACAACAGGAAGGTTTTTCCATTTGCCCCAGATGCTAGTGCCATCCCCTCTAAGGTTAGTTTTCATCTAATCTCTGTTTATTTTTTTATGTTCTGGTTTGTATGTATTGTCTCTCCCATTAGAATGTAAGCTTCTTGAGGGCAGGGACCACTTTTGCTCTTCCTTTTATCCTTAGCACAATGTCTGTACATAGTAGACACTTAATAAAGGATTGTAGGTTGATTGATGGATGTAGCAGTCAGGCACTTCCCCTTGGCTTACTTAGCCAATACATTCATTCCATCAAAGCCCTGAATTTTAACTTCCTGCCTCATATCTGGATCTCATTGCAGGTGCTGATCTACAGTGGACAGCTTGATATCATAGTGGCCGCGCCCCTCACTGAACATTCCCTAATGGCCACAAACTGGAAAGGACTCCGTGATTACAAGAAGGTGGACAAAAAAGTTTGGAAGGTGCACAGCAGTGATGTGGAGGTGGCTGGATACGTACGGCAAGTTGGAGATTTTCACCAGGTATGGAAAAATAACAGGTGTTAGGGAGGGGAGAGAGCTCCCCAGAACATCTTTTGTTGTTGTTGAGTTGTCTCAGTTCTGCCTGACTCTTCATGCCCTATTTGGGGTTTCCTTGGCAGAGACACTAAACTGGTTTGCCATTTCCTTCTCCAGGTCATTGTACAGGTGAGGCAACTGAGGCAAATGGGGTTAAATGACTTGTCCAGGGCCACACAGCTAATAAATGTCCAAGGTCAAATTTGAACTCAGGTCTTCCTAACTCCGTGTAGTGCTCTATTAACTCTGTTACCTAGCTTTTCCCACCCCAAATATCTAGCAGCTCTTCCCAAGTCAGAGGGTCATTTACTGAACAGGGAGTTTCTAGGTTTCTACTGTTACAGACATGATCACAAAAATGAGGCAGAATGTGGGAAGGAGGCATTTGAAATTCTGTTTCACTCATGCCCTCCTGATGTCTCATTGACGAGTTAAGGTGACCCTGGAATTTTATAGGCTATCATAGCCAAGCACAGGGGCTGGCAGGTCTTGCTGAACTGGAAAGACTCCAAAGCATGAACCTCTGCATGGACAGTGTGATTTTATTCAAAGAGCAGGCTAACCAAGTTTGGAGAGCCTCGTCCCAGAGATGGCCAGACAAAGGAATAGATATTTTGGCTTCTGAAAACCATCTGCTAAGTTCTAGGAAAGCTGCCATTTGCATTGGTGGAAGGAGTACCCATGTTGATTAAATTATAGATCCTTAAGGTATTGAGGTACATTTAGCCAAGAGTACTGATTTTTTTTAAATTAAGAAATTCCCTTGGTTACATGAATGTAATCAAATATTTCTGTGCTATAAAATCCAAGAACTATAATAAATACAGGGAAACATGGAAAGATTTATATGAACTGATGCCATGGGAAGTAAATAGAGCCAAGAAACCAGTATATACAATAATTACAATAATGTAGGTAGAAAGAACAATAATCACAGAACTATAAAAAATGAATGCTGTGAAACTACAAAGTACAAGCTTGGCCCCAAGAAGAGATGCGAGGAGCCACCTCCCCACATTCCTTTGAGAGGTGAGGAAAGGGCGGGCTCCACAGATACGCAATGAGGCATAATAGCAGGGTAGGGGGTTTTGGGGGTGCGGTGAGGAATGTATTGATTGGTTTTGCCAAATGTTTTTTTTTCTCTTCTTCCTGAAAAAAAGATCTTTGTTGTAAAGGATAACTTTTGGGGAGGGAATCAGAGGAGGAAGAAGGGGAAATTTAAGCAATGCAAAACCAAAAAGATATTAACATTTATTTTTAAAAAATTAAAAAGAAAGTCTCTTGGATAGGATGGAATTTTTTTTAATGTTATTGATATCAGGTTTTCCTATCACCTTGATTTCCAAATATATCCTTCCTCCTCTTCCTCCCAGAGAACCATGTCTTATAACAAATTATAAAAAAGGAAAAAGGCAGCAGTTCATTGTCAAATATGTTCAACAGTGTATACAATGTTCCACACTCATGGTTTCCAGCCTCTTCAGAGCAGAGAGGGAGATTTTATCCTATCTCTTCTTTGGGACCAACCTTGGTCATTATAATTTTCTTACAATGGCTTGGTCATTGCAACATTCAGTTCTGATTTTTTTTAACCTTCATATTAACCTTTTAGTCTGATTTTTTTAACCTTCAGATTCAGATTATCTTTTTGTCAACTTCATTTTTCATCAGTTCACACAAATGCTTTTCTATATTCTTCCTATTGATCATTTCTTATAACACGGTTGAAGTCCATCACACTTGTGAGCCCCAATTGACTTGGGTACCTGATCTTTGACCTAACTGCTTTGGGACAGTGCCATGTTTCTGGAGCTTCGGGACATGCCTTGTGTTGCAATAATTTTGTATCAGGTAACAGTCATCAAAGACCCATTCATGAAGCAGTTACTAGGTGTGAGGCAATAAATTAGAAAAAAGAACATTAGGCACATTGGGTAGCTAAGCTTGAAATCCAGAAGACTTGGGTACAAATCTTTCCTCTGTGTCATACTAGCTACATGACCTCAGCAAAGTCATTTTACTCCTCTAAGCATTAATTTCCTTATCTGTTATATGAGGAGGCTGGACCAGATAGTTTCAGAGATCCCTTTTAGCTGTAAATTTGTGGTATAAGTTGGGAAACTTGAACATTTTGGGGGGATACACAGCTGTACCCATGTGTTGTTAGGATAAAGAGCTATACACGGGGACTGAAGGTAATACATTGTACTTGGTAAGTGCTCAGTAAGTGCTTATTGACTTGATCTGAATTAACCTTGTCTCAAGACCTTGTTTCGAGATGGAGAGGGACCTTATTGAGCTTAGGGAGGGCAAGTGTTGAATCTCTTAGGATGCTTGGAAGGTCCTCCAAATCACAGTATGCCTCCATCCATAATTCTCAATGTGCTCTTAAAATAGAGTACCCTTCATTCAATCCAATAAATATTTATTAAGCAGGAACAATATTCGGTTGGGCGGGTAGGTGGGTGGGAGTTTAAGAAGCCAAAAAAAATATAGTCTCCTACCCTCAGGGAACTTCCTAAGATATACTAGCAGAAATAAGACCAATAGCTAAGCAATGAGAGCAGCAGACTGTAATTCTGCACTTACAGAGCTGTTTGAGAGAGCTGAGAAGGAAAAGATCATTAATAAGTTAGAGGAATCAAGGAGGAAAGTTTTCATAGAAGCACACCTGCCCCACTGGGCTTTGAAGGAACTGCTAATAGGAAGTGGGGAGACATGTAACACCTACAGTTAAGAAAATGCAGAGAATATACTGAGTAATTTAACGGGGAAGAGAGAACTGGCAACTGGGAAGGATCAGGAAAGGCCTCACGTAGGAGGCAGCCCACGAGCTGTGCTTGGAAGGTGGTGGAGGCTGGCGGAAATCCGTTCCGGACATGGCAGGCCCACAGCTGCTGCCGCCACCTGTTATCAGCAGCCTTGCCCTCAGTGTCAATGGAGATCTCAGCTGTGTGGCATTTGCTGGGGCGGGTGCCTGGCTTTTTGTCTGAACCCACCTGGCAGGCCAGACTGCCTCTCCAGAGAGATATCATGGCCCAGAGGTGGAAAAGGCAACTTGGCTTCCAGGCTAGACTTGTGGCCAACATCTGCCAAGATCCCTTGACCCTCCTTGAGAAGGCAGAACCAGTCTGGGGATGAAACAGTGCTTTTCTGTCTGCCAGAAACGGGGTAAGGAAAGGAGCAAGAGCCACATGTGTTAGCGCTGGGGAGGATTTCACCGCTCAGCAAGGGATCTGCATTTTATATAGGTGATTTTCAAATGTTGGCGGAGATCCTTCTCCCTTACTGTTCCAATATTGCAAGTGGTGGGGGCTGGAGAGGAGGGGAGCAAAGGAAAAAAACCATGCAGTAACAAAGGCATTCTCTGTGAAGCTCAGCTCTTGGAACACTGTACAAATGTCAAGCGTCTAATAATGAAAAAAACGGACCTCAACTGTAGACCTGCTTTTCAGCATTCGCTGCATAAAACAGAAGCGTGTGTCTCTGTTTGCCAAGAAAGAAAGCTTGCTTTCTGCCAAGCACCACAGCTCTTCATTTTAAGACTGAAACCAAAGTCGACCTGTCTCTGGGTGGGGGCCCACATTGTCCTCTAACAAGGATGACAACCTCCCCCCAACCCCAGCCTCCCACATTCAGGGAGGCCCCAGCAAGCTTCTGAGGAAACTGATTCTCATTGCATTCATACCCAGAAAATGACCATGGATTTGACTGTGGGTCCAGCCTGGCTCTTAGCAATCAGACTAAGGGTGAAGGCTGGGGAAGTCTCAGTTGCCCCTCCTCCGCTCCACTCCACTCTCTCCCCTTTATATTTTCTGTACTGGGATTTTGAGATCCCAGAATCATAGATGCCAGGATTGGAAGAAGTTTCAAAGGCTGCACCTAAACAAGTTATCAACTTTCCAACTTGACTGAGAAATGTTTTCTCAGACTTCGTGGAGACCTCACTCTACCTCCTAAGATGTATCATTCCTCTTTGGGGTGACTCTCGTTGCCAGGGAAGTTTTCCTTTTCCTCAGTCTACAGTTTTCCCCGCCTTTAATCTTTTGTGTTCATGGCTTGTAAAGCTTGGCAGCTAACTAGCCCTGTGCCCTTAAACAAATCACCTTCTGTTTCTCGGTCTCAAAAACCTCTTCCTTCTTTAGGTGGACATAATGATTGCTATGGTCCAGCTGTAAAGCTCTCCAATTCTGTGGTATTTCATACTTCAGAGGTCTGTTGTTGCACTGTTGGGGGTCCCCCTTCTAGCAGACAGCACAGCCCCAATCTTGAAGATGGTCATAGCTCAAAAATACATCTTTCTGTGGCCAACCTGTTGATAAATTTCTCTGAACTTAGCTTTTCTTTGGGAAATAGACATGTGGTCTGTTATCCTGAAAACAAATAGTGGGCTTTCCTGTAGGTATTTAAATTGGGTAGGACCCTCTGAGATGATTGTTTGGAATGTGAGCTCTTTTCAAGGACAGGTTGTTTCATTTTGTGTGTATTTGTGTGTACGTTCCCAGCCCCTTTGGCACAGTTGGTGCTTAATAAGTGGTTACTGTTTGCTTGATTGACTGATGGACGTAGGGGGAAGAACACTAGCTCTAGAGTCAGATCTGAGTTCAAATCCTGCCCCTAGCACTTGTTATCTGTGTGGCACATCCCTGATCCCTTCCTCAGTTTCTTCAGCTCTCTGCCCATGTGGACGTCAAAGACCTGAAGTCACCTCCTCACAGTGATGTCCACAGTGGGATGCTGAAATTGGATGAACCCATGTCCAAGACCTGGAGGCCAGTCCCAACAGCCCCACTACATTTGTGGCAATTTGTAGCTGTGTAGCCTAAGACGAGTCACTTCATCTCTCCATTTTCCCCCACTGATAAAATGGGGGAGAATAGGACTTGGTCATTGTAAGGATCAGGTGAAATGATCGATTTGGAAGCAGGAGAAGCCCCTCGGGGGCAGGAGCTGTTTCATTTTCATCTTCGTATCTTCAGAGCCTTGCACAGACCCTTGATAAATGCATGTTGCTTTGAAAGGCCATTCCCAAAGTCTGGAAGGTGCCCCCTTCTTACTGTGGTCTCATGGCATCTCCCTCATTCTTAGAAGTGCAGCCCAAGTATCACCTTCTGCATGAAGCTCTTCCCAGTCCCCCCAGCTTCCAGGACCCTTCCTCTCTAACCACCTTGCATTCAACTATGTATTTCCCTGTACTCTCTATTTCTCCTCTATGTGTTTACAAATGTCCTGGTTGCCTTCTCTGTTAGAATGTAATCTCTCCTTTGTTGGTGGGACTTGTTTCTTTGTAGCTACTGACCTCAGTACTGAGAGTACAAAGCCATAGTGGTTCTTAATAAGTGTTCGTTGTGAATATTAACCACCAATAATGGGTGTCTGATGAAAGCTTATTGATTGATTGATTGATACAGGGGAAAGAATACTGGCTTTAAGTTCAAGGTTCTCAGTTCCAGTCCTACCTCTGACACTTAGTTACCTGTATGACCTTGGTCAAAGCACTCACTTCCCAGGCAACCTCAAAGCTCTTCATCTATTGGTTGATTGTTGTCCTTCATGTTCTAAGAGGACCACAATGATATCACTATGTTGAGGTCAAGGTACAGTGCGTCTGATTGTGGCTCATCAGACCAATATGAGCTCGGAAGGCTGCACCATCCATTGTCCATATGGATATTTGAAGTAGGGATGTCTCTAAATGTACAATCTCATATTTCTTTTGGGCAACTACAATTCTGCTTTGCTCGTAGAGCACAGCACCTTTTTTGTTGCTCTGCTGGACAGTCCTGTGCTTGTGTCTCCCACGTCTCACAATCAATTCTAAAGTTCTTCAGAGAGACCTTGAGAGCGTCCTTGTATTGTTTCTTCAGACCATGTGAGCACTTGCCGAGTGTAAGTTCTCAGTAAAATAGTCTTTTAGGGAAATGTCCATTTGGCATTTGAACAACATACCCAGCCCATCAGAATTGAACTCTCTGCAGCAGAGTGTGAATGCTTGGCAGTTTAGTTTGAGAAAAGACGTCAGTGTTTGGCACTTTATCTTGCCAGGTGATTTTCAGAATCTTCCTAAGACAATTCAAATGGAAGAGATTCAGTTTCCCGGCCTGGTGCTAGAACACTGTCCAGGTTTCATAGACATACAACAACGAGGTCAGCACGTGGTCATCTGTAATAGAAAGGGGTTGCTTGATGGTCTCTGAGGGCTCTTCCCTCTCTAAGCCTATGATACTATGACTGATGGATGGTTTTAACATAAACAGAAGTTCTTCTCATTTCACTTCCCTTGGTCTAATTCTGTTTGTTGAAGCTCAGAATATTAACCCAAAAACTTAGCCTGGAGTAGGGCTTGTGAAGAAATCTAAGGGCAATGAAAAGGAGCTTTTTTAGTTGTATTGGAGGAAAGAAAAGAATTCAAGAAGGAGACTTTGGGCACTGGACAAAGTGATCCTTTTTCAAGACTAGATCCATGATTTCATTCAAGCAGAGAGTTCCTTCTTCCAGTGCAAGTTGGTCATCACCTGTTTTGTGACACACAGCCTTTGAGAGTTGCCTGGGCACTGAGGAGTTAAGCCACTTACTCAGGGACCCACAGCCATTATGGGCCACAGGGGGCACTGAACCCTCATCTTGCTGATTCTGAGGCTGACTTTCTTTCTACTCCGCTAGATTGCTTCTCCCATGGGGCAATCAAATCATGGACGACAGAAAGAAGCCAGCATTACACAACTCCAATTTTGCTTCTGTTTGCTCTCTGCCAGTAGAAATGATCTTTGGGTTGGAAGGAATGGAAAGAATGGCTAACAGGGCACTGAACCTCAGGATGACAAGTTTATAATCAGAAAAGCATCTAAATAAATGCCTTTGATTTGGTGAGTCACAAAATCCAGACAAACGACAGCCCAGTCTATTAAACCATTGTCTATTGCACCATTGGAGTCCAAAGGCCATGCCAGGCAAGCATAAATTTTGAGAATGAGCCCCACAGAAACAGTCTGCTGCCCGAGGTCCAACCAAACTGAGCATGGAGAAGCTCCTTATCATGCAATTGGCCTAGGGATGTGATGTATCATTTGGTTATGGCCATCTGTGAAACCAAGAGAAATACAACAAGCCCCTCTTCCATTACTGCAGAGGTGGTGGCAGAGCCTCTGGAAATGGAGCAGGGAGGGTGATTTATAGTTCACCTGTACACACTAAACTTAACCATTGGCACTCTGAGAGATACTTGTCCAGTGACCAACTGGTCCACAAAGGAGACAATCTAGAATTGACCATCTGTCTTCCTCATTTTATCTTGTTTCCCCCCAATAATTAGGGTTCCCCTCCTTGATAATTCTTTCAAATCAGAATTGCCTCATAAAGATCTTTATGGACCTCTAATGAAATAGCTTGTTCGTGAGGCATTTTCAGAAATCCTGGGCTTCCATGTCTTGATCAGAATAAAGCAACTGACAAAGACAATGACATTTCCATTTGGCTAATAGTGAGGAGAAGGGAAGAGTCTGAGTGTTGTTTTCTTATTAAGGAGGAAAGAGTCCTCTAAACAGATTTCAGACAGTGTCTGCCAAGGGCAGTTAAGCCCCTGGAATAGGTTTTGGCTTTGTTGGAGAAATTGCTCAGCTGCATCTCAAAATGAACCTCAGCCCTATTACCTCCTGCTAAGAGGAGGACCTGAGGACTAGAGCTTTATTCCAAGTCTCCAGGTGCTGGGAAATGTGATTCACTTCAATGAAGCATTTATTAAGAACCCACTGTGGGCTGGATAAGGTCAATGGGAAGATGACCAGAAAACAATACCCTCTAGGAGGTTACTCTACTAGGTACACCAGTTAGAAAGTACAAACAAATTACAAGGTGATAAAGTGCTAATGGGGATTAGGAAAGGCTTCCTGTAGGAGGTGACACCTAAACTGTGCTTTGAAAGAGGATAGGTTCTTCTGTTGCTTTGTAGAAGACAATATGAAGGAGGAGAGTCTAGACCCTTTTGGCCAAACTGTCCTGTTCAGTGAGTCATTAAGGAGAATATCATCAAAACTCTTTCTTATTAACCTAATAGTATGGTAATAGTAAATCATCTAGAGGTTTACAGTAGGAGCTAATGACTTATGTGAGGCCACATGGAAAGCTAGGCTTCCTTCCTCTCATTGAAAGCTAAAGTCAGCCTTGCGCAGTCAAGGGTTGGTATCTATCCATTATTCAATTTGTATCTATCCAGTTAAAGTCAGCAGTGATTTTTCAAGTGCCTACTACATGCCAGACATTGTGCTAAGCACTGATGGGACAGAAACAAAGGCAAAAATGAAACAGACCTTGCCCTCGAGGTGCTTATATTCTAATAGAACCAACAATGGCCACCACAGAAGACCCAGATGGAAAATAATGAAAAGGAGCTGTCCCTTCAAACCAAGATGGATTTTGTCCCTGGGTAAACATTGGTTCATACTATGTGATGCCCCATGGTGGCTTAGTTTATCAGTCATCCAACAAGCTTTTATGAAGTGCCTACTTTGTGATTAGGTTCAGTACTGGGCTCTAAGCTTGGGGGAAAAAAGGTGAAATAGCCCCTGTCCTCAGCAGCCTTGCATTCTACTAGGGGAGCCAGCAAGCACACATATAATTACTGTGTACAAAATAAATTAGGGGACAACTAGATTCCAATTCAACAGACATTTATTTTGCCCTTACTGTGTGCATGGCAATGTTCAATATTAGGTTTACCAAGGTAAGAAAGAAGCCTACCTTCAAAGGGTGAGCAAGGAGACAGCACAGTCATTAATTCAACACAAAGTCATTTGAGGAGGGGAAGATCCTTGCACCTCAGGGAGGGTAAGGAAGAGGTGGCATCCTTGAAGAAAGAAGATTCTGGAAGGGCTTGGAGTTGACATAGACTTGCACTCCAGGCTCCCTGGACTTCAAACACTGGACTTCAGCCAGTACAAAGGCACAGTGATGAATTCTGGGTAAAGTTGGGAACTGGTCTGGCTGAAAAGGAGAGTGACATAGAATAATCCGGAAAGGGAGGCTAGAGGGAGATTGGACTGGGAGGGCCTTTAAACCCAGACAGAGGAGTTTCTATTTTATCCCCAAGGTGATAGTCAGTAGGCTTCCATTTGGATGCCTAAGACATCCTTGGAGTCCAGCCCTCTGGATTTCCTGTGGTTTTGTCAGCAGTTTGAATGAGCTCTTACATACCAGCAGCCTATTTAGTAAGAGTTGTGCGCCCTGCTTCCCCCTGCATCCTCCCACTGGGAAGGGTATGGCCTCGGCTGTCTGAAATCCTCCTCTATACCCTCCACCCTAATCCCCACATCCCAGTCCTCACTGACAGTATGCACTTTACAGGCTTACAGAGCAGCCTTTGATCTCCCAGAGCATTGGGTATCCCAGGATATCACATCGCAGCTGGAAGGGCGCCTCAGCAGCCATTTAGATCCACCTGAGACAGAACTAACCACCACCACCCCCTTCCCCCCCGCCTCCCGCATTACCTTCCCAAGTGGTTGTCCTACCTCTGCCTGAAGGCCACCAGCAATGCGAGCTTTGCAGAGCCGATGGGATGCTGGGTGGGGTCTTCAAGGACCTGGGTTCAAATTCCTCTTCTGTTACTTCCATCTTAGATGCCCTCAAGCAAGTCCCATAACTGCTCTAGAGATTAGACTGGAATTCCTCTGAGATCCCTTCTCTCTCTAAATCTGGGCTTCTTTAACATACTCCAAGTGCTGTTGTGAAGATCAGTTAAGATCATGTATAGAGAGGGGTGGCTAGGTAGCACAGTTAACAGAGCACCAGCCCTGGAGTCAGGAGGACCTGAGTTCAAATCCGGTCTCAGACACTTAGCACAAAAACTAGCTGTGTGACCTTGGGCAAGTCACTTAATCCCAACTGCCCTTCAAAAAGAAAAAAAAAAAGATCATGCATAGTGCTCTGTAAACCTTCGAGTAATATGTAAATATTAGCTATTAGCACTACTGTCCTGGTTTTTCCACCAAAGGAAAGGGAATAAGCATTTATTAAGTGCCAACTGTGTGCCTGATGCCATGCTAAGCATTTACAAATACCTCTCGTTTGATTCTCACAACAGCTCTGGGAGGTAGGTGCCATTATCCTCCCTGTTTTACTATTGAGGAAACAGATACAAACAAACTGAGGTTGAATGACTTGGTGAGGGAGACACAACTAGAAAGTGTCTAAAGTCAGATTTGAGCTCAAGTCTTCCTGGTTTCAAGCCCAGTGCTCTATTCATTGTACCACTTAGCTGCCTCCACCTAAAGTACCTTATGAGGTATTATGATCTTGGTATATCGTGGTGACAGAAAGGGTTGGTTTCCTCCCCTTTCTCATCACCCTTTTCATTCTGGATACAGAGCTAGTTAGTTCTTTGTGCTTGAGGACCAATGGCATCACAGGGGATGGCTCGCCTAGCGCATAAATTGGATTTAAGTGAGGCAGAGCTGCACAAAGTCGTCAGCCTCACTCTCTGTTCCAGAGTCATCACAGTCCAATGGCAGGACCAAAGTTGAGACAGCTGGTGATGGCTCAGGAAGTGGCAGAATAGGAATCTGAATGTAGGTCTAATGACTCCAAGTTCATCATTGTTTCAAGCAGATCATGTTGCTTCCTTCCCCATCTCTCTAGCTAATCTGGAATTTGAGAGATAATGTTTCTTTAAAAGCTTAGGTGACAAAATGGGCTAAATATTATTTATTGGACAAGTCTGAAGCTAGCTCCTTGGTATCCAGTTACCACTTGGTTTGTGGCTCAGAACATTCCCAGAAAGAGGTGAGGAAGAGGGAGAGGGAGAGGGGGGAGGAGTTTCCCATGTCCTTAAGTTATGACATAAGAAAAGTAAAGAAAAGTGACTAACTGGAATAATTACCTTTTTAAAAAACATGTCAGACACAATGATAAAAAGCTGTTGAAACATATCTTCCCAGATGAAGTCAAATATTAAGTATTTGTTGGGTTTTATCACATTTGGGAGGAGAAGGGAGGAAAGACTGAGTTGGAATTTGGATCTAGGGACGTAAAAACTGACAAACAAGCTAATGACAATGACAAAAACACACTCCACCAAAATAATTGGCTGTTTTCTAGTCATCCTTTGTCCAGAATGTGGCTTGTGTTCCTAACGTTTGTTATTTTTTTCTACAGTAACTGGATCCATTTAGAGTGATTCTGGTTCTTTCTAGCCATCACTCAGAGGGTTCTAGACATCTGGATCCCCACTTCTCTTTTTGCTTCTGGATCACCTTCCTTTTTTTTTTCTCCAAACACTCCCTCATGCTCCCTTCTCCCTTTATAAATCCACAGACCTTTCTATTCTTAAGGGGTAGAAACGTTTCATCTTTGTCTTTGTATCTCTAGACTTGGTATACGGTAGGTGCTTAAGACATACTTGCTGTTTGATTCATCTCCAAACAGGACAAAGGAGTTTTGTTTCATTTTGTTTTGTTTTAAAGTAGAAGCACTGCTTAGCATTGGTAATCAGGGGCTTCCAAGCATGTAGTACGTTCATAATAAGTGTTTGTTGATTGAATTGTTGATTTAAGATTTCCTATTTTCACCAGTCCATTCCATTTGATACCAGATTAGAATTCACTTCAACTCTTCAGGTCCAACTTGACCGATATGAGTTCTCCTGTTAGGGCATTTTGATTCCAAGGTTGTCCACAAGCCTTGCCTAGAACTGAGGGCTGCGGAGGTAGATCTGTTCCACCTCTCATCTCACCCTGACACAAGCCTGCCTTGGAACAACAAGCATAGGGTGAATCCCTCCATCCTGCTCTGCACTGGTGCCAGCAATCGACATCAAAGACTAGACTTGGTGCCTCCTGCCTCTTCATTCTTCTGGGCCTTCACATGCTGGCACTCACTGGTTATTACTCACCCATTTGTGCAGCTGGCGTGTCCCACATCTGGTCTGCAGCACAGTCTTCGCTGGCCTGGTTTCCTTGTGCCCTAGGGAAAAAGCCACCAAGTGCTCCCCCTCAACTGCTTTTTAACTTGAAATTATATCAACTAAGAGCACAGAAGAAAGCCAGTTATCCAGTCACCATGCATTTATTAAGCACTTAGGGTATACCAGTGCTGTGCTAAGGTACTGGGGATGCCAGGAAAGGCAAAAACTTTGAGGAGCTCAGAGTCCAGTAGTGGGATAGACAACATGCATATAACAGTGTGCACACAAGATGTATAAAGTGTGATATAATGGTTATAAAAATAATATAGAATATTTGTCCATTCATCAAAATTTTGATAAATAGATAACTTGTTTTTTTAATAAGTGCTTTGCACTGAAGGTTCTGCAAAGAAGCGCCTTTTGTCCAGGCTCTTTCTATGTGACCTGGGAAGCTGATTCCAAGGAATGATTGCTGAAGTCTCTTTCAAGGTTCAGATTCTGTGATTCTATCCAGGCACTGCCTATAACTCTAATTCAGCCTATAGGCTCCTAGATTGGGAGCTAGAAGGGCTTTGCAGGTCATCTTCCACATTCTGCAGCTAAGAAAGCTGAGACCCACAAAGGCTGAGTACCCCAAATCCATGCAGTCACCTGGTTGGCAGAGCAGGGATTCAAACCAGGTCTTTGACTCTCACGGTTCTTTCCACGAGAACATGTTAAGTGTCCCTGGTCCAAGGCTCTGTTTAGTTACATCTCAGCAGTGCTGGCTTCCAAGAATTTCTGTGTGTTCTTGTTTTTCTCTGCCTTTACTTCTCACCCAGTTTCCTCCACAAGAGCTTTTTGTTTGTTTTTTGACTATTGCTGCAGGACTGGCTGCTCACCAGTTGTCAAGGGGGCAAAAATTCTTTCCAGGAGATAGGGGTCAGTGATTTCATCAATGTGAGGAACTCCCAGTATGGAAGCAGAGGCAACCCATGCAGATCAGCACCTCATCTGGTACTTAGTATCTTGGAGAGCTACCCTAGGCCTTCAGTGGTTACATCGTTTGCCCAGGGCACATGGCTATTCTGTCCCCATGGTCAGCCCTCCACCATGCTGCCTCTCATCAAGGCTAGGCTGAGAGAACTAGAAACATTTCCCTCAAAGCTTTGGTATTCTTGCAGCAGCCCCGTCAGCCAATCAGCTTCTTTCCAATGACACATACAAGAACAAAGGAGACAGCAAGGCTGTCTATGGACTGTGGGACTTGAATCTAGTCTATTCAGTAAGCATTTATTAAGCACCTGTTACATGCCAGGAACTGTGCTAAGCCCTGGAGTTACAAAGAAAAGGAAAGTTCCCACTCTTCAGGAGCTTATAGTCTAATGGAAGCGACAACATGCAAACAGATATGTACAAATAAGATATATGCAGCCTAAACTGGACAGTGTTGTTTGTTCTTCATTCTCAAAGAGGAAACTGAACCCAGCCTTACAGGGAAGGCACTCGGGTTAAAGAGGATTGGGACAGGCGATCTGCAGGTGGTGGGACTTTAGCTGAAACTTGATGGAAGATGGGGAAGGTCAGGAGGCAGAGATGAGGAAGGAGAACATTCCAGGCATGCGAAACAGCCAGTGCAAATGCCTGGAGTGGAGAGATGGGAGAGCAAGGGAGCCTGTGCCCCTGGATTACAGAATGTGTTCAGGGCTGAGGTCTAAGAAGACTGGGAAGGGAGGAAGGGGCCAGGTTATGAAGGGCTTTAAAAGTCAAACAGGATATTAAGTTTGATCCTGGAGGTGACTGAAAAGGAGAATGACACAGTCAGACCCACCCCTCAGAAAAATCAATTCGATGGCTGATTAGAGGCTGGATGGGAATGGAGAGAAGCAAAAACTAGGACCAGCCTGTGGCAATAGTCCAGGGGTGAGGGGCTCCTTCTAACTCTTGCATTTATGCAACTTAGGGCAAGTCTCCAAATCTCTCTAAGACTCAGTTTCCATATCTGTAAATTGGGGCTGTTGGTCTAAAGGCAATTAAGGCCCTTCCAGCTTCAGAATTATCTGAGATATTAGAAGGGGAAACAGAACAGAACCCAATCCCTTGTCGATCAGATTAGGCAGAAGGAATTCAAACTCTAAAATATTTATAACCTTTTTGAAGGAACAATGACTTGGGGAGTTTCTGGGTTGTTGTTTCTTTTTCCTTTAACTCTTTCAAAAACACAAGTTAGTTCCTGAATATGAGGGAAATCGTAAACAATAGCGACTTCCAACTCAACTCTGATTATTTGCCAAGAGTTGGAACAGAATTCCCCTGTCATTTTTTGTCTTGCTCTGAAAGACTGATTAACATAAAAAGAATGCTTCTAAATTAAGCTCCCCAAATATGCACTTACTCAATCATCGGGGAGCTCATTTGTTGTATTATTTCCAATATAAATTGGCTTGCGTGGCCATTTAACAGGAGCTGAAATGGGAGGGAGGATTTTCTTCTAGTTGTTGAAGCATTCACTGTGAGTGGTTTTCAATAATCTAGTAGAATTTTGCAGACAATCATTTTATTAAGTGGAAAGTGGATAAATACTTATTAGGAAGCCTAGAATTTAAAGTCTTGCCCACAAATTGAGTGGCTTTTTGGAAATCGATGGCATTTAGGGGAAGAAAGAAGTATGGGTGGTGAGACGGGGGAAGGGGGAGGTTAAACACTTAGGTTTGTTGTTTTAAATTGGGATTTAGCCAAAATGAGCCAAATTGCTCCTAGGAACGTAAAACAAAGGAGAGACAGAGAGACAGACAGAGATAGAGAGACAGGAGATATAGAAAAGAAGAGGAAGGAAGGAAGGAGAGAGAAGAGAGTAGATAAAGGAAGAAGTAGAAAAAAGAGAAAAGGGAGAAAGGAGGGAAGAAAGAGGGCAGAAGGGGATAGGGAGGGGAAAGAAAAGAGACAGAAGGGGAGGGGCAGGCCTGCAGTTTTCTTTATCTGGAAACTGGCTCTGATTATACAGTCAGCTTATCTTGGGTGAGGACACAACATTTCAGCTTCTCTGGCTCATCTGGTGAGAGGTTGGCATTTTCGTGCAGACTGGCATCAAACCAACCAGTGTCAGCATGGTCAGCATTCCTCCATCTGGCAGACCCTGATTCCTAAGTGACTTCTTGGAGTCATGGGAACGCAGGAGATTGTGGGCCTAGAGCCGCGGTGAACCTGGAGAACCTCGCCTGGTCTAGAGCTGTCTCAAAAGTCTGGGTCATTTCTAAAGAAGCGGCTGCCTGGTGGTCCTGGAGTTAGGAATCAGGAAGACCTGATTTCAAATCTAGATACTGTGTGATACTATGTGACCCTGGACAAGTCCCTTAACAGCTATGTGCCTCAGTTTCCTCATCTGTAAATGGGGATAATAATAGAGCCTGCTTTCCAAGGTTGGAAAGCCCAGTGCCCAGGACACAGTGAGTACTTAAGGTTGTTGAGAGGACTGAAGGAGATGACTTTAATGTAGTAAAAAGTGTTAATTATTATTATGAGAATCCATGGGGGTTTTTAAAGGACAGCACAGGACCTCATAGATCAGTTAACCCAGATGTGCCATTTAACAAATGAAGAAACAAAAATACAGACGAGTGAACAGTGTAGACTCAGGTCACGTGCGTGGTAAGTGGCAGAGCCAGGAGCAGAACCCAGGGTCCTTAACTCCCAGCCAAGCACTTGCTGTCCCTGCCTGGTTCCAATGTGTCAATGACAAAAAGCCTAATTTACTAACTTTAGAGTCTGAGGTCTTGGATTCAAATCGCACTTCTGCTGCCCCACTACCTGCATGACCTTGGGTCAGTCATGTCCCTGGGTCTCAGTTTTCCCATC
Source organism: Pseudocheirus occidentalis (assembly GCA_028646575.1). Classification (NCBI taxonomy): domain Eukaryota; kingdom Metazoa; phylum Chordata; class Mammalia; order Diprotodontia; family Pseudocheiridae; genus Pseudocheirus; species Pseudocheirus occidentalis. The sequence goes on along the minus strand of CM053597.1, from coordinate 14,977,469 downwards.
ATTTGTCCTATTAGAGTAGAAGCTAATTCAGGACAGGAGGTTGTCTTGCTTGCTTACACTCATCACCCCAGGCACTTAGCTAGTACCAACAGTAAATCATTCTCTTTCTCCCTCCCTCCCTTCCTGTCTGTCTGTCTTTCTGTCTATCCATCCATCCATCCATCTGTAAAAGGAGATAGTTGTACTATCTTCCCTTCTGTGATTTGCAGAGATCCTATGATGCCAAGTAGACTAAACATCTTGGGGGGAGGGCTGGAATTCCCTCCTCTTCCTGGCTAGCATGGGAAACTGAGACCGTCCTGGGATCCAGCTAGAGCTTCTAGAGCAGTTCTGGACTTTCCCAGGACCCTACAGCCTCTTGGTGGACCTTGGGAAAGAGACCTGTGTGGGGACTGTTCAGCATGCCCTTGGGAGGGCTGGAAAGGTCGAGAGATAAAGTGTCCTGCTGGTCTCTCCAAGGCCAGGCCGACAGGAAGCCAGGGTCTCTGAGAAGGTAAGCAGAGACACCAGCTCCTCACTGGTCCCATTGTTCCTGGGGACAGAAGCTGGAGCCTTTGAGGCCTCTCTGGCAGCATAAGCAGTGTCTGTTTTCCATCTGAAGGTAGAAGCTGGGGAGCAGGGCAGAAGGACTCATTAGTGTGTGACTGCCCCATCACCAACTGAACTCTTGAAGGTCAAGGCTGCCTTTGCAGGGATCAAATATCTTTTGCCATTTAAAGCCCTTCCCAACCCATCTAGTTCTGTCTTCCTTTTCATCCTCATTAAGTTTAGCCATAGTAATGTGTTTGCAGGTCCCCACATAGGACATCTCCTGCTTCCCTGCCTTTTCATTGGCTGTCCCCCATGCCTGTGATGCCTCCCTCCTCACATGGGGGAGGAGCAGCTGCTTCCTCATTTCTACAATAATGGAAGTGGTTCCTTTCAGTTTGAATATCTGAGTCAAATCAGAGAAACAGTGAGCCATAGAAGAAAGAGCATTAGTCTTTGTTGCTGTTTTTCAGCTGTTTTCAGTCACGTCTGACTCACCGTAAACCCATTTGGGATGTTCTTGGCAGAGATCCTGTCCTCCTTCACCTCATTTGATAGAAGAGGAAACTGAGGCAAACTGGGTTAAGTGACTTGTTCAAGGATATACAACTAGTAAGTGTCTGAGGTTGGATTTGAACCCAGGAAGATGAGTCTTTCTGAAATAGTACTGACTTGAGAGTCAGAGGTCCTGGGTTCAAATCCTGTGTCTGGTGCCTTACTACCTGTATGACCTTGAGGAGGTCAATTTGCTTCCCTCAGTTTCTTAATCCATATAATAGTGAGAGGGTTGGACCAGATGAGTTCCCAAGGTCCCTACGGGTCTTGATGTACTGTCCTCATTTTTTGACCATTGGTCATAATTGTAGACCTAGAAGGGACCTTAGGGACCATCTCCTAGATCCCCTTCATTTTGTATAGGGAGGGTCAGTCTAAGGTCACATAGGGAGCTGTGACAGAGGGGAGACTCACACCCTAGCCCTTTAACTGCAGAGTGTCCTTTCTACTATCCAATCTTGAGAAGGCTAGAGACACTGTAGCTAACAGCTGGCTCTTTGTACCAGCATGACATGAGAGAAGTTGCTTAAATATCCACATGCTTCAGGGAATTCCCTAGAATTCTCCTCTGGAATCATAGAGGGGACATACCCACTTTGGTGTTGGGAGATCCCACACAGGGAGAAGTTCTTTCCAGAAGAAACAGACCTTGGAGGTGAATGAGATTTGCTCATGGTCACAGGGATATCGAGAAATGGAATTGTTGAATTTGACCCTGATCTCCTCATTTCAAGATCATTGTTTCTGTTACACCATAGTGAGTAGTCAGTAATGTAGTCAGTGTGCGTGTTTTGTCTACATGATGGTGTGGCTCAGTCCATGTTCCACTGTCCACCCATTATCCTGTATTCCAGCTCGTCTAGTCTTCCTAAAACATGGCACCTTGGCCTGAACACTCTGCTGCCTGAAATGGAATAGAACAGCATTGACTCTTAATCTAGCCCATGGCATGCCACATTGTTAACTCATATTGACCTAATGGGTCACTAGGATTCTCAGTTATTTTTCAATGGAACTGGTCAGCACCTCCCCCTCCCCACACTTGTAGCATTGATGTTTTGAAATCACATGTAGAATGTTCCATTTTTTTCCCTCTTCAGTGAGGGCAGGGACTATCTTTTGTCTCTTTTTGTATCTCTAGCACCTAGGACAGTGCCTGGCACATGGTGGATAGGTGCTTGATAAATGTTTGTTGACCACCTACTGATGCAGCTAATTACGCTAGGATGTTGAGACATTTTTAGATTTGGACAAGGTCGTCATCCTCTGTCTTCCTCAGTAACTAATTCCCTCCCATGAGGATGTGTGTGTAGACACATTAGGCTATAATTTACACATTTCAACTTACAAGTAAGTGACTGCTTGGGATTTAATGGCAGCACTAGGGAGAATAGTGTCCATTAAGCTTTTAAATTCACACTGAAAGGGAGCGTTTGAAGTCCATTTTATCTTATTTTCTTTGATGTTTAGAAAATGACATTCTTGGGTTTAAATAGCCTCCAACCACAAATTCAAATAAAATTCACTTCTATTTAAAGAACATAAGTGATTTTGGTCTTTGGTCTTTGTATCCACAATGCCCAGTATACCACCTAGCACACAGCGGCACATGTTTGTCTGACTAAGTCCATGTAAAAATGCCTTAAGAAAAAGAATAGCTCCTTCAATTTAACTAGCACTTACTAAATCACCTACTATGTGTGAGGCATTGTGCAAGACAGACAACAATGTTAAAAAATAGTCTGTGCCTTCAAGGAGTTTGTATTGTAGGAACTTACCTAAGAATGAAAACCAAGACGCATAGTAGATCCACTGGCTGCTTCCTTGTGCTATTTTGAGTGATGATGATAGCACTGCTCCAGCACCAAGGCCAAGGTCGTCCGCCTGCTCTTAGTATGAACACCTTGGGACTTTCTCCCTTTAGCTCTGCTTGGCTGAAGTTAATCGCATAGAATTAAGAGGAAGGAGGAACCAAAATTCACTCTTCACTGACTGACGGTAGCTAGAATCGGGTGCCAGTCATTGAATCTCTCTCAGTCTCATCATCTGTGATGTAGGAATAACAATGGCACCTACCTCCCAAGGTTGCTGTGAGGATTCAACGAGGAAATATTTGTAAAGGGCTTTGCAAACCTTGAAGCTCTATATAAATGCTGCTGCTGCTGGCGATGGTGGTGGTGGTGATGATGATGATGATGTCATTATTCTAGAGGCAGCATAGGGCATACAGTTCTAGGTTTGTAGTCATGAAACCTCAGTTCAAATCTTGCCTTTGACACTTCTTAGGTGTGTGACCTTGGTCTATTCATTTCACCTTTGTGAGCACATAGGACTAGTTATATAAATGCTTTTTCTTTCCTCTACTTCTGGACCTGATTTCTCATATTATATTTTTCAGGAGAGGAGATTGGCCAATGATTTTAATTAGTATGGGTGGAAGTGCTGTCCAGAAGTGCAGATTAAAACCTTCTTGGTACCTTTACCAGGTGGTCTTCTTGACTTGCTGGGCCCAAGGAATTCATCATCCATTGGCCAGCCTCTCTGAAAGTCACTTGGCTGGAACATCAGTGATACATACTAAAGCCAGACTTTAAGCTCTACTGTCATGGCCTTCAAGTACCCCAAACCCCCTCCCTGTTCCAAGTGAAGGTTAAGGCCAGGGAGACCTGAGGAAGGTTAAACAAGATTCAGGCTCTGCCTTCTGGGATTTTATCATCTCTTTTTATGGCAGGAGAATGCACCACCCACACAAATAGCTATAATACCAAAGGGGATATGAAGAGTTTATAAAGGGACAAGAAGAGAGAATCTTAGGTGAGGGTCAAGGTAGTTTGGAGTCTTTCCAGCAAACCTAGGAATGTGTTGTGAGTGGTTGTCTGCAACTCCTGAAGACACCATCAGTTTACTAGGAGTCCTTCAAAGAATGGTCTGAGTTCTTCACCTGTAGTTGCAGACTCAAAGTAGGGTGTGATCACCTTCAAAAATGGACGATGGAGGTGAGGACTTGGCCACCAGGGTCCTCTTGCTTCAATCCCCAGTTGGGTTTGCCAACATGCCATAGTGAATAGTGGAGATTATGGTGGTCAAGGAGGGAGTATGGGTGGTTCTGTATATGTGTGTGTGTGTGTGTGTGTGTGTGTGTGTGTGCATGTATGGAATGAGGAGGGGAAACTCCATTAGTCAGTAATTCAGTAGGCAGTTCTCAATCAGCAAGAATTTATTAAATTCTCCCTTTGTGGTGCCACTATGCTGAGTTGTGGGGATACAGAGTCAGTCAGTGAGCATTTATTAGGCACCTACTGTCTGCTAGGCACTATGCTAAGAGCTGGTGATACAATGAGAGGCAAAAACAGTCTCTCCTCTCAAGCCCACACTGTAATGGAGAGAAAATATCTAAATATGTAGGTACGAGCAGGTCCTAATTAGTATGAATAATGAATGCCCTCAAGTAGCCGCATGTATTTGAATTGGAGTTATAATTATATAAAACAGGGTAATTGGTCCTAGCCCAATGGAAATATGTAGTATGAATTATGATAATTGGCATTCTTCACACATAAAAGATATATATAGCATATAGAAGGTCATCTTAGAGAAGACGCTAGCAGCTGGGGGATCTGGAAAGACCTCCCTTACATGGCAGCCTACTATGTGCTGCAGCTTCATATGTGAACTTGAGCATTTCATTTCTCGGGGTCTAAGTTTCTTCAACTATACAGCCCCCGAGGTCCCTTCCAGGTATAAATCTGGGTTCCAGTGAGCTACAATGTGGAACAGTTGGCTCAGGAAAGTCTTCTTTGAGAAGACAGTGCTAATCTCTAAGGTTTCATCCAGGTCTGACATTGTATGGTCTCACTCTAGTCTCAAGAAATTAATTAGGGTTTATTTGGGTGCAAAGATAGACCTTTCTGTCCCCCCAAGTGTGTGTTAAAAGAGTCACAGACATCATAAACTAAGAAAAAGGTTGAAAAATAGAAGGGTTTTGATTCTGATATCTAGGAACCAGATTTCCTTTGACCCTGCTCCCTGGATGCATTGAGCCCTGTCTGACGTTGGCAGTTTATGTGACAAGCATCTCCCTGGATGCAGATCCTCAAGGAGGGAGGTTCCCATTCAAACATGACCATCTGAGCCATCTGACTTCTCCAGCAGCAGCGATGTGGCAAGGCCTCATGTTGTTAGCTCTTTGCTCTTCCTGAGCATTCCTGCCAAACCCATCTCAGGACTCAGCAGCTGCGTTTTGTCACATTCACGACTCAGTGAAATCTCATTTGAGCTGAGATTGTACAGAAGTCTCTCATCAGACAACTGCCAAGAACTGATTTCAAGGCTGGGTGTGTGTGTGTGTGTGTGTGTGTGTGTGTGTGTGTGTGTGTGTGTGTGTGTGTTGGGGGGGGGCAACCAGCAAAGATTGCCCTTAGAGTCACGTGAAGGAGGTCTTCTCAGATGTATTTGCTTTTTCTTTTCCATGACAAAAAATGGAACATATATGTGCTGATAAAAGCTTAATAAATTTGGAAATAAAGAGATGATAATTTAAACCTCGGCTACATGCTGGTTAGACATGAATTATCATCAAAGACATAACTAGGGCAGGCAATCAGAACTTTGTCCTAGGGTGCCAGATTTAAAGGGTGCTGACAGCACTTGTCCTTAAATGCACTGGGGTAGCTGCCTTCCCCATTTCTCTTACTACCTCTCTACCACCTCAACACACAGCACCCTTCCCAGCACTGACCTGAAACCAACATCTTGTTGTCTTTGTCCCACAAAAGGAGAGATTGAGATGCAGTGAAAAGAGTTCTGAACTTGTAATCTCACAATCTGAGTTTTCTCTGTATGACCTATGAGATCTTGAACAAGTCATTTCTCTACCTTCCTCATCTTAAAATGAGGGAGTTAGAATAGATGATTTATTTGGTGACTTCCACCTCTCTATTTGTGATCCAGTATCTATGGGGTAGTGTTCCCTCCTTTCCAAATGAGGATGGCTTTCCTGCTACTTATCCAGGGTACAGCTTGTGGTGCTAAACCCATCTTAGTGACTGGAAATGGTAGGCACTGAATAAATGCTGATTTCATATTCTCAACCCCATTCTGGGATTTGGTTCTCCTCATTAGTGTAGAAGCATCTCTCATTTCTCTATATTTCAACTCTCTTTCTTTTTCCTTCCCATCTCTTTAGGTGATTGTTCGAGGTGGAGGACACATCTTACCCAATGACCAGCCCCTACGGTCTTTTGACATGATCAACCGCTTTATTTTTAATAAAGGATGGGAACCTTACTGACAGCTACCAGAAATCCTCAGAGGGTTTAATTTGTCAAGAGAAAAAGTAGAAGATTGAAAAGAATCTGTGATTTCTAGAAATCTGTTTATATTACTGCATCTTCACTCAAATTTTTCAATTGATAGGAAAATTTTGTTTTGTTGGTTAAAAAAATAATATATTTCAAACCAATGATGACGTCTTTCCTCCCCCAAAAATGAACTTTAAGAAAGCATTGTACAGCCACGAAGATTGTGTGGTTTGTTTTAAAATAAGAATGAATTGTGGAAAGAAGTCTGGACTGGAGTCAGGAGACTAGAGCTCCAATTTTATCTCAGCTGCCTCATAGCTCAGAGACCTTGGACAGCAAGCTACATCACCTCTATTGAGCCTCAGGCTCCATGTCTATATAGTGGGAAGGCGGAGGACCTGGGGGACAGAAATGCATTTTTTTTTACTTCACTGGAATGTTGTAAAGAAAACCCTTTGGAAACTTTATGGTTCGTAAGAAATGTGATTTGTTATTATACTATAACATTTATTTACTTGGGGAAAGTGATTCCGGAGAAATCAGGAAAGATTTGTATGAACTGATGCAAAATAAAGTGCACAGAACAGGAGAACAATTTACGCATAACATCATTGGAAAGGCAGACAATTTTAACAAAACCCAAGAACTCTGGTCAATGCAGTGATCAATCATAATTCCAAAAGATCAGTGATGAGAAATGTGATCCAACAGAGAGGTGACATAAAGGAGACCTACTCAAGGTGCAGAATGAGACACATGGTTGGGTGTGGCCAATATGGGAATCTGTTTTGCTTGATCATGCTTCTTTGATACATTGGGTTTTGGTTTTGGTTTTTGTTTCTTCCCAGAAGGAAAAGGGGAGAGGGGGAAGAAAAATAAATCTTTGTTATTTGAAATATAAATAAATATTACTTTTAAAAAATAAACTTAAAGATCATAACTCTGATTTCTTTAGGAAGCTTTTGGTGAGAAAGTTTCCTTAAGTAATGGAGTTTAGTATGCCTGTCCTGCAATTTATAGTCTTATAGTCTTGTCTGGGGGCCTTGCTAAGTGACTTGTCCAGGGTCACACAGTCAGTATATGTCAGGTGGTACTTTAACCCAGGTCGTCCTGACCCCAGACTCAGTTTTCTATTTTACTAAGCCACCTTACCAGTCATTAATTCTTACCATATTGTGAAAAAAGAATCTGAAGTATAAAGGAGGTGGCAAAGTTATAGCAGATGAAAGAAACTTCAAATTTTTAAAATAACACTTTTCAGTGGTTCTCAACCTTCCTAATGCCATGACCCTTTAATACAGTTCCTCATGTTGCGGTGACC
>CM053597.1:14956079-14969265 GCA_028646575.1 Pseudocheirus occidentalis | reverse complement strand
TTTAGACACTCTGTTCCCCCTTTCTCATCAAGTATCATTGTTCCATCCACTTCAAGCAGTTGCACTTCTTGCACCCCTTTCTTCTTCCCAACATATTAAAACAACAGCAGCAATGACAATCTATCTTTTCTTCTTCATTGTTCTCTTTTCCAGGCTTAGCTCTGACACTGTTTTTGTAGCACTGCTCCATCCCTGTATAATCCTACTTTGTTCTTTCTCTTTGTTGCCATCTTCTACACAAGTCTTTAGAAAAAAGTCAGTTTGTGAGTTCCATATGTGTCCGCATTTCTTCAGACCACTGCCCCTCTTCCTACTCATCAGAAATGTTTCTCTTTGTAGCTTCCAAATTCCATCACTGAGAACTTCCCATGCATCCTAGACAGAACTCTCCTGTAGAATTTTGATTCACAGGACCCTAACTATCCTTCCTTTTCACCCTTTGAATTGTCATACTCAGCCCAGCTTTCTTCTCTTCTATCACAAACTGTAAGCTGGAATGGCCATGTTGTATTCCCCACCTCCAAGATTCCAGTTTCCATCCCAACAACCAACTAGTTCCTTACAATTGGAAGGAATCAAATCCAGAAAGAAGTTTCACTTGTTGGTTCCCCCAACTTTGGAGGGATGTATAACAAGTCCAGAAATTACTAACTTCTCTTAAGTTACCTATCACTACTATGTCTTCCTCTGAGCCAGGCTTGTGATCCTAGGTAGAGTCAGGAAGACCCAAGTTCGATTCCTGCCTCAGATGCTAGCTGCATGACTCTGGGCAAGCCATTTAGCCTCTTTCAGCCTTGGTTTCCCCATCTATCAAATGGAAATATTAATAATATCTACCATGGGGGGTGGAGTCAAGATGGTGGAGTCGAACAGAAAATTCTGTGAGCTCTCCCCATAATCACCTCCAATACCTGTAAAATGTGACTAAACAAATTTTAGAGCTATAGACCCACAAAGTGACAGAGAGAAACAGATCTACTGAAGGCAGCCAGCAAGCTGACAGGAAAGATCTATCCCACCGGGCTGGGAGCCAAGCACAGTCCCAGCAAGTTGCACAGTTCTGGCCCGAGGGTAGCCCCAACCAGCAGTGGCCAGAGCAGACTTCAGGAGAGTGAAGCACCAGCAGCTGTGACAGTTTTCAGACTTCTCAACCCATAAGTGCCAACAAGAAAATAAAAGGTCAGTGGAGAACTCTGCTGGAACTGGGTGGAGAAGAGCACCGTGGTCTGGCCCCTGCCCCTGGGGCGAGAAGTGACTGAGGTGCAGCAGCTGCAGCTGCCACTCCATGGCTGCCTCTGGAGCTCCTGACCTATGAAACAGATAAAAAAACCAGAAGGCAATGTGAAATATCTCATTGGAAAAATTGCTGACCTGGAAAATAGATCCAGGATAGACCATTTAAAAACTATTGGACTCCCTGAAAGCCATGATGAAAAAAAGAGCCTAGACACCATCTTTTAAGAAATTATCAAACAAAATTACCCTGATATTCTAGAACTAAAGGGCAAAATAGAAATTGAAAGACTTCACCTATAGCCTCTTGAAAAAGATTCCCAAAAGTAAAGTCCTAGGAATGTTATAGCCAAATTCCAGAGTCCCCATGTCAAGGATAAAATATTACAAGCAGCCAGGAAAAAACAATTGGAGTACTGTGGAAACACAATCAGGATAACACAAGATCTAGCAGCTTCTACATTAAGGGATCAGAGGGCTTGGAATATAATATTCTGGAAGTCAAAGGAGCTAGAATTAAAACCAAGAATCACCGACCCAGCAAAACTGAGTATAATTCTTCAGGGGAAAATATGGTCACTCAGTGAAATAGAGGACTTTCAAGCATTCTTGATGAAAAAACCAGAGCTGAACAGAAAATTTGACTTTCAAATACAAGAAGCAAGAGAAGCATGAGAAGTTAAACAGGAAAAAGAATTCATAAGGAATTTATTGAAGTTGAACTATTTACATTCCTCTGTGGGAAAACGATCATTGTAACTCATGAGACTTTTATCGGTACGAGGATAGTTGAAGGGAATATATGTGCATGTGTATGTATACATACTTTTATATGTTTATATAGGAGAGTGTATATGTGTATAAATACATATGTGAGTGTGTATATATATGTGTACATGTATATATAGACAGAGGGCACAGGATCAGTTGAATAGGAAGGGATATCTAAAAAAATAATATCTATCTTACAAGAGAATCAGATAAGAAGATGTTAATGTAAAGTGGTTTGCAAACCTTATAATGCTATATAAATACTCACTAACTATTATTCCAGAGGTCAAACTGGGTAACAGAGTTAGACATGACTGAAACAGTTGAACAGTAACAAAAATCTCTTACTACTGAACTCTTTGTCTATTCCATCTTTCTGTCCTGGAAGTCTACAATATGTTACAAATATATGCCTGCTATTTTAATAGTCTTTACCTATAACCAGTGTGATAGAAGATCTCACAGTTACTACCCACATGCAAATATACATAAATATCAATATGTATATATAGCATATATTATATATATTTTATATATACATAGATTACTTCAAATTGACTTACTCAGTAGTTGTTTAACTGTAAATCACAGGAAGTAGGAATTTTGTTCAAACAGACTACTTAGGATGTGCACTTGTAAAAGACGGGCAGATAATATAGTCAGCATGTTACTCCTTCGATCTTAAGACAAATGAAGATTATTAAAAGATTAAGTCTATCGTAGTGTTAGATATGAATTGTTTTGAGAGCCAAAATAAAAAGGCCACTCCCCAGGTCCCCTCCTATAAAGTGAGTAGACATGGTTATGTCAGTTTATGAAGGGAAGACTTACACCTAGAAGCAGATTAGCGGGTATTTTCCCCCTCTGAGCAGAAAACAATCAAATGACTGTGATCCTGTGATCTTTGTGGCAGAAAAGGGTGTGAGGAGCCTCAAGAATTCGGAAAATATAACAAAAGAGAAATCACAAGCAGAGGCATTGGAGAGTGTCTCCATCTAAAGGTGCTCTCCTGTCTCCCCCATCCATCAATAACCACAGCTCTCCTGAACCCTTGCTTCTTAAATAAATCAGGTTGTTTGTTTGTTTTTTTAACAGTGAAGGCAGATGCAAGTTAAAGCTCATTGCCCTGTACACAAAAGGCAGACACGTATAGCGTGCCTCTTTACAATATCTACAATGACTCTGATTGTTCTCTACAAATGAATGTTTCTGCTAGTGTTTTTATTTATTTTTTATTTTTTGCTTTTTGGAGGGGGGAAAGCAGGCGATTGGGGTTAAGTGACTTGTGCAAGGTCACATGGCTAGTAAGTGTCTCTACTGCCCCCACCAGCTTTGGCTCACTGGTCATACACCTCAGGACCACCACCCAAGACCCCTATCCAGATCCAAGCAGGTTAGGGCAAGAACATTTAGCCTCTTGATGGTTGCTTGGCCCCCCTATGATCTGCAGGCCAGGAGCTCTGAAGCAGCCATGTGGAGGCAGATGCAGGGCTGCCACTTCTGCCACTTCTGCTGCTTCTGGCTCTGGGGGCAGAGGGCCAGACCCACTCCTCTCTCCCCTGCCAAATCCAGCTGAGTATCACTGACCTTTTACTTTGCCTTTGGCATTTATGGGTTGATAATTCTGGAAACCACCACAGCTGCAGGTGATCCACTCTCCTGATTACTCCAGCTGCAGCTGGTCCAAGCCACCCTAGGGCTAAAACCTCAGGTTCACACAGGGCTTGGCTTGGCTCCCAGCACACTGAACCTTTCCTGTCCACCTGTCAGGCTGCCTTCAGTGGGAGCTTTGTTTCTCTGTCACTTAGTGGGTTCTGTAGCTCTAAAATTTGTTTGAGGTAGTTAATGGGGGGAGTCACAGAGTTTTCCTACTTCTATGCTGCCATCTTGATTCTGCCCCCAGGACATTTTTATTTTTTTTAAATCATAATAATCTTTGTTTTGTTTTTTGGAGGGGGGGAAGGTAAGGCAATTGGGGTTAAGTGACTGGCCCAAGGTCACAAAGCTAGTAAGTGTGTCGTGTCTGAGCTCGGATTTGAATTCAAGTCCTCCTGACTCCAGGGCTGGTGCTCTGTTCACTGCGCCACCTAGCTGCCCTAAATCAGAATAATCTTAAAGGAAATAAGGAAGAGGCCCCAAATTTTCCCCTCACTTCTCCGCATTCTGCATCTTCCTCTGAATCCACCCCTGCCTGGGAAGGGACCTGAGCACAATTGATAAAATTAGGATGTTCTCCTTTAACCTCATGTAGAGAGGAGCTGCAAAGGATTATGGGATCCAAGAATGATGGCTGGGGGAGAAATCAGAAAGCTCAGAGGTTCCATCAAAAAGTTCAGAGGCTAACTCATCCAATCCCTACATTTTACATGTAGCAGACTAAATCAGGGGTGTCAAACCTGGGGCTACTGGCCCTGTCAACAAAACTCCCCAGCAGCCCAAACCAGACTAAAATGCAATCAGGAAATCTTTAACAAAGAAATACAATACAATACAACATAGATAATATTAATTTGTAGTTTTCTAAGTCAACACGTACCTCATTTCTATCCGAATCTGGCACTGGGCTGGACTGTGAGGTCCCATCCTTGTGGAGGCATTTTCTCCTTTCAACTTCTTCAACTTACCATGGCAGCTTAATGTTTTCCAGCACCATGGACTCCTCTGGTAAATGTAGTGACACTTCTGGATCCCTTCTCAGAGGGAGGTTTTTGGATGGATAAAATAAAATGCACAGGATTACAAAGGAAGCAATTTATACTGAAATAATTGTCAACATATTTTAAAAATAAAAACCAAAAATAAGTCTATGGATTCAAAGTTATCAACTTCTGTTCTCACTCAAACCAATAGAAACTTTGGGAAGCCATCTTTAGCCACGAGTGACTCAGGGGATAGTAGTGTATGATAAAAATGTCTTCTGATCCTGCCCTGGGGTCAGAGGGTTGTAGGTGACGATCCAGCCTTCTTTCCCCGTTCCTGCCATTCACCTGGCTAAGGACTGAAAAAAGGACCTTTTGTGGCTTACCTTAGATGTCCCAGTTACTGCTCAGTCTAACACTCTTCTCTTGGATCATTGCTGTAGAAGCAGGGAAAGCCAGATTCTGCTGCTTTCTCCTTTTCTGCCATCTTTGCTGGTCTCTCCATAAGTGTTTTCTACTCGTGGGCTTCCCTGTCATCATGCTTTAAGTTTGAGCTCCCTCTTCCCTAGGGACCTTGTGTATGTAAAAGAGAGTTGGCTCCATGCTCCATCCAGGTGAGGAGACTAAAGCCCGAAGAGGGGATGTGATTTGTCTTCAGTCATACCAGGGCTAAGCAGAAAAACCATTGACTTGAACCCATATCCTCTGCCTGAAAATCTGGAGCTCTTTCCTTTGCTTCTCGAGGGGCTAGTAGTGAATAGGGAGGCATGTCCATGTTTATTTAGGGTCAGATGCAAACTGTCTCAGGTAAATAAAGGTGTTAATGGCCTAGTGATTTGTCCAATCCATCGACCAAACTGCTCTCAACATGCACATGGGCCAGAATAACTTTATCCTAGATGAAATAGATGGGAAATAGGTCAAAACAGCCCCCTCTCTGCAAAGAGACCCCTAGTTTTGGTGAGTTGATGATGAGAGCCAGATGTTGTATGGACCCAGGTGAGCCACCAGACTGCTTGTGTGTATCTAAGGATGGAGACATGGAGACAGCTCAGTCACAGAAATCCATCTTTTCAACCCTCTCCAAGAGCGGGGAGGAGCTGCTTGGGATTTGTTGCTTGGGATTTGTTTCCCTGTCCTTTCCCTTACAGGAATTACAGTACTCTAGCTTGGAATCCGTCCAACCCGGTCCTACTGAAGAGAAACCCCAGGTCATCTGGCTGGGTACACAGGCTAGGGGGAACGAACATAAGTTTTACATAAAAGTCATGCATCTATGATTCTAGATATCCTATTTGGTCATTTGTGAGGGGCAGGGGACTGGGTTCAAAACCTGTCTTAGATGCTTATTAGCTGGATGACTCTTACGGAAGTCACAATACCAATTAGAGCCTCAATTTTCTCATCTATAAAATAGGGATAATACCAGCACTACCCCTATTTCACAGAGTAGTTGAGAGGAAGGCATTGGATGAATGTGGCTTGTTATCTTTCAGTGCTGTAGATTTCACAATGAAGCTGACCTCTCCAACACAACACAGCATGCAGCTGGCTGCCTTCTTCTATAGAGCAGGGTCAGGTCATCTGATGCTGTGAGCTTAACCAGGCTCCTACATATTCCGTGCCTAATTCTATCATGTGAGTCTTTAATACCATCACATAGAGCATCTGGCAGAAAGTTGTCCCAAACCATTTTCCAAATGCTAATACTGCCTCCCTCTAGTAATCTTTCTGCCAGAGCCATTACAGTCTAATGTCTGAGCATCCCCAGAAACAAATACCTATTCTGGGCCAACACTGGCTCCACAAGGACCCTTGCTTCAGGCAGAATGGAGAGAAAAGATTATCTCATTGTAACCATCCTGGGGGCGGGGGCGGGGGGGGGGGGGAGCAGGGAATATAAGCTTTGTCTGGGCCACAAAGGAAAGGACAGCCAGGAAGTGAAGGGTTTTTCCTTTCTATTGTCTGGCTTTTTGAAGGCTGGTTTCCTACCTGTAACTTTACACTTTCAGCCAAGGACATTGTTTTAGAAAGCATATCATTAATTTATTACATTTTTTATGCTTGCTGGAGTGTCTTTATATAAAAAAGAAAGTATTTCTGGAAAATGAGGTATGAATGTGGTCACAATTCTTCCTATACAAATTTAGCTGAATATCCCCAGCACATTTTTTCAGTCTTTTGACATTTTGGCCAGGCCTTGCTCTCAATAAATCATAGGATCACAGATTTCAAGCCCCAAGGGACCTCCAAGCTAATCTAGTTCAACTCTCCTTTCATTTGACAGATGAAGAAACTAAGGCTGGGAGTGGGAGGATCACTCACCTAAGGTCACATATGTAGCAAATGGGAAAGCTGGGATCTGAACTCAAGTCTTGTGACTCCAAGTTCAGCACTCTTTCTACTGTCCCCCTAAACCCTTCCCCCCTCCTCCATTCTCCCCTCACTCTGAATCTTTAGATATTTGGAGTTTCCTTCAATGTCTATTTTTAAGCTTCTTTTGAATGTGTAGACCCCTGCTAAGTATGGATATTGATATTTTGATATTTCTAATTAGTTAGGGATTTAAACTTTTAATAATTTTTCTCCCTCATCAAAATGCAAATAATATTTCCTTTGTTCTGAGTATGAAGTATTCCCCTTAGTTTTGTCTTCCTACCAGCTCCTTTTTCTATAGGATTGAAGGATTCAGTTAGAAAGGACCTAGGAGATCCTTCTGTACAGCTTTATCATCTTACAAATGGTGAAACTGAGGCCCAGAGGGGGAAATTAACTTGCCCCAGGCTACAGTGTTTATAAATAGCAAGATTGGGAATTAAACTTGGCTCCTCCGACTCCAAACTGTATCCTGTTTCCACCACACTATGGCCAAATCCAGAGGGCATCAAAGACCCTCCCAAGAGAAGCCCAATGGGAAGGTGTAGCATTAACTCTGCATTAGTTACTTTGTTGGGTCAGAGGTAAGAATTCTCGGTTTTAGAGGAAAACTTCAAAGATAAACCCTACTAAGAACTTTCTTTCTTCTTTTCTTAGTATTTCCATAGGTCCCTAGATCAGTGAACTCATCAATATGGATCTTCCCTTTCCTAGGACAGTCCTTAACTTCTCAGTGTCTTCTTATCTGGTATGGTTCTTGTCCATACCCTACACAGACCTCATTTTTTCTCAACATAATGTCATTTAATTCGATGGCAAACAATTGTTAAGGGGCTATCGTGCTGAGCACCTGGGAAGAAGCAGAGCTTAGCTAACTAAGACAGCCCCTGCGCTCCTTGAGCTTGCAGTCCAATTGGGGGTAGGAAAGAGGGAAGACATAGTCAACTATGTTATACAATAGGTAAAGCAGACAATGTGTGTGACATACAATAAGTGTGTTATTAAAGAGCTTCAAAAGGGACTATGTGAAGTTATGAGTTTAGAACCTGGAGGAGACTTCCTAAATCATCATCTCCAATCCTGTCTTTTTACAGATGGGGATGCTGGAGCCAAAAATATGTGAACTGACTTGTTCAAGGTAACGCATTACTAGAACCACTTAACCATAACCAATGAGCAAACATCACTTGCTCATTCATTCATAGGATCATAGATTTATATCTTTAAAGGGACCATGGGGGCCATCTAGTCCAACTCTTTCTTTTTACAAATATGGGAAACTGAAGCCCAAAGAAAGGAAATGAATTGCCCAAGGTTACACATGTAGTAAGTAGTGTTGTGCAGAGAATAAGAGCGAGCCGAGACCTGGGTTCAAGATAAATTTAGGTGTGGACTTATTGATCAAGCGTGCGACTACCTGGAGTGTACACTTAAATCAGGCAGTGATCTTTGGGCCGTACAGACTTGATTTTATAGGCCAAAACCACAAAAGCAGAAGCCATGACGACAGAATCAAAAAGAGCAGTCATTGGTTACCTCTATAGTTCAGGGCTAATTTTGAAATATGGTGTGAGGCTACAGGGGTGCAATCTTCCTATGACTCAGGTGTCCCTTGAAAGAACAGGGGTAGTCAGCTCTTTCCAGAACAGGGTAGTGGGTCATGGGGTATGGGGAAACTGGAAAGTCCCAGGACAAGCTAGGGTCATGTTCCGGGCAGAGGGACCCTGTTTGGTTAATGGAACAGGACAGGGTCTCTATGTTGTGCCATAACCCTGAGCTGCACTTTATACACTCATAATGATTCAAGGAAAAAATATATATATAGAATAATAACAGGGAACTTTGCCCTGAGCAATGCCCATCATGCCCCACAGCTGTTCTGAGCTATGACAAGGATATAGGACAGAGACAGAGACAAATAAAAAGGGGCTTTGTGGTAGGGCAGGGGTGGGCCACGAAAGCAGGTGACCTGGGATTTGGGTTCAGGCACAACAGTAGCAGAGTCAGGATTTGAATCCAGGTTCACCATCTCTGGCTCCTGTGAGCTTGCCACTGCACTACACTGCTGAAGAGGAGGAGATATGCCTAGATGGGACACCAAGGAAAGCTTCAAGGAGGAGGTAGGATTTAATTTAGAGCACATATGGGAATTCAGCTGAAGAGAGGAAGAGTAGGTAACATATATTTGATTGGACCAGTAGTATTCATTCCTTTTTGACTAGAGGGCAAAATGCCATGAGGAACAATGGTAGGTATATTCAAAATTATTTCAAAAGAACCTCCTTAGGAAGTAACCTGAAGACTTTTTAAAAAATTTTATTCGATGGAAAATTTGACCTGGAATCAGAGGCAACTATTCTTGTTGGATGTTTATTGTGTATTATAGTCAGCAAACATGTATTAACTGTCTGCTGTATGCTAGCTACAATGCTAAGTACTGGGCATGAAAAAAGAAAGGCAAAAGACAATCCCTACTGTCTAGGGGGGGGATGATACGCAAGATGAAGTGAAAATAATGAGCAAAGGGAAGTTACTAGAACTAAGGGGGATGTTTTCCCCAATACCACTGGGATAATAACATGGACAATGTGTACTTTGGGGTTTTATTTTGTTTTTATTTTGGCCCACTTTTAGAAATCAACAGTTCCAAGTATAATGCCTTGCATGCCACAGGAGCTTAATAAATATTTACTGAGTTGAGTACTCTTTAAAATGCTGTTTCTTCATCTCTAACATAGGAATATCCCATAAGACTGTCAGCTCCTTGAGGGCAAAGTCGTGTCTTATATCTGTATCTCCTCTAGTCCTAGGACAATGAACATCTCATACTCCACAATCATGCAAATAGTTCATAAAAGTTTATTGAATAAATGGAACAGAGAGAAAAATCTGAGGATTCAGAGTCAGACTGGGACTTCAATGCTCATCGTGACACTGCTTATGTAACCTCAGACAGACCACTTCCATTTTCTGGCCCTTGGCTTCCTCATCTGTAGAATAAAAGAGTCAGACTCAACCTTTGCAGTCCATGTTTCTAGGACTAAAGGATACTTGTCAATCAACTGGGTGGAGAGAATCCTAGTACCGTTAGAGGTCAACAGAAAATATGCCACTTGGATGATATCTTAAATTTGTCTTGATGTGCAGAATGAAATAAGAAAATGAAACAATGATCCAGATAATTTGAATAACCCACCAGAATGCCTTAATAAATGGAATAAATTAAGTACTTTGGGGCTGAAAGTATGTTGTGCCTTTTTTTTTCCTGAGGAGAAGCAAATGTTTGACCAGGATTACCCATACAATTTTTTCAGTTCTGCTCTGCTTTCTGTGTAAACACAGCTAGAGTGAACTTGCAATTCTGAAGTCACTCTAAATTCCCTAATCCTTAATCATCCTTGAGTCATTTGAACCAAAACTTGAGAGCCTGAGAAAAAAGGAAAATTCATTCTGCATTTTTCATAATTGGGAGGAAGTGAATTTAGCAGAACTGGTTGCTGCTGTCCAGGAGAGGCTGTGCAGGCAGCGGTTCTGAGATGACTCTTTTTTTCAGCCACTTTCACTTATAATTAAATAATAAATGTGAAGTGCAGATGGCTATTCAAGCTCTTTGCAGTGGGAAAAGCCTGTTCTCAAATTATAGTGCTCTAAAGAAAGCAAATAGTTATCCCTTCATGAAAGTTGAACCAAAGTAGTAGGGATGGGAGAGGGGAAAGAAAGGAGGCAAGAAATGGTTCTTTGGACTAAAAAAGTTGGTGGAATACCTCAACCTTTAATGGTTTCCCTTTGAACCTGAGCATAGGAGAAAGTTTATTTTGATCATGCCTGAGAAAAAGCTACTAATTTTCCTGACTCCATTTTCCAACCCAAGGGAAAGGTGAGACTGTCATGTTCTAGAACTCTTGGACGAGTCATAGGAAATTGGACAATAAAATGTCCCTCTTCTCCCCCTGTTCTTCCAGTTTTAAACCAATTTCCTCAGAATGGGGCTTTTGATTCACTTCTGGACTCACCTGTGGCGAGACATATTAAGACCTGCTGTCACATTCAAGTCCATCAGAATGCTATGGTTCTTGGACTCCTGTTGTTTCACTTATTGAATGAGACATGTGCGTAATTTGATGGAATGCATTATGACTAACGAGACATAACTGTTACACTAGTCCAGAATATTAAAAAGTGAAAGTTCAAAAATTTTAATTTCCTGGATCTTCTCAGCATTCTCATTGGAATATTTGGAAATGCAATCTATACACATCTGGCCTGATTCAGGACAACACTCTGATTTCAAGGCCATTAAGCATATGGAAATTCAATAGACTTTTCTCTTGGACCAAAGTTCCTGTGTTGGAAGGCATGCAAGAGGTCATTTGTTCCTATCTTTGCCTTTTAAAGATGAAGAAACTTACTCCTAGAGAGGTAAAGTAACTTGCACAAGGTCACACAGAGAGTAAATGGCAGAGTCAAGCATCCTATTCCCCTCTTACAGTAAGTATCATAGAATTTCACTAGAAACAGATTTTGCTCATTTGGCCCACCCTGAGGTCAATGAGTGACACTGAAGCACAGTCATTGAATCACTGAGGCTTTGATCTTAGCCCATAATTAGAATTATAGCACCTGGAAAAAGGAACATGTCAAAGACATAGCTTTTCAAGGGTTTATATAGAAAGGGAACACCCCTTCTAGAACAAAGCAAGATATTCACGTTAGGAATTTGGGTCCCTCTTTCCCATTGGTTAAGAGGCTCAGGGTGCTTGAGTATTCCATTCACACTCCAGGTCACTGTGAAAACACAGGCTGGATACAGAAAAATCCTTCCAACTGATGCTCTGGTTGGGGGGTTGGCATGGCAACTGTCAAAGAAGAGCATTCTTCCTTGTCTTGGAAAACTGGAACAAGAGGGAGAGCTAGAAGAGAAGGCCAGACACATAGAAACTCCTGGAAGTGAGGGATGATGGCATTCGTGCTAGTAAATGGAATGAAATAAAAAAGGAGAAAGGGGACATATGGGATACCATTAGTACAAGACTGGAGGGAGCCCTCATTCTTCAGGCAAGTGCAAGATAGAATATCATTTTGCTTAAGGAGACTGCTCAGGCAGCCTCCAGTGACTAAGAGAATTGTGTAGGCTGGGGCAGCCCTCCAGCACTGAGGTGTGCCAAGAGAACTAGCTGAGCAGTGTGAGTACAAGTAATTTAAAATGCAGAGCCAGAGGTGATATGCCCCATGGACTTATGATCATTCGTAAACCAGAAAAAGTTATTTCAAGGGATCACTGTTCAATGAAAAGGGGTCAGAAGGAGGAAGAGAGTTCTGCTAATTGCACTTTTAATTGAATAGCTTAATAATAAAGATTGCATTGGATTATGGATTGAGTTCTAGCTTCAAGTTAAGCAACCACGGTAAATGCCTTGATTTTTCTAAACCTCAACCGGCCCATATATAAAATGGGAATAATCATCCCTTCAATACTTTCCTCATGGGGTTTTTGAGTTAATATATAGAAACTACTTGGCAATCTCAAATTGTTACCTAAATGTCAATGTGGTGGCCCAGTAGGTGCCCAGTCCCACTTTGGGCTCAGATGGACCAGTTTTAATCCTGTAGGTGACAGATGCCAGAGTGGAACAGGCATTTCTTGCTCTCTGTCTCATTCCCCCAACACTCTAATACCAGGAAAATTTCTTTAAA
The DNA here is from genome assembly GCA_028646575.1 of Pseudocheirus occidentalis. Lineage (NCBI taxonomy): Eukaryota > Metazoa > Chordata > Mammalia > Diprotodontia > Pseudocheiridae > Pseudocheirus > Pseudocheirus occidentalis. The sequence continues at coordinate 14,956,552 of CM053597.1, read as the reverse complement.
TTAAGCTTAGGTATAGCTCATGTCTCTCCCAAAAGTAATTAATGAAGTACTTTCTAGAAAAAGCACTCGAAAGTACAAAGTGGATACCAGGTATAGGACAGCTATTTAATTCCTCCAATATAACATTAATGCTGAGAACACTGAAGACTCATAACAAATACTAAGACATGAAACGACATCCATTTTACTGCCATCATCATCCTCTCCCTGAAATATAAAGGGACTTAGTGGAACAACCAAGCAGCCATTTTGTCTTCACCTCATCCATGCACTGGTTGAGGGGCTCCCAAGACTCAGATCTAGCAGCCAACCAGTAGATTCCATGCTTTTCCCCAAATCCTGAACCTGGTACTCTTCTTCTCTGAGAAGGTGTCCCAAATCATGCTGGGTGAGAGCATAAATCTGGCTCTATAGGAAATGTTTAGTCCAGCAAATGAGGGGGAAAACTCTGACTCAACCTGCTATATGAGTTC
>CM053597.1:14912614-14945701 GCA_028646575.1 Pseudocheirus occidentalis | reverse complement strand
TTTCCCTCTGTAATCCTAAGTATTTTAAGTATTTAAAAAGATGGTTCTGCAAAGAGGTCCATGTTACACTAGACTACTCAAGGGAACCAGGACACCAAAAAGATTGAGAATTCTTGTATTGTTTAGTATATAGAAGTCTATCTGCTGAGCTCACTTCACATATATTGCATACTATATGGAAGTCTCAGGTAACTTTTCTTATGAATATGTCTTTGTAGCTAGACTATTAGCTCCTTAAGAGAAGCTATTTCTTAGTATCTCCCATAGTGCATGATGCATTACTAGGTATACAGTAAGTGCTCAAACATGTATGCCACTGCCTGATTGCATACATATGGAGAGACAGACAGATAAACAATCTGTTGTGACCAACTCTTTTCCTGGCAAAGACATGGGCATAATTTGCCATTTTCTTGTCCAGTTCATTTTACATATGAGGAAACCGAGGCAAACAGGGTAAAGTGACTTGCCCAGGGTCACACAGCTAATACATATCCAAGGCCAAATTTGAACTTGTATCTTCCTGACTCCAGGCTTGGCACTTTATCCACTGCACCATCTAGATGCTCTACTGATTATATTAAGGAGTTTAGAGAACATAGTGTGCTTTGATAGTGCTGTAAATAAAAGGAGTCAGTCACCTTTGACCCCCACTTCAGACATTCACTAGATGTGTAACTCTGGTCAACTCACCTAAGTTCTCTTAGCCTTGCTTTCCCCCTCTATAAAATGGGGATAATCACCTTCTTTACAGGGTTGTTACGAAGATCCAATGAGATTGTGGATGAAAATCACTTTAACATAGGACCTAACTTGGAACTTGCCAGTGAGGTAACTCCCTCTACCAGCGCAGATTTATACCCTTTAGTTTTAGCCTCTGCCAAAGGCCCAGGGGGGCAGTGAGCAGGTCTCTAAGTCAGAAGAAAGTGTGGCAAGTCCCATCTCCACCCCAGGCTGGCTGTATGACCCTGGGCAAGTTACTTAACCTCTCAGTATTAGAGGGAAGATGTTACATAAAAGAAGCTGTTCTTGTCAAAGTTCCACATTCCCAGAAAGGTGGGAATCCAAAGTCAGCTGCTGGCCTCTGTGCTGCCACCTGACGCACATGGCAGAAGAGTCCTCTCCCCCTCCACCCAGGAGGTCAGAGCGGATCTGCTCCCTCTAGAGGCTCCTTACCTGATAACAAACTGTCTGTTTTTATGGAGGGAAACTTCAGAGTCATTTCATGCTTGTGTCTGTGAATCATCAGATGATCCTCAGTCGGGAAGCGCTGTCAGACAAATACAAAGAGAAAGAGGAAAAGGAGATGCATTCAGCAAGTTTCACAATAGTCATTTGGCACCAGCTGGAGGGGGAGAGCAGGGGAGTGATCACCTAGTGATTCAAACAGGCAGCTTTGAAGAAGTGAGAAAGTGAGAGCCGTGCTGCCAGCTTTTCCTATGTGATGAAGGATGCTACCACCCCAGTGAGGGAGTCAAACATGCAGGCCCTTTACTGGCTAAGGAGAGAGCCAGGTGGCAGGCAGCATCATCTGGAGTAAGACCTAGGGTTTGTGCTCTCCTGCTCCCCTGCCCCTCCCCCAGGGAGCTCCAACCTAAGACGCTTCGCCTTTTCAAATCAGCTCTCTGGGAAGAATGAGGGAAGAGTGTGTTGGGAAATGTCAGTGATATAAAAGTAAAATACGCCAATAGAATTTTTAAAAAAACACCAAAATGAAAGAAGCATTATCTAAACCAGCTGAGATGGCCGGGGGAATCTAATTCCATTCCATTGAACCAGCATTTTTCAAAAAGATGGACTCATAATGGGGTACAAAAAAAATGAAACAATCTTTGTCTTCAAGAAATTGAGATTCTACTGGGCGAAAAATATACAAACACGGGTATTGAAAAAGTATTTTTAAGTGCCAATTATATACCAAGACTTCATGTTGGATTTTGGGGATAAAATGACAAAAAAGAAACAGTCCCTGTCCTCAAGTAGTATACATTCTACTGGGGATTTGGGGGAACACCTCCCTGTAGGAGGTGGTCCATGAGTTACCCTTTGAAGCTGGGAAGGGGTTCCAAGAAGGAGAGGTTCCCAGGCATGGATGGGTTCAACCCTCCCAAAAGGGGAAGATAACCATTCATGTACTCCTAAAACAGCCGCCTGACCAGTGTGACAGGGATGGAGCCTACAGAAAGGGGAAAGGGCAGGAAAGGTAGGAGGGGATCAGGCTGTGGAGGACTTTAAACAGTCGGTGGAAGAAGGAGTTGCATCCCTTGAGGCAACTGGGAGCAAGGAGGTACGTGACAACAAGCAGAGGATTTGAATCCATTGGTCACTCCCCTCTCTGGGCCTCAGCTTTCTCAGCTGCAAAATAAGGGGGTTCACCTAGATGGCCTCTGCAGTCCCTCCTTGCTCTGTCTTAACAGATGAGTCCTTCCCAGTGCCAGTCCTGTGGCCAATCAGTAAACAACACGTCTTGATATGAATTCAAGATCTAAGAGTTCGAAGATGGACCCTACCCTGTCCTCGGCTTAGAGAGTACAACACAGAGATAAAGAAAGCTGGAAACATTTGGACAGCTCCAATCCAGCCCAGAAGGCACTTCTGTGCTAAGCTGTCTTCTCAATCTGCTGGATACACTCTGGGGAATTGAAGTGATTGTCTTAAAGAAAAGTGAACTCTCCAAAGATGCTAAAAGCATTTCTTTATCACAGGAACACTATATTGCAGGTAAGGGAAGGAGCTTCACTGGACATAGGGCATGGGCAGTAGGAGGGAAAAGCCCAAGAAGAAGGGGCAAGTTCAGACATCAGTTGCACACAGAGAGCCAGGGACGGCCAGATAGACTCTCTCAAGGGCTCAGGACACATGTATAAGGACTCTAACTGTCATCGTCTGTAACAAGCCTTGGCTTTCCTAGAGACTGGGACACAAGCAAATTGCCCAAAGTGATCCAATGAGAGTCTCTTTATGTGTTTTGTTTTGTTTTGTTTTGTTCCCTCTTTTTGTGCTGTGGGATCGAAGCTGCCTCTGGTCTGAGGCAGTTTTTACACTTGTTTCTGCATCCCCAGTGCCCAGTGCCCAGCACACTGTGGGCAGTTAGTTAGAGGTTTGCTGGAGTGTTAAACTGAAACGATCTCCAATCCCAGCAGAAGGGGAGAAGCACCCACCTTAGGCTGGCTCTTCCTCTCTCCTCCAATGGGCTATCCCACACAGTGGGACCAAGTCACAGTGTTGTGACAGAGGGGTCTGGCATTTTACAGAGACAAGGAGGGCCTCACTTTGGGGGCCTCTGATTGGTTTACACCTCTGATGTCACAAGTAGGCAAGTGCCAATTATCAAGGAAGCTGGAAGTTTCTGGCAAGGAATATTCTAGATAGGAGGGGTTCTAGAAAAGGGAAAGGTAGAGTTGGGTACCAGGTAGGAGATGAGGATGTCTCTAAAATGAAGATTGCCTATCAAGAAAAAGGTTAGGGCCAGGAAACCAGAGGGTTGTCTAGGGTTCCACAACTAGGCTAGCAGCACAATAGGAGGCAGGCCCATTAAAAATGGGTGGATGGGGGCGGCTAGGTGGCGCAGTGATTAGAGCACCGGCCCTGGAGTCAGGAGTACCTGAGTTCAAATCCGGCCTCAGACACTTAACACAAAAAACTAGCCGTGTGACCTTGGGCAAGTCACTTAACCCCAACTGCCCTCCAAAAAGCAAAAAAAAAAAAAAAAATGGGTGGATGGATGAGTGAAAGAAAAAAGTAGTTATTAAATATTTATTGTGTGTAAAACACAAATGATGGGGGTTCAGAGAGAAAAATAAGAGAAAGACCCTGCTCTCAAGGAGCTCACATTGTAATGGGGAAACCACAGGTAGAGAAAGTTTCCAAACCAAGCCTAACATAAAGGAAGGGGAAAAACCCTTAGAAAACATGTTTATTTAGGGCAGAAAAAAAGGTCATCATAACAAAACAAAAACAACAAAACTTCTCCCTGTTCAATTTTATACTGATGAGGAAATTTCTGTATCCAGAATCTACCATGACCCATTCAGGCCAGTATCAGAGCCCTCAACCCTGCCCTGCTTCAGAAGCTACAGCTGAACAATGAAGTATCCTCATCAACTTGGTCTCATAAAGTCCAGAATCATGGGATTCAAGACTGGAAGGGAATTAGATCCTGTCATTTTCACATGTAAGAAAACAGAGCCCTAGAAAGGGATAGTGACTTCCCAAGGTCAGTTACACAGCTTGTTAATAGTTAGGGCTTGGATTAGAATCCCTATCTTGAGGCATCATGGTATGGCAGACTGTGGGAGACACCCGGAGTTACCTGAGTACCAGTTATGTCCATCTGGCACTGCACTCATCCTCTCTGAGCCTCAGTCTCTTAATCTGTAAAATGGCAGGTCACATGATGCCCTTCACAGGGCTGGTGTGAGGAAAGGGAATGAATTGTGAACCATACAATGTTCTGTCTATGGGACCTAGAATCCTGATGTGACTACTTTTAGAACACAGGACAGCTTTTAAAAGCCTGTTGGGTTCATGGGGTCATAGGATCTCAGATTTAGAATGCATCTAATACGAAGAACCCATTTTACAGATGAGACACATAAAGAGGGAGCAAACTGTCTTAAGCTCACATTTTTGCTGTTGAGTTGTTCAATCATGTCTACCTCTTCATGACCCCATCTGGAGTTTTCTTTGCAAAGATACTGTGGCAGTTTGCCATTTCCTTCAGATAATAATAATAACTGATATTTACTTAAAAGTCTGTAAAATGCTTTTACCTCCATTATCTCATTTGCAGAGCGGTAACTTAGAAATTTGCTGAGAGGAAAGGTTGAAGGGGCAGGGGGGGGGAGGGGGGAGGAACTCCCCCTGACTCAGCACCAAGGGTTTCCTGTTCGAATTCTGGCTGGCCAGGGACTAAGTTCTATGATTTCTAACCACTGGTGAATTGATTTCAAGCTCTGTGAGCATCCTTTAAATCTGGTGTCCATTCAATGCAGGCACTGTAAAATCTGGACTCCTAGGGGAACACTCCTGAGCACTCCATGCCAGGTATGGGTCTGGTCATTTAAGCCTGAAGACAGCTCTGGGAGGCAGGTACAGAGCAGGCATAGGATCAGAACCCCAGTCCTCAGCATCCTTCTCCAGCACACTGTCCAATATGCCAGACTCACTCCTTCATTCCTCTCCTAGGTCCTCTCCTGAGTCACTGAACTTTTCTATCATATTCCAGAAGCCTTAACACCTCAGAAAATGCCTCCACCACTGTGGCCCATCCTTGGACTGGCGACTTTCTCCCATGGAGCCTCCCTCCATTTGAAGAAGTGACCAAGCCAGCAGTGCTCACTCTACCCCTCCTCTCCCCTCCTCTTCCCTCCCCTCCCTTCTCCTCTTCTCCCCTCCCGTCCCCTCTTCTCCCCTTCTCTCCCCTCCCTTCTCCTCTCCTCTCCCCTCCCCTCCCTTCTCCTCTCCTCTTCAGTCTCTCTTGTCTCTTCTCCTCACCTCCCCCTCCCTCCATTCCCCTCCCCTCACTTTGTTTCTGCCGCCAGATTTCTCTACCTCAGTCCATGTGGGCACCTTCTTTTCCTTCCTCCCTCAGCTCCTTGAAGTCAGCGACTGGCTCTCTTTTTGTTTGTATCTATGTGCTTGGCATACAGGAAGAGCTTAATAAATGTTTTAGCTGGCTGCTTTGTTCAGTCATTTCTAGGCGTTTCTGACTCTTCATGACCCCATTTGAGGTTTTCTTGGCAGAGATACTAGAGTGATTTGCCATCTCCTTCTCCAGCTCATTTAACAGATGAGGAAACTGAGGAAAACAGGGTACAGTGACTTGCCCAGGGTCATGCAGCTAGGGAGTGTCTGAGGCCAGATTTGAATTGAGGAAGATGAGTACTCCTGACTCCAGGCCCAGCACTCTATCTACTTGCTAGTAGTACTTGCCTGACCAGGAGTCAATGCAAGATTTCAGGGAACCTCACTCTCCGGCAGGAGCACTTTGCCCATTTATGGGAACCTGGTGTAAGAAACATAATTCGTTGAGAGCTTTATTTTAAAATACAAAGTGAAATATAGAGTTAGTTGTCAATTTAGCAAAATTCTCTGCTCTTCTGTAGCTATGGAAGCCTGGAGTTAAAGTAAACCTTCAATCACTTCTTTACTTGTGTAAAGGGATGCACCATCGTTCCAATAGAGAGAATGTCCCATTTTAGTGAAATGATGCTCACTTTTTGGACCTTTCCTATCTACCCATCCATGTTGACATTAAATGGAAGTACTTTCCACTATTAATAAGCATTGAAGTGATCACTGTGTGCCAGGTATTCTGCTAGCTACTGGACACACAAAGGCTAAAATGTTCCTGCCCTCAAGAGCTTACAATTTGCTAGGAGGAAGCAAGTATAGAGATGAAAAGATTTGCATATATGGGATACAAAAGGTATATTATATGATACATACTAATATATAATATCTACAAAAGTAGATTCAAAGCTGTTTCGGGGAACACCTACAACTAGGGGAACCAGCAATGGTCTTTTCTAAGTAGAATCACTTGAGCCAAGCACAAGGTCCCATGTATAGTCACTGACCTCTAAGGAAATTCTCCAGGATTTAGGGTCATAGATTGTGAAATCCCTGCCAGTTCTGATCTCCTCTTATCCTATGTGTGTATTTTATTTTAAGAGAGAGGTCTAGAAAGGTATAGAGAATTACCCAAGGATGCACAGCTAAAAAGCAGTAGAAATAGTATTCAAACACAGATCCTTGGACCTCTAGTCCAGGCAGAGCTCTTTCTGCCACAATTCATTTCAAAAGCTATTTTAGTGTCATTGATCATTTCCTCCAATAGTCCTGGTCAGAAAACAGCATTTGTTTGTATGCCTGGGTGGCACTAACATGCCCACATTTGACCAGAGGATTCTGGTTCCTCTTGAAGCCATTCATGACTTGTCAGAGTCCAAGGAACCAAGTCTTATATTTCCACAGCATGTTTCCTCCCAGAGGTCCCCAGAGGCCCCTTCAAATATAACACGAAGTAATGCACAGGTCCTCTTAGGGGCCTTCCCAGGTCCTCCGCAATGACTCTCAGGTTTTGCTGCCCAGTGCCCCCGAAAGCCCTCCAGAGAAACATTTCATATGGGAATTCTGCCCCTCACTAGACATTCTAGGGACAGTTTATGGAAGGAAAGGTAGTGATCTCAGATAGCAACAGGCTCAAAGTCTGATAGGAGAATACACCTCTTCCGTCCTGAGAAACACTCCTAGCAAACAAGAGGTTAGCTGCCTCAGTTTCCCACATGTGCTCCCAATGATAAGATTTCAATGTCATCATCAGGTGATTACAATATGATTAAAGAAGTGTCCATAGAGGTGACAGAGAACAGAAAACCTCAGGCTTTGTTCTGTGGAGAATATTTACAATCTGTCCCACTCGCTGTCCTCCAAGGTAGAGGTGCCATAGTTGATACTGGGTGACCTTTGGAGTTAAAAAGGGAAGGGTTCCAGTACAGCCTCTGATACATCTTGGCTTGTGTGACCCTGGGCATGTTAATTAACCTATCTAAGTCAAGGTTCATTTGCCTTGATGGAGGGAGACCCCACACCAGAAGTTTCATAACAAGGAACCCTTTCCCCTAAAGAACACAAGGTAGAAAAGGGGGCCTCGAGCATTCAGGGGACACTTCTCAGTCTGGCAAGAAGCCAAGCTCTCCCATAGTCTCCACTCTGGGCTGTGTTTTCATTGATAACACAACAACGCCAAGTCCAAACTGTTCCATGGAAAAACAGACTTCCTCTTTCTCCCCATTTCTCAAATGACAAGCCTGGACATCTGGAGGGGCCAGTCATGGGTTTGGCTGGCTTCCTGGGGGTGGAGGAGGGAAGGAGGAGAGGGTAAGGAATGGAAAGGGTCGGCCTTATTGGATTTCAGTGGCTGTGGATGTGTGCACATCAGCTCACATAATTTGGGGTGTGGGAAGGGGGACCGTGATGATAATAACAACCCCAGCCTCTCTCTGGAGAGACCAAACAGGATGTAGCGGTAATAGATCAGACACCAAGAGTGGTCTTGAGAGCCGGAGCCAAAACCGCCTGCCAGGCACCCAGCCGAGGTCTGCCAGTGGGACCCACTCACCTGTGAGCAGCCTGGAGCGCTGCAGACAAACGGCCTTTCCTGCTCCAAATTCATCTTGGATTCCTCATAAATCTACAGGTTAAGGGGAAAGGACAGAGACAAAAAAATGAAACACAAAAATTCATTAATATCCCTGACTACAGTCTCAGAAACATGCAAAACGTCCCGCTCAGGGAGCCCTTTTCCCAGCGGCTCTCGAGATATCAAATTCCCCAAACAGAAAAGGACAAATTAACATGGATCCAAGGTTCTAACTGGCTCATAGTCATCAGACTTCCCGCAGGCTAAGATCTTATTGTTTTGTATTTACTTTGTAGGGGAGCAGGGTGGAGGAGAGCCACCAGGTTGCCCCAGCTAAAGTCCTGCCTATAACTCCCCTTCCTTCACATTGTCAGGATTTTTCCTTCATCAGGGCAGGATCACTTGGAAACCTTCTGAAAAGGAGGCAGCTTACATGAGGATCAGAGATTCTGAGCGGGAGAAGGCCTTTCATTTCACTAACAAACTGAACCCCTGGGAATTATGGCCAAAATCATGTGGATAGTAAGGGACCAAGCCAAGGCTTGAGACCAGGATCTTCTGAATCCTTTCATTTTACAGATGAAGACACTGAAGCCCAGGGAAGGTTATAAACTTGTCCAAGTGAGATACAAGTGACAACAAGGGAAGGCTAAAGACTAGTCCAGGGTCATGAAGACAGTAAGGGACAGAGCCTGGGGTTTGAACCCAGGTTCTCTGATGCCAAATCTAAAGTTTTTCTACTGAGCCACTCACTAGACACTTTGGAAACTAAGATGACAAAACAGGAAAATGACAAGTTCTGGAGAGGATGTGGAAAAATTGGAACACTAATGCATTGTTGGTGGAGCTGTGAACTCATACAACCATCCTGGAGAACAATCTGGAACTATGCCCAAAGGGCTATAAATAATTGCATACCCTTTGACCCAGTGATACCACTTTTGGGGTTGTATCCCAAAGAGATCATAGAAGTGGGAAAAGGACCCATATGTACAAAAATATTTATTGCAGCTCTCTTTGTGGTAGCAAAAAACTAGAAATTTAGGGGATACCCATCAATTGGGAAATGGCTGAACAAGTTGTGGTATATGAATGTAATGGAATAGTATTGTGCTAGAAGAAATGGGAAGGAGATGGAGGGACTTATACAAACTGATGCTAAGTGAGAAGAGCAGAACCAGGAAAAATTTGTACACAGTCACAGATACATCATATATGTGACGACCAACCTTGATAAACTGGACTCTTCTCAGCAATGCACAGTTAAAAGACAGCTCTACAAGTCTCAGGATGGAAGGATATGTCTACATTCAGAGAAAGATCTACAGGGACCAGAGTTTGAATGGAGATTGAAGCAATACATGCTATTGTTCTTTTTCATGTTTGGTTCTGTTTCTTTTTTTCCCATTGTTCACTCCATTGGTTACATGGAGTATAATCTTCTATACAACCAGACTATTGTACAATGTTAAAGTATTTGCAGATCCCATACATGATTGCATGCCACCATGGCTGGGAGGGGGGGAAGGAAGGGAAGAAAATGTGAAATTCAAGAGATTGTGGAACTGAATCTTGGAAACTAAAAGTAAATAAATCAATGAAAAAAAACTAAATGGAAGTTGCCTCCAGATTTCAGGGTCATAGGCTGTGGTTGGGTGGGTATTAGTGTGACACTGTATGTGTGGTGGTTCATTTCTACAGGCCAATAGGACCTCAGGCAGCAGCAAGACCACTCACCATTACCTTACAGCAAAATCCATAGATAAGATAGCCCGACAGACGGATATGTCGATGTATTCGCATGCCATGGTCTAGACCGGTGCTTCTTAAACTTTTCCCACTCCCAACCCCAGGGTTCATTGGCATTGCATGGCTGAGGGTGTGCACAGTGCAAAGTATGCCTACTGTACGTTCAGAACCAAGGCTGCAGTGAAGCTGCATTATACAACACAGACAAGTATTGCCAGAAACACCACGGATTCATTACGTGTTTGATTTTGAATTAATTTTTGCATGTTGTACATTGAGAAACCTTTTACTGATTCCAAATTTTTCATAGCCTCATATAGGGTCATGACCCATAGTTTTAGAAACATCGGTCTAGACAATAAACACTTTACCTACTTGGTTATTCTTGTGTGAATGGTTAAAACTTTGAATTTTACAATATTGACACTCTCCAAAATTATATAGTTATAGATGTATAACTCAGAAAGTAGTGGAGAAGTATGTAGTGAACATGACCAAGCTGTACAACATTGCAAATAAAGAATTACAAAGGAAAAATGGGGGAAAAAATATTTCATCAAGCTACTATCTAAGTGGAAAGATGAGTTGATCATGTGGCAAGAGTAAGGAAAAACCAATGGACAGCCTGTGTGCTCCAGTAGAACCATAAGATCACAAGATCACAGATTTTGAGGGGTGAGGAACCTTAGAGGCCACCCGGTTTGCCCCCGCCCCCTAATTTTACAGATGGGAGACTGGGAGTTTAAATGATTTGCCCAAGGTCACAAGAGAAAGTGAGCATCAGAAGTAGAATATTAATCCAAGTAATCTCACTCCCAAACATCATACTACAATGCCTCTCCTCACACTGTTTGGAGAAAGAGAAGGAGGCACCCTCCCCCCAGTGCCCTCATGCTGAACATGGAAGGACAGGAATGGGAGTCATATACGATAGGCTGACCCAGATGAGCATCAATGTATATGACTGGAGAGGGTGTTCACAATGATGAGACCACAGATACAATGGAGAAGTCTCTAGAAAATGCCTTCTGATATTGAGATAAGCCTTGGGAGCACAACTCATCGGTCATGTTGGGACTCCTGATATTTCCTCTGATTTTAGACAAAAAAGCATTTGGAGTACTCAGAGGCAAATAAGAATCTTAGAACACAATCAAGAGCCCCACAGAAAGACTGACTAGGCTTGATTTTATAGCCGATTGCGAACCAAGGTTAGAAAAAACATTCAATACGTCTGGACAGATAAATGGCTTAGATGGATGGCTTGAAACAAGGTGCCTTCCCTAGGAGGATTGAAAAAAAAAACACATCTAACACTACATGTCATTTTTCAATTCCTAATTTAACTAATAGCACTCCCACATAGCCAGGAAACCACTGGGGGATGGATGCAGCATTCAGCATCAGTGCAGTAGGAAGGGTCTCCCTGAGCAGCCACGCTTCAGTTTAATAGAACTGTGTTACTTTTTAGGGCAACTGTAATGAATCAATGTGTCTTTTTCCCTGTACAAGCTTTTCCTGAAATGCTCCCAGGTTTTATAAGCATGTGATGGAGAAATCTACTTCTGCCTTCATTTTTTGGAGGCATAAATAAGCCAAGTGATTGGGACCTCTTAATATAGACCTATCTCTCACCATTACTCAAATCTGACAAGGTTTCACAGCAGACACTTTCAGGTCCAGATACATATGAAGTTGGATTTTTCCTTTTTTTTCTGCTTTTTTGAGGGGGGAAGGTAGGGCAACCAGGGCTAAATGACTTGCCCAAGGTCACATGGCTAGTTTTATGTTACATGTCTGAGGCCGGATTTGAACTCAGGTCCTCCTGACTCCAGGGTTAGTGCTCTATTCACTGCGCCACCTAGCTGCCCCTAACGTTAGAATTTACTATGCTCCCTTTGCTCCAAACCTCAATGCTTTAAGGAGATGGGATCTGGTGGGTGCCAAGAGCTTTCTTCTCCACAGATCAGAAATCTAGAGCTGAGAGAGCCCTGGGGAGGATCTAGTTCAACCCTCTCATTTTGCAGATGCAGAAACTGAGGTTACATAGACGATAAACATCAGAGGTAGGTTTTGAGCTCAAATCATCTAATATGCTTCCTGCTGTCCCACACTATGTCTAATTCCTCCATGAACAGCAGACAGTCTCCCAAAGACGAGGTAACAGAAAAGTCTATCAACCTATAGCCATCCTGGTGAGGGGCTGTAGCAGCAACCACACTGGCATTCCCCAGGATGGCTCAGGGCTCTGACTGCCTGAATCAATGTTACATACATCCCTGGATGGAGAGAGCCTTTATATCTGAGCAGGCAGGGAGCTCTGAACACACGGCACTCAGAATCTCGATCAGGGAATCACAAGGTCCTTCTCATAAGCAGCCTCCAAAGCAAAATACCAACTCAGACTACATATAAACTTCTCAGAGGCAGAAGACATCACAACCCTGGGACTCGGCGCCTAATTAGAAATCAGCATAGCTCACTTCAAAAGGTGGCTTGATAACATAGAGTGAGCACCTCACCTGAAATCAGGAAATCCTGGGTTCAAATTCTGCCCCTTTCACCAGCCGCATGATCCTGAGAGGACCATCTCATTGTAGTCTCCTCAGTGGTGACATTAGATAATACATGTACTCCCTACCTCCCAGTGGGTTATGAGAAAAGTGCTCCCCACTCCTTACAAGTGCCCTTCAAGACCGTAGGATGGTACATTTAGAGATGGAAAAGGCCTCGAACATCATTTGATTCAACTTCCTCACTTTACAGATAACAAAACTGAGGCCCAGGGAGGTTAAGACCCTACAGACGGAAGAGGCCTGAGGCCCAAACTTCTCATTTTACATTTGAGACAACTGAGGCCCAGAGCAGGTACAGGCTTCAAAGCCAGGACCTCAGCCTCCAGTGAGCCTCTACAGCTATCTTATAGTAGCCAACATCCCCCTGAAAAGTGGCAGGAAGAGCAAATACCGTGTAAGTGCGGGCTAAAAGCGCGCCCCCCTAAGGACCACCCTCCGACGCCTCCCACTCACCCATTAGAGGTGGTCTCTGCCACACTCTCCCCCTGCTATAGTCCCTTCCTCCCCTCCCCTGGGGACACCCATCCTCCATCCTCCAGGAGCAGAGGATGACACCCTAGGCAAGAAAGCCAAGAAACACAGTCTTCTCAGATGGGGGGGGGGGTTGCTGCAGAGGAGCTATCCCGTCCAAGAGGGCGTCTGCCTTCTGAGAGGAAGGCCCGCCTCATAAGTAGACTCGGAAAGGAATATTGATGGAGCCCGGCCCCATCACCAGCTTCTTGTGGGGGCCCGGTCAATTGCTTCACTGCTCTTTGCCATAAGACTCCCACAGAATCAAGTAAGGAGATCTAACTTTATTTTCTGTGTGTACACACACACACACACACACACACACACATACAGATAGATAGGTAGACAGACAGACAGATAGACAGATATGAAAGAGAGAGGGGAGAGAGAGAGTTGCCTCCACATTGTCTCCTCCATTAGAATGTATGGGGGGTAGGGCCTGTATCTACCTTTGGCTGCATCCTTCAGGCTTAACACAGTGCCTGACACAGAGTAAGCACCTAAAAAATGCTTGTTGACCTGACACACACATGTCTGTGTATGTGTGCATATGTGTGTGTGTGTGTGAAAATTGGCACATCACTCTACCACGGGTTCAGTTGGACAAGTACAAGGTGGGAGACTTGGGGGCTAGACAAGTTAATCTGAAAAGACCTGGGGTTTTTAGTGAAACACAAGCACAGCATAAGTCAACCCGCTAGCCAACATTAAAGAGGTGACATGGGGGGGTGGCTAGGTGGCATAGTGAATAGAGCACCGGTCCTGGAATCAGGAGGACCTTCGAATGCAGCCTCAGACACTTAACACTTACTAGCTGTGTGACCTTGGACAAGTCACTTAACCCCAATTGCCCTGCCTTCCCCCCTCCAAAAAAAAAAAACAAAAAAAATAAAATAAAATAAAGAGATGACATGGTCAAAGCAATGGGGAGAAGGTCCCACTGTATTCTGGCCTGGCCTGGCCATGAGACATCTAGGCTACTGTGCTCAATTTGAGGGGGGCCCACTTTAAGAGAGACATTGAGCCAACAAGCTGGGAAGCACCCAAAAGAGGTTGGTTAGGATGCTGAGGGGAGTACAGACCACATCATAATCACATCAACTGAAGGACCTGGTCATGTGTATGTGTAGCCCGAAGAGGAGAAGACATAGGGAAGACATGACAGGTGTCTTCATGGATTGGAGGCTTCATCGTGTGGAAGGTGTGTTCAAAGTAGGTTGCTTAGCCCCAAAGATCAGGCCTGGGAGCAATGGGCAGAATTTATAGAGAAGCATATTTAGACTTATGATAAGGAAAACTTTCCTCATGTCTAGAGCTCTCCATGAATGGGATGGACACCCCTAGATTGGGCTTCCCCCCACTCTCTTTGAGCAAAGACTGGATGAAAACTTGTTGGGGATGGTCTAGAAGGGCCCCTTGCTGACAGAAGGGTTGAACCAGATGGTCTGTCTCCCCCCCCAAATTTTAACTGGTAGCAGCCCACTTTAACAGAGATTTTCAATCCAAACACAAACCTCACTCTTGAAGAAACTGGCATGGACCACATTCTGTACCTTGAGATTCACTGGTCTAAGTATAAACTTGACCAGGCTAACTGAGGCACAGTCTGAAGCTTGAGTTTCTGTATTTAGACAGTCCTCTCCCCACCATCACAGAGAATAGATAAGATGAGATAACTGTACTTATTGGTTTCAGGGCCACTTCACCTTCCTTGCTTCCAGTCTCAGCCCTTACTCCCCTCCACACACTCCATGGCCCAATGACCCTGGCTTCCCTGTTCCATCCTCTAGCTGTCCCCTAGGCCTGGAATTCTGTCTCTCCTCATCTCTACCTTTTGGCTTCAAATCCCATCTTCCAGGGCAAGCCTTGCCCAGCTCTCCTGCCTCCTTCCATCTAGGATTATCTGGTCTCAGCCTGCCTATCTGTACATGTCCATTTACGTGTTGCCTTCCTGTTTAGGCTGCAAGGAGCATCTTTTCCTTTGCCTCCCTGAGACTTAGCACAGTGCCTAGCACAGAGTCAGTAGATGCTTAATAAATGCCTGTTGAATGACTGACCTGCTTGTCAAAATTCAGTGCTCACTTAACTGAAACTACCCTGTGGGCCCCTGAGGGTTTCAGAAAACTCAGAGCTCAGGCAATGAAATATAGAACAATCTACAAAGCCATCCCAGGCTTCCCACAGTTGACAAGGAGGTGACAGGTGTTATTTACAGCTGTAGCCCACAGCCGTGGTTTTGGTTCCTTTAAACAGGTAATAAGTGAGAAGCACCTTCTCCCTCTTGCCACTCCAGCTTCCGTGGCTTCACTGAGCATCATTCTTCAGCCCAGTCCAATGGACCTGCCCTTTGGTCCTCACATATGACATTCCACCTTCCATTTCTGTGCTGTCCCCAGTGCCTAGAAGGCTTTCCCTTCTCACCTCTGCCTTGGAGAAGCCTCGTCCTTCACCATCACCTTCCACTTGGAGCCTTTCCCAATCCACACTCCCTTCCTCTACCCCAACAGCTATGGCCCTCCAGAATCTGAATTTAATGACTTTTTACTGACTCCCGAATTGCAAGGTAAGCTCACTACAAGGAAGGACCTTCCCTAAATTTGTATTCCCCACGGCTGGCAATGCTTGGCACATAGTAGGCATTGATGCTTTGTTATTCTCCAATCATTTCAGTCTTTTTTCATTTCTTTTTTATAACCCCATTTGGGGCTTTCTTGGTAAAGATACTGGAGATGTGTGCCATTTCATTCTCCAGCTCATTTTACAGATGAGGAAACTGAGGCAAACAGGGTCACACAGGTATTCAGCGTCCGGAGGAGGGATTTGAACTCATAAAGAGGAGTCTTCCCAACTCTTGGTCCAGGCTCTATGCACTATGGCGCCACCTAGCCGCTATTGTGATGTATGAGTGTTGATTAATTGATTGGTTCTATCCAAGGTGCTTAACCCTACAACTTATTTGCTTAGAACAGGGGATCTTAAAACATTTTGTGTCATGGAGCTCTTTGGACATCTGATGAAGCCAACTTACAGGCCCTTCACAGAATCATGCATAAAATACATAAGATTACAAAGGAAATCAATTTTATTGGAGTAGATTTTTTTTTTAAGTTCATGGGCCCCAGGTTAAGAATCTCTGGTTTAAAATGTGAAATAACTCACAATGGTGGGTGCATTTCATTCAGCTGACTTGGCCACAGGCCAACCACACAAGACAATTTGCTGTTCCTCCCTCCTAATGCCCCATCTCATTCTCCACCACACCTCTGCAAATGCTGTCTTCCCTCTTCACCTTCATTTCTTAAAATCTCTGGCTTCCTTCAAGGCTCAGGTCAAATGTTACCTTCTTCCAGGGGTCTTTTCTGGTCTTCACTCCTCTCCCACAGCTGCTAGATATGGATTTAGCTTCTGTTTGTATACGTGTCTCTCTCATTAGAATGTAAGCTTCTTGAGGACAGGGGACTGGTTTTTGTCTTCCCTTGTATCCTCAGCACTTAACACATTACATGGCAGACACTAGGCACTTAATAAATGCTTATTGTCTGTCTTCTGGTAAGTCAAAGGCTTCCTCATTTAGCTTGGTCCCTCCCTACGTCCCCTGCCAATGAATCGCTTTCTGTGGTCACAGTAGGGCAATAAATGCTAACAGATGTCAGCCCTTCTGCTTCTGACTTTCTCCATATCCTCAGCATCTAGCATAGCACCTGATCCAAAGTGAGTGCTGAGTTAATGCTTACTGATTAGTTGATCAAAGGTGGCTGCTACACAACAAAACAGACATTGCCTGAAATGAGTTTGCTTTCAGAGATGAAGCGTCCGTATGAAACACATTTATAAATGTCCCATGGAACCTCAGGTGCTAGACCTAGAAGGCACAGCGGCATTAGCTACCTGTGAAACACAAGGCGCCCTTAGCTGAGAATGAGTTACCACTCAACTCCCATGCTAATGGAATGATCTCAATAAATTTCACCACCCTCAGAAATGATTAGCCAATCAAAAGGTTGGTTTGACAAAAAATCTGGGCTGCCCTTCTTATCACGACCTCATTTCAGACAATCTGGATATGTCAGCACCAGCTCTGACATGATTAACATGGATCAGCAAGGGGGGAGGCTGGATTTTAATAATGATGTTAACAACATCTGTCAGTATTTATTGCCCTTCAGAAAGAGCTGTGCTGATAGCAAGGGATCCAGCTGAATAACTGAGTCTGACTCAACACAAGAAACTCTATCAGTCAATAAGCATTAATTGAATACCTACTATGTGCCAAGTACCATAATAAGTACTGAAGATATGAAAAAAGGGGAAAAGATAGCCCCTGCCTTCAAGGAGCTTACAGTCTAATGGAAGAGAAGAGGTTGGAAAGAAAGGAGAGGTTCTCTGCCCCAATCCAATACACATTTATGAAGCACTTTTTCTGCATCAGACACTGTGCTAACCAGTGGAGATACAAGGCAAGATAGTCTTTGCTGTCCAGGAACTTATATTTTATCAGAGACAAACAAGTGAGGAGAGAGAAGGAGGGAGGGGGAGAAGAGAGAGGAAGTGAGAGGGAGAGAGGGAAAGGTAGATATGTGTGTATATACATATATATATAACATATGTGTATATACATAATATGCATTATGGAAAGAAATATATATGAAGAGATGTATGTGAATGTATATTGTACATGTATATATTATAGAGAAAATACATACAGATGAAATCTATATGGAGAGAAATTTATATGTATAGAGAGAAAAAGAGAGAGGAGAGACTTAATAGTGAGGGGGGATCTGGAAATGCTTCCCATGGGATGTGGAGTTAGAGCTGAGCCTTGAAGAACACTAGAGATTCTAAGGCAGAGGTGAGGAGGGAGAGCATTTCAGCCAAGGGGTAGAGCCAGTGCAAATGTACTGAGGTAGGAGATGGCTGCCATGAATAGCTAAGTCAGTTTGGCAAGAATAAAGTTCTCGTAAAGAAGAGTAAGAAGAAATGAGTCTAGCAAGGTTGGAACCAGATGACAAACAACTTTTGATGCCAGCAAATTTAATCAACCAGCAATTATGAAGCACCTCCTAAATTCTAGGTTCTGGGAATAAATAATTTCCTTGAGGGTAGGAACTGTTTCATTTTCTGTCTATATATCTTCAGTGCCTAAAATAGTGCTTACTATACAGTAGGTACTTAATTGTTAGCTGACTGACAAAAATGAAATGGTAGTCAGGAAACCCTGACTTCAAATCTGGCCTCAAATGCTTCCTAACTGTGTGACCTTGGGCAAGTCCTTTGACCTCTCTCTGTCTGCCTCGATTTCCTTGTCTGTAAAATGAGGATAATGATATCATTTACTTTCCAGGGTTGTGAGGATTAAATGAGAGAGCATATTCACAGTGATTTGCAAACTTTAAAGCATTATATAAATGCCAGTTTTTAATATTATTATTGCATTGGAGGGTCATATATTTTATCCTAGAGGCAATAAATGATAATGATAATAATAATATACCAACAATAACTTCATCTGGTCTTTCTCTACTGCGACCAGGTTTGCAGAGCTCATCTCCTTTGGGTTTCACTGAAAACCCGGTGAGGAAATAGTTCTAGGAATGCCTGATTGTCTCCATTGTACATGTTAGAAAATTGAGGCATAAAAGGGTTGAGTGAGCCATGGAAGGTTCTTAAGCAATAGGAATGACTGGTGCTGAATGACTAGGATGGGGGGTAGACATGAGTCTCTTCAGCCATTGGTACAGGGATAAGCTCCCGCAGCTTCCTCCCTTGCTTTCTCAGATCTTTCATTAAAGACAGAGTTTGATATTGCTTCCAGTTTGGCGCATGTGGGGGGTGGGCAGGGATCTGTATTTTCCTCCTCAAGGAAATAAATGGTCAGAAAATTTCAGGGACACCTAAGGCAATTCATTCCACATTTAAGAATGCCTGTGGCCACACCAGAAATTTCAATACTCATTGTGGCCAAGCAAAGGAAAAGCTCCTTCCCACCCCCAACCCCTCCAACATGCAGACTTAGAAAATGAGGAAAGGAAACAGGCTGGCCCATCCATCCTTAGCACCAGACAGGCCGGGCATGGAGAGAAGCTCAGATGGTCATCACCAAAGGAAGACAGGATCACCATCAAGGTGTGCATAGTGCACGGTGCCCTGGATTTGGAAGCTAGAAGACCTAGATTTGAATCCCACTTTGGACATGAACTTGCTATGAGACCCTGGGGAAATCACTTCCTCCAAGCACCAATTTCTCTATTTGTAAAATGGGGATAATACTACAATTACCTTGCTGGGTTGTGATGACACTCAAGCCTTCCTTAACAGGACCAAAGAACTCAGCCTTTTATTATTAACCCACTTAGGAACCTGGCATTAAGATGCTTCTGAGCAACAGCATCTGAAAATGTAACTCATGGCAACTAATCAAGGTATAATTAGAGATCTGACACTTTGCTTTACGTTTATTCTCTATAGATTATTCAAAATTACAGAAATTTTGAGGCAGAAGAGCCCCCAGTGTGCATTTGGTCCAACCCCCACAGAAAACGTTCTCAACAAGTGGTCACCCAGACTCTGCCCAAAGACCTCCAAGGGACCCCAGAACCAGGCAAATTTCAAATTGACAAAAAGAAAGACCAACCTGCCTCCCCTGTATTTCACACCAAGAAAATGAGCTCCTTTCCCCTGCCCCTCCCCCTTTCTTTCACATTTTTATCTGCCGAAGTCTTACTTCTTTGCTGGTAAAAACATCAAGCAAGCTTGTTTCCTGTCTCAATGTTATTCTTGAAGTGGGCTGCAGTCAGAATCTGATTTTCATTGGACTATTATTATTTGCAGCTGTGTGACCTTTTTAACCCCACCCCCCCCACCCCCACCCCCACCCCGCTTTAAAAGTGACATTTCAGCCCTGGAGCTCCAAACTTTGGAGGGCTGCAAGATTTCCAAACCAATGATCTGCCAGCCCAGGGAAAAGACGGAGAGAGAAAGCGACCTGAGGAGAGAGGGACATTTCTCTGGATCACTCAGGGTATGCTCCCCCCAGATCTGGCATGAATAGGACCAGCAGCTACCAGCTGGCAATTGGGGGTTTGATCCATTATCTGTATTCTTTTTTTAAAATAAACCAATCAAACCTGGAAGAAACAAAGTGACGTAAAGAGCTCATCACTCAATCATCCCCAAATCCATAATGCTCCAGCTCCAGTTAATGGCCTATGACAGCTCATGCCCTCCTACTTTCTTATACTTTCAAGTAGATATTTGGGCCATCAAAAAGTTAGTCTTTAGGAATATAGCAAAGACAAGGCAACATCTAGAATTTACATCAACCCCACATCTCCCCCCCCCTTCCCCTACCATGGAACCCTCCACTACCTAGGCCTAGATTTTCTGGCTCCTTGCCAACAAAATGAGATTTTTTTTTTCTCCTTTTTTTACCTTCTTTCCTCTTCTTCTCTTTCTCCACTTTCCCCTCAGCCTCCTCCAGGGGTTATTCAGATATCACCCCTGTTCTCTGGTACAGGCACCATGGCTTCCACATATTCATCCCCAGGCCTGATGATGGTGATGACCATGACTCTGAGGGCCTGGTCACTATTGCCATTAGAAACTCTGCTTTTGGTGGGATTGGGTTTTTTTCCAAGTGGGTTTAGAGACTAGAAAAGTAACCCACACCTGGGGTCTCCCCAGAGGCTTTAACAGGATAGAGTGAGAGGGGCCCCAGGCCTCCACTGTGCTCTAGTCCAGGTGGGGGATTCTGTGCTAAATGTGGAAAAATACTCCATCAGCGTGAGTTTTTCCATGTTTGTAGAGTTTTCTTCTTTTTTTAAGTTTCCATGTCTTACCAAGGGGGAGACCCATTTTCAAAGCAAGTAGCTAATAGCTACTTATGTTTTCATAAATCCTGGTTAATGTATTTTCATATACATGTGTACATATGAAATTTCATATGTATGTATATATGCATGTGGTATGAAATGGGCATGACTGGTCACACTCATGTAGTATGAAATGGGTGCATGTGTCTACATGTGTAGTATGAAATGGATATATGTGCTTATATGTGTGGCATTAACTAGGTGTTATGTGTGTAGTATGAAATGGGTACATAAGTATATATGTATATTATATAAGAAGCCATGTCCTCCTGACAAGAGAGCTGTCTCTGGAGTCAGGAAGGTCTGGCCTCCTGTCCCGCCCCTGACACATACCGGCCACGTGACTATAAACCAGCCACTTAACCTTTTAAGTGGCTCAGGCAACTCTCTAAGAATCTGTATTGAGAGATGAAATTTTCTCCCCAAGAGCTCCCTACATCAAGTAAATCACAAGTACAGAATATACCAATAAAAGGCAGAAGTAGATATGTGTATTAAAAGATATACGTGTGTACATGTATGTATATGTGTATGCACATGTGTGTATGCACATCAAATTTACATGTACATTTGTATGCCAAACTGTATATATACATGTGTGATGGTGTGTGTGAGTGTGTGTGTGTGTGTGTGTGTGTGTGTGTGTGTGTGTGTGTGTGTGTGGGGCCAAGTCCCTTATCCTACCTGGGCTTTAGTCTCATCTACCAAATAGAGAAGACTGGACTAACTTGCTTCTGAAGCCTACATCAGATCTCTACCTAGGATCCCCCACTGTGAGGCAAGTCACGAATAATGCTCACTGTTATAATGACTAACATTGCCAAAATGACAGAAAGTTTGCAAAATAATTTCCATGGTTTATCTGATTGGATGATTTTGTGTCCACCTCTCTCAGTTTCCTCGCCTTCCAGATCAAGAGGCTAGATTGCGCGGCCTCTGGGGCAGTGAAGCTACGCTCCAGCCTCCGCTGCAATGACTATTACCATGACTAACTAGCCTTTATACAGCCCTGTAAGGTTTACAAGGCGATTTACACACATTATCTCATTGGAACATTCTATGACTGAATATCAACCTCCACAGGACTCAGTTTCTCCCTCTATAAAATTATGAGGGAGGATAAGTTTGGAAGAAATGAGTTCCAGCTTCCAGCTCTGAACCCTATTACCTGTCACAGGTTTTCACACTTTCTGGCAGCTGTGGGTCATTCACACAGACACACATACACACACACAGACACACATACACACACACACACATATACACACACACACACACACACACACACACACACACACTCTCTCACTAATAGACCACTCATAGCCGGAAACTGGCCCCGGCACCCAGCATCTCATTAGGGGATAGTCTGTGTACTGACTGGACAAAAGCACACCTGGAGATTGGCATCCGATCCCTACCATCCCCATGCTTGTGAAAAGCCCAGAAGACATTTGGCCTTGGCTGCAGAGAACTGGAAGAATACAGAGGGAGCTGTGAAGAACCAAGGGAACACCGTATAATACAGTATCAGCAAGACTGGATACAATGAGTCTGAACTGATATCCTTCAGTCAAGGCCTTTTCTTGGCCCCCATCCCCAAGCAACTTCAAAGAGCTTCCTCACACTCTGCAGAAGTGAGCATATCTCCCAGCTTCCCAGAAGTAAGGGGTCATTTTCTCACTTGGCCTGATAAGAAATTGCCCAAGTCTAGTTCCTTCAAGTCAAGCCATACGTTTGTCCCAGCCTGACTTTGGGCATTTTCCCTCTGTTGTGGGGAGTAAGATTTGGGAGTGAGGCCACTAAGAAAAACACAAAATGAAGTGGGAATAATCTTCTAGGGAACTGGGACAGTAAGAACCTGGAACCAGAGAAAGGAAGGTGAAAATGAGTCTACTGCCTGTGGACCTCCACATGGAGAGGGAAGGTGGGAAGCATCGAGTAAAAGTTTCCCTGAGAATACAGTGAGACCTAGGAACCTGACAGACCACCTCCACACACCTGTAGCCTTTACCAAGCATGATTCTATTGAGGCTACTCACAGGACTTGGGGGAATGGGGGAAACAGGGAAGGCAGGGCAACCCCAATACAAGTCTGCCCCTATACAAGCGGCAGAAATGATCATTTCCCCACTTCCCTGACTCTGCATGGTGGGGGAGGATTTGGCAGGTTGTTTCCCACCCAAATTCCTCTCTTCTGTATTGAACAAGCAAGAAGAGTTCTTCAAACTCTATCAGCCAGATGGGACTGCTCAGGGAAGAAACTGCTCATTTCTGTGGGACAGAAACACAGATTTGAGGGGAAGATGACTTCCAGTGGTAAAACTTGCTGCTGCCCTAACAGTCTGTACTGTTGTTCTTACCAGTAATACAGACACACACATAGTGAATGAAGAAAAATCATAAGATAGGACAATACATTTTACAGGCTATGAAAATAACTCCATTCATACAAAGCGTCTCAGGACTCAGAACAGTCTGAGCTCCTTGGACAAGATGTCTCAGCCGGACAGAAAGGCAAACTCCAGAGGTGTCCCCACTGCTGACTGGGGGAATCTCTGAGGTCACCATGTTCAGGAGCCTGAAATTGTTCTTTGAAAGTACAAATCTCTGTTCTCTGTCTCTCTTCCTCCATTTTTTCTCTTTCCCTCCCGCTTTTCTCTTTCTGTCTTTACTTCTCTTTTTGCATCCTTTGGTCCCTCTTTTTCCTTCTGTGTTTACTTCTCTCATTCTCTCTTTTTCTCTCTCCCTGCATTTTTTTTTGGCTCTGTCTGCCTGTTTCTGTCTTTCTCTTTGTTTCTATCTGCCTGTATTTCTCTATTTCTCTCCAGTTTATCTCTTTCTTTCTGTCTTTGTCTCTTCATCTCTGCCTTTATTTCTTTCACTCTTTCTGTCTTTCTCTCTATCCCTTTTTTACTTCTATTTTTGTATTTCTCCTTGCCTTTATCTTTGTCCTTTCTTTTTTCTCTCTTCCCTTTCTCTTTCATTCTTTTCTGATTTTTCTTTCCTCTTTCACTCCTTCTTTCCTGGTTTTTCTTGCTCTTTTTATTTGTTTTTTCCTCCCTCTATCTTTCCTTTCCTTCTTCCTCTTCCTTTTTTTTTGTCTTTGCATAACTAAAAACCTTCTCTTTTTTTGGAAAAAGTCATGCCCACAAAGCCTCAGTTCCCCCCAGTCACCTTTCCCTGGGAAAGGGATTTGGAAATCACCATTTCTCTCTCCAAGTCACTCCCACCCCCCCAACAAAAGGCTAACATTGCCCCAAATCCCAATTCATCCAAATGTTTCAGCCATTAATAAGCAGAGGCCAGAGCCAGCTCCTTTTATTCCCTGAGGGGGCTGGCTCCAAAACAACAGCATCGTTTTTCAATCAACATGGCAAATCGGCACAGAGAAGGAAAAGGGAGAATTATTTTTTAAAAAATAAAAAGGCCCCCTGGTCTCCTAAGCCTAGCAGCCCCTCCCTTAGCAGGAAGACTGTTTTCTTAGGTCAGGGATCTCAAGGTCAGGCCCTGGAAAACACCCTTCTTCTGGACTCCTCAGAGACTGAAGGTCAAAGGGACCAGAGGGCAACAATCCCACCCAGGGTGGGGCTTGGGGAAGGGCAGCCAGAGCCTTCTCTTTTCGGGCCTGAATGAAGGAGCAGACAAGTGTCCTTCCCTAAAAAACTACTGGGATAAATAGGGGGCTGGTAATGAGAGAATTCAAGGACTCTTCCCTGGTATTGTTTGGGAGCTATTCTGGGGAATGTCAACGATGATTGATTACTGGTCAGACTCAGCTTGTGCCTCAGTAATTAGGCCTCCTATATCAGGAAGAGAATCAGAAACTGAGAATCTTTGGCTTCTTATAAGCCATCAGCAGGAGAAAGCAGGAGCCTTCCCCCAAGACAAGAGCTCAGCCTTCCGGACTGCCCCTCTCACGCCCACCCGAGAAGCCAGCCTCAGCCGTCATCGACAAAACAAGGCCTCAAACTACATCTCAGAGAACGGATGAAGCCACAGTTCTGGAATGCAGAAGTTGCATTAAGGTCTCAAAGGCCCCTTCCCACCCGAATATCTATTCCTCTGTCCCTAGCAAGGATGCCAATAGAAGAAGGGAAAGGGAAAATGAAGACAGATCAACTTATTCATATGGTGGTGGTCTAGTTCTATGATTTCATCTGTGTTTGAAACTTCTGGTACTGAAATTCCCTCCCCTGGTAGGGCTGGCAACCCAGCAGCAGTTTCCAGCCTTAGAAGGCTGGCCCCTCTTCCCCCTCAGAGGACAGGGGGCAGTGTGTCCTCTCTCCCACTCTCCAACCATCTCGAATGTGCACCTCTGTACAAACGGCGAGTTCCCACTCCTCCTACCCCCTGCAGGATTGAAGCAAGGACTGTCAACCAGGGCTCTGGATCTTCTGAGCCTAACACAATGTCTTGTATGCGATAGCGGATTAATAAAAGACTTGTAAACTGAGACACATGATGAGGGCAGGGACAGCTTTCCTTTCTGCCTTTGTACCTCCTTCATAGCTGGTCTTTAATCCTTGTCGATTGATTGATGGGCTGATTCTGCTTCATACCAGGCTTCCACAGTATGGAACAGCCTGAGCCCTGATGTAAGTTTGGTGTGGTCACATCTTGCCTCACTCACTCCTTTAAACGGTGACCAAATACGTGGAAACTTTCCCAGATTGTGGAGTCATAGCACTTAAAGCTGAAAGGGACCTCCGACCTCTCACCCTTGCTTTTTGAGAGAGGAGACAGCTGACACCTAGAGAGGGCAGGCTGTCTACAGATGCTGAGTAGCAGAGCCCGCGTTTGATGGCTGGACTCCATACCAGCATTTGAGTGTGAAACTCACCTGTGGAGATTGTTTTTTAACCCCTAACTCACTGGGGGGACATTCTGGCTTTTTTCTAAGATTTTTTTCCAGTCAAAGATGATCTTTTATTTATTTAAATCTTTTATTTCTCAAGATAGTGAAGATATTTCCATAAAATAGTCCATAGATTAGGATAGAGAAGGAACAAGGGAGAGAAGTTGGGGAGGGGGGAGCAGAGTGGAGAAAGGTGGGAAGAGACAAAGAAAAATGAGTTGGGGGGAGGAGAAGAAAATTAATGTAACTTATAAAGGGGAAAAGTCCTTTTTGATAGGGTGGTGGTGGGTTGGAATAAAGTCAGTAAAAGGTTAGACAGCCTCACTTTGCATACTACTAGAGTTATTTAAACTTAAAGGCACCCACTAATAAAAAGCAAATGGGTTTACTTGGGGAAGAAATTTTGATTTGGAAAAATTTTCTAGAAATTATTTTGGCAAAAAGCAGATTTATGCCAGTACCTTATACCATATATTACAATATGCTCAACATGGACGTATGATCTGAATCTTAGTGACCATGGGATAGAGACTAGGCCTGTGATTTCACTGGTATAGGAAAATCCCAGATGATGGAACTCCTTCAAACAATGCAGGTAATTCTCTGCAGTTTATAGACTGGAATAGTTGCCTCGCCAAGAGGGACTTGTCCATGGTCACACAACCAACATTTGTTGGAAGCAGGCAAATTAAATGATCATCATGAAAATAGCTGTTTTAAGTCTATTCCTTCTCTACAGGGCAGTTATTAAATTCAACAATCACTATTCCTCAAGACTGATGGATCTTAGAAGCTGTGGTCACACAGGGCCATGATCTGTCTTCTGAGCTAAATGTCTCTCTCTGAAATAGAGGAAGGTAGTGGAGCAGAGGAGACACAGGCCTATTTGCCATGGCAGGACTCCCAGTGCCCTCAACAGATCACTTGCTCCTGTCTGCTTTCATTGCCAACATATCTAAAAACCTACATCAAAGGTTTGGTCACAGACTAGAGCGATGGGCTCAGTTATCATTTGCAAGACGCTCCAATGACCTTGACCAGTAGGCACTGTAGGGTCATCCTGTCCTCTGCTGTCACAAAGGGCTAGCAACAACTGTTTTCTCCAAGTACACACACAAAAACTCACTGGGTATCTGAGCCAACCAACGTCAACTGAATTCCCTTTTCTTAAGACCAAACCACCAATCAGCCAGTCACCAGGCAAGCAGCTGAAAGGAAAACATGTTATTTTTCCGGGCAAGCCTTAACTTCACTGTGTATGAAACACGGCCCCATAGGGCACATCCCACACATGGTGAGGTTCAGCCTTCCATCTATCATTTGAAACCAATAGTTACCAGGGAACGCCCACAGAGATGAAGGCACAAATTGACTCTCCTTCATTTGCTCTCAGGCCCAAGCTTGGTTATTTTCAAAGGTGGCTGCATGGACCAAGACAGGCAACAGGCCTGGACCAGAGAGGGGAGCGTCTGCTGAGGGAATGGCAAGTCGTACAGGTGGGATGAGCAGTGTTCCCTACAGAGCAGGCTCCCTCCAGAAGAAAGAAGTCTACAGGCCTTAAGGCAGCAGCTCCCCCAGAAATCTGTCCTTCCTCCAGGGAGAAAGGCCCATAGATGGATGGAGCAGAGGTCTCCTTCTGGGTGGGTCAAAGAAAAGCAAAATTCACTAACAATAAATAAACAACAGACTTTGGATCATCCCCACAAGGCCCGGAAGACGCCAGCCAAAGCCCACAGAAGCTGGACCGGAGACCACAAGATGGAAAACTCCAGAGGGCAAGTAAAATGCCCCCAGTGCTAAGGGCCAGGAGCAAAAAAGCTGGGGTATCAGTGAAGGACTCCCAGAAACATCTGGCAAATAAGCCCAGCTTGGAGGCCTTTCCAGGGCTGGCAGAGAACAGGCTACCCTGTCCTTCCTTCAAGAGCCTGCCTCAGATGCAGGTCCCTCCGTTTGGGTGGTTCCAGGCGCACTGCTGTGCTTCAAAGAACATCCACCCCTGTCCTCTTTCCCAGGGTTAGTGTTTCAGAGGGAATTAATCCAACCACCTACAGGACTCCCTCTAATTCTAGTGCTCCCCTCTGCTGATTAGCTCTGATCTACTCTGTAGGTAACAGATTTTCCATAGTTCCTGGTGGTCTTCCCATAAGAGTCCAAGCTCCCTGAGGGCAGGGACTGTCTTTTACCTTTGTTTGCATCCCTAGCCCTTAGTGCAATGTGTGGTGTGTAGTAGGAGCTTAATGAGTAAATGTTCACTGATGGACTGATTATTTGGTCTCCCACTGTGATCTCTAGGGTCTGTGTGACCCTAGAGGTCCATGACAGACAGAGGCTGAAGACTCTACTAACCTTCTCTTAGGATCTTCTTTGCAAAAGCAGCCTTATTAAGGGACAAAAGTCCTAGCATTAGCTGAGGGAGTCTTCCTGCTTTTCCTATCCAGCACAGGAATGATTCCTTTGAACTCCTAAGAGAGACCCTATGACATAGGAGCAGCTATGAGGGCCACCTGTTTGACTGACCTAAGCTGAACGGAGAATGGTATCACCAGTCCTGAGTTGGGCAAGATCTCAGACACCATCAAATCCAACCTTCCTTGGTTTATAGATGAGGAAACTGAGGATCAGATGCGCCACACAATCACATGGGAGCACGCAGCAGAGCTGGAATATGGACTAATCAAGTCATTGCCTTTCCCCTCTGCCATACTGTCTCTAGAACTGAAGTGCCTGTGGGGAGAACATCTCCGGGTCCTTTCTATTTCATGAACAAAAGCCAGAACACAGGAATTTACTTCTACATTCTAAATTTACTACTAAGAATTCTAATACTTTTCGATTAAAACTAAGGCATGTCACCAACCTCATACACAGCCAGAAGGAAAGGTGTCCTAGGGTGGAGGGGTGACCGCAACCACCAAAGAGTCGGGGGCCAGAAATTCCACCTCCATCACACCTGGGCGGCTGCTGGAAAAGCCAGCCAGAGGAGATCCTGGGAACTGAGGGCTGCCAAATCACACGTTAACATCCATGCAGTGGGATACGTGAGAAAAGGGCTAGACTTGTAGTGGCTGGAAATGAGGTCAAAACTCAGCTCTGTGGATCAGCAGAACCCATGAGGTGTGCAATTTGTGGCCATAAATGCCCAGCGTGACCTGGGGTTGGATAAACCCAAAGATCCTGGCTTTGGGGGCAAGAGCTCACTATTGGACTAAGACTGTTAGCCAACCTGGAAAGTAGTTTGGAAGAAACACACATGTGTGCACACACACACACACACACGAATAAGGGTGGACAAAGGTTATTCTTGTGATTTCATTGGCGAAGGAAATTCCAAGCAAGGAAATACTCTTGGAAGCATCAGTACAAGTCAGCACCTTCTGTGTAATATCTAGTTTTAAGAAAATTACCCAAAGCGCACACCATCTCCCATCTCAGTGTTTGCCTTGAATGTCCTCCATGACTGGAAAGCATTTCCTACATATGGCTGCTTCACAGGGTCCCCTTCTTCCTCTAAGACCCAGCTCCATCAGTGTCATCCAAAGGAAATCTTTCCCATTCCCCCAATGCCAGGACCTTCCCTCCTAAAGTACCTTGCATTTAGACTCCTCTATTAGAATCGTAGATACATTAGATTATATATGTATATTATATTATTATATTCTAGACATGATAGATAAATTAGAATTATAGATCTGTTAGACATGTATTATTATATTATAGCTATAATAGACTAGAATTCTAGATCTATTATATATATCTATTAGATCTATATATAATATATAAATACGTAATATATAAATATAAATAAATACATAAATAATGTATTTATTAGATATATATTATAGATATAATAGACATATTAGAATTATAGATCTGTTAGACATATGATAAATATATTCAAATTCTAGCTCTATTCAATATTATATTATAGATATAATAGATACAGACCTATTAGCACTATAATAATAATAATAAAATTCATAATAGCTCATCCTTATATAGCACTTTAAGGTCTCCAAAGCACTTTGCAGTACTATCTCACTTGTTCCTCACAACAGCCTTGGGAAGCAGGTACTACTATTTTCCCATTTTATAGGTGAGGAAACTGAAGGGAGACATGGGCACTTGCTCAAATGCCCACAACTGGTCCCTGTCCGAGTCAGGTTTTGAGCTACATATTCCTGACTCCAAGCACTGTCTTATTTTTTTGTACTTATATCCCCCAAACATAGCAGCACAGTGTCTGGCATACAATGGGTGCTTAATAAATGCCCGTGGATTGACGTACTTGTCCCAGGTCATACGACCAATATGTCAGAGACAATATTTGAACCCACATCTTCCTGTCTTCCGGCCCAGCGCTCTGCCCACTGCCCCACACTGCCTCTGACAAGAAGTGTTAATAGAGCAAACTGGAATCATTACCAAGTATTTAAAACTGAAGCAATGGTAGGGAGGGCGGAGCCCCTGGGGGTTTCTCCTAGGGGTGACGGAACTCTGCACCTTCCCTATTTTTCTTTCTATGTTTATAGAACATTTCTGGCACCTGCTGAGCTGTGGAACTAGGCAAGGGTGGCTCGCCCCAGGGTTCCTCTTTCTCCGGCACCAGAAATGGCGAGCAGCTGTTGGGCCCTGTGGCTCATCTCCTCCAGCCTGGGTCCAAGCCTGGGGGCCTCTGCAGGCCAGCAGAGGAAAGAGCCGGAGTTTGCATTAGGTCCCATGTGGGCTTGCGGCAGACTCCTAATTGCCCCTGCTCCCTCTCCCCCTCGACTTGCTTCCAACACTTATTATGGCACCGCCACATTTAACATCCTTCCCCTGGAACTCACCAGGAGGCAGGAAACTTGGTGGAGTGGGGTAGGGAGAGGACGAGAAGTGAGTAGGCACAGGTATTTATTACAGAGTTTAAAAGATGCCAGAGACCAGCTGGAGATGCGCCTGTGAGCACAGCCAAGTTGACCTCAGGACCACCTTCTAAAACACATGGTCATCAAATGCAACAGTTAGTTTTACAGAAACGGAAAATCAAGATCCCAAGACAAGTGAAATGACTTGGCCAAGGTCACACAACCAGCACACAGCCTGATTTGAACCTGCATCTCCTCACCAGATGCAGTCCTCTGACTTCAATGATAGGTCTGTCCTATCTCCTTTTATCTCCTCCCAGCCTTTCCCCACCTCCCCTCTAGTAGAGTCTGAACTCGGGCCTTCTAACCCCAAATCTGTATTTCCCCAAACACAAAGCATGGGTCGCTCAACACAGTGAGCCCCCACAGAGGGGAAGCACGGCAACATCCTGTCCTCAGCCCTTTCAGACCTGGGTTCTCTGAACCTTTCCCCTGGGGCACTCTGTCCAGCTAGGGCTGCTCTGAGGAAATGATGTCAGCCACGGTGGGAAGGACTGATAGAAGTTTAATAGGTTTTGTCCAGACCTGAGATGGCATCTTACCCGGTGTAGGAAACTGCCTATTAACTCCCACAACGCCCGTTGGCAAGTCATCTGTATATTTCTAGCCTTAGAGACATACCCAAGGTGACAAAGACTGTGTCAGAGAAAAACTTGAACCCAGGTTTTCCTGATTCCCAAACTGGCCCTCTGACCATTAGGCAGTGCTGCTTCTCTGTGCCTGCCGGCCATGTGCCTGGTGGAGCATCTCCAGCCCACCGGCTGGGCTTCTGGTCAAAAACAATCGTTCACCATGGGCTAAGTAACTGCGTCTACCTGAACTGTGCGGGGTCATAGGGCAGCAAGGGCCTTAGGAAGTAAGCCCATTTCCCTCATTATAAGGATGAGGAGACTGAGGCCAGAGAGTTGATGTGCCTCAGCCCACATCACACAGCAAAACCCAGTACTTCAGCCCCAGACCTCTGCCTCCACTTGCAGGCCTTACACACTGTTCTCCTCAAACCCCTTACTCCACCAAGAAGGAGAGAACTGAAAACCCTCAGCAGACATGCCAGGAAAAGAAAAAAATCTACTCTCTAATTCTGGGGAGAAATGCAATCCTCCCAATAGACCCAGGTACTGACCTCATCTGTTCTGAGCTGACATCTTCGGGACCTGGCTCTCTGCACATAGAGGAAAGAGGTTCTTCCAAGGGTCTGTCAGGCCAAATACCCAGAGAAACCTGGCTCGTCATTGCCCTTTGCCCTTTGCTCTCCCTTCTCTCCTTGACCCCACAGTTCTCCAGCTGGGGTTGCTCATGGCATGGGATTCTTCACTGTGGAGTGACCACAGCAAGGAGAAGAAAGCCTGGCTGAGTCCTGGCCTCGGCTACTGGCCAGCGCTAGGTGACACTGGGAGGGGAGGGGGGGGAGGGTTCCATCACCTCCAGCCTCACCTTGCTCATGTGAGGAATCCCAGCACACCCTGAAGTCGGCAGCGCTACAGAGGGAAGGAGTGAGACTCAGGCATCCACAGCTTCCCTTCATTCAGACCAGCCACACGGAGAAGTTTATGGCAAGTTCAGATTCTGATGCTTTTTGAATGTGTATCCATGAAAGAGCCAAGCTTTGTTTATGTTGTGAATGCTAAACTTACCTGACAACAATGATGACTAGCAACATTTGTAGTAAACAAAACACTTACAAATACTCTTTTCCTGCAATAACAGAAGATCCCATATCGAGGATGCCTGGGAAAATCCATGGGCTGGAGTGAGGAGGCACAGCCACCGGGATCCATTGTCCTTAGGCTCAGACAAGCACAGCCTAGTGGGCGCACACCTCTTCTGGGGGCCTTCCCTGATGCTCCCCCAGTAATGGGCTCTCTTTCTCCTCTCTTCTCCTTCTCTTTCTCTCCCCCATCCCTCCTCCTCTCTCTCTCTCTGTCTCTCTCTCTCCTGAAAACTTTCCAATTCTTTATATTCCCAGTATCTTAATTTTTTTCTTTTTTTTAAATTTATTTTTAGTTTCAACATTCCCATTTCTAGGATTTTGAGCTCCAAATTCTTCTCTCCACCTGCTTCCCCTCCCCCTCCCCAGGATGGTGCGTGATCCGATATAGGCTTTATGTATACAGTCATATTAAGCATATTTCCACATTAGTCATGTTGTGAAACAAGAATCAGAACAAAAGGGGAAACCCTGATATTCCCAGCACCTTTCTGGCGCACTCCTTGTAGGAAGGTGATCACTGTTTGGGGCGCTGTGTTAAATGAGTGATGTGGATAGAGGATCATTTCAGAAAATGATTTATTTCTAATAATACTTCACATATATGATATGTATATGGTGCTGAGAGAGGAGGAAAAGGAGGGGGGAGGGGAGGGGAGAGAGAAGGGAGGTGGGGGAGGAGGAGGAAAAGGAGAAGGAGGAGGAGGGGAAGGAGAAGGAGGAGGAAGAGGAAGAAGGGGAAGGGAAGGAAGAGGAGGAGGAGGGGGA
>CM053597.1:14883465-14912114 GCA_028646575.1 Pseudocheirus occidentalis | reverse complement strand
ATCCATCCATCCATCCATCCATCCATCCATCCATCCATCCATCTATCTATCTGTCTGTCTATCTGTCTAGTCTATCTTGTCTGTCTGTCAGTCAGTCTGTCTGTCTGTCTGTCTATCTTAACATTCCACCCAGATTTAGAGAAAGGAGAGTTCACTATGGATTGACACTGAAGTCAGAGAGGACCCCCAAGGCAGTTAGCTGTCATTGATGGAATGCTGGGTTTGGAACAGGAAGATTTAGGTTCAAATACCACCTGTGACATTTCCTAGCTGGATGACCTGGGACAAGTCACTTTATCTCTAAAGTTTGTTTATCTTTAAAATAAGGGAGGGAGATTGATGCAGACTAAGTGATCTCAAAGGTCCTGGATCCGTAACTGCCCAGAGGAGACAAGGACACACTCTTGCTATCATTCAATCATTAGATGTCTCCAAATGTAGAGTGGGCTGTCAAGGGAGAGAGAGAGAGAGAGAGAGAGAGAGAGAGAGAGAGAGAGAGAGAGAGAGAGAGAGAGAGAGAGAGAGAGAGAGAGAGAGAGAGAGTCCCCTGTCACTTGTCTCCAATGATAGCTGGGTGACCACTTGGTGGGGATATTGCCTGGGGATTCCTCTTCACAAACAGGTTGGCCTAGCTGACCTCTGAGCTCCTTTCCAGTCCTGTGGGGCTGGGATTCTCCAAACTTGGTAGGATTTGCTTGGGCAGAAAGTGAGGACCAGAATAAATTTGGGACAGACTCATAGAGAGAAGTCTGGAAGGTCACTTAATCCAGCTCCCGCATTTCATGGATGAGGAAACTGAGACCCAGGGAGGAAAAATTGACTTACCCTAAGTTACACTGGTATTACACTGGGATCTAAACCTAGATCCATTAACTCCAAATTGTGCTCTGTACCCCACAGTCTTCAGTTGAGCTGACAGGGGCAGGCAGCCAAGGAGGACAAGCCTGGTGAGGTAGACTGGAGCTTGATCATGGGGGTCTTGAATGCCAGACTGGGGTCTACTCTATAGATAGTGGGTTAGTAAGTAACTTGCCTAGTGTCACACAGCTAGAGCCTGAGGCAGAATTTGAACTCAGTTCCTTGTCACTCTAACTCCTGCCATCATCTATCTGTCAGGCTACCTAGCAGCTCTTAAAGTCACTTTATTGTTATTATAACTTTTTACTTACAGGACAATAGATGAATAAATCAGAATAAGAGAGCTGAAGGTACCTCAGTGACCATCTAGTCCAAGCCAATAGATTCTTGTAAAGGAGAGGAACATCATGGGTGTGAACAGGTTTCCACAGATTACAACAAGGCATACTTTTTAGCCCAGTACCTGGCACATAGTAGGTGCTCAGGAAATGTTTGTTGACTTGGTGTATTCAAGAGGAGGATGTTATCCAAGAAATGAATGATGGGGAAAAAAGATGCTCCTGCTGCCTTTCTATGGGGTGAACCTATCCTATTGCCATTGCAGGATAACAGAGAGCTGTTTTTTGACCTGGGGTCTGTGAGTTCGGTTTTGGGGGGATGTTTTTGCTGATATTTTGGCGACTGCTTTTCAATAGAATTGTTTCCCTTTGCTGTCCCATGTGCTTTATTTTATTCATTCAAGAATATTCTTTTGAGGAAGGCTCCAGAGGTTTCACCAGAGTGGTTGCCTGCAGTGACCAGGGATTTTAAATAGGTACCATGGTCATGCTCAGAGAGCTGGCTTTAAAATAGGAAGGGTTAAATTATGAAAATAAAATAAGAAATATAATAAACTAGAAAGTGTTAAATTATAAAAATAAAATAAGTAATATAATAAAGTAGGGGGTTAATTATTGCAATAAAATAAATAATAAAATAGGAAGTGTTAAATTATAAAAATAAAATAAATAATAAAATAAAATAGGAAGGGTTAAATTATAAAAATAAAATAAGCAATATAATAAAGTAGGGGGATTAAATTATTGAAATAAAATAAATAATAAAATAAAACAGGAAGGGTTAAATTATAAAAATAAATAGAATAAATAATATAATAACATAAGAAGGGACTGCGCCTGTGATATAAGTGACCTAGTATGGTCTCAGGTGAAGAAACTCTGTCTGCCAATACAGGCAGGCACCTTCTCTGCCAATTGGAGAGGGGGGAGGCTAACTAGTGGCTGGGGTCACCCAGCCAATATGTTCCAGGGGAGTCTTCTTGGCTTGGTGGCAGGTTCTCTGTCCAGTGTGCCATCCTCTGGAACTTAGGATACAAATATTTATTTCCATAAATTGACATTCACATTTCCCACACATTTATGCCCAAGACAAGAGTATAGGAGATGCTGGGGAAGTCATCACAGTAACTGAATTGACCTGCATTGTCTCTCTTGAGGCTCATGGTACCCATGAGATAAGTGTTATCAGTGTTGCTCGCTCTCTCCATTTTGAGGTTGTCTCATGATTATCACCATTTATGGGAAGGATTTACAGATGGGCTTCCTGAGAGCAAGTCTCTTGTGCAAGTATTGGAGGCAGGATCTGAACTCAGTTCTCCCTGACTCGGTGGCCTGTGTCCTGGCCTCCATTCCCTATATACCAGGCAGCTCCTTGGGCGTTTCTTCCTTAGTGAGTTGCTAGGACTGTTCCCATCTGAGGAGCAGTTTAACAGGAGCAGCTGAGAAGGTGTGAAGAGGGTGCTTAAGTCCTCTCCAGTGATCTCCAACAGTTAGATTTTCATTTGTCACTTTTTCACACATCTTCAGCTGCTCTTAGGAAATCTTCAGCAGCCTGGGGCTGGCTTGGGCTGATGCTCACTGGATGTGCCCAGAGGGAATTTATCCAGAAGGGGGAAGGCCCCTCAAACTTGAGAGAAGGAGATGGGATGTGAGAAACAAAGGGGAGGGTGGAGAATGGGGTGAAATAAGAGGCTTGTCTTTTCTTGGAGTATTTAAAAATATTCATATATGTTTTATATTAATATTGCCGGGTCTCCATTTGTGGACACTTCCAAGGAAATGATGCTCTGGGAACATTTAATGTTGTACCTACTGTCCATGTTGCTGTTTATTTTTTTCACAGCAAATTCTACTAAGTAGAATTATCAGGAGACACTTGGAGCAGCTTACCATGCTCCAGGCAGATAGGTCAGTAATCAGGTGTGTCCGATTCTCTGTGATCCCATTTGGGGTTGTCTTGGCAAAGATACTGGAGGGGTTTTGCCATTTCCTTTTACAGCTCATTTTACAGATGAGGAAACTGAGGTTAACAGGGTTAAGTGACTTGGTCAAGGTCACACAGTTTGTAAGCATCTGAAGCTGGATTTGAACTCATGAAGATGAGTCTTCCTGACTCCAGGCCCAGTGCTCTGTGCACTATGGTGTCCCCAACCACCCAAACCATCCACATACAAACCAGCTTTGGCGGGATATATGGAAGAATTTCTTCTGGAAACTCCCTGCGTGTAGATTGGCTCCTCACCTGTGATTTCTAGAGTCAGAGAATGGCCTGGAACACTGGTCTTCATGGACACTTGTATCAAAATAGCCCCACATTCATTATCCTTTAGCAGATGCTGAGATGGACCAGAAATCACCTGTTTTCAGAACATTTTCAAGGTGTCCTATGAGAGGCATTCTGCATCATGAGCAGGAAGGAGACCTTGGCTAGTCCCAGCTCTTTCACTACCAACAGGCAGTGTGGTATAGTGGGCAGAACGATGGATTTGGCCTGCAAGAGACCTGGGTTCAAATCTTACCTCACTTAACTGAATGACTTTGAATAAGTCATGGAAACCCTCTGGACCTCAGTTTGCTCCCATGTCAAATGGAGAAAGTTCGACTCCATGGCCCATAAAGGTCCTTCTAACTCTCAGTCTCTGATCTTGACCTTGATCTTAGAAAGCCTAGTCTCTCTGGGCCTTAGAGGGACTGGAAGGGGTGGAACAATCTTGATGTGTCCTTCCAGTTCTAAAATTATATAACTGAATAAATTGATAGAATCTGGAGCATAGTACGGACTACCTCCCCTCCCCCCTTCTGTACCTCCCAGGGTCCCTTCCATTGGTCCTGTCTTAGCGCCCTTCATTGTGACACCTCCTCACACACTTTGTTGGTGCACCCATGTGATCTGCAGGCCTTCTTTCTCTTCTCCAGCTGGCTGCTGGCACTTGGGGGTGTGTAAGGAGATATTGGAGCCAATAGAGACCCCAGGGGGCATCTTGTGCACCCCCTTCCTTTTACCAAGGAGGAAGCTGAGACCTAGATCAGAAATCTGAAGCTAGAAGGCTCCTCAGAGGCCAGTTTTACAGACAAAGAAACAGGCACAGGAAGGTTTAGTAGCTAACCAGATATCACTGAAGAGGATTTGAAATGAGTTTCTCTTACTTTAGAGCCAACACTTTTTTTTTTTACTGTATTACTCTTGCCAAATGACTTGTCCAAGGTCACACATCTCATTACTGGGACATCTGGGCCTTGAACCCAGGCTTCTTGTCTCTCTAGCTTAATGCTCCAAGATCCACTAGCCCCGGTCCTTTCCAAGCAGCCAGGTGTTTGAGAGCCCAGGTACATCGGAAAACAGGCTGACCTTTGGTGATCAGGTTTCTTTCCTGCCCCAGCACTGAACCCTCCAGAGTGAAAAATAGCCCGTTGCTGCCTCACTAGCCAGCAGGTGACCTGGGTATTTTTAGGCCTTGCTAAGATTTCCATCTGTCCGATTCTGACCCGGACTGGCTTGAATTTGAGGTGGCTGCTTGTCCAGAGAGACACAGCTGCAGCAATGCCCGGTGGGTCCCTGTATTCTTTTCCCAATTCATGGCAAACTTTGGTCTTGGTAAAGACAGCCTGGCCTGACGGTGCTTGCTCTCAGCCCCACCTGACTGCTGACGATACACAGAATGCAACCGAGGCAGAAAGACACAGGGTCACAGTGGAGAGATGGCTAAGCTTGGTGTCTCTAAGGTCTAATCTTGCCTCTGACATTTCTGAGCCGTGTGATCGTGGGCAAATCACTTAGTCCCTCTGATCTGTGGTTTCCACATCTGTAAAATGGGGGTGATAATATTTACAGCGCAGGATCATCATGAAGAAAAAGTGAGCCAATGCCTGCAAAATGCAAAGTCAACTTTAATGTGCATTATGTATAATCATCACTGTTTTATCTCGTTGGCTTATCTGCCCACAAAAGCCCACAGACGAAAGAGTGGATGAGAGCTTCAGGCTGGGCCCCCCGCTGCCTCTAGGCTAGGGCTGTGCTGTGGGACTGCAGCTCCGGAGGGACGTAGCACGTGGTACCAGCAAGTATGTGCAAATATGGAATCCATCAACAGACACTTATTAAGGGCCTCCTGTGTTCCAGGTACTGTTCTGGGGGGCAAGGGCAAAAGTAGAGTCACCCCTTACCTGAAGGAGCTTAAAACTCTTAGGGGAATCAAACCAGTTCAGATCCAGCTGGTGTTTGGTGGATATCTGAGGTCCCTTGTAGCGTTGTAACATCTGTAGTGGACAGAAGGCTGGAACGAGTCGGGATGATCTGAGTTCAAATCTGACCTCAGACGTGTACAAGGCATTCATCTTTCAGCCTCGGTTTCCTTATCTATAAAATGGGCATTATAAAGAATAGTGTTGTGGCAAGGACTAAATGAGATGCCACATGGACACGCTTTGCAAACCTTTAAACCACTAGATATGTGCTAGCCACTATTACAAACAAAGGGATATGGGGTATGTGGGGGCATGAATGACTTGGGGAATCTGAGACGGCTTCTTGGAGGAGATAACTCTTGAATTTAGTCTTAAAGGGGGCTCTTTAAGAGGCAGATGTGAGAAGCAAGGGCAGCCCAGGCTCGAGGGCCAGCCTATAATATCTTAGAGAGAGGCTGAGCTTGGACTGTTGTGTGTGAAAAGCAGCAAGCAGGGTTGCTGGGCTGGACCATAGAAATGTCTCAGAGCGACTCATGTGTTTTCAACCTGGAGAGTCAGACTGGAGCCACACTTTGCAAGGTTTTCAATGTCAAATAAAGGTGAAGGGGAGTCGCAGAATGTTCTTGAGTAGGGGAGTGACATGGTCAGACCTGTATTTTAAGTATATTGATTGGCAACTGGGTGGAAGATTTAGTGGAGAAGGGAGAGATGTGATCTGGAGAGCCCACCTGGAAGGTAATTGCAATGGTCCATGATGGAGGTACCTGGTAAGACCAGAGCTAAGGTGGTTGTGATGTGAATTGACTGATGGGGACAGAAGCAAAGGATGTTGAGAGGAGAGTTGCCAGGATTTGGTATCTGATTGGACATGGAAGTAGAGAAGCAATCAGGACAGACCTCTCCCTTCCTGGCCTTCATTTTGTTTCCATGGACGGTGTGGAAGAAGGCTGGGAGGTCTCTGCAGTGTCAGAGAGGCTCGGGATCTCTGCAGGGTAAATGGAGACTCTGAGCAGATGGACCTGACCTCCATTGAGTCTTGCAAGGTCTCTCACCATCAGACACTTCTGTTCTCAGCCATCTTCTGAACCTTGGAATGACTGGATAGACCAGCTAAAATGCCTTTAAACTCTTTGGGATCCTGCCGGGGAACAGACTGACCATTCAGACTGTCCTTGCCAGAAAGCTTTGGATTCCTGGGCTGGGCTGGGGCAGGTGGGGGAGCAGGAGACTTGTCACACCTTAACTTTAATGCCCACCTCCCATCTCTGTGCCTTGCTCTTGTCTCTGACGCTTTCTCATCACTTCCATCTTAGTCACTTTGGCCTTCTCGAAGACACGGCTCAAATCCCACCTTCTCTTGGAGGCTCTTCCTCTTGTCCCAACTGCTGTGGTTTTCCTCTTGGACTGCCTTCACTCTGCTCTCGTGCATCCGGTATCCACCCGGCTAGAATGTAGGCTCCTAGAGGGTAGGAATGGACTTTTAACCTTTCTTTGCATCCTCAGCTCTTAGCACAGTGTCTGGTACATAATAGATTCTCCATAAATGCTTGTTGATAGACTTACTGACCTTTTGGGAGCTAGCAGAAAGCAGATGTCTCCCAGCCTTGAGCTCTGGCTAGGATGCTCAGTACAGTTTCAAAGATCTGAAGACCTGACATCCAGAAGAGAGATTCCCCTCATTCCCTCTCTGCCTGGAGGGACAAACCAGGAGCAATGGCAGGGAGAGAGTGTTACAGAAAGGCAGATTTTGGCTTTATGGAAAGGGGAGAAACCTCCTTAATAGTTAGAGTTGTCCAAAGATGGAATGGGCTGCTTTGGAGGTAGTGAGTTCTCCCTCACTGGAAGTATACAAGCAGAGCCTGGATGGCCACTTAGGAGATATGGCAGAGAGGGAATTTTCATCCAGGTCTGGTTAGATTTGGTGGCCTCTAAGGTCCTTACCAGCTATGATATCTGTTGTCATCCATGATTCATACAGATTTCAGGACCCATGATGGTCATCCACTAATTAATATTACATCTTCTGAAAACCACAGTGACAATAATATGGAGCATTGGTCCTCCAAAGCTTTAAGGCATCTGTGTCTTCACTGATGTGAGTCAAGATTGTCCCTTCATATGGGCAGATTGTAGCCCCCTCATGCCTTCTCGTCCTTGCTTACTCTTTCTATGTTTTCCTCCAAACCCTCCGTGTGTGCACTGCTAGACAAGCCTTCCTCTAGGGCAGTGATTCTCAACCTGTGGGTCATGACCCCTTTGGGAGTCAAATGACCCTTTCACAGGGGTCACAGGAGTCTCCTAAGACCATCAGAAAACACATTTCCGATGGCATTAGGAACAGAGACACAGCTCCTCTATTCTCTCTAGGCGGGTCACCCACATGCAGATACGCCCACATATGAGTATTAAGGTCACTGCATTAGAAAGGTTGAGAACCACTGCTCTAGGGCTTTTTACATTTCAAGAGGGCACCAGGGCTCCCTTGGGCTGCCCCAGACCACCATGCCCCTGATGTCCACACTTCTCATGGCATTTAGTCTCAATGTCTCCCTTCACTTGATGTCATATTTTTCTCTTCACTTGCCTTCTGTTTGTTGTGAATTCCACGAGAGCAGGATCTGTGTCAAATCTGTCATTTAATCCCATATCCGTCTTGCACATAGTAGGTATTTAACGTTTATTGAATGAATGAATGGATGCCTAGGTACAGGCTGAGGCAAAGAGAAAGGTCCCCTGCTCCCAACACTTCCAAATGAATTTGTTCAGTGGTTTCAGTTGTGTCCATCCCTTTGTGACCCCATTAGGGGTTTCCTTGGCAGAGATACTGGAGTGATTTATCATTCATTTCTCTAGCTCATTTTATAGATGAGGAAACTGAGGCAAACAGGATGAAGTGACTTGTCCAGGGTCACACAATGAATGTCTGAGGCTGGATTTGAACTTGGGAAGATGAGTACTCCTGACTCCAGGCCAAGTACTCAACCCACTGTGCCCTCCAACTTCCCTGCAAATGAAGGGCAGGACTAATTGTTGAAAAAGACCTCTCCACTTAAATCTACAGAGTTCTGAGAGGTTTTGTATTGTTGATAATGCAATGACGAGCATGTAATGCTGTAAGTTTTGCAAGTGCTTTACAAATATCTCATTTGGTCCTTACAACAACCCTAGGAAGTAGGTACAATTATTATTCCCGTTTCATAGCTGAAGCACCAGTGGTGTGGAGAGGCTAAATTATTTGTTCAGGGTCACACTGTTGGTTAGTGAATGGGGCATCACTTTTGGTCTTCCCAAGTTGGCTTCTGGCGCTCAGACCTAGTTGCTTTTGAACTTGACTTTGTTAAGTTAATTCTGGCCAAGTTAAAAGGGCAGAGTGAGACTTGACCAGTTGGGACTCTAGCAAGAAGAATTATGTGACGCTCTGTCTGTGGTCCTGAAGACTTTGGGATCCTTGAGGGCGGGGGCCATTTTGTTTTTACGTGAGTGTCTTTGTGTCTTTCCTGACTAGAACAGGGCCTTGCCCATGGTGAGGATTGGTGGGGTGGAATTGAATTCCATCAGCCTGGTACAATGTGTGGCAATAAATGTTTGCTGAATTGAATTGGCAATGGGCTGCACTATTTTAAAGCAAAGCTTCGTCAAACAGATTAATGTGTAAATAAAATGTCACGGGAAATGTTCAAACTTCTGAAGGAAAGAGTTATTTCAGCCCTTCTAGAGTATCTGAGAAGCATCCATTTTCTCGGAAACCAAGACATGCTAATTACAAATAACTTTTTCTTGTTTCTAGAAGTTGTAACCCCAAGACACATTGCAAGGCAATCCCGGCTTAGCCTGCTGTGGTCAGAAGCGGGAGGACTTTGGAGAGAGGACCCAGCTCAGACTCACCTAACATGTGGCTTCTCTGGGCTTAAGTTCAGATCAGGGACTCTGGCCTTCTTTATGTCACTGACCTCTCTGGCCATCTGGTGAGATTTGTGGACTCCTCCAAATACTGTTATAAATTCATAAAATAGAATACAGAGAGTTACAAAGAAAACCAATTAGTTTAAGTTATCAAATATATATTGAATATATATTAGATCACTGACAAACTTATGGGCCTTGGGTTAAGAATGTCTGATTCTGATGACCCCCAAGGTCATTCCCAATTCTAGATCCCATGACCCTGAAGCCCCATGCCTATCGTCCTGGCTTGGCCACTGGCGGCTCCTCCCGTGACCAGGAGCAGGACGTTTCCATTCTCTGGGCTTTCGTTTCTTTATCTGTAAAATGGTAGAATCAGGCCCAGAGATCTCTAAGACCCCTCCCTTCTAACTGTGTATCAACAGAGCCTAGGGTGAGTCATTTTACTGCCATTAGCTTTAGTGTCTTCATTTCTAAATGGGGGGTTGATTTGGACGGTCTCCAAGCCCCCTTCCCGCTCTAGATGACGATATTATGGCTCTTAAAGCAATGTTTCATTTCAGACATTTTGAAAATTCAAACTGACCTTGCCTTCTCTTGACCTGAGTTAATGAGCATGAATGAATGGATGGACAGATGACTGGACGCTGCTTGGAGAAGACAGAGACTAAAGGCCTTGTATCATTTAGTGCTGATTTTTCCAGAGTCCGTATCTCACTATGAGCTCTCTCACTCGAGAACCCTGCTAGAAGTGTCAGATCCACAGAAATGAGATTGTTGCTGAAGCCCTGAAGCCTCCCAGCCCCTGGGTTCTGTGGTGGGTTATCTGGTCCCATATATTCTGCCCAGAGTCTGTTGCCTTGCCTCCGTGGTGATGGGGGAAAAATGAAACAGGACTGAAGTGTGGTTCTGCAGCAGAACAAGCTAGTCACCTGTTATTAAAGGCACGGCAGACTAAACAAGGCTTTTTTTCAAGGCATTGGGTTTCAAGCTTCATATTTGTGCCTGTCCCATAGCTTTGCTCAGGAAGAATCAGCTGAAGATGATCATGTCCAACTCTGGGAGAACTGGGCATTGGAGGGGTCTTGGAGCAGTGTTAAAAGGGTTCGTTATAGCTGATGGCTTCTCCTTCTCCACTTTCCTTCTCTCCTCTGTCTCTGTCTCTGTCAGTCTCTCTGTCTCTGTCCCTCTACACACACACACACACATACACACATACGTATGTGTGTATATATAGAGAGAGATATGTCACATAGACAACATATTAAAGATTAAAGATTTAGAACTGGAAAAGGCCTCAACTCCATGGACATGGTACTTTCCATATCCCCATTATACAGATGAGAAGACCGAGGCCCAAAAAAGACCAAATAATTTTCTGAAGGTTACACAATAGCAAAGCCAGGATTTGAACCC
Source organism: Pseudocheirus occidentalis (assembly GCA_028646575.1). Taxonomy (NCBI): domain Eukaryota; kingdom Metazoa; phylum Chordata; class Mammalia; order Diprotodontia; family Pseudocheiridae; genus Pseudocheirus; species Pseudocheirus occidentalis. The sequence goes on along the minus strand of CM053597.1, from coordinate 14,901,414 downwards.
AGGTCCTCTGTCTGTATACCTGGGACATTTTGCACCCATAACATTGTTGTATACTGCTTAATGTTTTGGTCAGTGTATCCACCGACCCTCAGGGAGTGAAGCAAGCTAACATCATAAATGCTTTGAGCTTTGGCAGAACCTGACACAATTCTCCCTATGGCAGAAATTTTCAAGGCTCCTTGTTTTACAAGAAACTAGTTCTTAATTCTGGGAAAGGAATCCAAATGCAGAAACATGGCAGGCTTTGCAATGGGATTTCCCCCTCCCTGCTCTGAAGCTGATTTCCAACCTGACTGTCACATGAGGTGCAGGGCCCTCCAGAGCTCTGTGATTAGGCTGAGGGGCTGGTGGAAGGCCCCCTCTCTGGATCTTTTCCCTGAGCTTTTCTGGTCTTCTCTGACTCAGCTGTGCCAGACAAAGGTTTTGTCTGAAAAATGAGCTCTCGGCATTGCTTAAGAGATAGACCATGACCAGCTCGCTCAGCTGGGGGCATGTTTGGCTTCAGGAATAGCTCAGCACAGACCCAGGTTCTGTTGATTATTTCTGTTACTTCTGTGAGGTTGGGTCACTCAGGTCAATTTATCTTGACAATCATGTTGAGTACTGATTAAGTACCAAGGCCTCAGAGATGAAAGTGACAGTTGCCTTGTAGTCTAACTTGGAGTCAGAGGCCTGGGTTCAGATCCTGGCTCTACCATTTGGGTGACATTGGGCAAATCACTTCCCCTCTGTAAGATGAAACAGGTGGACAAGATTACCTACATGTCCTCTAGCTTGAAATGCGTGGTCCTATGGTGTTGGGTGTAAAGTAGAAGCATTGGGGAAGATAGAAAATGGAGCAGCCTCGTTTAAGACAATCACGGTGGCCCAGGATGCATGTCCAGACCAATCCTTTAGGCCCTTTGAACATCCCCCACTGACTGACCGCACCTTAGCTATTAACAACCCATTGGGCTGAGACTGTTATTGTCGTGCATGCCCCCAAAGCTGGTGAGACACCCCATAGCCAGGGCCTCCTGTGTTTGCTCGGAAAGGTGTGGCTTTCAGAAACCTGAAGTCACAGTCAGGGGCCTTACCCTCTGATTTTCTGGTTTAATCTAACTAGGGGCAGGTGCTCTGCCACGGCCTCCAATTTGAGGAGACGTTCCCTTGTTTGCCTCCTTCTTCAGAAACTCGGCTCTATGTGGCATTTCCTGGGGTCTGGCTGTGACTGACAAGAGTCATACCAGAGAACCTTGCAGCCAAATAAATGAGGAAGCCAAATGTTAGTGTCAGGAATAGGGACCAACAGCTACCAGTCCCAACCCTGCTTCCTGTTGGAACTGACATTAAATGCTCGTTTGCAAGAACAAATGATTTTTGAAGACTAGCAACAGTGAGACTGATCTTTTCCAAATGTGGAAAGAGGCGCCTGTTTTGAATTTCTAAAATGGCATTATATGGGGAAAAACAGAATGGCAGAAAGGATTGAGAACCAGCCGTCCTTGGAGGAGGAAAAGCCAAGGACCGAACTCTTTTCTGACATTGGCTGAATCTGTGATCTAAGGCCAGTCCCTGACTCGACCTGGAAATTTTTGAGAAACTTCTGACTGGTACAGGTGGAGGGAATTTCCACAGTAGGAGTTCCATATATGGCTAAAAATGCAGGTCCAGACTTCAAAAAAACTCTCCCTCTCTCTCTCTCTCTCTCTCTCTCTCTCTCTCTCTCTCTCTCTCTCTCTCTCTCCCTCTCTCTCTTTCCTTCTCTCTTTCTATATATATATACACACACACAATACACCTATATACATGTGTGCATATAAATATTATGTAATATTTATAAGTATTGTATGTTATATTTGCAAGAATGTTATGCATACAATATCATAAGTATTATGTAAAACATAGAGACAGGTAGGAGGTCCAATAGATAGCATTAATTGGAGCTGGGGTCAGGAAGACCTGAGTTTAAACCCCAGCTCAGGTACTTTACTAGTGTGACCTTGGGCAGACATACCCCCTTCCTCAATAGCTCCATGGTTTAAAAATGTTCAAGCACCAACACACAAAGATACATAATCCTAGAAAGTCTGCGTGTCTCTTGCATAGGGCAGAAAGATGGTAGGGGGCACCAACAATGGCGTCACCTTCTGCCCCACTTATCAGACATAGGCTGCTGAGGGCTCCCGGCTTCTCTCTTTTGGGGATTAGGTCTCAGTTAAAAATGCAAGAGCCTTGTTTGGATTTTAATAGTGCATCTGAACTTGGGGTGACAAATTTAGAACTGGGGGAGATCTTGGAGGCCATTGGCTTCAATGTGAGGAAATTGAACCCTAGAAAGAAGTGATTTGGCCAAGGTCACACAGTGGTGGTGCTAAGCTTTGAACCCAGGTCTTCTGCCTCCCAATCCAGCACTCTTTCTGTCTTTTTAGCACTTCCACCAAGGTCTTTCAATACTTTACATCTGCTGTCATCTCAGTGTGGAGAGTCTTTTCACCAGAACAGTTCACAACCCTTCCACATCTCTCATCCTGTGTGTTTTTTGTTTGTGTTGTCCCACAGATGCTCCATAGAGAATCTCTTCATCGCACTTGAGAATTTCCCCTTAGATTTGAACCATTTTGAAATACTTATGTACAGGCCATTTATCAGCTATCCCTCCTTCTCCCATCCTTCTCACTGCTGGACCTGCTCACCTTCTTTTCCAATCATAAAGACTTGGTGCTGGCTTTTTGCACACATGTTGTCACTGAATATGAGTGATTCCATCCACCATATTTCCTTCCATTGCCCTTCAGCTGAGTCTAGATATTATTTCTTTAGAATTTATGTTTTTCCATGATTTAGAGACATATTACATGTCCAGGAGATTGGTGGCATTAAATATGTGTGTGTGCGTGAGTGTCTGTGCATGTCTGTGCGTGCGTGCGTGCGTGTGTGTGTGTGTGTGTGTGTGTGTGTGTGTGTAAAGCAGCTTGGGACCACTGAAAGTGCTGTACAATACCCTAAATCTCATCCCACCTTCTCTCCTCCTGATGCTCAGTCCCAGACCCAGCTCAATGGCCGTCTGCAGTACCTGTCCAAGGTCAGTCTGCATGGGCATCTGCATCTGAATCAATATCCTTACTACATCAACATCTATCAGTATTGAGTAGAGAGATAGAGATATTGATGTCAGTCTTTCAGCCAATCAGTAAGCATTTATTGAGTGCCAACTCTGTGCCATACTAACCACTGGGACTACAAAGAGAGGCCAGAGACAGTCTCTGCTCTCAGGGAGCTCATGGTCTAATGCAGGGAGACAATAAGCAGAAAAATATTTACAGATAGACTATAGGCAGGGTAAGTAGGCAATTTTATTGGCAATAATTTTTAACATAGAGATACCTAGATAATATACACACACACATACACAGTGTAAGGGACCAGTTCTGTGGATTTTCGATTTGACCACACATCTCAGAATGGATAATCCATGTTCTTTATCCTCCTTGCTTTTCCTGTGTGGATTTCCAGGCTGATTTCCTTTGTGTGATTCTGAATCTTACTGAGGACACTGTGACATATTTTGGGACATGATTCTCCCCAGAGGTGGGAGGGATGGGGTCTCTTTCTGTAATGTTGTCAGTGTAGGTAACTCCTGACATGGAGCCTCCTTCTTCTAAGTGCTGTCTGTCCCCACTAACATGTATGCTCTGTTATGAAAGGGACCACCTTACTTGCTTGCATTTCAACCAGTACTTATCCTGGTGCCTGGTGTATATAGCAAACATTTAACTCATCTGTCCATTCATTTACTGATACAATTTATCAGCTTCTTTGCCACTCAGTGTCTTAGCAGCGACTTGGCCATTACGTGTTGGAGGGAAGACAGGAATGGGGATCTTCTTGCCTCTGAGTCTGGACCCCACTATCCACTATGCCTCCCTCCATTTTTCTCAGGAAAGGGGAGTGGAACAGACATCTATTAAGCCCCTCTTCTGTGCTACATGCTTTGTTTATATCATTTTGTTTGATTGGAATGGTGTTGTCTGCTGATTGTCATCTACAACCAGAAACTTTGCCAGGGTTGTCAATATGACATTCCATAGAGGAAACAGAGTGAAAGTCAAGCCAAAACCCCCAACCCTGCCAAAAGCAAAGCCCAAACTGACCAACCCAACTTCTCTTAAAGACAGTCAGTGCCCTGGAGACCCGTACTGGGCTATAGCCCTAAGTTTTCAGCCAGAGCCTGGTACGGGCACTCAGAGAGCAGAGATCTGAGCAGGAAGGACTCTGTCTCCATCGTATTGGGCATGGGAACAGGGGAAAGATGGTTTAGAAGGAACAGGATCCCTAGGGGATGTTAAGGAATGTCACATACCAATAAAATGTCAGTACTGAGAATCCCAGGGAATCTCCTTTTCCAAATGGAGAACTGATTTCCTCTCTTCTTACTTTGTTCTTTTGTGCACATGTGTGCCCTGCCCTCTCCCTCCTCCCCCTTTGAAATGTCATGTACCAGAGCCCTCCAAGGGGAGCCATCATCAGTAGGCACCACCTTCAGGCTCCAGTTTCACTCCTCGATTCCTTGGCTGCTGGGAAGGTGTCATCTGCTCATGTCCGTTTTCCCTGTTGGGAGCGCCTTGGTGCTGAATTGACCCGGTTTCTATCACTGGCAGTTTTGACAAAGCCCATCTATCCTCACCACCAAGTGTGAGTCTCCTGGATTCTCTAACCCTACTCCCCCAGAGTAAAAGTGCTGATGGGGATTCGGGACCTTGATAAAAAGCTCAAGCTGGCTCTGAGTTGGAAAGAGAAATCAGGCCTACTATGAATTACTCCTGAATTCAGGCTAACCACAAGGGAGACAGAGAAAAGAATTTCATTTAATTAGAACAAAAGGTAAATAGTTCAGAGACCAGAAAAAGTGGGCTCTTTGAACAGAAGGAAAGGGAAGTGCTTTGGCTTCATACAGGTCAATTGTAAAGCACAAATCGTACTAATAATAATGATAATAATAAAATAACAGATAACATTTATTTAGTGCTTTACAATCTACATAGCATTTTATATCTGTTATCTCAGCTGAGATTAATTTTATATGCTACTATTATATTCATTTTACAGATAAGGACACTGAGGCACAGGTTAGATGAATTGCCTAGCATCACACAGCTAGTGCCTGAGGGAAGATTCAAACTCAGGTCTTCTGATTCCCATCTATCCATGGGGCCACTTAAACAGAGCTGGTTTTAATTTGCTGAGTTCTGGTAAAGAAGCAGCCTTCCTGCTCACTGTCTTTGGAATTTGTGGGGAAATGTATTGATAAGAGCAAAATGGCTTCATTAGGGTCAAGAAACCTGGACTTAAAAAAAAAATTCAGTTCAATTCTGTAAGTATCTTCCGAGCCCCTATGTATGCTAGCTGCTGGGGAAATGAAGAGAAATTCCAACGCTCCTGGCCTCAATGATATCAACAGAGATAAGTACATAGAAATGTAAGAGAATGCAGTGGGGTATGGAGGGGAGCATTCGGGGAAGGGGGGCAGGTAAGTCACCGTGGGTCTCCAGGTCTTCTCGGGCAGCTTGTACGTGCTTCTTGCAGAACAATTATGTAACAAATAGCAAAGCCATTGGTTTGCTTAACTTTGACAAACAAGGCTCGTCTTCTTCCGAATCAGCTCAGTTCATCCTGGCTGATGATGGCACACTGGCCGATGATTGTGCACTGGCCTCCTTCTCCCTTTGCCTTCTTGCTCAGCTGTTGGCGCCTTCCAGTTCCACCTCCATCATCTCTCTCCCCATCCATCTCCTGGGCTCCAGTCCTGCTCAGAACATTCTCCTCCCGCCCTTGTTGCCTCTTGCCTAAATTGCTGCCTTATTTAATTTCCCTACCCAACAGCCCTATGATTCCAAACTGAGCAACTTCCTGTTTGTTAATCTCATCTGTGCTTACTCTGTGTCCCTTGCCTCAAACAGAGAGCAGTCATAGCTGCTGCCTGGTGGAAGGGGGTTCTTTCTTCAAGGTCAAGGTCAAATTTAAATGCTCTTGAGCCTTTCCTGATTTCTTCCTCCCCTACCCCAGCTTAATATAAAGCCTTCCCTCCAGCAGTCTCTTCTGCCTCTTCCTTTGATCTCATGTAATTATACCCTTACACACAGCACAGCTATTTGTGCACGTCTTATTTCCAGGCTTAGATTGACACCTCCTTGAGGGTAAGGGCTGAGTCATTTTTCATCTTTGTACACCAAGAACGTGCATATACATGCTAGGACTATATCAAGTTCTATAAAATTTTATTGTTGCTTAAAAAAAAAAAAACCAGTTATTTCCCCCAATTGTCGTTCCCCCTTCCCACAGTGAACACTCCCTTGTATCAAAGAAGCAAACCCGATAGCTACCAGGACGGCATTTCATTGAGTATTCACCCCCACATCTGTAGTCCCCAGTCCTATTTAGAGGAGTGATATGTGTTTCAACATTGGTTTTCTCATTTTCTCTGGTTTTCCTAGACTGAAATTGGTCATTACAGTTGATCAGAGCTGACTGTTAGGTTATTCTTGTTCTCCTGGCTAAAATTTCCCATATTTCTTTGAGTTCTTCATAATAATAACTTCTTATAGCATAATATTATTCCATTATATTCACATCATACCTTATTCACCTCTTCCCATATAACAGGCATTCACTTTCTGTCCAGTGTTCACATGCTTTTTATGGTGAATTTAATTTATTTGTTTTGAAGATTCTATCCATAAGGATTAGAAACCCAAATTTTCTGCATTGTATCCAGAACCTTCCAAATTTTCCAAGATGGTACTTCTCAGGCAAGGCCAAGGCTCCTGGAATCATAGATTTAGAGCTGGAATGGGATGGAAAGTCATAGAGTTCAACCCCCAATTTTGCAGATGAATTAACTAAGTACTAGAAAAGGGAAGTGACTTGTGTAGAGTCACACAGCTAGTAAAAATGAGGCAGGCTTAATTTCCAGGTCTTCTTGCAATCTGTGCTCTATCTTTCCCTAATACCAAGTGGCTTCCATTGGCAGAAGACATGAAATGGTGTTGATTGGGCACATTGTAAATTCATGCCATCTCCGCCCAAGCTTCCTCTTCATCACCACCTGAAGGAATGCTCCAAACCTTGCCTTCCCTCCTGCCCCAAATGTCCCCTTGCCAACACTGCTGTCTCAGATAAGACCTTGACTACTTTCCCAATAGGATTGAGGATACGTGTCGGTGATCTCTTTCCTCTTCCTCCCTCAGTTGTTCAAATACTCACCTAGAAACACCTCAGACACTCACTACCTGTGTGATCCTGGACAAGTCATTAATCCCCCTGTGACTAAGTTTACTAATCTGTAAAGTGGACTTGAAGACTCCCTAGATCTGTAATCTTAGGAAACCCTTACGGGCTTCACCAATCCTTTGCTGCCCTCTGATCTCAGCAGATAGAGAAGACTTCCTTCTTGCCAAAGCGGCCTTTTCTGCTTATGACTTCTGGAACCCCTCTCCCTTCAGACATCAGTGGGTATCTTTAGGCTAAAAAGAAAGAAATGAAATAGGAATCCTTTTGTGATCCTGCTGCTTCAAGTTTCACAGCTAACCTGCCTTCAGCAGCTCCCTAGAGCCTTCTGGGGTCTGATTTCTGCTCCCATTCCCCCGCTCTGCTGCCAGATCCAAAGGCTCAGTACTTCTCTGTTCCCTGCCCCTTGACATGCTAGCCAGCCTGTTTGTATCTGTCTCTTGTCTCAGGGCTGGGGCTTCTTTGACACTGACCTCTCCTGGCTTTTCTCCTTCGCCTTTGGTTCTTCCTTCCCTGGCTCCTCTTCCTCCTAAGAATGGGCAGTTATACCCCTTCTCTCCCCCTCTGTGCCTCCTCCATTCTCTGCCTTGACAATCCAATGAACTCTGTAGCTTCAATGTTCCCATTGCTGCCTAGAGTGTCCATGTGTGTGTAACTAATACCGATCTCTCCCCTGAGTTCTGCTTTTGATTTTCTGGTGGCCTTCTGGACACATTACCTGTGTGATACAGAGAAAGGAGCCCTTGATTGGAGTCAGCAGACCTGAGTTTGAATCCTGTCTCTGCCTTTTACTGCCCAGCCATCGGCTTTGTATATTTTTGTATGCACCTGTATGTACTACACCTACACATACCATATATTTATGTAGCCTCTCCTTTGAAAGTGTATTCTCCTTGAGGGCAGGGCTGTTTTGTTTTTCCTGGTGCTTTGGATGCTCCTTTGTCCTTGTCATATTTACCCATATATCATTCTCATTTGTGATCTCTCCACACCCACCCCCGTCACATTGTAAGTGGCAGAATGGATCTGGATTCTAACGGATTTGGAGTCAAAGAACCTGGGTTCAGATTCTGCTTCTGACCTTTGTTCATCCTTGGCAAATCCCTCTCCTCCCTGAGTCTCAGTTTCCTCATCTGTAAAATGTTCTGGTTGCCCCCAGATGACGTCTAAGGTCCCTCCCCATTCTTTCATCCAGTGAAGTGAGATTTAACCCATGGGTTGGCATAGGCTTATTTCATGGTGGGGCAGGGTGGTTTTCTTTTTTCAAGCTGTTTGATTTTGAATGTGAAGTCGGGGGGAGGGGAGCACCTCATTCTAGACTGTGTTGCTATCTCTCCTCAGATCAGACCCCGACACCCACCAGATTCCTGAAGAACTGCGAGGAGGTGGGTCTCTTCAACGACATCGACTGCTCTCTTGAGCATGAGTTTCGCAAGGCCCAGGAAGAAGAGACCAGTAAAAGGGTAAGTCCAAATGCATGGAAGCCTCCACTCCCCTGTGTGGACGTGTATGCGTAAATGGGGCTGTAGCTCTTCCAGCCTGTAAACCTTGTCACCTCTTGGAAGCCTTTGGTTGGAAACTAGGTGGCACTGCAGATTGTGGGGAAGCTGGGCTTCAGAAATGCTCTATTCATTCCCCCATGCACTTGCCTGGAGGAAGAAGCTCACTGAACCCCTCCTGCTGAATACAGTTTGGGGCTGTTGACTCCCCAGCTGGCAAAACCACAAGGCAAATGAGGTATCTGAAAGATGAAATGAAAGCAAAACCCACATGGTTCCTCTGAAAGACCCTTCAGCATCAGTGAGCTTCCTGCCTTTTTCCATGGAGAATAAGTAGGCATCTGAAAATCCAGTTTATCTAATGGGTAACAGGAAACCTTATGCAGGTGAGAATTGGGGGTGATCTGGGAAATGAGAGGATAATAAAGGGATTCCTGGGGAAGGGTCATCTGGACCCTGGTCTCAACTGCCCACATTCCTTCTTCTATTCCCGAGTTAGTCCCTACGTATCAAACCAAACTTTACAAAATTTGAATCAGTACTAAGTCTTTTGATAGTTACCGCTTTATAATATCGTTTGTGGTCAGGAAGCATGATTTCCCCTTTCCACTTTTCTTTCTTTTTTCTTTTCATGATTTTCCTCGGTATTCTAGAACTTTCATTTATTTATTTTTTTTAGGATTTTGTCTAAATCTATAAATAGCCCCTTGGCAGTTTAATGTGTATAATACTAAATCTGTAAATTAATTTGGGTAGTATTGGCATTTTTATTTTATTGGTATGGTCTCACAATGAATACTGAATATTCTTATAATTATTTAAGTCGTCCTTGATTCCTTTTTTAATTTTTTAAAATTTTTGCTTTTTGGAGGGCAGTTGGAGTTAAGTGACTTGCCAAAAGTTACACAGCTAGTAAGTGTGCAAAGTGTCTGAGGCCAGTTTTGAACTCAGGTCCTCCTAATTCCAAGGTTCATTCTCTATTCACTGTGCCATGTAGCAGCCCCCAAGTCCTTGATTTCTTTAAGAAGGGGATTCTTGGGGGCGGCTAGGTGGCACAGTAAATAGAGCACTAGCCCTGGAATCAGGAGGACCTGAGTTCAAATCCAGCCTCAGACACTTAACACAAAACTAGCCATGTGACCTTGGGCGGGTCACTTAACCCCAATTGCTCTACCTTCCCTCCTCCAAAAAGCAAAAAAGAAAGAAGGAGATTCTTTCTCTAGTATGATTTAGACACAATGTTGACTGAGGTCCCTTCCAATGCTGAAATTCTTTGATTCTGCTTCTGGGACTCTACCCACAATTCTGTGCTTCCTTTCAAGGTACAAGTTGCCTAATGTTAGATGAGCTTTACGTTGTCACAATTGTGCATTATAGGGCTAGAACTGTGGTAGGTGGATGACTGTGGAAGCAGGATAAAAGGGATTGGGGAGGGGTGTCAAGAATCGGGTCATGAAGATCTCCTGATGAATCTGGTTAGAAGAGAACCTGGAAAAGTATCTCAGTCATGTAGGAAGGGGATTTTCCAGTGTTGTTAACCCATCTCCTTCCTGTTCTCTGGCAGGTAGTGGGCAAGTGACTTATCCCACCCTCCACAACCTTTCCAAGTCTACAACAATTTCATGTGCTAAGTCTTGCATAAGGCAAATATTATGGAGTCTTCTACTCTTGGCCACCATCTTTGTTTTGTTCAAGACCAGAATGGCCGATTTGGTTGGGGGGGGGGTAGATATAGTGATGTTGAGAATCTTTCCATAGTACCTTTTCTCAGAGCTTCAGGACATTTTCCATGACTCATCTTTTCCTTATGAAGGGTGAAGCCTCATATAATGGAGACAGCCTCTGCTGTTGGAATAAGAGGTCCTGGGTTCTAATCCTGGTTGGCCATTTACTGTGTATGGAACCTTAGGTTAGTACCCCTCAATTTTTCATCCATTCGGTGACAAAGTTGACTTAGATGACCTCCAGTGTACCTTCTAGCTCTAACTCTATGACCCTGTGAGCTCCCTGGAGGATGAAAAACAGGGAGGAGTACAAGTTGGGGAGGGAAGGAAAATTTGCCAAGTCAGGCCCTGGGCTTTCAGCTTGCTCCTCCACCCACACTTGTACCCAAGATGACAGCTTGCATTCCCTTCTCCCCACACAAAGAATGTGAACATGGAGACCACACACTCCCATTGCAACATAATACATTCTGCCCCGATGCTCTGTTTGCACGTCCATAGGTCTTTCTAATTAAACCTGCTCTTTCTAATTGAATCCTATTTCTCTTGTACATAACACCTGCTTAATAAGACTAGCTGAACTGGATTGAATTCCTGAATTAAATTGAATTGTGAGTATGATTACCCCTGTTTGCTGGAGGTAGAAACGGCAGCTTCAGTGTTCTGATCCAAAGTAGAATATGAACTGAGGTCTCTGGACTCAATGTCCAGGGTTCTTTTCATGACAGATGAACATTCTGGAACTGTCCCATTATTTTTTTCATTTCAGTCTCCATTGCTCTAGCTTTTTTCTTCTTTCTTTTTTTTTTTTTTGCTAAATCCAAATGTTTAAATTGTAGCTTATAAAATGAGCTTTTTTTGTTAAGAAAATAAGCTGTCAGTACCCCAGTGGGTGCTGCCAGTCTCAGGTTGTTTGTGGGACACTCACAGCCTCTTCTGTGAGATTTCACTTGATGGAGCAGAGAGCTCAGAAAGTGGCTCCTCAGCTGGTCAATCTTCAGAAGCTCATGAACAACGGTCAGGATTTTCTACTCCACAAAATGTCAGGATAGGACAAGGTGATCCCCCAGGAAAGACTTGATTCTCCCAATCCATGAGTCCCTCAATGGCACAGATCTTCAAGGTGGAAATCCAGGGTTGGGGCCACTTTGTTTAAAAATTCAAGTGACCTCCATGGGGGTTAAGCCCCTCAGTTTCCTCAGAGGTGGCTCCATGGCCTGAATGGGAAGACTACAAGTCAAATGCAGGAAAGCAAGGGCCCTTCTATTAAACTTGGGGTCTCATTGCTGACTCTCAGGGGCCTTACATTCTATCTGAACCAGTGCTGTCAAACTCACATAGAAATGGGGGCCTGAATCCAGACATAAAGATCTATGTGAGCTGCATATTGACTTAGTTTAAAAATGTAATGTTATCTATGTTTCATTATATTTTAATTCATTTTGTTAAATGTTTTTCAGTCCTCACTGGGTGGAGTCAGGCAGGAGGGAGAGAATTTAGAACTCAAAAAGTTTTTTAAAATGAATGTTAAATGTTGTTGTTCAGTCATTTCAGTCATGTCTGACTCTTCATGAATCCATTTGGGGTTTTCTTGGAGGGGTTTGCCATTTTCTTCTCCAGCTCATTTTACAGATGAGGAAACTGAGGCAAACAGGGTTAAGTGACTTGACCAGGGTCACACAGCTGGTATCTGAAGTTAGATGTAAATTCATATCTTCCTGACCCCAGGCCCCCAAATTCTATCTACTGTGCCACCTAATTTTATGTTAAAAAAAAATTTAATTTTTTAAAAAAAGACCATAGGATTAAAAAAAAATCGGTTTCCTAATTACATTTTAATATTGTTTGGATCTGTCTCTAGAGAGCTGCATGCAGCCATTGGGATGTGCATTTGATCCTATGTGTGGGCCTAGATCAGTCCATCCTGGATGAGAGGTCACCCGTACAAAATCTTGGACAAGTGGCCATCCAACCTTCCTTTGATGACTCGAAAGGGAAAGTGCTACCCTTTCCACTTGGGGACAGCTGTAATTTTTTAGGAGGCTTTTCCTTACATTAAATTCAAATGTGCCTCTTTGTCATTGCCATGCAGTGCCTTCTAGGGCCATGCAGAACGAGGCTCCTTCTGCCCTTCAGATCCTTGAAGACAGCCGGCTGGCCTTGTCTGAGGCTTCTCCTCTCCAGGCCCCATTTTCCTGCATCCTGGATCCCCACCCTCTTACACACCTGATCACCTTCTAATGCTTCTGCTTCAGGTTACTGACCACAGCAACAGTCCCCAGTGAGGCCTTACGGAGTCAAATTAAAATTTAATTGGAAAATAGTTGACAAACTATTCTATTGTAATAGAACATAGACAATGTTGATCCGTGGTTTCCTAAGTCAATATCTGGGGCTCTTGTGTCCCATTTAGGGGTCCCTGTTGAGTTTGACGTGACTCATCTATAGTTTCCCAAAGACAGGGCACCCAGAATAGCATGTGATCCTGTGATCTGAGCGGGGTTGGGCACAGCCGGGCAATCTCCTCCTGGGTACTGGGCACTATAATTTTCTTGGTGGAGCCTAGCGTGGTGTCAGACTTTTCTTCATTGCCATATCCCTTTTTAAAAAAAGTCACCATACTAACGTGCTTTAAATTTACAAAGCGCTTTACAAATGCTGCCTAGTCTTATCCTCATAGCAGCCTGCTGTCATTTCACAAGTGAGGAAAATTAGGCAAACAGAATTTAAGTGGCTTGCTTGAGTTCACACAGCTAGTAAGTGTCAGATTCAAACGCAGATCTTCCTGACTCTGGGCCCAGCTATTTTCTGCACCACCCAGGACCTCTCTACTGACCTTTTGATCCACAAATTAGAACATCAACAGCAACAAAAAATCCAGACCTTTTTCAAATGAATTTCTGTCAAGCAACAGCTTGTATTTGTGAAATCAGTTTTTAACTTGTGTTAGATTTTATATTTGTCTGTCTAAAATGCCTCCTCATTTGATTCCAGCTGGTTGAGATCTTTTTGGACACTCTCATCCACCATGTAAATTGTTGTTCTTAGCCTGGTGTCATGTACCCACCTGGTAACCCCGTCAGCTTTCTCTGCACCCGAGGCAATGACAAAAGTGTGAAGACAGTACAAAGTCATGCCCGGAGGACTGTGGCCTCCACAGCTTGTACTAAGCTGTCATCCTTGGGGCCATCAGTGACTGCTCACTCTTGGGTTCCAATGACTCAGACTCTGAGTACTTCTGACCATCCTGGCCTGCGGGCCTTCTTCATCTTGTCCCTGCGGCTAGTGTGAGTGAGGAACTTTGCCTGACCTTTTACTCATGTCCAGTTCAGCTAATCTCTATAGGTTTGCCCTTTCTGCCAGTTTAGTGAGCCCTCGGAGAGAGGTAAGAGCTTAGCCTGGTCTGAGTTTTCTTGATGAAGCCGTGCTTGGTTTGGCTTCTCTTTTGAGATGGTCACCAACCAGCCCTTTCATGTTTTTATCTGATGCGGGGAGTGGGATTGGACTTGTGATTTACTTGGTGTAGGGACTCTCATTGAGGAAGTTCTCTCTATGAACACGGGTCAGTTCCTGATCTGCAACTGCCAGCCTTGGAAAGTCGTCTCAGGCACCTAGAGATTAAGCTACGAGTCCAGGGTCAGACGGCTGGCATCCACCAGACACAGGGCACTTTCCTTAACAAAGTCAAGGCCGTTGGCCTATGGGATTCTTAGTGTAAGAGTCAGATAGGTGAGTGAAGGCTGAGTTCAAATCTAACCTTGGACACTTACTGTCTGCCTCGTGAGGATGATACTAACACCTGCCTCCGAGCGTTTGTCAAGAGGCTCAAAGGAGAACATATTTATGGAGTACTTTGTAAACCTTATAGTGCCCTAGAAATACTCTCTTTTTGTTATGTTCTGTGTTAAAATAACTCAGAAGGAAGAGGGAGAAAAACACAGAAAAAGGAGACTATAGATTTCCATCTGGGGGGGACTCTCAGAGGCCACACAGGGAAGAAAATGAGGCTCAATGACTGGCCCAAGGTCTCGGGGATACAAGGGTGGATGCTGGGAAGGTGGATTTTGAATCCAAGTCTTGTACCAATAGAACCAATATTCCTGCCTCTCTCCTGGAAAAGCTTCTTGTTCTGACTGTAATGGAGAACCCTACAGTGGCTACGGGGTTATGTGCAGATCAACTGTAAACACATATAAAGTGCCCTGAAGACCTTAAAGTGCTATCGAAATGCCGGCCATGGTTGTTATTAGTAGTAAAAATAATTGCGATGGTAACTTTAACACGAGATGTCAGATGGTGAGAATGAGCTGCTTGAAGTCATGAATGTGTGTGTGTGTGTGTGTGAGTGTGTAAGAGAGAGATAGTGTGTGTGTGTATAAGAGACAGTGTGTAAGAGTGTGTGTGTGCATGTGTGTGTGTGTGTGTGTGCGTGTGCGTGCGTGCGTGTGTGTGTGAAGGGGGAACAAGGAGCCTTGAAATGATCTCCTTTGTCTTGCTGAGTGAAATATAACATTACACCATAACACGGTTTAAGACTCTGAAGATGAAAAGCCCTGTGTATATGTAAGTACTAAGTGTTCCTCTTCTCCCCCAGGACTGTATTTGACTCATTATGCTGACACAGCACGAGCAAATTAGGGCATTTCCATGCACTTGAATTCCTGCCTAAATGATGAAAAGTACAGCCCCTCCCCAGAGGATCTAAGGCTGCCTGATTTATGGGAATGCAGGACCTGCTGCAATCCGAGGAAGGCCTCAGTTAGAGAGCGGGGGCACCGTGGGGTCAGTGTCAGTCAGAATGGGGCCGAGTACCTGGAGAGCCTGCTAGCTGATAACGTGGACGGCTTGGGGGCCTCTGCAGGGACCCTCATGCCTGCTTTCTCCAGACACTGTAGTGGGGGCAGCTGGCCTCCCAGGAGGGGCAAAAATGAGCTGAGAAAGGAAGCCGAGGATGCTAACACAGGCCCACAGGTAACGCTCTGGTGAAGGATGGGATTCCCAGTGCACTCATGGGACTGCTGGTCTAGAGCTCAGAGGCCTTATAGGGGCTTAGATCCAAAGCTGAAAGGAACCTCAGAGGCCACAGAGGCCAACTGCCCATTTTACAGAGGAAGAGACTGAGGCTCCACCAGAAGGGACCACCCAGGCCAGTCACCTTCATTTTACAGATGAGGGAAGTGAGACCTGTGACAGCACACACACACACACGCACGCACACACATACACGCACACACATACACACACACACATACACGCACACACATACACGCACGCACACACATACACACACACATACACAATGGCTAAACTCACCCCCCCAAACCTAAATGCCTTTTTTTCCTAGGTTTTGCCCATATCACCAAATGCATCTGATGCCAGTAGTTGACCGGTGAATAGTCTCATGGGAGTTTCTATATTTTGAGATGGGGAAAAAGAACCTTCCTGTTGGAAATGTTTTTAGTTACATTACTGCCCTTGCCAGCTGGGACTGTCTTTGATCTCTGAAAGGAAACACCGATTGACAAAATCATTGGAGATGACAGTGTGTAGTTTTCCCTCCGTCAGAAAATCCCACGGCTCTTCCCCTGACATGAAGTGTAAACTGCCTCTGGTCCCTGGGTCACCTCCACTCTTTACCTTCAAACCCCATTGTCTTTGATGGGACCTCAAAGGGAGTGGACCCTGATGGTTGCGTATCACCTGGGAAATGACGGCAGGCTGGTTTAAAGACAGGGATCCATGGGAAACAGAAGGGAGCTCATGTTTCTAGTGGGTGGAACATAGACAGGGGCTCTCAGGGTCTGGATTCCATTTCTGTTTCTGGAGCTAACTCCTAACATGATCGCAGACTTAAGATCCGCTCCTTTTCTGAGTTTGCAAATGGTGCTGCTAAAATGCAGAGTCATCTGATTAGCACGTCCCTTCTCTAGACACCACTTTGCCCATCTGTAAAATGGGGGTGGTTGAACTCAGCGACCTCTGAGATCATTCCCAGATCAAGGCCTATGATTCAATAAAGATATTCCTTTAAATACGAACTCTCGGTCTTGAAAGATCGGAGCCCAAGCTTAGAGGCTCCTGTCTTTCCTATAGCAGAGAGCTAGGAGGCTCAGGGGACAGAGCTCTGGGCCTGGGGTCAAGAAGACCTGAATTTAACTCCAGCCTCTGAAGTCTTATAAGCTGTGTGACCCTGGGCAAGTCACTTAGCTTCAGTCTGCCTCAGTTTACTTATTTATTTAAAAAAAACAGGCACAATAACAGTACCCATCCCGTACTCCCATAGTGGTTAAGGACAAATGAGGTTATATTTGTAAAGCATTTAGCACAATTCCTGGCATACAGTAGGCACTTAGTAAATGCTTATTTCCTTCCCCATTATTAGATGTTCTTAGTTATGGTGCTGGGGTTTCCGCAGGCAATGTGTCATGTCAGCAGGGCTCTAAAGACTCCGATGAAAGTTAACATGGCGCCCACTGGGAGCCTCCACTTATACCAGGACATGGCAAAAGAAAATGGTGTTTCCTCATCTTGCTTCCCCCCTCCTTGTTAGGTATGGGATGGATACAAGGCATCAGTCATCATCTCTCCATGTGTACAGCTTGATGATCCAAAGTCCCTGCCTCTGTGCCTAGGGTGGTGCCTTGTGCATCAGAGGTATTTATTGGAGAAATATTTGTCGGGCTGAATTTGGATTATCTATGGAATAATGGCCCTAAATTGTGAGTCACTAATTTGATTTTGAGTGTTTTAATTAGCTGGGAGATACTTGGCAAATGGTGACGGCAGTCATTAATTGCTTTTTTTCCCCCGATACTGAGGAACAGAGATTTTGAGAGATTTCAAGAGACTTCAACATGTTATCAATAATGTTGATGATGACGGCGATGACAGAAGCCAAGCGTAGGCGCGCTGGCGTTTGAATAGATTTGCTCAGTTGCTAATAGTGATTATTTCATCCCCCTGTACAGTGATCCACAGACCATTAAACAGAAAAGTATGAACAGCAGGACACTGGTTTGTCCCAGGATATTTTCTCTCCGAAATCCATGGAGGAAAAAGAGAAGGATGATTTTTCTTTGGTAATGACGATCCTTGACTTTTACACAGCACTTGACGATTTACAAAGTGATTTACATACATTGACTCATCAGAGCCTCGCAGCAGCACTGTGAGGTGGGCCTTACACAGGTGGTGGTGTTCCCATTTTAAAGCCGAGACTCCAAGAGAAGCCACGTGTGGACCTGGGGATCAGAAAATCAGCTCTGCTGCTAAAGAGCTTTGTGATCTTGGCCGAGAGTTAAACTCCTTAGTCCTTAGTTTTCTCATCTGTCTAATGGGAGGGTTGGACGAGATGGCCTCCAATGGTCTCCATGGGACCACCTCTGGGGTCCCATGACCTCTTGGGGCCTGAGTTTCCTCCTTTTTAAAATGAGGGAGTTGGACTGAAAGGTCTCTAAGGT
>CM053597.1:14842030-14883365 GCA_028646575.1 Pseudocheirus occidentalis | reverse complement strand
CCCCCCCCCCCCCCCCCCCGCCACATTCTCATTCTACTTGTTTTTTGAGACCTTGGCTCCCATGTCTCCAGCCATCACTGCTTAGTCTGTAGCGCCGACCCAACCTCAGAAAACCCTGGAATCTTGGTCACAAGAGGCCTCAGGCATCATCCTGTCTGGTCAACTCATTTTACAGGTGACACAGCTGAGGCTTGGTAGGAGGAAGTGGCCTACCTGGGGCACAGAACTAGAAAAAGGGAAAATGGCAGAGCTGGAGCTTGACCCAAGGTTCTTCTTACTTCAAGACCAGAGCTTTCACTAAAGCATGTTTTCTAGAGGAGTGACCAGCAACTATTGGAGGCTTGTCAGCCTCAGGGTGTCTTTATTGAGCACATGGAGTCAGAAGTCTTCCTTCCTTCCTTCCTTCCTTCCTTCCTTCCTTCCTTCCTTCCTTCCTTCCTTCCTTCCTTCCTTCCTTCCTTCCTTCCTTCCTTCCTTCCTTCCTTCCTCTTCCTTTCCCATGAGATTTTTTTCTTCTCTTAAACTACCATAATATGAAACATATAATAAGTAATAAGTAATAAACGTATTACTGTTTTAGAAAGACTTTATTTTTTTCCACTTGGTATGTCTCATGTGTAATCTTCAGAGTTTGGTTGGTCAGTTTTCAAGGTCTTGCCTGATGCTGTGGATACACAAAAATGAAGCTGCCCCTGCTGCCCACCGGAGCTTCTGTACCCCTCGTCCTCTCATACCTGTCTCTAGATGGATATAGACAGGGTGATGGCTGGATAGGTAGAGATAAGTGTACTATTTCACATCCATAGCCCCCCACCTCTGCAGGGACAGGAGGGAGGTCCACTTTCTCAGTTCTCCTCCAGGATCGTGTCATAATATAGTACTCATTTTCTAATAATAATGATAAATAATAATACTAATGAGCTTATATAAAACTTTAAGGTTTACAAAACGCTTTACAAATTTCATCTCACTTGTCCTCAGCAACTCTGAGAAGCAGATGCTATTATTCCCATTTTACAGATGGGGAAACTAAGGCAGATAGAGGTTAAGTGATTTACCCAGGGTCATAGTAAGTGTCTGAGGCTGGGTTTGAACTCTGGTCCTCCTGATTCTAGCTCCAGGCCATTGTGAAAGTAGAAGAACTCAGAAAACTCCTTGTTACAACCCAAGTTTCAGGCGCCCAATTCTAGTTGGTAAGGAATGGGCCCGCCTTCCCATCAGGCTGATTTACCATAGATAAGAAGGAGCCCAATTGAATTATTTGGCCAGGATATTCCTCTGTAAATCGATTTCGAGGCAGACAAAAGGGCGGCCTCCTTCCCTCCCCCTGTTCTGAGGACTGACTTCCTTTCCCATCAGGATGATGTTATTCCAGGTTGGGCCAGGCTGCCGACTTGTTCAAATCCCATTACCTGTCCTGAAGCAGACAGGCCAGGCAGGGATCTGGGGGCAGTAAGCCAGCTTGGGATCCCAGCAGCGCAGGCACATGGAGCACCCAAGGAATCGTTTGCCAGCTGAGAGTAATTTGCAGACTTCCAGAGCGCCAGACTCAGAGCCCGCTGCCCGGGCTTCCTGGCTGACTGGATGTCAGCTGCCGCTGATGCTCAGACCTTGTTCTTCATTGAGCTTCGTAGTGCTGCTCTTGGAGGCAAACAAGAAAAACACATCCCTCTCTCCAACCCCCCTCTTCCCCTTCTCCTTCTTAGCCCTGATTTTTAAAAATTACAGTAAGATGAAGCTTCTGTTTTAGGGTGAAGAAAAAAAGCCCAGCTCCAGAAAGGAGGACTGAAATATTGAAATCTGGCCAAAGGTTAGGCAAAGAAAGAGTCCTCAATTCCCCCCCAAAAGCCATTGAGAACATAGGTAGTGAGGTTCTGTGCAGTCAGGGGACCTGACTCTGCCACTTACAACTCATGGCATCCTGGATAAGTCATTCTACTTGTGAGGGACTCAGTTTCCCCAAAGGTAACATGAAGGTTGGGTGAGGTTACCTCCTAGGTCCCTTCCAGATGGTATCTATGTTCCTGTGCTTTGCCAACACACAAACACACACACACACACAGACACACACAAATACTCTCTTCTCTTTCTCTGTCTCTCTGTCTCTGTCTGTCTGTCTGTCTGTCTCTCTCTTTCTCTCTCCAGAGACCTGGGCTGAAGGCTGGCTTTGTCCCCAGATAAGGTGTTTGATCTTGGACAAACCTCTTTCTGGCTCTTCATTTTTTTATGTTATCAGTTAGACTTGAGGTTTCCCAAGGTTCTCTTCAGAGGTAACCATCTCTTTCTCTCGAATACCCCCCAGTTCTAAATTTGTCTCTCACTGAGATGTGAGAGGCATTTTACAAGGTAAAAATTCAAAAATGAAAATGAAATTGACCTCGTTGGAAGGTGTCTTTTGACCCAAAGTTTCCACAATGTAAATTAAAAATGAGTCTGGCTAAGGTAGGGATGGAAACAATTTTCTTTCGGAATCTGACCACCTTCCTGTGAAGGCAGGGTTACAGGGAAGTTCTCACACTGATGGAGCTGAGGGCTTCTGGCCCCCAGGGTCTGTGTGCCCCTCTCTCCCCAGCTCAGACTTCTTCCCCCAGGTTGGAGACAGCAGTCATCAAAGAAAACATGCCACGATGGCACACCAGTGCTGGCCTTGAGATTTACCATTGTCTGACCAATGTAGAAGCCCCCTCTGCCCTGGCCCAGCTGGTCACCGTGTTAGTTATAGATAATTCCCACAAGTTGGGGGTGGGTGTCAATTTTTTTCTTTTAACCTGATGTACCTGTACTCCTTCCATCCCACTCTTTGGGGCAAATAACAGAAAACAGAAAGCTGCCCACTTATGCTTGGAGCGTCTCTGCGTTTTACTATTCAGAGAACCAACATCAATCTGATTGTACCTGGGATGGATTCAATTGTTCTGCACTCCCTGCCCCTTGGTTCTGGGGTGACAAGGGGGCTGCTTGTGCTGTGGGGTTCAAGTTGTTTCCTCACATTAACTCAAAGACAAGGCATGGACCAAATGCCGTGATTAACTGATTCGTTTCCAATTCACATGTTCTTGGGCTGCTGGCCTTGGGACCCCCCCAAACCCCCTTGGTTTTCTTGAACAGCTGCTATTTCTCCCTTGTGTGATAGCCAATCTCCAGGCCTTCGAATGGGCTGTCTGCCACACCTAGAATCCTCTCCCTCCTCACCATCTCCTCTGGGAATTCTCCAGTTATATTCCAAGCTCAGCTTCATGAGGACTTTCCTTTTCCCCTCCTTGGCTAATGCTTTTCTTCACTCTCTGGGATTACTTTGTACCCATGTCTCCTTATCTCAGTAGAATGTAAGCTTCTTGAGGACAGGGGCTGTTTCATTTTTGTATCAACTCATCCAGCAAAATGTCTGCCACACAAGGAGAAAGACTAGATTTGTGATTTCATTGGTATTAGAAACTTCCTGGTGCTGGTGGACACTGTTCACCTCACCCGGCTCACACAGACGGTGTGTGTTAGAACTGAGACATGAATCCAGGTGGTCTTGGCTTTCGTGCCAGCTCTCTGTGCACTCCGCCGTTCTGTACACCTGGCATACAGCTTATGTTGTTCAGTCGTGTCTGATTCTCTGTGATCCCATGGACCACAGCACGCCAGGCCCTTCTCTCCACCATCTCTCCAACTCTGTCCAAGTCCATGCTCCTGGCTTCTATGACGCCATCTCTCCATCTCATCCTTCCTGTCCCCTTCTCCTTTTTCCTCCAATCTTTCCCAACATCACAGTCTTTTCCAATGAATCCCATCTTCTCATTTTGTGTGGCCAAAGTATTTAAGCTTCAGTATTTGACCTACTAGTGAGTAGAGTTAATTTCTTTAAATATTGATTGATTGATTCTCCTTACTGTTGGAGGGACTCTCAAAAGTCTTCTCCACAGCATAATTTGAAAGTGTTGATTCTGTGGTGCTCAGCTTTCCTTATAGTTCTGCTCTCACAGCCATACGTTGCTAGTAAAAAAATCCATAACTTTGACATATGGACCTTTGTTGGCAAGGTGATGTCTGCTTTTTAGTATGCTGTCCAGATTTGCTGTAGCTTTCCTTTCAAGGAGCAAACATCTTTTAATTTCATGGTTGCAGGCACCATCTACAATGATAGGTACTTAATTAATTCTTGTTAATTGATTGACTGATAGATTCACTCCCTAATTAAGCCTAGAGAGAATGTTAAAACATCATATTGGGCAAGCTAGGCACTTGGAGAAAGTGGTTGGGTTTTTGCCAGCTTTTCCAGAAGATTGTCTTTGACATCATATGAGACACCTACTGTGTGCAATTGTTGGGTCCAAGGCCTTCATTTTACAGAGGTAACTGAGGGCCAGAGACCTGAAGTGATTTCCTCAGTCAGCCAAGCCTTCAGACCCAGGTTCTCTGACTTCCCACCCAGCCATCTTTCTGTGGCCCTAGAGAGCTGTCTTGATTTTTTATGAGAGTTAGAAAGAAGCATGGGTGACCCATCTGAGCGCTGTTTGGCTGCCATTTTGGAAGTGGCCTCTTTGATTGAGGGGCATTTCAACAGCAGCTTGTACAGACCAAGGTCTGGAGTCAGCGCAGAATACATATACCATGTGTGACCTTGAGCACAGATCCCAGCCAGGCTCCCCAAATCCTGCCCGGTCACATGCCGGGGAGGGCCTTGTTTCTGGGCCCTGATAACAGCCATCTCAGCAGAGAAGAAAACCAGTTGTGTTTTTGCTGTGGATTTAGCTCTGATTGACTACAGATGATGGTGCATCAGGCCTTTGGAGGACTGGCCGCCCGCAAAGCAGCCATGCTTCCCTCTGTGAACTGGGGCTTTTCCCGGCATGATTTGTTATGCACGGTGCTTAGGAATTTTCCAAAGGATTTATGAATGCAAGGTTATTGCTAGATTTTTTGGCACCATGGACCCTAGCATTCCTATCCCTCTGCCCTCTCTAACTAGGACCATGGGGGATTCTGAGTGGAGAAACTTGGGGAGGTGTGTGTGTGGGCTTCTCTGCCTTTACTGTACATAGATGGCTTGATATGGTGGAGATGGAACTTGCAAGTTCAGAAATGGGCTAGCTAGCCTTGTGGTCAGTGTGGGCCAAGGAAGGCTGGTGCCACCAGGGTCACAGAAGAGTGCTTGTGTTGCTAGAAGGTCACTTTGGAAAACAGGGACAAGCCTTGGATCAGGAGTCTGAGGATCTGAGAACCTGACGCAGGGAGAGGCATAGTTGTCGTCCAGAATTTTAAAGGTCGTTGCTCTGTTTGGCAACAGAGGCCAGAACCAGGAGCAATGAATGCAAGTTACCCAGAGTCCAACCATTTCTTAACAATTCAAGCTGCCTGGAGAGGGGGTGGAGCCACCCTCCCTGGAGATTTCCATGCAGGGCTGGATGTTCATTATCAGGTACTATATGGTGGGAAAGCCCCTTTGGCGTGTAAGTTAGTTGGCCATAGGCTACTTCAAGCTCTTCAAATCTGATTCTTATTGACTAGTGTGTTCTTGGGCAAGTCACTAAACCTCTCTTTGCCTCAGTTTCCTTATCTGTAAAATGAAGGTATTGTACTCACTCATCTCTGAGCCTTCCACCCCCACCCCTAGCCTGCTCTGTGATTGTCTCTTGCTATAGGAGATTGGATTTCCCCCCTTTGTTTCTGATCTCACAATGGCACCATTTTCTCACCCCCACCATGGGGTCAGTATTCAGTCCTCTCTGCTGCATTGGGAATTTAAGTGTGAATTGTTCAAGTATTTCAGATCACAAGAGCAAAGCCTCTTCAAAGGAGGGACATTGTGTTTTCAAACTTAGCGATTGCCACAGTCTATTTTCTTTCTAGGGTTTTCATGAGAAAAATCCTTAAAAAACTGAAGTTGGCTATGGGCATGTGAGCGATGACCATTCTTTGCTGCGAGGCCAGGTTTCTTCTAGTCTCTCAGAGAAATCAGAAGGGCTCCATCTCTCATCTGGCATTCTAGGGCCCAAGGGATCCACAAGGGAGGGGGGCAAGATACCAAGGGCCCTTTTGGGGAAAACAAACTTCCTCTGTTGACATTTCTTCTGGAATCCTTTTTTTTTGTTTTAAGTTGAACTCAGAAATATACATACTCATACTTGTGTGCCCATAAAAATGTATGTTTTATGTATCATATGCATGGAAGAGAAAGGGGATGGTTAAGGGAGGGGAGAGAGGAAAGGAGAGGAGAAGAGAGAGAGAAAGAAAGGGAGAGAGAGAGAGAGAGAGAGAGAGAGAGAGAGAGAGAGGAAGAGGGAGAGGGAGAGGGGAGAGAGAGAGAAAGTCAGAGAGACAGAACAGAGACAGACAGACTCACACACAGAAAGCCTAATACAACTCTGTGTTACCCTTTGAAGATATGAATGAGGCTCCTGATATACCATGAGCAAGGTACCTACTTTGAGTTGTTTTTCCATTAGCCATAATGAATTTGTACTGATCTATACATGCTCGTTCAAGTACCCCCTTGTGAACAGTGATGCAGATTGCAAGACAGTCGCAGGGGAGGGGGTGGTGTCGTCTGGGATCATGGAAGAGTGACATGGCCCTGACCTCCTCAGCATCGTGCTCCAGTTGAGCTAAACAGACACACAGCTGTACAAAGGTACATGCATGAAAGAGCATAATTGTGGATATTATGGACATTGAATAAAATACATTTTGTATGTTTATTTTGACTCACTGACTAATGAAGAGACCCAAGTTATTTTTCCTCCCTCCCTCCTTCCCTTCCTTCCTTCTTTCCTTCCTTCCTTCCTTCCTTCCTTCCTTCCTTCCTTCCTTCCTTCCTTCCTTTCCTCCTTCTTCCCTCCCTCCCTCCCTCCTTCCTTCCATATAGAAATGCAAGAAAAACACACGGGAAGGGAGACTTCTGTCTCTTCTTCTCTTCATAGTTACCTAGCTAGATGGACAGATAGATTCCCTCACATTGAAGAAAAGGGCTGGTTAATTTTTTTCTTTGTCTCTACAGTCTCAGGCACATAACAGACACATAATAACTGGCTATGGAAGGTAATTGGAGAGCAAGGCAGGGAGGGCTGGCAGCTTGCCATAGTGGAGAGAAGGTTGGCCTTGGAATTGGGAAGATCTGGGTTCAAGTCCTGCTTCTGAGACCATGGAAACATCCCTGAATCTCCCATTGCCATATGCAGCTCTTTATGACCATAAGTTACAAGTTACAGATACATTGCTGAATAGCATCAGTGGAGGGAATTTCATACGCACACATAAGTTATACACATATACATAAATACATACACATGTGAATGAATATGTGTGTGTATATATAATATATATGTGTATATATATATATATATGAGAGAATATGAATTTTTATGCAGTATTCTGAATTCTGTGTATACAGTGTGTGTAAAGGAGGCTCCCATATATTTGCTTTCATGGAAGGTCCCTCGTCCCTCTATGGAAACTCTTTGCTGCCATGCTTCATAATAGAGTTGAATCCACTACATATTTTGGGTCTCCCTGCCTCCTTCTGAGGTGGGGTAAATACCTCTCCAGGAGAACCACACCCACTTCCTGTTGAGGTGTTAAGAATTAAGAATAATTGACCCATGTCAGTCTGCTGTTCATCCCAATGACTGCCATTTCTCCCTTCAGGTCCCAGGCAGATAATCCCCCTTCCTTCCCCAGAATCCTTTCTGAGCCTTCCTTCTTCCAGGGTTGGCTCTGCCGGTGGCAGGCTGACAAATCACCCGATGAGGCCATGAATCCCCCACAAGCCTTCCTGTCTCATTCATCCCTTTTCCTCAAGCAGGAGAGGAAGAGAGAATTAGAGTTGGGTTCTCTAAGAGCCCCCTTGGTCCCTGTGACCCCTCAGCACAGGGATCCTGTTCTCAATCTCCCGTCCCTCTCCCAGCCCCTGTGTGATGCTTTGGTATCACTGGGCCAACTGCAAAATCAGGCCTCTCCTCTTAATTACCTGTTCATATTTCAGCCACACAGAGCTGCTCAGCCCATCCAGAGGGGATAAACCTTCATTGTAATGGATTTCTAGTAAGACTATCTCTGAGATAAGACGCTGAAATCTTGGCTCTGGCCACATGCGTACCCTTGGCCATTGTACACCCATTCCAGGCTCCCCAGAGCCATGTTGTAAATGGATTCCAGGATACATGACTGAGTAATAAGACACTGCAGATACATTTTAGAGCAAGGTGCACTCCTGCCTTATTTATGAAGATAGACATGCTGGTGGAAGGCTTAATCACAGCTGATAAATCATTCTAAGAAAGCCTATTAGAACCATATGCTGATTCCGTGCATTAATACAGCGTGTCTGTTTCTAGTCTAATAAGACAGGGTTTTCTCCCATGCTCTCTGGGTCTCTCTAGCGTAGGCTATTTATCTGTTTAAGTGGTATCACTTGTGTGGGGGCATTTATCTCTCTAAGAGGTGCCATTAATAAAACAAGGTGAAGGGGAAAAGGGGGGATGGAGGCAAAAGTGAGTCAAGGTGTCAAGGCTGCCAGGAATGTTGGGGTCTGTGTGCCTATGTGTTTGTGGTGTTATAAAGACAAGAGGGAGGAAAACCTGAGGACAGGAAACATCTCAATTAGTGTTTCAGAAGGCTAAGGACTGGCCTTCACCCAGCATCAGGTAGGCATTCGGGTCTGGGTGTTTACGGTATGCCCATGGTTGAAGGATTAACCAAAATGCTGGGATGAGGGTGGGTGGAGATGTGAGGTGTGGAGTGGAAGGAGAGTCCTGACATTTGGGTGACTTTGCTTTTCCAGAGCTAGCTGGGGTCTCTCCCAAGAATAGGTTCTCTAATGAAAGCCACATTGGTGCCCGCGCCCGTTCCAGGCTCAGTTCACTGCTAATTGTCGGGGTCCCTCACAGATCTTTTCTATTAATCCTTGATTATCCCCCTGCTCTTTTTATTATGTTGCCAATTTCAAATGCTAATAATTGCATGGTTTAGTGTTTATTTATAGCCTAGTCCACCACTTAAATGGTTTATTTAATGGATTCCCAAATAGTGACTGGGCAGCTTTCACCTTCCTAAGGACTCTTAAAGCTGGGGCATGGGTCCCTTCCACTGAAAGAGTAGCTTTCTGGCCATAGAAATAATGCCTAGTGTACAGAGGGAGGGAGAGACAGATATCCACTAGCATGGGTATTTAAGGCCATGATTTTGTATTTTAGAGTTGCTAAAACAAAGTGAAGGGATATTGACAAGTATTTCTACTTGGACAAAGCTGTTTGGGACAGAGCAGGGAGTCTGGGGTGGCAGAGAGCCTTTGGAAAAGGCCCCAGATGTGGATTGAGAAGACCTGAGTTCAGATCCCAGCTCTGCCTCTGCTAAGGGATGGAGCCCTCTCCTGTAGCCTTACATACTTCCTCCTCCAGCTGCCTCTCCTCTCTCCACCCACCACTTCCCTTACCTTTCTAGGCCTGTTTTCCATGGAGGGGCTGGACCTAGTCCTTTGTTTTTTTATTTCTGGACTACCCTGATCTGACCTAGTTCTACTTTCTTTGTAGTACTGAGAAAAACCTGCTGCAGGCTACTCAACCCTGAAGGCCAAGTTCAAGGTTTAGGATGGGTTGGCTGGACTTCACAGGCAATCCAGGCAGCCTTGTGGTGGGCTGGCCAAATGTAGCCGTGGTCACTTGGGAGGCAGGGGGTAATGGCCATGTGCCTAGAAATGTGGCTTTCGTCTTCTTGATCCCATTCAGTAAAGGAAAGGACCCCTGCCACATCTCCTTGGAAAAAAACAAAAGAAGATAACTCCTAGCCCTCAGCTTCTGCTTCTCAGGAAAGCACAGAGCATCCCCTCTGCTCTCTCCCAGGAATAATCCCTTGTACTTTTCTTGGGGCTGAGGGCTTTTTTTTTTCTCCTTTAACTGATTTCCTATTACAGTCTCTGAAGGCATGGTCTTGACTTAGTCATACCCTGATGCTAGAACAAGGTACTTTATATACCAAGAACTTGGTATGTACTTTAAAGAAAGGGACAAGGTTATCTGAGGATGTAAGAAGAGTGAAGCTCCATCCACACCTCCCTCCCTCCCTCCCTCCCTCTCTCCTTCCATCTGTTCCACAATATCTGTCTGTATTTACATGTTTAGGAAACATACTGCTTTACATACATTATCTCATGTGACCATTGTAAAATCCTAGTGAGGTAGAGGTAAAATCCTAGTGCTGCTGTTATCCCATTTTATAGCTGAGGAAATAGGCTGAGTGAGTAGGTGACTTGCCTAGAGTTGCTCAGTTGGTAAATGATGGGGTCAGGATTTGAACTCAGGTCTTTCTAACTCCAAGTTCAGTAGTCTGTTCTCTATCGCAAATTTTTATTAAGTATCTACTCTGTGTAAGAGGCTATGTATGTGCCAGGTCTGGGAATACAACAGCAAAAATGAGACCATACCTGTCTTTGGGGGACTTCCATTCTAATGGGGAAGACAATATACAGCTTATAAAATAACTAGAGAAAATATAAATAATTGGATCAGTGGAGACATTTGCAATGGATGGGACCAAGAAAGATCTGATTTGGGAGGTGTGGACCTCGTAGGAAGCCAGGCATTCTAAGAGGTGGAGACTAGAAAGGGAGTAGTTGGTGTTATCCTAGGGGCACTAGGGAGCCATTGACACTTCTATGCAAATCTAAGGTCCAGGTCTAGGTCACCCTATCACACTACTCTCAAATAACTTATTTTTTGGAGGGGGTGGGGAAAAGATGGTTGGGAAGCAAAGCTCTGCTCAGGGCATATTGTGACCTCTCTGTGGAAATCTGTCTCTTTACAGATAGGAAGGCCTAGATGAGCCCTGCCCAAATTCAAATAAACATTTAGGGCCATTCAAAACCATTAAGATTTTTTTTCCCCCTCTGGCTTGAGGTAAACCAAATAAACAGACCTCTTCCCCAAAGAGACCCAGTTTTTCTGCTTTACCTAGTCAGCAAAGCTAAACTCTCCAAGACAGAATCTCCCCTAAGTACTTCCTAATGGGCTCATTCTAGAACATATTCTGCTAATCCTCCTCCTTCTTCTATGTGTTGATGCTTGAGGGGCCTTTGAAGGTCTGAAAAAGTTGTTTTTGCAGTAAGTAGAGACCTTCCTATAATCTTCTGCCTCTAGATGGGCAATCTCCTTGGGACGCTGAAGTCTATCCAGCTGCCTTGGTTCTGTGGAATCCTCTGGGAGCCTAATTAGTGAAGGAAACAAAGAAGGAGCTAGCAGTAGCTTTGGAGAAATCAGTTCCATGTTAGTCTTTGCTCATTTGCTGGGGAGATAGACATACAGGAAATAGCTGTGGGGTTCAGGGGAAAGAATGCTGGCTCTGGAGTCCAGTGCCCTGGGTTCGAATCCTGCCTCAGATGCTTATGACCACCAATGATCTTGGGTAAATCTTTCTTGACTCAATTTTCTTAACTGTAAAATCTGGGGTTGAACTGCATGGGCTTTTTAGTCACTTCCAGCTCTAAAACTTGACATTGATTAGTTTGGGGAATTTCACCTCTCCCAAAATGAAGGGGGAAATCCCAAGTTGATTTCTCTCTTTCTCCTTTTTTGGTCATCTGTGTCCTTCACAGAGCTCATCATCATGTCTTGTTGTGATCCCCAAACCTTTAAAACAG
Source organism: Pseudocheirus occidentalis (assembly GCA_028646575.1). Classification (NCBI taxonomy): domain Eukaryota; kingdom Metazoa; phylum Chordata; class Mammalia; order Diprotodontia; family Pseudocheiridae; genus Pseudocheirus; species Pseudocheirus occidentalis. Next base: position 14,871,748 of record CM053597.1, on the reverse strand, counting down.
GCGCTAGGGCTGGATGGCTGCTGCTCCACTTGTGGTCGCTTCTGACAGATCAGCGCCGTCCTGGATGACTGTCTTTCTTCTTTTACCCATAGTTGCAAAGGGAGTCCAGGGCCTGAGAAGTATATTTGGAGTTAGAGGACTTGGGTTCGAATCCTGGCTTTGTAACTTAGTGCTTGTCAAGTAACTTAAACTCTTCCCATTTCTAAAATAAAAATATTCAGTTAACTGCCTGCTTCCAACTCTGAATCTGTGAGTGTAAGAGACAGAAGGGCCCTCCAAGTTCTTCTGGTCTGTCTCCTTTTTTTTTTTTTTTTTTTTTTTTACAGAAGGTGAACCTGAGATTTGGGGCTAAGGTATTTTGGAGGCTACCTAGACCAACCCTCTCATTTAACAGATTAGGATCCTGAGGCCCGGGGACACTAAATGACTTGGTCATACACTGGACAAAGATCCTGAGCTGGGAGGAACCTTTGAGTTCATCTGGTCCAACTCCCTTCTCATTAATAGGAATCTCCGGCTCAGGGAGGTTGTTCAAGCTCACACAGGTGACCAAGGAACTAGGAACTCAGGCCAGGTCTTTGGACTTGAAATGCAGGATTCTTTCTGCTGACTCTCTGTCCCACCTCACGGGTCCTAGAATCAGTAGGTCCTGGCTCTTTGTGCTAGATGTGTGCTAAGGTGAGCATCCCTGCACTTCAGCAGCTGGGAGATTTGAGGATGGACAATGTTTATGCGGGAAAGCAGCCAACATCTGGATCCTCCATGGGAGTCACTGTACAGCTGTGGTTTGGAGCCCAGGACCAGTTTCCATCACACAACTGTGTGATGGGCATGGTTAATTCACGGGTTTCCTCATAACAGCCACCCTCATGCAAGGAGCTGGGTTCCAGCTTGTCCACCCCCGGAGGGCCATGAAGGCTTGGCTGTCTACTCTTCATGCTACCCATGGAGCAGAGGGAAAAGCTTTGTGTGAGGGAGGCGCTGAAGCAAATGGGAGCTGGGCTGAGAGCCTGGTTCAAGAAGGCTGTGCTAGAGATCTCAGTGGGCAGCAGACAAAGGAGTGCCTGTGCAGATCAGGAAAGCAGTGAAGGAAAGGAAAAAGATCACAGAAATGACAAGTTTCTGCCACTTATAAAAAAATTCCATGTTTCATTGGTGAATATACCCAAATTTTTAATGTGCTTAAACCTGATCCTACATATAATTAAAGTTGTAATGACCCAAGAGAGTAGTCAAGTGGCACCATGTAATTAGCCATGCTAGTCCTGTGCAGGTCAGAGAGCCTGACAAAATGAAAGATGCATTCCCCCTCCCCCCCCCTTACTTCTCCCTTTTCTGGACTCTCAAAAAGAGAGGAAGAGAAAGCCAATGAAGAGACAGTCAAAGTCCTCCCCAATTGGGGTATCTCCATGAGATACGGCATGAAGGCAAAGTCTTCCTTCCTTCAGTGGTCTTCCTCATTCTCTCCCCTCGAGTTTTTTCATAGACTGTGTGGTCACTAAGTAGGAATGTTGTGTCACCAGGGAGGGCACTTGCAAAGGTCTAGGTAGACTGACCTCTCTGTAGGAGGGAGGACCAGGGGATGCAGAGATCAGGACAAGATTAAGTCAGAGGAACCCATCACTGCTCTTGCATCCCTACAATCTGTGACTCCCTGAGAGGGATGTCTCATTCTCCTGCTTTTCTCCCTTCACTCCTCTGCCTTATCTGTTCACTTACGAGGGGGTCATGTTTAATCTTCTATGAAAAGAGCTACCTGGGAGCCCCTCACCCTGGAGTATGAGGCTGGTAATGGCCATGGCCTGGCATTGACTTGACCTGGAAGGGTTCCTGTTGCATCTGGACTGGTTTCTGCCCCCTTTGCTGTGGTGGTGTTGGGGAGCTCCGTCCAGAATGGGCTCAGTCAGAGTCCCATGTCAAGAGCTGTTGATGTCCAGGCAGGAAAGTGTGACCAAAAAGCTGAAAAAACAGATGATCACATAAAAACCCGCCCCTGGGGAAGCAGACCATTAGTCAGCCTTATTTATTTATTTTTCCTTTGCTACAAGGCCCACTATGAAGGAGCTGGGATTACCATATAAAAGGCAATGCAAGAGCTGACCTTCCCATATGATTAGGAGGAAAGCTTTATTCTGGATTTCTGCCACCTGCAATCTGTTTATATTCCTCAGATCACCAAGCCTTTGAATGCTTGGACTGGAATGGGCCAAGTCACATCATAAGTGTGTCTCAAAATAAACAGCTTGAGCCCGCGGCTAGTGCTCTCAGGAGTCGTCCCCTCTCTTCCCCTCTGCTGGGCTGTCTTTCCTTTTATCCCAACTCGGGACCGAGCCTGAAGACAAGCTGTGGCAGGGCGTCCTGGGAAGGGCAGTCCTTCCGGGGGGGAAAATGCACCCAAGAAATTTTGGAAATACCTTGGAAAAATCATCAAGTTTCTTTTGCTTGGGAGAGATTAGGAAGCTTCAAGAGGCTGCCCTTATGGCTGCTCCTCCGGGCCAGATAGTGAAGCACATTCAGAATGTGTTTCTTAAGGTCGGGTGGGCTTTCTTTTTTTAATAAGTTGAAGGGAAAATGGGGTGATATAATCTTTGGAGGGACACTCCTCTGTGGGCTCACCAGGGGACCAAGACGGGCACCCCTCTTTTCCCTTTAATGACTGATGGCCATTTAAAGTGTCCGGGTCTCATTTTAATATAGGCTGTAGCTTTTAGTCACGTGTTGCATCTTCCCCCTCAGACCTCCTTTGATGTTGTCAGAGGTTTCCAGGTTAGGGCTGGAGTCGCTTTTCTGGATTCACTCGAGTATTAGGGGGCCGTTTCTTCCAATCGGCCCCAGAGGTGAGAAGGTGGCTAGATCTGCCCCCAGAAGGGATAGTTCTGTCTCCACTGGTTTTGTGACCATGGACAGGTCCTTCCTCTGGGTCTTAGTCATTATCTGTAAGATGGGGACGAGGACCGATGTGACGTGGTGGACAAGGTGCCAACTTGGAGCCAATAAGAACTGGATTCAAGTCCTGCCCTTGACCTTAACTAGTTGTGTGGGAGTAGACAAGTCACTTTGAGGCAACTCTCTAAGACTGTAAGGTATAGAGGAATTGCCAATGTGTCTTCCACATGAGGAGTTCCTTGGGCTGATGAAATCACAATCAATCACAGGAAATATCTGGGCATCTTGATGTAGTGGAGGGAGAGCTGACTTTGCAGGTAGAGAACTTGAGTCCAAATCTTGTCTCTCTTCCCCTCTTTTTCCTTAACTATAAAATGAAGGGACTGGACCAGGTGAACTTGAGAGTTACTTCTCACTCTACATCCATGAGCCTGTGTGCCAAGTTCTGTGTTGGACAGTGGGGTTACAGAGACCCAAATGGATGAACCTATACACTGGATCACAATATTGCTGTTTCCACCTTCCTCTGAGATTTGTTGGGAGAATAAAACGAGTTCGTGTGTGTAAAGCCCTTAGGAAACGTTAAAGTTCTGTACAAATGCCAATGATTACATAATAAAAACATAATGATGATGACAATACTAATAAATATAGATCCATTTTTGCTGAAAACCAGAGGTGGAGAGTAAGGAACCATTATTCACTATTTCCTGATCAATGCTGATCAGAGGCATCCTTCAGTCTTGATGTTGTTCCACCTTGAAGGATCCTGGATTAGGTTAAAAAGGCATAGAAAGAAAAAGAATTAAGGCAGTGTTTACCCACCTTTGTTTGGGGTGAAATAATTAGGATTCTCTGAGATTTCAGGACTAGGGATTATTTGTGTTCTAAAATAGGTGCTATGAAAATACCTGTGTTAAAAGGCGTTCTATATGGGGATATTTTCCAGTATGAAAACCAGCCACTTTTGTCCTCCTTTTTGCCCCTTGGTTGTTCCTCTCATACTTCTTCACCGTTGTTCTAGGGGTGTCCTAATTATTTTACCCCTAGCCAGTTTTTGTTTAATTTATGGGTGATATCGATGCATTTCAAGGCTGAAAAGGCTTCATGACTGCTTTTATCTGGGAAAATGATGAGAAAGAAGAGCCGTGGTGATTGAAATGGTGATACAATGCTTTTGGATCAAAAGACAGTGCGGTGTAGTGAATGGTGAGATCCTGTTGAAGACTTGGGTGTGAATCCTGCCTCTGATATACAATGATTTTGTAATTCTGGGCAAGGTTCCTAGCCTTTCAGAGCTCCAGAAATCTCCCCAAAACTCTAAATTGTGAGAAGGACAAACCTCAATTCCCATTCGTAGAGTCCATTCCTCATCTTCTCTACACTAATAAACCACTAATAATAAATAATTGCTAAAATGACAATAAGCAAAACCATATTGGATCATAGCTCCAGAACTGGAAGTGATCTCAGTCCAACCTTTTCCTTTACAGAGGAGGATATTAAAGGCCAGGATTGAATGACTCGCCCGAGGCTTCAGAGGTGGTAGAATCTGAACTCAGTGTTCTCTGACTCCAGACCCTGTGCTCTTTCTACTGTGGATGATGTCCTAACTCGGCCTCTTCGTCCAAGACATAAGCATTGACTTAGCCAAGTCTGTAAGGCAATCAGTATTCAGGAAATTGATTACCCTTAGTAGTGCAAAGAAGGGAAATTGAGAGAAAGGAATTAAGTCAGGGTCACAAAGTGTATTGATGGCAAATGGAGAAAAGGATTTTGAAATCCTGCTTCTCTCTTTTCTGTTCCAATGATTTCTTCCTTTTATCAAGGCCAGCCTTCCTCAGGAGAAAGTGAACAACTTAGGGACGTTTTATTAATAACCTGTGTGTGAAAGTTCCATGGGGTTTCCTAAAGGAAAGGGGTGAGGCCAGAGGAGAGGTCCTTGTGTTAGCATATCGACCATTCAGAACTTCAGAAAAGCTTGGGGTCAAGGACATTGCTATAGATTTCTCAGCTTAACCTGAAAAAAAAAACCCTCAACATTTGATGTGCCTTTTATTTTGACTCCCCCTTGTATACAACACTTTCTAAGAAGTTGGGAAAAAAATTCTCTTTCTAATAGGTTGAGTCTTTCTGTTTGGCAGGGACCATCTTTAGTCCTATGTTTCATGGGACTTAAATATCGTCATTGTTTCTTCTTTCACAATAACCCAAACCAAGAATTCTGAGAATCATATGAAATTTGCCATTCTGGGTACCAAATCCTGCAGGGAGACAACCCAGGCTGAATTGGCTATTTCATTAATATCAGGTAACTCCCTCTAATTTAATAAACATTGAGGTTATTCTCTTTCTCTCTATCCCCCGCTCTCTCTCTGTCTCTCTCTCTCTGTCTCTCCCTCCTTCCCTCCCTCCCTTCTTCCTCTCTCCTACTCTTCCCCTTTACCTCTCCCTCTGATGTTACTCTGAAAAAAAAATCAAGATTTGGTTGTTCCTTTTGTTTAACTCATGCTTGTATGCAACACTTTCATTGCCTCTCTCTTCCTCCTCTTCCTCTTCCTCTTTCTCTTCCCCTCTCTTTCTTCCTCTCTTCCTCTAATTTTTCAACAAAAATTTGTTAGTTCAGGGAGACAAGTCAAACCTGAAGCCTCAGACACTTGGTGATAGACCTCTGCCTTGCTCTTTACTGTTCCTGGGTCTTCTCCTCCCAACTCTAGAATAGCTTAATCTAACTCCCTGAATAGCCTTATCCCAACAACATGGGAGTGTGAAAAGATGGCAAATGATGTTTGAGCTCCTCAGTACTAGAATAGAATGTTCCCTAATCCCACTGCTCCTCCCTACTATCGATTGTCTCCGTATCCAATTTACCAGAGAATTTCCCACTGGCTCTTGGCTCCTTCCCAAATTGGAGTGTAATCTTGAAAAGATTACACTGTGTAATGAAGGGACAAGGAGCTCTTTATTAGCTAGTATAGCAAGCCAGGCGCTTGCTTCTAGGAAGGGCAGATGGATGGACCGACTCTGGGGTTCTCAGCTCTGTCCTTTATCCTCCTTGTGTCCATGTCTCAGGGGAGGGTGAAGGCTAGCATGAAGTGGACCTCTAGATTTGGGGGGGGGGAATAGTAGCAAGCTAGAATTAAGGCAATTACTCTCGTAATTTGGTGGTTCATAGCAGACCTGTGATTGCAGAAAGATTGCATTACAAATCAGACACCACAGTGGGATGTAAATACTCCTCTGACTCCCAGAGCTGCAGATCTTGGCCAAATGTAAGCATTTTCCTGCACGAGTTGAAACTTAGATTGTGTTTGGTTCTTCCTTGTCCTTTTCTGTCCTTTTCCCTCTTCCGTCTCCAAATTTTAGATAAAATATTATATTTTCATTCAAATAGTATTTTTTTCATTTCAAATATTTGTTCATTCATTTAGTTTTCTTTATAAAGTTACTCCAAAGATACACACACAAACACACACACATACATATACACACATATACATAGGGGGTACATATATATAATCTTATTAATAAAGAATTAAAAATTATCTACATATACATGTGTACACACATATATCTCTGTATCTTTCTACCTTGTTCTTAAAGAATGGGACTCGGGAATGCTTATTCACAAGGTCTAGTGCTAAAAGTCTTCTTAGATGTCATGTCATCCAACCCTCCCTTCTCCCCATTTCACAGATGAAGGTGAGCGGCTTGTCCACAGTCCCACAGGATTTGAACCCTGGTCATCCTGTCTTCAGATCTGGTATTCTATCTGCCCCATCACACTATCTGTCCATTTTTCAGCAGTCAAGCTGAAAATGCTCATAGAATAGTAGAATTCAGAATTAGAAAGTTCCTCAGTGACCATCTAGCATTATGTATATGCACACATGCACACACATACACATTATATATATATACACACACACACATACATACGTACATATATGTATATATTGAAAATGAAGGGGCTGGTCTAAGATTCCCTTCAGTCCTTTATCTTTGATTGTGTGACTCATGAAAAGAATCTCCACTATTTAAGTGTATCAGGGACAAGGGATTATCCAGGCTTTGCTTGAAGACCTTCCCGGAGGGGCACGCTCTGCTCCTGCCTCTCAAGCAGCCCTGTCGCCCTCATTGTTAGGAGGGCTTTCCTGACATCAAGCTAAATTTGCCTCTCTATAATTTCTACCCTTTATTCCCATTTCTGCCCCCTGGGGCCCAATAGATCAAAGCTTGTTCTTCTTTGACAGTCCTTTAATTACTTGAAAATATCTCCCATCCCCCCTTTCCTCTTCCCCCTCCCCCTACCCAAGCATTCTCTTTTCTAGACTGAAGGATTAACCCAACATCGTAAGGAGTAGATTTCAGGTGTTTTGCCATCAGCTCCTTGAAAGCAAGGGTGACGTGCCCAGCCATTAGCAATACATCGTACACAGTAAGTGCTTAGTACAAATGTGTTGATTGACTCCTTTTTGTGGTTGCTTTTCTTGCTTTGTGGCCTCTCGGAGTTTAGGTCCCAAGCCTCATTTGCCTAAGCCCTTGGTGAGTTGTTAGATCCCGAGGTTAACCTTTGGTGTCTAGTCTACCTAACTTCTATCCCTGACCTTCTCCCCAGATAGGTCACTGAGAAAATCCTTCCCCACTACTCTTGTCAGGATGCGGGAGGTGCTGGACCTGCTTGACCGCAAACCCAGCTCTGCACTGTAACCCCCATGGCTTGTTCTAAGCTCTGAATGGCAGGATGTCTTTTCCAGACTAGAGTCCAGTGTCCTCTAAGCTTGGCCTCGGCAGGCTGTCTGGAAAACATCAGCCACCCATTTAGAACAGTAAAAGAAACAAAATGCTGTGGAAGGGCTACTGCCTAGACCAGACCCTTCAGAAACACTGATCTCTCTCCCTTCATGTCTCTCACCTTACATTTTTCCCATAGCCCCTGGTCTTCCATGTTGGCCGTGTCAGACTATCTGGTGATATTTGAAATGCTGGTTTAGCGGAGGGTGGGGTGGATTCCCTGTAACTTAACTGAAACACACTGGATCAGCTGGTGGGCAAGAGGCCAGCACTATAAGCAAGTCCCCCAGAACTCTTCCAGCTTTCTTGCGGTCTTAAGGTAACCATGACTTGGGGACTATGGTGATGTTCCCTTGCTCTTGGGCAGGATCATTGTTTTCGTCAGTCGGTTACCCTTTGACTCTCTCAGGTAGGTGGTACGTGGCAGGGGTGAGTATCAAGAGCAGAGATGAGGAGGATTTCTAGTTTTCTCTTTCAATGGAAAAGAAGCCTAGAGGAGTTGCTGCCCTGAGGCAGTTACTGTGTTTGATCTTTTAAAAAATTCATCTAGAGTGGCCTTTGGGATGGATTCTCTGTGGGTAGAGACAAGGCTACAAAAAGTGTGGGTTCTTGAGAAACGGAGTTTCATGTTTTCTTTAAGCACCCCTGCACCCCCAAAGGCAATTTCTGTCTATCCTATAATTCACATATTCACTTATTCTTCTCATTCCCCATTTACTTCTCATTCTCTCCCCCCCCCCTTTTTTTTCTTAGTGATTTCCTGTGATCTTCTAAGGAAGTAGTCATAAATAAGTATTGGGTGAAGGGAAAGGAGGGACAATTCTTCAGTGTCTGGGTGAGCAATTGCTCTCCACCACTTATGGTTTCAGAGAGTTGCCTGGCACGAGGTGATGGTAAGTGACTCACCAGAGCCATGGGTCACATGGCTGGTCCATGTCACAGACGGGAGGAGAACCCGGGTCTTCCTGGCCCTGCTCGCCATCCATTACTGTATGGATGTTTCCAGCGATTATTATCATAAACAGAGCAAGACACACTCCATCATCATTTATAGCTCTGCCCTGTTTGGGAACAGGGACCGTTCTGCTCACCCTCAGCTACTTGGTTTATACAATGCCTTTTTATACGGGCAGTTATGATGTTCTAAGTTACTACCCTTGATTGTACGCATGCCCTCAGTCTCATGGTGCTCGTAGGATGGTGACTAATAAAGCTCTAGTTTTTCATAGAATACTGTCTTTTAAAAAGAAACTTCCAAGTCACCCCCACAGATTGTCTCTGGCCATGGCTGAATTTCTTCACTCGCCTCTGGGACGTGTGTCTATCTTGCCCATCCTGACATAACATTAGCATTTCCAGTTGCCATTTCCCGAAAGTCTTTGTAGTAGAGTTAAGACCATTTGCTTAGCTGTAAATCCTCTGTGCTCTGGGCACCATGACAATATTCAGAGGGAGATTTGGGTCTAAATGCCAATTTTTAGCTTCAAAGAACAGTGAGCAAAGCACTTTTTCCATTTGCCTTGTATTTTTATAGTTCAGAGTTGTGGCTGATCCCTTGTGTCTCTTTCTATTATTAAAAAAACCTCAAGCATCAAGCCTCTGTTAGGCATTTTTGGGGTTCATTTATATGTTTTAGAAACATGTTATTTTCTTTTCTCCCCTCATTTTCCCCACTGGCTTTCTTTCCTTATCTCCATGGGGATGTCCCCTTGTCTTCCCCTGCCTCCTCACACCCCAAACCCCAAGATAATTTATAAAGACTGATTTTCCATTAAGTCTTCTGTTCACTCAGTAGTTAACCATGCCCTGAGCTCTGAGCTCTGCTCTTCAGCATGAAAGATAAGTCCCTTGACCTTAGGGAGTTTGCCTTTTATTGCGGAGGCAGGAAATACAACATGTACTTAGAAAAATAATTACTTAGCATTTTCAAAGTCATGAGAGACGATCGGTGTTGCATAAGAAGTGGAGAGATGGCCCTAGAGCCAGGAAGATGTAGGTTTCAATCCTCCATCTGACACAACCTGGTTGTGTGACCCTGAACAATCACTTAACCTCTCAGGGCACCTGGTAGCTCCTGAAGATCATCCAACGGCCCCATTCACACTGGTAGAGACGATTCCTCAGTGGGAGCTCTCTGCATGAAGTCATGGGTCCAATCTGTATCTCTAGTCAAAGGAACAGAGGCATTTTGGTAGAGTGGAGGGAGAGCTAGTCTCAGTCTGGTAGACTGTGGGACCCTTGGGCAAACTGCTTAACCTATCAATGCCAGAAATCTGAGACTCTGAAGGTGTAGGGCAGGGACCAATCTGCACTGGTGGAGGACTTCTTCACTAGAAGCTCCCCACTTTGATGAAATGATGAGTTCTGTTTAATTTAATCTAATATCAAATCATTTCATGAGAGAGAGAACATTAATGGCTGGAGAGATAAGCAAATGTCTCATGGAAGAGATAGCACCTGAGCTGTACTTTGAAGGAAATGATGAGAAGGAAGTATATTCCAAACATGGAGCTATCCTATGGGGAGGGAAGGAAGGAAGGAAGGAAGGAAGGAAGGAAGGAAGGAAGGAAAGGAAAAAAGGAGGAATGCTCTCTGTTTTCAATAAGGTTATATTTGTGTCATTGTTACCACACACAAAAAAATAAAGTAATTTATACTATAGTGTGAATGACTTTATCATTGATTTTCTTGATTAAATTTTGCTTTAGAGAGTAGAGATTGGAGTAAAGAGTAAATAAAGATAAAGAGATTGGTGAATAATATAAAGGGACATTAGAATCTAGTCTTAACTTTATAATTGTACAATATTTTAAAATTACTATTTTCATTTTTTCTTGTTGTTCAGTCATTTTTCAGTCATGTCTGACTCTCTGGGACCCCATTTGGGGTTTTCTTGGCAAAGATAATGCAGTGGTTTGTCATTTCCTTCTTCAGTTCATTTTACAGATGAGGAAACTGAGGCAAACAGGGTTTGTACTGTTCACATTTCTGTGTCCACATGAAATTCCTAGGCAGTCTTTCCTAGTGCCTGTTGTTTCCTTAAGTCTTGAGATTATGAAATTCCATTTGTTCCCACTTTTTTCAAGTGGTGTAGATCAGGGCCACTCTGGGGAAACTTTGCACAAAGAGTTCCAAGTTCTGCATGAAACCCTGAGATGTTATTGGTTCTAGAGTGTGGTTATCTTTTCCCTTACTTAGCCTTTATTACTGGTCAGAGAGACCCAAGGCTGCTCAAGGTCTCAGGAGCCTGTGCAGTGTGGATAAGCTATCCTCAACAGTCTATTCCAACAAATTTTTATTGGGCATTTTCTGTGTGCCAGGTATTGAGGATACAAAAACCAGTCCCTAGGGTGTGACCCTGGGCAAGTCACTTTACCCTGCTTACCTCAGTTTCCTCATCTGTCAAATGAGCTGGAGAAGGAAATGGCAAATCCCTCCGCTATCTCTGACAAGAAGACCCCAGTTGGGGTCACAAAGAGTCAGATAGGACTGAAAGGACTCAACAGGAAAAGCGGTCTTTAAGGAGCTCTCCTATTAAAGTGATGCTGTGGGGACATGATACATAAGCAGAGGAAGTACCTACATGACCCTCTCAAGAGGAGGAATGGTCATAGCCGTGGGGATCACTGACATGGTCTTTATAAGAGATGTGTGTGAGCTGGGTCTTGAAAAGTTAAAGGACAGAGGTGAGGAAGGGGACCTTTCCACATGAAGGGAATGGAAGGCCAAGTTTGGGGAACAGCAGAGTGCATGAGAAGGGTGATGTACAACCATCTGGAAGGGTGAGTGGGGAGCAGATTGTGAAGGACTTAAAATTTGTGCCTGAGGAGCTTGGACTGTGTCCTGAGGAAAACAGGGCCACTGAACCTTCTTGATGGGGTGGGGCCTCAGGGAGTCATGGTGGGTTATGCTTCAGATGACTTCGGTAGAGGTGTGAGGGCTGGATTGGAGACAGGAGAAATTGTAAGCTCAGTTCACTTCAGAGGCTGTTTCAATATGCCATGGGAGAGACAATGAAGCCTCTACCATGGGGGTAGGTACAAGAGTGAGCAGAAGAGGTTGGGTATATGTGATACCATAAAAGGCAGCACTTGGTGAGTGGTGGGATCCAGGGGAAAGGGAGAAAGAGGGGGCCGTTTACCTCGGGGCTTGGTCCACACCTCTAGGTAGAAAGCACATAGGTGGGCTGATAGATCTTGTGTCCAGATGTCTGTGTTCTCCCTCTGGCTGCTAGATTCTAAAGGAGAGCATCTGCCTTCATTGGCTTTCTCCTCCAGAAAGGGTGAGCCATCAATGACTTCAGACTGTGTGACCTATAAAGTGCTCTGTTAATGATCTCAGAGGACACAGTACATCGTAAAGGGAGTACAACGCGTGTGCAGCACAGACCAGTAACCATCCTCTGCAGATGTCCCTTTGTGAGTGTGTGATTGTGTGACTGTGTGTTTGTGTGTGTGTGATTGTGTATGAGTGTGTTTGTGTGAGTATATGTGTGTGTACATGAATCCATCGGTGTGTCTTGCCTGCTTTTCAGTAATAAGAAACTGGCATTTTAGTGCCCTTTGGTGCCACCAAGCTTTTAACTGCTATTAAGATAAGGAATAATGTCCCCCCAGTTGTCCATAATTGTCTGTAATTCCATCAAGGGACTTTGCTAACTTCATAAAGTCTGAAAGCCCAGCCTGAGTGTTTTCTTTCCATGTCACCATAACCCCAAGATGGAGTTACAGCCTTAATTTACTGGACTCTTGTTTTGGGGTATATATTACTGAATGTTAGATATTGGTAAAAAAAAAAATCGTCTTTTGCCAGCCAGCTTTTCCCCTTACACTCTGGCATCAGAACCACCCCATCTTTTTCTGAGTCTTTGTCCTCTCTCTTCTTTTAGTGGTCTCTTCATTCTCTCCATTTTCTCTTATGGAATTCTTGGCATTTTGAAATTCACAATGTTTGTATTTCTTCTGAAAGTCAGTTGGATTGGATTTTGATCCATCTTTAGACAGTCTTCTCTTTTAATGTCATGGTCAAGGGTGCCATTGGGGAAAGAAGTCAGTTCACATACACTCTGATTGATCAATAATCTGAGTGCCACAGTTTAGGCATAAGACTGAACAGCTGTGATATCTTGAGAAGGCCTTGAGTCCATGGCTGAAGGAAGTTAGGATGTTTACCTTAAAGAAGAGAGGGAGGGGCCCCAGGAGGCTGTGTTTGGCCCCAGAGGGCAGAGTCAGGAACAATGGATGGTTAGAAGTTGACTTGGTGCCTGGAAAAAGTTCCTCATAATGAGAACTTTCCAAAAGGGGAGTAGACTTCCTTCATAAGTGGTGGGTTCCCCCTTCTTCAAGGTCTTCCAACAGAGACTCGATGACCATTTGTAGGGTATATTAACAATGGGCATTCCTTTGGGCACACCTGAGGTGCCTTCCAATTCTCCAGTTCTAGGATTCTTTGAATTAAATCTTGACCCAGCATCCTAGCCCTTAGCAAAGGTCTCCATCCAAGATTTTCACAATGAAAAAAGAAACTCCAGTCATTTGATGTGAAAATAGGAATATGAGAGACTGGAAGCTCCCTGAAGGAAGGGACCATTTTGTTTTTGTCTTTGTATCACCAATGTCTAGTACAGTGCCAAATACAATGTATGTGTCTGATGAATGCTTGGTGAATGTAAAATAAGAGAAAACGTTCCTGCGATGGTATTTTTTCTTTGTCCCAGTGCCTGGCATAGTGCCTCATTCATATTGTGCTTAATAAATGCTTGTTGGGCTAATGCTGTGGCTTACAGAAATCATCTCAGCCTCCTCCCATACCTCAGGGTCTGTTGTAAGATAGATCATTATAGGGTCACAGATTTAGAGCTGGAAGGAATCTTGGGAAACATCTAGTCCAGTCGCCTCATCTTTCAGATGAGGAAACTGAGCTATTCAAAGTCATACGAGAAGAAAGTGGTGGAGATGGCATTTGAACTCAGGTCTCCTGCATCCAGATTCTCTTTACTGACTCTCATGTACCTACAGTAGGTGCTCAGTTAAAATCTAGTGAATGACTAAGCAAGGCTAATTCAGTTGAAGAAGCTCTTGGCTCATTCCCTAGAGGGTTCCTCTAGCTCTCACATCCTGTTTTTCTTTGTTTACTGAAGCCAAATTGGTCATTGCAGTGTTTTTTCCAGGTTTTTCTGAAGTCCGTCTGCTCATCATTTCTTATGGTACAATAGTATTCCCTTATATTCATATACCATAACTTGTTCAGCCATTCCCCAACTGATGGGCATCCCCTCAATTTCCAGTTCTTGGCCACCACAAAAAGAGCTGCTCTAAGTGTTTTTCTACATGTGGCTCCTTTTCCTGTTTTTATAATCTCTTTGGGATACAGACCTAGTAGTGATATTGCTGGGTCAAAGGGTATACACAGCTTTATAGCCCTTTGTGACAAGTTACTACTATCAACCTCAGTTTCTTCATCAGTAAAATGGGAATAATAATATTTGTGGTCTCTGATTTGAAGATGCTAACGAAATAATGGATGTGAACTGCTTCATTATCATTCATTATGAAAAGACAGTCTGATGCAGATCAATTCCTTAGCTTGTAGAGGTTTTTGAACTTAAACTTTTTAGAATTTATTTTTGTAATTAAGTAAAATTGGTCTTTTTGTTTTAAAATCACCTTAATTTCCAAATATATTCCTCTCACTTCTGCAGAGATCCATCCCTTGTAATAAAGTATAAACAAGAAAGAAAAATTTTTTAAAATTAGAGAAACTGACACATTGATTGAAACAGTAAACACAAGATTCCATATCCACACCATCCTTCCTCACCTTCTACCAAGAAGGGATAGAGGTGCTTTCTTTTTGTTTCTCATCCAGGACCAATTATAGTCATTATGAATGAATGAAAGAATGAATGAATGACTGGACGAATGAATGAAAGAGTGAATGTGAAAGCATTTATGAAGCCCTTCAGTTTCCTAAGTGTGGAGTTCAGTGTGCAGGATACCGATAGAAAGCAACACAACACCTCTTCTCAAGATCACATCCTAATAGGGCAGACAGCTCATAAAGAGGTTCTAATTACCCAGCTGAATTCCGACTTGTCAGTTACAAGGAGCCTGACAAACTCGGCTCAGGCTTGGCCGCCAGCTTGCAAAAACACCGCAGCATCTATTTTCTCAGGAAAACAAGCTTCTCCAGAGGATGTTTCCAAAGATAAACAGTGCATTGTTGGGCACTGGGCAAGGAGATGCCCAGGCTTGCCCTCCCAACAGCTCAGAGCCTGCATGAGCCCCTCTTGGGAAAGCTTATTGTTGCTTTGTGAAGACATGGGCATGGTGCAGAAGACCTGGAGGCTGAGGCAGGGAGTGGGTGAGGTTGGGAGAGGGAGAGCCACATGGAGGAAGCACAAGGTGTGCACAGCCGGGGAGGGACAAGAGCATGGGAGGGATGAGTGAGGGAGCCTGTAGTTAGAGAGATCTAGCTGGGAGCCAGGGCAGCAGCTATGAGTGAAGGAGGCAGAGAGACAGAGCATAACACATAGCCTTCTGTAGCAAAGGATGGAGGAATTTCATCTAGAAAACCATTTTTAAAAAATCTCACTGTCTCTTCCTTCATTTTCTGTTTCTGTCTTTCCTGTCTCTATCTCAGTTTCTGCATCTTTCCCTCCCTCCTTCTCTCTCTCTCTCTCTCTTTCTCTCCCTCCCTCCTTCTCTCTCTCTCTCTGTCTCTCTCTCTTTCTCTCCCTCCTTCTCTCTCTCTCTCTCTCTGTCTCTGTTTCTGTCTCTCTCTGTCTCTCTCTCTCTCGTCTCTCTCTCCCCCTCTCTACCTCCCTCACCCTGTCTCTCTCTCCCCCTCTCTACCTCCCTCACCCTCTCTCTCTCTCCCCCTCTCTACCTCCCTCCCCCTGTCTCTGTCTCCTCTGTTGCTGTCTTTCCCTCTCTCTTTCTGTCTCTCTGTGTCTCTCTGTCTGTCTCCCTCTCCCCTACCTCCCTTTCTCTCCCTCTCTCCCCTTCTTCCTTTTCCCTTTCTCTCTCTTTCTCTTTCCCCTCCCTCATTCTCCCTCCTCTTTATCTCTGTCTCTCCTTCCCTCCATCCCCCTCCCTCTTGCCTTTTCTCTTTCCCTCTTCCTTTTCCCCCTTTCCCTCCCCTCCCTCTCCTTTCTTTGACTTCTCTCTCCTTCGTTCTCCCTTCCTCTTCTTCCTTCCCCTCTCCTCTTCTTCCTTCTCCTTCTCTTCCTCCATTTCCTTCCCTCCTTTCCTTTTCTCTCTTTTCCCCTCTATACCTTTCCTTTTGGTTCAGATCCCACCTCTTTCAATCACTAGGTGTGGGACATAAGGGAGATCACTTTATCTCTGAAGGCCTCAGCTTCCTAATGCCCTCCATGGTTCTTTCTAGGTCTAAAACTATTCTATTACTTTTCTGGGCCTATGTTTCTTCAAATATAAAATGGGGTGAGGTTGCATTAGCCGACTGATGCCCTTTCCATCTCTAAATTTGTGACTTTATGTTTCTTCCCAAAGGTACTTAAAAATCTCCCTGTCTCTGTCTTTTAAAGTTACTTCTTCCTTACCACCCTTTCTAAAAGAGTCTCTATGTATGCATGTTTGTATAAGGTGTCCCAAAGTCTTAATGCTGTTTTAAGCTATTTAAACTTGACAGTTAGGAAAGAAAACCAAATCAGTTTCAAGCTGTTTAAAGCTTTAAAGTACACTAAGACTTTTGGGACACTGTGTCTATAGTATGATTCCACCAGCCAATCTGGCTGAATGATGATGTAAGAAGCATCTTTGGGCAAATGTGTAGTCTTGTTTGGAAGGCAATTGACTTCCCCACTAGAACTACCCTGAAATGAGAAGCAGGTCTCAAGGATTTTAGCCCATCTGGGCTTAAACAGAGAGGTTGCTTTGACTAATTGTACATTCAAGAAAAAGAAGGGTGTTTCTGTGGGATTTCTGACTCTTACTCCAGGTCCCCTGGGTTGTTAATCTCACAAGGCAAACAAGAATCTTTCCCCAAGTTAGTGCCTCTCAGTTACTTCCTATTCTCTTAAAAAAACTTTTTTGATAAATTTTTTGACCTTGTTGTCTCTTTCCAATGCTACCCCCACCACCCAGAACCCGCCGTTGTAACTAAGAAGGGTAGTTAAAACAAACCAACCTACATATTTGGCTTGCTCTATTTCCAGAAGCCCAGAATGCCACAGGGTACGATGGGAAGAGTGTGGGATTTGTCTTTAGAAGCCCTGTGTTCAGATCTTAGCTCTGGTACTTGGTTTCTGTGTGACCTGGGGCTCCTCCCCCATTGCCGAGCCCCACTTTCTTTCTCTCTAAAATGAGGAGGTTGTACTAGAAAGACCTTCTGAGGTCCCTCACAGCTCTGATTCCATAAATCTCTATCTCTAGGACCATCCTAAGAGTGCAGATAGTCAATTGTCTCATGATTTGAGCGCACCACTTTTTTTTTTCTTGGAAGTTTATTTCTAACTTTCTTTAAATCCCTAATGCTTGCCACAGAATCTGACTGATGATGATAATGATGATGATGATGATGATGACAGTTTATTGACTGACTGATTCCCAGGAAGGTGCCAAGAAGCCCAGGAAGGTCAGAAAGAACTAGGTCTTCTGGGGGCAGCTAGAGGGCACAGTGAATAGAGTACTGGCCCTGGAGTCAGGAGGACCTGAGTTCAAATCTAGCCTCAGACACTTAACACTTACTAGCTGTGTGACCTTGGGCAAGTCACTTAGCCTCAATTGTCCTCCAAAAAGCAAAAAAAAAAAAAAGAACTAGATCTTCCAAGAAGATAGAAATCTTAGCTTTCAGAAAAGATGGGAAGAGGAAAGGGACAAATATTTATGAAGTTCTACATCTTTTGTGCACTTAGTACACTTAAGAGTTCAATAGACTCAAGAATATAATTCATATTCAGTTTACTTTTCAGTTAAGAGCAGTGCAGCACACCATCCCCTCTGCCCTGTGTGGAGGCAAAGCCTTCTCACCTTCTCACGTAATATGAAGGGCAGGGAGTCGACGAGAGCACGTGCATGGACAAAGGAACTGTCCAAGTTTCATCTTACTTGACTATCGGTATGCTGGGGAAAGGGCTGTTTCTCTGTGGCCCCCAGAGACATGATTCTCTATTTTGATGCCTTGGTCTAAGCTCCAGCCAAGCCAGGTGAGGGTGAGAGGAGGACGCTGCTCAGTTGGAAAGGAAGACTCGGATTGGGGGCTGAGATGTTCAGTGTAGCCTTGCCCGTCCTGTGCTGGGTGCTGGGGAACAAAGACAAAACCGAGTCCTTCCCCTCTAGATGCTTCCAGTCTATCTTCTGTCCTCATTTATCTAGAGATAGCAGGGAAAAGTATATTTCTCATTTAAAAAAAATCCAATTTCAAGCACTTTAGATGGATCAAAGATTTAGATCTGGAAGGAAAATCAGAGGCCAACTCTAATTTCATTTTATAGATGAAAAAGGCAGGGCCCTAAGACATTACCCAAGGTCGTATTGTTTAGTTCTATCTGCTGCGTCCAACTATTGATGACCCCATTTGGTGTTTCCTTGGCAGAGATACTGGAGTGGTTTTCCATTTCCTTCTCCAGCTCATTTTACATATGAGGAAACCTAGGCAAGCGGGATGAAGTGACTTGCCCAGGGTCACACAGCTAGTAAGTATCTGGGTTCAGATTTGAACTCAGCTCTTCCTGAATTCGGCACCTGTGCTCTATCCTCTGCACCACCTCACTGTCACCCAAGGTCATACAGAGTGTCATGTAAAGAAGGGATGTAAACCCAGGTTATCTGACTCCAAATAATAATAACAGCTCTAATCGTTGGCATTTATGAAGCATTTTAAAGTTTGCAAAGCACCTACAAATATCATCTTATTTTATCCTCAAAGAAACACTGGGTCTTGGGTGCCGTTATTCCCCCTGTTTTACAGATGAGGAAACTGAGTCAGAGAGGTTAAGTAAATGGCTCTTGGTCATAGAGCTAGTCAGTATCTGAGGCAGGATTTGAACTCTGATCCTCTTGATTCCAGTTCCAGAGCCCCATCCTATGTGTCATTAATTGGCTGAATCCAAGATTTATTCTGCCTCAGTTTTTCCAAAATACATGAGTTCAAATCCAGCCTCAGATGCTGTGTGACCCTGTACAAGTCATTTAGCCCTGTTTGCCTCAGTTTCCACATATGTAAAATGAATTGGAGAGGAAATGACAAACCACTTAGTGTCCGTGCCAAGAAAACCCTAAATGGGGTCATGAAGAGTC
Source organism: Pseudocheirus occidentalis (assembly GCA_028646575.1). NCBI lineage: Eukaryota > Metazoa > Chordata > Mammalia > Diprotodontia > Pseudocheiridae > Pseudocheirus > Pseudocheirus occidentalis. The sequence goes on along the minus strand of CM053597.1, from coordinate 14,852,807 downwards.
AGAGATGACTGAAAAAGTCCAATGAACAACAAAAATTATATTTTTCACTGCCTTCCCCAACAAAGCACACTTAATAACTTGGGAATCTTTCTTGGGAAACTTCATAAAATATTATTCCATTAAGCTTCATACTATTCTTATAAGGTTGGTGACAAAGAAACAGATAAACAAACCCTTTGCCACGTTCCCCTCCACCCCCTCCATCCATTTGGAACAACAGCCTTGCTAGTATTCAATGGGTTTTGTCTTAGACTATAAGCCTGTAGAAGTCAGGGGCCGTATCTTGTTCTAGCTTCATGGTAGAATAACGCATAATGCCCTTCCTCTGATGCTAACTTAGCAGCTGTGGGACTGGGGGTGAACTATGGAACCAGGAGGAGGACCTTGCTCTTGGCCCTCACCCTTCCTTTCTCCATTGCTCACCTAAAATGAATCTTTCACCTGGATCCCCAGGCTGCCCTGGAGCTGTCTCTCCATTGGTCAGTCCTGCTGCTGGGCAAGCATTTTCCATCCTTCCTTGGAGTCAGGCTCCTTTTCAGCTCCTTGAAACCAGCCCAGGAATTTGGCCTGGATTTTGTTGACTTATTCACCACCTTGAAACATCTGGCCACAGGGCGTGAACCTCACTTCCTGCCTGATCCTGCAGAAACCTGCCGCTCCCCTGCCATCCTCACTGGCCTCTGCCGAATGATTCTAGCCAAGAGCTTTCGAATGAAAAATAAAAGGCAAATGGTGTCTCTTCTGCCTTCACCCCCTTGGAGGGAGGTAGAGCCCTAGTTCACTGATTTGTGGCCACCAAGGCAACAAATGGTGTAGGGCTGAAATGTGAAATGGGCCAGGGTGAAGCTGTGATTCTTCTCTTAGTGACCTCTGACAGTCACTCAGTCACTGAGCCAATAAGCATTTATTAAATGCTTACTGGGTACCAACCTTAGCATTGCACTAAGAATGCAAAAAACAGACCTTGAGGAGCTCACATTCTGTGGGAGAAACAGTAAACAAGATCCTTACAGAGTAGCTGGGAAGTCATCTCAGAAGGAAGGTACAAAGGCTGGGGGGAGCCTGGGGAAGGAGGCAGAAGGGAGGGGACCTATCACTTCAGGCTTGGGGACGGATGGCCTCAAAGTCAGAGAGTGCCGATGGCAGATCCCCTGTAAGGCACAGCAGGAAGGCCAGTGGGGTGAACCCTAGAGAGGATGTGGGGGGAATAAGAACAGCAGGAAGAGAAGAAAGGGCTGGGGTATCAGGAGCCTTGAGTGTGAAGCAGAGGAGTTTTTGTTTGACCCAGGGTATGAGGAAGCTCATTCAACATTGGTGGTGATACATGAATGAAATGTCAGCTCCAGATTTGCCCCGGTTAAGAGCAATGGACAGAACCCCAGACTGGGAGCCAGGGTGTGGACTCAGATGCCTGCTCTGCCCTTATTACACCTTGTGTGACCTTGGGCAAGGTCAGACTCATTTCTGAGCCCTAGTTTCTTTATCTGTGAAATGAGGGGTTGGACTGGATGGTCCTTCCTAGCTCCAAATCTATGAGCCCATGTTTTTAATATGCAATGTTTGTTAGTAATTAGAAAATCTTAAAATTATTGTCCTGAAAGTTTGTAAATAACTATTAGAATCCTCTTGGCAGCCAAGAGATTTAATGCTCTCATAGGCCACATCAAGAGAGACTGGAAGGGCCAAGAAGGAGAGAGTGGGCAGCCTTTCTCTGTTCCCTATAGAGAATGTAAGCCCCTGGAGGGCAGGGGCAGGTTTGCTTTTGTCTGTGCATGCCCAGCACCTCCCACTTTGTCTGGCCCACCATAAACACTTAACATTATCTAATTAATTCGTTTGATTGGTGGCATTGGGAGAACTGTAGTACATTTTAGGAAGGAATGAAACAATCCGGAGCCCATCCAAAGGTAGGTGACCTGGGGTGGAGAGGGGGTAAGAGGACTGGAACTAAGGTCATCCGAGGCTTAATTATAGGAATCCGTATTGGGGGGAGGAGTATTTTGTTGGAGATGTTTTGCCTGAAAAAGAGCAAGTATATAGTGGAGACATGAAATCCATCTGGGAGATTGGAAGGCCTTTCATGTGGCCAAGGGATTAGGCCTGTTTGACTTGGCCCTGGCTGCCAGAGTTGGAGGTGAAGGGTGGGAATTATAGAGTGAAAATTTAGGCTCCACATAAGGAAAAACTTGCTAAAACCCTGAGCTCTCCAAACACAATGAACAAATGCCTCAAGAGGATGCAGCTTCAGTTTATTTCAGTTCAATGGGAATAAAGTGTACATTATGTTCAGGGCTCTGTAGGCACTTGTATTACTGAGGAACACAAGGACAAACCTGGATTTTAAGACTCCCTGCCTTCTAGGAGCTTAGAATTTTTTAGAAATGGAACATAGTAGGATCTAATACATAATTTGACTACCTTGATTCACAGGGGAACCACTTGAGTAACCAACCAGACAGCTGCCATTTATAGAGCTCTCTAGAACCGGCTGAGCCTGATTTCACATGACCTTTCCAGCAGCCCTGTGAGGTCAGTTCTGTTAACGGGATGGCCATCTTTACAGATGAAGGAACAGAGGCTCTGAAGGGATTTTGATCACAATTAGGTCTAGTTCAGCTCTTCCTCGCCTAGTGTCGGAATGATTGCAACGTCTTCGTTAGCCTCCTTGTCCATCTGTCCTGCACACAGAGGCCAAAGTGCTTTCCTAAAGTCCACATCATCTCCTTACTCAATAAAGTTCCTTATTACCTTCACATTATGGCTCCCCCTCCCACTCTACAGCGCATCCAAACTGTCCTTGGTGTTTCTCATGCATTGTCCGCCATCTCCCACCCCTGTCTTTACATTGGCTATCCCCCATGCCAGGAATGCATTTCTTCCTCTTAGAATTCCTGGTTTCCTCGAAAAGTCAGCTCCAATATTACCTTCTCCACAAAGCATTTCCTGATCCCTCCAGCTGCCAGCCCCGCTCCCCACTTTACTTTGGGGTGAATATTTCATCTGTACTTCATTGTCTTTTCCAATAATATGTAAACTTGCAGAGAGCAGGAGCTTTGCTTGATGGCTCTTGAACAAAAATCCCCTCCACAAAATCCTAGACATTTTGTCGTTTGTCATTTTCTTGAAGGCTTCCAGAGATGGGGAACTCCCTACCTCTCAAAGCAGCTCATTCCCATTTGCGGAGGCAGCTGTCATTATTCACACAGGTTACTCCACAGGCCACCTCACCTCTAGCCCTGGGGGGAATCCATTCCCATCTGCATCTCCCCTAATTTCCTTACTGTTTCCTTTCCTCTATCATGTTTCCCAAGGCAGTCAGACCCAGTTCTGACTTCTCAGCCACAAGGAAGAGGACGCTTGGATAGCCATGTGCAGATTTAGAGCTAGGAGAGAACTTAGAATTCACGGAGCCCGGCCCTCTCATTTTACAGAGGAGGAAACTGAGACTGAACGACGCGGAATGACTGGGAAAAAGTTAAAGTTATACAACTAGAAGTACCCTAGGCTGGGTCTGGGTTCAGGTCTTCTTGACTCTTAGACCGGCGTTCTACCCTTGGTGCTGCAGTCAATCAATGGCCATTTATAAGGTGCTTACTCCGCGCTAAGCGCTGGATATAAAACAGGTGAGACAGACAGCCCCTGCCCTCACGGAGCTTGCGTCCTAAACTTTTCTGCCTGTTAGAGCACCTATATTGTAAGGACTGTGTTATACCGCCGGTAAGCATCTCATTCTTCTTTAGTGCTGGGACATATTTTACTCGTGAGATATTTCCTCTTCCCCTCATTTCTTTAAAACTGTGTAGCTTCGCTTAGTCCCTGTGTGGTTGCCTCCCTGCCACTTGATTACATTGATGTAGGCAGGTACCACATCTACAAAGTGATTCCACCCACCAAGCTCTCTCCCTAGCACACCTCCAATTTTTACTGAGATTTAGGTTAAGTTATTTTATTTTATGTATCCAAAGTACACCAAGGTTTAGATAGCGCCTGCTCTGGAAGAGAGCTTTCCTGCCCCGGGCTATGTAGCTGGCCAGGTTTCTGATGGTTTGCCTTTGGCCAGCTTGCTCACTAGACAGCTAGGAAGGGTCTGTGCAGCGGGACTGGCCGAGTCCTGCTGCTGCTGTTTGGTCCCATCTGCTTGTGCTCCAGCTCCCTGCAGGAGACGTTAGTGCCCTGACCTTCAAGCTCCCTTGATAGAGTCTCATGATGTCACTAGAGATGAGTATCCATGGTATATTTTTCTTCCCTTTATGAGTCTCCTTGGCCTTGTTTTTTTTTTTTAATGCTTCTCATTTTCAATAATTCACATTTTTTGGTCAGAATCTTTTATTGCTCAGGGGAGGACATTGCTCTGGTCCCTGGTTCACTTTTTCTCACTGTATCTGTTGAATGTGTGATGGGAAAACAGACTGAAATGGGACTTATTCTTAGTATTTCCCCAGGTCACCCTGGATCTTCCCTTTTCCCTCTTCCCTCTCCCCAAATCGGTTGTCGTGTGCTGATAATTCTGTCCCTGTAACCATCACTTCTGTCTGATCCCTGTTCGCTTCTCCAAATCACTGCTATGTTGGTCGTGACCATCTTCTAACTGGAAATATTGTCATATATCCCATTTGGTTGGCTTCCTGCCTCTGCTTCCTTCTCTCGTCCTCCACATTGTCTGCTTTTTAAATGAAAGCACAGATCTGATAGTGTCACCAACCTGTTTGGAAGCCTTCAGTGGTTCCCTACAACCTCTAAGGGAAAATTCAAACCCCTTGATGTGTGTGACCTGATATAACCACTCAAAAATTAGTTCCAGCCTCGTGAACTTTGGCTTCCTGCTAAGGTAGAGGACTTAGCATCCTCCACCTCTGATGCCCCATCTCTCACCCCGTAGACTTTGCACAGGCTGTGCCTGCCATGCCTATAATGTATTCTCTCCTCATCTACCCTCTTACCTTCCTTACCCATCATCAGGTCTTAGCTTACGGAGGAAAGGGTGCTGGAGTCGAGGAGATCCTGGCGCAGGTTCCCCCCCTCCCCTCCAACCTCTCCTGTCCTTGTCCCCTTCATTCATAAACCAGAGCTAACAGTGCCACCTGTCCCTCCCTCCTGGGGATGTGATGGGACCATATGTGTGATGGCCTGTGCAGAATTACAAGTCCTAGGGAACAGATCCTATGACAGAGGTGCGGCACCCTCAGGGAACCTGTCAGGGAGTAATGGCAGAGGCAGACAGGGTGGTATAGTGGGTAGAGCCCTGTGGCCTGGAGTCCAGAAGGCTATGTGACTTTGGGCAGCTCTTTTGCCTCAGCTTCATCATCAATAAAATGGGGATAACAATAAGCGCCTGACTCGCCTTGTTTCGAGGCGAGGATCAAAAGAGACAATGTTTTTAGCACAGCGCCCTGGGCACAGTAGGTGCTTTTAAAATGGCATTCCCCCTTTCACCCCTGGAGTGCTCTCCTTCCGCATTTCCACCTCCTGCCTTCCCTAGCTTTCTTCAAGCCCCAGCTAAAAATCTCACTTTCCATATCTATCTATCTATCTGTATACATTGCCCTTTCTAATACTTCTTAATTCTAGTGCTTTCCCTGTGTTGATTATTTCTAATTTATTATGTATGTAGCTTATTTTTTATATAGTTGTTGGCATTTTGTCTCCTCTATTGCCTGTGATCTTTTTTTTGGGGGGGGAGGAGCACAATCCGGTTTAAGTGACTTGTCCAAGGTCACACAGCTAGTACCTGTCTGAGGTCACATTTGAACTCAGGTCCTCCTGTCTCCAGGGCTGGTGCTCTATCTGGGGCTCCACCTAGTTACCTCATCCTCTGAGCTTTGGAAAGCAGGGACTTTTACCCTTCCCACTCCCCCTTTTGTCTCCCCAGTTCTTAGCATAGTGCCTGGCTCTTAATAAACGTTAATTGACTGCCAATAACAACAACAATAAAATACACGGGATTTACTTTCTGGGAACCTCTCCTCCTCCTTTACAATAGAACATGCTCTCTTTGAGGGCAGGGAATGCTTCCTTTCTAGCCCAACACCACGCCGGGAAGGCTTTAGAATTGTTTGGGGAATTAAATTGAGTTGTAGGTGGTGGGAATTCAAAGGCAGAATCTAGGCCTCCGGGTGCTAGAGGCGCTCTTTCCTTGGACTGGGCGGGGAGGATGCCCCAGGGGCAGGGAGGGGCCGGATCCGTGTTATTTGCTGACGTCCAGAAGGGATTCAATCTGAATGTGAGGGAGGTGCGGAGAGGATGGATGGCGGTGGAAGTCTGGGGCATTTGGTTTCCTCTGGGAAGAACAGATGACCAATATTCCCCACCCTCTCCCTCCCGTCTTTGTCCTTGTTCTCATCTGGCTTTCAGAAGGTTGACGGGAGCTCCCTTCTCTCCCTCTATCCCGAGAAGCGTCCTGGTCGCTGTCCCAGACAGGTGGCTGCTGCTGTAACTCCTGGGTGACATCAGGGACCTTTGCCAGGGCCGACGATGATGTCATCTCCCCCCCGTAAGCTGCCGGTGTGATTTAACAAGTTAAGCACTGTAACCTTGGGGTGGATCTACCAGGAGGAGGCTGGAAAAATTTTCCTGGCATCACAAACACCGTGCCCCCAAGCGAGGGCTGGGGAGAGCTTGGCAATTCTTAACAACTGTCTGTGGACCTCCCCTGGCTGGTGCGGTCAGAGAACCCAAACGGAGCATGGGGTCCAAGGGTGATCCGGCTGGACCCAAAGCGAAACCGTTCAGGATACGCCTTGGTGAGGGGCTCCGGGGCTGCGAGAAGGGGCACCTTCCTCCCACGGTGCCCTTGGCACATTTGAGCCGTGTGGGTCCGTGTCAAAGGAGAAGTTCACTGAGCACAAACGAGAGTGGAGACAGGCTTTCTTTGGCTTGGGGTAAATGGGGGAGCTGGGTGCTATTGCGCCGTGATCCGCTGTAGGAGGCAGCCACAGGAATCTGTGTATGGAACGTGCCCTGGGGAACAGTGGTGATGCTGCTGATGATGTTAACTGCATTTAGAGAGCACCCGAGTGGTAGGCAAAGAACTTGATGTGTGTGACATCATTTGATACTCATACCCACCCCACCCCCAGATAGGGGCTATTATTATCTTCATTTTACTTGTGAGGAAACTGAGGCAGGGATTTTAGTGACTTGCCCAAGGTCACACAGCTAGTAAGTGTGTGAGGTAGGATTTGAACCCAGATCTTCTTGACTTCTAGGGCACCTAGGTGGCACAAGGGATGGACTGCTGGGTCTGGAATCAGGAAGATCTAAGTTGAAATTATATAGACAGTTACTAACTGTGTGACCCTAGACAAGTCACTTCACCCTGTTTACCACAGTTTCCTCATCTGTAAAAAGAGCTGGAGAAGGAAATGGCAAACCATTCTTGTATCTTTGCCAAGGAAAGCCCAAATGGGATCACAAAAAGTCACTCACAACTGAAAGACAACAGCTTCTTGACTATTAGGCCCTGACATGCACAAGGGCATAATGAAAGGTATATGCTGATGTCCACTGATGCCTCCCTCTAGGGGACCTCCCGATGCTGCCCTGGGGGGCACATGCCTGTGCCCTGATGCCCTCAGAGTGGGGCTTTACTGTTGTCACCAGGCTTCTGTCCATCCCGGACCCCTACCCATTTGCCAACATCATTCTTCAGTGTGCTCCCAGAACTGATCGCTGTACCCTTCTCCCAGGTGGGGTCGAGGCCGGACAGAGGGCATTCACTAGCACCATTACCCTGCCCTCCCCTCCCTGTGTGTGTCTCTCTCTGTCTCTGTTTCTCAGTCTCTCCTTCCTCCTACCAGAGGTATAAAGCTTTCAACAAAATCATATAGTCAATCTATAAAGATACCGTAAATATTTATTATGTGCCAGACACTGTCTTAAGTGTGGGGAAACAGATAATAAGAAGACAGTCCCTGCCCTCATGGAGCTTACAGTCTAGTAGGGAAGCCTGGCAGGCTGGGAGGGGTGGGCGCGCAGAAGATGCCTGGCACAGGCAGCAACCATGGTGGTGAAGCTGAAACCGCCCAGGACAGCTGGTGGGGAATGAAGACATGGCTGGGATTAGAGACCTGTAGAAAGGGAGGGTGATTTTCTGTATTTGTCTTCCCATCACTATGGCATCTTGACAGCCAGGTGGCGCCATAGTGTACAGAGTGCTGTACTTGAATTTAGGAGGCCCTGAATTCAAATCCTACCACACTTAGGAGCTGTGTCACTTAACCTCTGTCTACCTTAGTTCCTTATCTGTAAATTAAAGGCATTGAGCCATGGGTCTTTGAGGTCCCTCCCAGAAAAGATTTATGTTTCCCTCAGTCTGGCCCTTAATGTTTGTATTAACCTGATTCCATCTGTATAAAGTACTGGGACCCACACTACAAAAGGGATGGATTTAGTCAAAGTGTTAGGTTTAAAAAAATTCCCAGTATCAGTCCTATTTCTAGTCAAGAACACGATGGAATTTCTATGTAGGGAAGCAGCATGCTATGGGGGAATTCTGGGTGTAGATTCAGAGGACCTGGATTCACATCCTGGTTCTGCCATTTGCTCTCCTTGGACCAGTCATGGCCTCTGTGTCACTCTGTGTCTCACACATCTCTTCCTGGGCCTCAGTTCCCCTTCTGTAAAATGAGGGGTTGGGTCAGGTGATCATTGAGGACTCTTCCAATCTTGTTATCTCGAATCTTTTTCATGGGTCATTGAAATCGCTCCGGGCTTCTCCAGTGAAAGGCAATTCATGACATGGCAGAGAAGACCTCAGACTGTTCACTCCCCAGAGTCAGCTTCTCTCCATGTGGAGTGTTCGTAAGGGCAAGCTGCCGGTCAGTGCATCCCCCTTTCAGAGGGCTCACCTGTGGGCACCACAGTTCATAAATCAAGTGGTTTGCATGGTGCCGCCATTGCTCCCAATAGGTAAAGGGCCTTTGTGAAGTGGAAGTCTCAGTCCCCTGAGGACTGGACTGGCCTAGACACTCCTGAGCATTAACCTTGCTCCAAACAAAACCTGCTTCATCCCCCTTACGGGAAAGTGGGTGGTTCTGGGGACTGAATCGAAGAATTATGGCTAGAAGCCGGCTTCAAGGCCCCTGAGCCCCTGAGGCCAACCTTTGGGGCTCATTGACCAGCCCACCTCTTGGATTGCAAAAACCCCTGAAAAGTGTTTATTCCTAAAGACCCCAATGGAATGAATCCCGAAGGTTGAATAGAGGCCTCTTGTGCTAATCAGCAATGCATTTCTGTGTAAACCTATTGTTGCTGAAATGGAGGGCTGGGGGAGGTGGGCAGGAGGCCTCAGTGCTTTCCAAAAGAATTCCCCCCAGCCTGGCGTCTACTGTTTCATTAGCCACCATCACCCTGTTTATTTGCATTTTAAAATTTTATTTGGGAAAGGAAATCAATTTGTGCCCCTGACACAATGCCAGGTTCCTGTTTATAAGTTGTATGATAGGCAGCTTGGGGAGTGGGGGCGGGTGGGGGGGTGGGGAATAGAGGGTTTATGGTCTTACCACTAACTCTCACCTAATCAGTGTCAACTCCCCCAGTGTCTGTGGCATTTTTGCCCAGCTTCTGAGGACGACCCTATTTTTGTATGGTCACTCTCAGCCAAAGGGATGAGAGGGAGTGGGTCAACCCAGCATGGCCCTTTGAGTGCTGAGCCCTCCCCTGATGCTGACCAGCCTGGCTTCATGATTGCCTTGATACTTTGGTGGGAGGGAGGGAGAACTCAAAATCTCCTTCATGTATAATTAAGAGCCGCTTGCTTAGTTTCTTCAGGCCTTTGGCAAGGTGAGGTCCCCATCCCTCCACCGGAGGAAGGCCAGCAAAAGGATGAGAAGACCCAGCTTGAAGGACTGATTTTTTTTTTCCTTCTTTCCCTTTGCAAACCACAAACTTCTGACAGTGATGCGGACAAGGCTGTCATCAACTGTAACTTCATTCTTCCCCCCTTATAGTATTTCTCTTCTTTTTCCTTATATTGAAAACATGCCTTTCTCTCTCCTAAAATGAAATCATGATGTTAACGGTGCTAGACCCAGTAGGTATCTGGAGATAAGTGTCCCTCTCCTGTCACTCCCCACAGCAAGACTGTAAGCTGGAAGGGACCTCCAAGGTCATCTTGGTCTGTTCTCCTCATTTTACAGATGGGGAAACTGAGGCCCAGAGAGGTAGGATTCTCACTCAGGTCTCCTCTGACTCTAAAGTCAAAGCCCTTTTCCACTGTGCTTTTCAAAGACAGGGTAGTTCAGTGGAGGGAGCACTGACCCAAGAGCCCCAATGCTGATTCTTCCACTTGGTGGCCAGATGGCTTCAGCTCCTTCCCCCTCTCTGGGCCTCACTCTATTTAACTCTGCAGCCCGGGGCTGGGCTAGACATGCTGTTAGAAAAATTCTACCAGAGCATGCAATTCAGTTCCAAGCAGGTTTCTGAAAACTATCACCTTAAACCTGCAATTTTCTGCCTCTTGGGCCTCCCTGAACTTGTAGCTGAAGAACAGAATTATGGTCTTTTCTCCCTAAAGGCTTAATTCCTAACTGTCCTCTTCCTTTCCCTGGGTTCCCCCTAGAGTTAGACGCTTGGATTTGGACCTAGAAGGGACATTGGAGAACACATAGTCCAACCATTTAATTGTTGAATTTTCCATTTTTTCCATTTTTTTTCCATTCCATTCCATTCCATTCCATTCCATTCCATTCCTTCCCTCCTTCCTGCCTTCCTTCCTTCCCTCCTTCCTTCCCTCCTTCCTTCCTTCCTTCCTTCCTTCCTTCCTTCCTTCCTTCCTTCC
>CM053597.1:14790787-14831931 GCA_028646575.1 Pseudocheirus occidentalis | reverse complement strand
TCCATTCATGGCTCCTGCCAGGTCAGCCTTCTCTCTTCATGTCAACAAGTCCATCCCACAAGTGGGATTCACAAACTCTGGGTCTTAATACTCAACCCAAAAGCCAAGTCAATTCAGGGGCATCTCCAAATTCCATTACCATTACAGTTGTCCAAAGGTCAATGAGGAGATACCTGATGGTATGGACACTCATGTATCAGCAACCATTTCTTCAAAAGAAGTGGCATAAAAGATATCCAAGAAATGTATGACCAGCAAAGAAGGACAAGTAGGGAGATGTAAGTAATGGACAATCTGTGAACTCCATGGATGCTAACAGAATGTCAAGAGACTTGGAGGAAGGCCCCCTGCCCATTGAGTGAATCCTTATTCAAGATTTACAAGAGTCATAGGTGATAGTGGCATAGATTGAGAAGGCATGAGTGGATGCTATCTCCACCCTGGGAGAGGGCACTCACCTCAGTGAGGCCACAGAAACACCTAAATATCCAAGAAATAAGGTGTTAATGACTCTTCAATAGCATTTTATTCAGATCACAGAATCTTCCAGTTGGAAGTGACATTGGCCTGCTGAATTGAACCTTAGAGGTCCTCTAATCTTACACATGCCTAGACCCAAATCACCTCTTTAGCATCTCCAGCAAGCCATTGACCTAGAGTCTGCTTGGAGTCCTCTCCCTGGTGATGGTGAGTCTATGATTTTCAAGGAATACGATTCCACTGGGGGAGGTCAGGATTCCACTGGGGACAGCTCTCATGATTGGGAAGAGTTCAAATCTGACTCTTTCCAACTTTCACCCATTGCTTTTTTTTTTTTTTGGAGGGCAGTTGGGGTTAAGTGACTTGGTCACACAGCTAGTTTCTGTGTTTAAGTGTCTGAGGCCTGATTTGAACTCAGGTCCTCCTGACTCCAGGGCTGGTGCTCTATTCACTGTGCCACCTAGCCACCCCTCACCCATTGCTTCTTGTTTTGTTTTGTTCTTGTCTGGGGCCAAGCAAAATCAGCATATTTCCGCTTATCTACACATATCATCCCTTTAAATATTTCAAGATAGCATAGTTGGAGTGAGGTCAACCCACCCCAAATCTTCTCTTCTCTAGGATAAAGGTTCCCACTTCCTTCAGCCAACTCCCACGTAGCATAATTTTGAGACACTTCACCACACTGGTAGCCCTCCTCAGGGCATATTCCACCTTCACAGTGTTCTTCATAAAACACAGTAGACAGAACTGAACATAAGGCTGTGAAGTAACCTCACCAGAGAAAAGATCTGACTGTCCCCTCCCTTGTTCTTCATAATCTGAAACAGTCACAGGAGATCATAGGTTTATACCTGGTACCCACCTCACAGGCCATCTCATCAAACACCCCCATTTTACAGCCAAGGACCAAAGACCAATGAGATTCAAGTTGTAGAATCATAGACTTAGAGTTAGAGGGGTCTTAGAGGTCATCTAGCTGAAGCCCCTCATTTTGGGAGGGTGGAATGACTTGTCCATGGTCACATAGGTGGTTACTAGAAGATACAGGATCTGAACTCGAGTCCTCTGGTTCCAGAGGCAGAATTCTTTCCATTGTATTATGCTTCCTTCTCCTGGATTCTCACCAAGTTTTCAAAGTCATTGCTATCATGTGGTGCTCAGAACTGAGCACAGGACTTCAGATAGGAGTTGACGTTGGCAGAGTCTGATTGGACTCTCTCACTTGTGGTTCCAGAAGCTGTGGCAGTCTTTGTAGAACCCCAAGTCTGGTCTCATCTGACCAGTAGGACAAGCTACTGAGGCAGCTTCTACTTTGAAAAGTGGGAACTGGGAGGAAGACTTTCCAAGAAGAAAAGGAAGCCACATGAATGTCACAATAGATACAGAATCTGAACATGCTGGGATGAGCAGGACCTTGGCCATGGTGCCATGGGAGTGTTTCTCACAGTCCAAGGTGGCTGCTGAGAAGATGTTTGTTGTTTTTCTGCATTTTACTGCCAGTTTAAATGAATAGCTATAAAAGGGTTATGGGAATAGTTCATTGCTACATTGCCTTAAGCACAATGTTAGGAAGAGCCAGAGAGGACTGAGGGTGGGACAGGGTGGAGGATGGGTAATGAAACCAGGAAGATGCACTACTCTTTGCTACTTTATAGACTCAAAGATGTTTTCTTGCCTTCAAGGAAGATTGGCTCCCTTTGGCCAACTGGCACCATATTGGTCTGGTTTAACTGAATGTTACCATGGCTTCTAAGCCTTCTCCCTAATTCACAGCAATGTCCCTATTCTGAAACTTAGCCATGAAGCTGAAACTGTATACCAAAGTAAAGGAGAGATCGTGTGTGTGTGTGTGTGTGTGTGTGTGTGTGTGTGTGAAGCATTCCCTGGTGTCCTACATGTCAGTTTTGAACCTACAGCCATCTTCAAAGCTCTTCGTGCCAAGGTCAAATGGCCTTATGGAGAAGGAGAAGGATGTTGATTTTTAAAAATTTCATCAGACTTTTGAGGGAGGGAAAACCCACAATCCTCCTTCCCTAATCCTAATCTCTCCTGCTCATTGTAAACCTGTCTAGAAATGCATGTGTAGGCAACATGATCTTAAAGCTGTGGACCCTTTCCTAGGGCTCAGAATCAATCATTCCAAAATGAATTAAGAGTACATTCCCAGGCCTTTAAAGGTGTGAAGTTAGTGGTGATGACATGGAACCCCAAGTGGGTGGAATGGGAATACTGTTCCTGAGATCACAGTGTAGTCCCAATTAATCACCTTTTTAAAGTGCCCCTAAGGGGAATATGATAACTTGGGACTTTTTTTTTGGTTCTCTGTCCTTTCCATTTACAACAAAGGAAACTATTTTCACAACAAGGCTGAGTACCAATAGGGTCGCCACCTTTCCTGTTGGCAGCAATCCCAAGACTGGGGAGAAAGGTGATGAGGAATTGACACACAGAAGAATAACCTTTGATAAAGGCTCCCCCTTCCAGCTCCACATTTTGGATTTTACTAAGGCTACTTTCCATTATCTGGGAAAGCACTGGACTGTTCTAGGGACACAGGTCCAGAGTACCAGATCTAAAGTGTTGGCAATAAATTTCAAGACTTCAGAAGACAGATAGGTATGGTGAAAAGGGCAGTGAATCTGTGGTCAGAGAACCTGGGTTTAAATCCTATCTCTTTTACCACCTGTATGGCCTCTATCATTCAACTTTCCTGGGTCTCAGTTTCCCTCATCTTTATTTTTTTGAGGGGGGAGGGAAGTGCAGGGCATTTGGGATTAAGTGACTTGCCCAAGGTCACACAGCTTGTAAGTGTTAAGTGTCTGAGGTCAGATTTGAACTCAGATCCTCCTGACTCCAGGGCCAGTGCTGTATTCACTGCACCACCTAGCCGCCCTTCCCTCATCTTAAAATGAGAGTTTAGGACCAGATGGCCTCTATGGTCCCATCTAACACAAAAGTAAAGCCTTTCTTAGATCTTTGTACTGAGGGAGGATGAGTATTGGCAGAAACAATGCTGGTTTGTGCTGCACCTCCCCTACCCCACACATAATTTATCCCATAGCAGCATGTTCTTATCAATAGAGGCTCAAGTGTCTTCTCCTTCCTCTGGCTATAGTCAGAACTGGACTTGAACAAATGTTTAAATGGTTCATACATGTAATACACCCTACTATGTATGGGAGCAGGGCAAAGATGCAAAGAAAAACAAGACAGTGCCTGCTCTCAGGAAGCTTCTGTTCTAGTTGGGGCAGAGAAAGAATATGGACAAATAACTCCAAAACAAAGGAAAATGTAGACATTTCCAAAAATAAGTTTAACAAAGGTGCTGATAGTCCCAAGGAAGGAGAAGTTACTTCCATGTGGTAGAAAATGAGAAGAGGGTAACAAGTTTGGGCTTTGAGGGATGGAAAGAACCCAGTGGGCAAATCTGAGGAGCAAGGGCATAGGGAGCAGTACAGACCCAGTGGTGGTAGTGAAAATTGCTGGACAATGATCAATAGTTTAGTTTTACTAAAGTAAGGGTGTGTGAAGGCAAATATTGGATGGCAGGAAGTGTAGTTTGGGTTGAAATCATAGAGAGCCTTGAATGCCAGGTCAATAATTTGGATTATAATATATAATTATAATTATATAATATATAATAAAATATAAGGTAATATAACAATATAAATTAGGAATTTATTCTGCAAACAATTGAACCATTTAAGATATTTTGAAGAGAAAATTGACATGATAGAACATTAGTGACCAAATGTAAACTCCTCAAGAATTGGGAGTGTTTCTTCTGTCAGTGTTGCCTGGTGTCTGGCACATTGGAGGAGCTTAGCCAAGGGTGTGTGGTCAATGTTTAATAGCTGGCTCTCCAGAAAAAAAATTCTAATAGGACACTTCCAAGTTTAATCTATATTTGGAAACCTTTCTTTTTTACATGGTTCCTTAAGTCTAGACCAGTAGTTCTCAACCTTCCTAATGCTGCGACCCTTTAATGCAGCTCCTCATGTTATGGTGACCCCCAACCAGAAAATGATTTTTGTTGCTATTTCATAACTGTGATTTTGCTGCTGTTATGAATCTATCTGATGTGCAGGATGGATTTTCATTGTTACAATTGAACATAACTCACAGGTTGGAAACCGCTGGTCTAGACAATCAACAAAACTATCAGAGAAGTAATTGCTAAGTTCTGAGGTGTAAATGCTCGCACTGGAAATTTAACAGTGGGCTGTTGCTAGCCTCCTGGACTGGCTCCTACCTCCTACTTCAAATAAATGCTTGTTTATTGATGAATGGTGGTGGGAGAGACTGAGGATGGCAAGATAGCTTATCACCTAAAGCTTGCATGCCTTCAAAAGAGACGCCAGAAGAACAGACCAGAAGGGTCTGTGGAAGGGCCTCAGTGACTTTCTAGTTTAACCTCCTCATTCTGTAAATGAAGAAAATAAAGTCCAAGGACATCAATGAACAGTTCACGGTCCCAGAGATAGTGTCAGAAGTGGAATTTGAATCCATATCCTGTCGCTCCAGAATCATTGGTTTTTCTAATGTCCTTTGTTCCTATTCAATTTCCCCTTATCGCCCCCCAAACGCTTCTATCTTAGCAGACAGTGAATGCCCTTAGATTCTGTCCTTCCATTTATTTAGAATAGTTTAAATATTGTTCAATCCAGTTTATAGATGTTTGCATCTGGGAAGATTTAAAATTCTCCATAACTCCCCAAGCATCATTTAGATGCAGACAGCTCCAAGGTTGCACAATCCTGCTTGTAAATGAGTGTCAGGCTGACCCTGCCTCTTCATTGGGAAATCCATCCCTTTCCTGCTCCTCAGTGATTAGAAGGGCTTCAGATCGAAAGATAGCATTTGGACGCCCTGTGGGAATAAAATTTATTTTGCTGGTTTACCCAGAGTCTTTCTTCTTTTTTCATTCCCACACCCCCAAATTATAGTAAAAATATCTGTCTATATGTTCATGTACATATGGGGTGTTTTTTGCATAATGCATTCCATGTCCATGCATGCACAATGACAATTACCATCCTTCATCACATCTTCCTCAGCATGCAATCAAGACTTATTTATTCTCCTTCTTCTCATTGAGTGCACACCCTTCATGTCTTGAAACTATCATAAAAACAGAGATTGTGGGAAGAGAAGATGGGAAGAAGCCAATGGAAATTTTACAATCCTTCTGAACCAGGCGGTTTAGAGATGAGTGAAAGATGGGTTTTCTTGCCTTCTGTATCAAAGGTCTAAGGATTCTTCATGGATATCCATTGGGTTGAGGCTTGCATCTTTGGGAATTATTTTTGGAGGTGATGTATGGGCTGCACTTGGGAAGCTAGATAGGGTTTGAAGAGATGTCAAACACAATCTTCTCTTTCCTTAGCAAAAGGATATGGTTCAGGGCCTGAAGCTGACTGGATGTTCATTTTCTCCTACTTGGTGGTCACAAGTATATTGCCATCCATTTCAAACTATTTAGAGATATTTTGACCAAAGTAGAAATCATGAGTTAGGAATTCAAGGGTCTCAAGCTTAGAATGTTGATCCTATCCATTTCTCACCCATGACTAGAAAAGCTTTTACACTAGACCTGACAGATGGTTACCCAGCCTCAGACACTTGCAGTGACACAGAGCTCACTACTTCTCAAGACCACTGATGCCATTTTTAAACAGCTCTTATCATTAGAAATTTTCTTGTTACATTAAGCCAAAATTGGCCTCCCCTGTAACATCCAACCATCGGTTCTCATTCATTCCTCTTTCTAGCTACGCTTGATGAAATATAGTATCACAGGGTTTAAAGCAAAGCTGGAAGGACACTTTAAGGAAACTGAGTCAAATGATTCACAGACAGTCATATAGGTAGCAAGAGTCAGAAGAGGGAGACAAACTCAGGGTTATTGTAGAAAGAATTTTGTTTATATATGGGTCAGACACTCTGGTCCCTGAGGTCCTGTCCATCTCTGAACTTCTTTGATTTTGTGACTCCAAATTCAGTCCTTTTCTCCTGCCCCACCCTTAAATTCCCAGATTTTCTCTTCTCTCACCTGAACACCGCCAAATCCAGTGCTTAGCACAATGGTTGGCACGTGGTAAGCACTTAATAAATGAATATTATATGTCATTGATTGGTGTTGAACAGAATGTTAGCACCTTTTTTAGTGGTGTCCTTTAGAGATCTCCACCGAGCACTATATTTGAGGCACAAATCGATTTGATTGTACTAACATTTCCACCATATTTATTGATCTTGTAAAAAAAAAATATGGTAAGATCAGCCAAGGGGGCTGATGGGAAGTGTACCTTTCACAGCTGGAAAGGGAGATTGGAAGACAGAATAGAGGCAGGTTAGTCCAGGAAACCTGGAGGATTGTAGAGCAGAGGGGTGCTGGTGTGTGGATACAGATTACACATGAAAGAGGATATGGCCCTGAATGGAATATAATCACGGAAAGTTGTTGCCTTGTCTGGCTCACTGACCCCACTAAAGAGCTGCCTGCTTGGGCAGAACTCTGCAGGTTCCTTCAAAGTTGCTGCTACTGGGACGTGGTGAAATTCTTCTCTCTATACTTCCTCCCCTGGAGCTGCCTCCCTGCTCTTTGGCAGACTGGAATTCTTTATCCCTGGCAGTTTCCTGCTCTCTTTAAACTTAGTTTGTTTGCTGTCTGTGCTTTTATAATTCGTTTTCTCTCCAGTTAAAGATAAGCCCATTTTTATTACATTCTGAGCAAGTGTTTGCAACAAATGAATGGACCATGAAATGGGTCAGGAGGAAAGGGAATTCATGAGCCGATAGCCCTAGACATATAATTAGGGCATGCTCCCTCCCTCTCCCTTCCTTTCTCCTCTCCTACGTTCTCTCTCCCCTCCACTTCCACCCCATGTTTCCTTTCTCTACAAAGAGAGACTTCGCTAGGATGTCGTGAAACTCTGGCATATACTTTGCTAAAAGCAATATAAAACAATCCTCCTAATGCAATTCCATAAGCATTTCAAAAGCAACTTCTATGTCCCAGGCATTGTGCTTGGAGCCAGATCGAGAGACAAAAAAAAAAAAAAAAAAATCAAATAAAAATGAGATGAATCTTACCTTCAAGAAACTTACATTATTCTCTGTAGTAATGGATTAAAAAAAATACAACACACCCCATGAATGCACTTTTCCTGGTGTTCCGAAACAAGCGTTGGCTGGGGTAGGAATGAGAGAGGTCAGCATCATATGGTCATATCTCAAAATTTCACATCAGGAAGGGGGGGGGCTGGGTTTGAGTCCCAGCTCTGCCCCTTTACTAAGGCATGAATTTGGACAAGCCCCTTATCTTTTCTGAGCCCCAGTTTCATCACTGGTGAAATGAAGGACTATAGAGCCTTGAAGGTCCTTCCCTGTTCTAACAATCTGCCAACCTATCAGCATCCTGAGGATGCATGGAACAGTTTACTTTTAAACTTGGAAGGGGCCTTTGAGAAAATCTGTTCTTCATAAGTGCTTTTATAAGGAAAATGAGGTCTGATGACCAGTCCAAGTGTGCTCACAACAGAGCCAGGATTCAAACACAAGTCTCCTGATTCACACTCATCTTCCTTCTCCCTTCCCTCTATGCTTTTCTATATTGGAAATTCATAGGATTATAGATTTGGAGCCAGGAAGACCAATCACCTCATCTTCCATATGAGCAGAGCCAGGCCTAGAAACTAGTCATACAGCCAGTTAAGTGCCTGAGGCAGAATTCAGACCTCAAACCCCAGTGGAAAGAGCCCAGGACCTTGTCTCCAAGAGCCTTGGGAAGAGCAAGACTTCCAATCCAGTGTCCTTGGGCCATCTTCTTGGGAAGCAGCCTCTGTGGAGATGCAGGCTGGACCTGTCCCACAAGGGCTCACATCACAGCTGCTGAAGACATGGAAAAGAAAGCCCTCATCCCCAAAGCCCTGTCAAATGGCTTAGCATCAGACTCGAATATTACTTCATCAGTAGCACTGAAGAAGAGTGCTGGCCACCTCCTTTGTCTCTGTCCCTTCAATTTGACTAGCAACTGAAACCTGGTGTTTTCTCCCCAAAATGGGATGTGAGCTTCCCGGGGGCAGGGACTGCCTGCCTTGCCTTTGTGTCCCCAGAACCTGCTACAGTGCTCTGCAGGCAGTAAGTACTTAATAAAGGCTTCCTTCATTCATCCAGTCCAGCCTCTTCTTTTAACAGACTCAGAGTAGGCTAAATGACTTTCCTGAGGCTTTGTGGGTAGCAAGGAGCAGAAGTGAGGTTCAGACTCAGGCCCTCTGATTCAGAATCCAGTGGGTTTTTTCACTGAATAAAAATGTACATTGAACTGGTGGTGAAGTACTGCCATTCTTGCCCAGAGAGACAGATTGTGAGCTGAAAATGGTAAATTCGAACTCAAAGAAGAGTTTCACATTCAAGTTATGGCATGTTGTTTTAGGAAGAAAAGTTTCTTTGTTATGTAGGAAATGATAGGGCTTTGCCTTCAGACCTGCTGTTTGTTCTTCTGAGAAATATCTCTTTTTAATGGCCTCTTGTCTCTGTAGCAAAAAGGTAGATTATACGTGTAAGGGAAAGAGGGAGGATGGCTAGGCAGCCCGGACCTCTTGAGTGCTGGGGTCATCTCTATTCTGCTTGTACAAATCAGAGAATTAGAGGGAAGAGCTGCGGCAGAGCTCAGCAGCTCATTTAACCTTTCCTCTGCCCTTGGTGAGAGCTACCCGCTACATCGCTAGAAGGAGAAGCTGCTATTTCCGATGTCCTGCCCAGGTACTAGAGATGGTTCCCTTTTTATCTTCCTGTCTTCAGTAGGTGCTTAATAATTGCTTGTCGGTGGATTGATGGGTATATTTCACGTTCTCAAGGCTGCAGGTTTAATGATGATGATGACAGTGATGACTCAATTCATCCTCAGTCATTTGTTTCAGAGCCTTTTAAGTGTAAGGCTAGATGCTGGGGTACATACACAAGCCTTCTGAGAGAACCTTGCATTTGGTCAGTTATTTCAGTCCTGTCTGACTCTTTGTAACTCCATTCGAGGTTTTCTTGGCAGAGATACCGGAGGGGTTTGCCATTTCCTTCTCTGGATCATTTTACAGTTGAAGAAAATGAGGCAATGAAGGTGAAGTGACTTGCCCAGGGTCACCCAGCTAGGTGGTGTCTGAGGCTGGATTTGAACTCACGTAGATGATGGGTCCTCCTGACACCAAGCCTGGCGCTCCCTGCTCCACCTCGCTGACTCCATTCAAGGGTGCTAGATGGAATCTTAGGCAGGAAGAATTGTAAGCAGCCCAGTTTGCCTGGAAGGGAGTGCGTGAGGGTGACTAGCCTAAAGGTAAGCTGGAGTCGGGTTGTGAATGTGGAAGTGCCTTGAATCCATGCTGTGGAAGGACTGGTTGAAGAATTTAGGGATACTTGGTTCCCAAAGAAGACACAGAAGGAACATGCTAGCTGTGTACAACTACCTGTAAAATTGTCGTGGAGCAGAGGAGCCTCAGAGGGAAGAAGTGGCAACAACAGGGGGTGATGACAGAGAAGCCTATTTGAGTTGGATGTCGGGAGAAAAGTCCTGACCCTTTCATTGTCCCAAAGAGGAATGAGCTGCCTGCCCCGGAGCTGGTGAGCCCAACTCCTCAGAGGTCTTTGGGCTGAGCCTGGATAATCCCCTGGAACTGTTATTCTAATGGAGGTGGATACTCTTTTCCCAGTATTATTGGATTAGCCGGTTGCCGAGTTTGCTGCCAACTCCAAGATTCTGTGATTCTGTGAATGTGTAACTCAAATGTTTCTTATCTTTAGCCATTTTTCTTCATTAGATCTTGTCAGCATAAAAACAACAAAAATGGTCCTAGAGTTTCTCTTCTTCCCCTCTTTACTCTCACCCAGAGTAATTGCACCTGTGACTCTTCTCATTGTGTTAAGGTTTCAGTCAGTCCTAGAGGGAGCTTTTGGGCTGGGTATGTGAGCACATGAGTGTGTAAGTATGTGCACACACATGCACACCCTGCTCAGCCCACAATCTAAGCCAGGTGCCCACTTTCCTTCTGGACTCCTGACAGCCCAGGCAGTCAGCCTTTAGAAATCAGAAACCTTGGGAAAGGTGCAACGTGATGGATGCCGGCAGCCCAAAGACCACGTATGTTCTCACCATCACTTAACACGCAGTGCAGGAAATCCCTGCTCTCTGTTGCAGAGCAGGGCTGAGCTCTCCCTTGTCCTCCAGGGGTGTAATGCTGGCTTTCCTCTGTGCTAAGCTTTAAAGTGCTCTGGCAGACTTCCCCCCCCACTAGCAAATTGGTAATGACACACCATTCCTTCCATCTTCCCCCCAAAAAACGCCTTATCAAACTGCTCCCCCGCCACAGTTTTCTGGATCCCCATTTGTTTAACAGCTCCCCTTGACATGGGCAGTCACAGGCTATAGTGGGTGTAACGCTGTACAATTAGCAGACATGAGTTCAGTCTTGACCCTGACACTTGCTAGTTACCTGATCTCTGACCGTGAACTTAATCCATCTGGGCCTCCATGTCCTTATCTTTAGAAAGAGAATATATAATATATAATATCCATAATTCTCTCCTGGTGGGGTTTGGTACCAGTTGTGGCTGCTCACCTCCCTTCTCCAGCTTTGCAGATCATCTCTGAGATTTGCTAAGCCTGCAGAATTCATCCCCCTGTGGCCAGTCTGGTGGCCCCTCCGTGGTCTCAGGATCTGACTAACCAAGCTCAGCCATAGGGACCATGAGAGACCATGTCTTTGAAGCATTTCCAGCTTGGCAGAAGCTTGTGCTCCATCACCATGGCCCCGTGGAGCCCAGGATCACCTCCCCACCACGGAGAGGTGTCATAGGAGGACTAGCCAAGGACTTGTTTAAAATAAATGCAAAAGAACTTTGCATATGAAGGGGACTTGTAAAGTGAAGAAATTGGGCTAACTGACCTCAGAGGTTCCTTCCAGACCTAGATCTCTGAGTAAGTGCCCCACATCTTTGCAGTTGTAAAGCTAAAAGGGTGGCTGGATCTCTGTAGATCTGAGCACCCACTCCTCCTATTATGTCTCCACCATTCGCTTTCCCCCGGACTCTCGGGCGTCATTATATAACCTGACCATCCTGTGACCAGAGAGGTATCGGTTTCATGAAATGCCACCTGTGCTCTCTGTGGACTGGACAGAGACCATGAAAAGGCCGGAGGACTTGTCATTCAAAGCTGACCACAGGTTCAATGGATTGGTCAACCCATTAAATCATGGAGCTACGAGATTGCCACAAAAAACCCCTCACTTTCCAATGTGGTATTTATCATGCCTAGTCAGAGATGTGTGTGCAAGATTTCTCCAATATAAATCTCATGTCAGTAAAGCAATGAATAATATTCCAGGTATTTTTGTATTTCCTACTATCAATGAAACCAGCTGTATTTTATTCTTTCCCAATGGGTAGTGCTAATAAGATGTATTGGCTCAAATTTTGTCAGGGCCAATAACTCTCTATCTGGGCGACACTGTGAGATTCCTAATTTTGGACTTGGAGACCATGAAGAAAGAATGAAATATTGATTTCCCTCCCTCTTCCCCTCCTTCTTTGGGCAGACTATCCCAATGCACAATGCAGTTGGCGGAGCGATGCCAGGGCCTCATCAGCTGGGCGCCACGAGGATGCCCAACCATGACACCAGCGTTGTGATTCAGCAGGCCATGCCCTCCCCCCAGTCCAGCTCTGTGATCACGCAGGCACCTTCCACAAACCGTCAGATCGGGTAAGGAGAGGTTGGAGGTTGACTCCAATCGGTCTTCATGTTGACTTTATTCAGGGCCTTGATTGGGCAAAATCCTTAGGGTTTTCTTTGCCCAACTCCCAGGGCAGGCCCCGACTGAAGTTTTGATTTATTCTGTGAGACAGTTAAAGCTATGTTGATCACAGAGAGATATTGCCAAGCAGGGAATTTATAACAAAGCAATACTCTTTGTCCATGTCATACGTATGCCTGGGTTTTATAAGAAATTAGGCTGGTGCATGACTTCTCTGAGATTACAGAGAAATTTACTGAGGTGAGAAGCATTCTAGACTACTGAGTGTTGGTGGTACAATGATGCACCCATATAACCCTCCTATCCACATCCAGCTGCCCCTTAGGCAGGCCACTCAGATCCCTCTGTTTCCTGGTCTTCCACCATGGTTAAGGTTTCCTAATCTCAATTCTATCTTCTCTAGGAAGATAGAACATAGCTCTCCTGAGAGCCTGATCATTTGGGAAAGGGACAGAGAGAAAGAGAGAGAAAGAAAAGATCATTTAATTTTCTCACCAGCCTGGGAATCCTGAAACAAAAAAAAAAAGGAGGGTAATGGAGAGCTTGGAGCCTCAAGAGAATCAATGAACTTTGAAGTCTTTGGACCTGTATGATGTTAAGGGAAAAGGCTGGGCTGACAAAACCTAACATGGATCCATTGTCCCAACTGATGATATGTCCGGGAGATGATCCAGTGAAATCACTGAACTTGCTGGATTGGAATGGAGGAAATCTAAACTCCATTCCCAGCATTCCCACTGACTTGCCATGATTGTGCTGTGTTGTATTGCATTGTGTTGTGTGGTTTGTGGCGTCTCACCCCTTGGAACAGCAGTTCTTGAAGGAAGGCATGTGGGATGGTGGGCACGACTTTGGATCCTAAGCCATGTTGTTCTCTCTGCCCTTATCCTGACTTTTGACCTCTCCTAAGGCTTCTGCATCCATCCTACCTCTAGACTCAGCCAAGCTATTTTCCTGGGTGTTGACCATCCCCCAAGGCTGGTACACCCTCAGCTGACCTGCAGTCCTTGCCATATGACTTTGAACCAGCCAATTTAACCTCTCATTGACTCAGCTTTTCATTCTGTACAATGGGGATAATAAACTCATCTTTCCTATCCCACTTGCATAAGAACATAAAATAGATGAAGAGTTTGGGAGTTGTAAGTTAAAAGATTTAAATGCCCCTGAATTTTTGTTTTGTTTTGTTTTAGATTTTGCTTTGTGCATATGGTAAGACCAGGAATACAATTGTTGCCCTCTCTTGTGCAACACCTCAGGGTCATAGTCTCCTCAAACCCACCTGGGTTTTGGGGGAGAGGGAGTTCAGATTTCACACAGTTTCTACAAAGCATTGGTCCCTCTTGAATTCTTAGGAAGAAAAACACACGGCGTACACACATACACACAGAATCCCAAACCTGGCAATTTGCTTGTATTATTACATATGGAGAATGGATGAATGCTAATTCCCAGAAGCCTCTGGGTAAGATGATGAAAGACAGATTGGTATTATGGGGCTGTACCAGATCAGGCAGGTTTGCTGAATAGGGAACATGCGGCTGCTGCCACCCCATTGGCCAGTGCCCCGTCTCTTCCTCATCCATAGATGTTTCCAGGGTGACCCCTCCTCATGGAGGGACAATCCCCATATTTCTCTTTAATAGAAGCCCATCCTGGGAAGGTAAGCCCTTGTCCTTGGCATCTGTCAGTTCCTACGAATATGTTGTGACTCGTGAGGGAAGGCTTGCCATAACAAACCAAAGCACCATAGTTAATGACTACCCACCCATTGGCCATGGGTACCCTGGAGTTTCCATTCAGGATTCAGAAAATGAGACTGTCCAGCTGAATGCCTGGCTTTGTTTGGAGAGGCCATGAGGCCGAATGAGCAAATGCTTCTCCCGTTAAAGATGTCTTTTCTCCCATAAAAGCTTTGGGAGCCAAGGCAAGAACCTGTAATCCTCCCAGGGTGGAGTGGGCTCATTAAAGACAGGCAAACGCCTCCATCTCAAGTGACTGTTTCCCTGTAGTGGCTGGGCCCGTGGAGAAACAAGTCAGAGTTATGTTGGGTAATTATAATTATTTTATTTTTCCTTCCAGAGGGGGGAAAGAAAAGAAATGTAAATTGTGCTGGAGTTTACAAGCAGTTTTACTGACATTCTTTGCCCCACCCCCACCCCACCCCCCAGGTCTCCTGCTACACACCCCGAACAGCCCCTGAGAGGCCCCCAGCTACTGTTGCTGTATGGCTAGGACATCTCTGGCTTGGCCTGAGCACAGACTTGCTCTCTCAAAGGCTGGTGGGATGGGCATGCGCTTCCAAAGGGGGTCCTTGGAGCCCAAGCCTGGAGGTCTGTTGTTATTGCAGGTCTTTGGGAGGCATTGCTTGCTCCTGAGATTCCATGACCTTCTGACCAGGCCTATCCTACAATGTGTTCCTAGTCCTGGGCTGTTGTGTTTCTTCTGTGGTGTGTCCTAGGAGATAATTGCTGTTTTGGGGATACTGCTTCGCTGCCAAGGCTGGATGGATGGAGTTCCTTCTCTCTTTAGGTCGTACCCTTCAGAGCCAATGGTGCAAATTCCAAGGGAGACTCTCTGTTGTACCCTCTATCTGTGCTTGACCTGTCCCCAAAGCTGGCTGGAGTGGTCCCTGGGACTCAGTAAGGAGTAGCTCATTTCACCAGTGGATTCAATATTGAGATCTATGTGGTTTGAAAAAAAAAATAAAACCATGAAAAACCATGGGGATGACTTTCCCTTCTTTATTTCCCCCAGCAAAAAGGAAATGAGCACTTATTTTAAAACATGAGTTTCCTCTGGAGACTGTGTCTTTAAATGAGCATTTGAAACTGCAGATAGCTTTTTTATTTTATTTTTTTTGTAAGACTGCACAGAACCCATATTGTAGTAATATTCTGATTTTTATCACAACCTCAAATATTCAAGTGTCAAAATCTGGCCAAGCCACCTGCAAATGTTTGCAATGGCGAGCAGCCAACAAAAACAGCAAACAGCAATGAAAGTCTCCATTCAGGCCCAGGACTCAGAGCTGTGATCCAGCCACAGAGCCTGGCATCCACCTGTGCCCACGCACAGCTCACTGCTGCAGCCGAGGGGCGTGGGCCCAGCTGGGATTCAGGGCCAGAGCTCGTCTCCCTTTGTTCTGCATCTCCTGGGTGCCCACCCTGGTCTTCCTGCCAACCCTCTGACTCTGGTGTTTCCTTGGCTTTGCCATGTCTTCCCTTCTCTATGAGGATTTGGGGAGGCTTGAAAGGCCTGGAACGTAGGGATGCCGGTCCGTAGGGGAGCCTTCCTGGGACAGTACAGAGACATCGCTTGCAGGCCTCAGATGAGCAAGGCTACCGAGCGGGCCCTGGGCCAGATCAACCCCAAATGGGGGGTGAAAGGCAGAAAGCCGTAGTAGGAATAGTCAGAGAAGTCTGGTGGGCCTGGCTCATGCCCATCCCTGCTCCAGCCCTCCATCCTCCTCCCTGGGCCCAGGGTGCAGCAAGTGGTGATCTTTTCACCGACACAAACTTGCAGGCTAGTATAAATATCCTAGCTGTAGTTATGTGGTTAGGCAGTCTAGAATAAGACTGAGAAATAGCTCTGGAGTGTGGGAGGCATCCTCCAACCAGTAAGTACTTGTGCTCACCCTGGTGCCAGGAAGGGCGCCTTTGGCTGATTGATGGCACAGGTTGGGCGGGCGGCACCACAGATGGAAAAAAGAAGGGAACCCATGAGCCCTGAGGAAGAAAAGTGGGGTGGAAGGAGGGTGTTTGTTAAAAACACATGAGAAAAGATTGAATGAATTAATGAATAAAAGAAAAGAAACACAGAAAAGAGGCCAATAAATAATGAAATAAAACAAAACAAAAGCTTGTGAGACCAGACCAGCTCTAAACCAGGCTGGGGTGTGAACCTGCGTTTACTTGTTGGCTTTTCTACCTACTGCCTGTGTGATCTGGGGTCACTGAACCCCGGGTGCGTTGTTCAGATCAGGTCGGAGGAGGCCTGGAAGGATGGTGGAGAAGCAGCTTATCATTCTTCCTCTCTTTCCTGGGTAGCTGGTGCTCAGGCAAGTTAGCGGTTATACTGATGATCACCATAAAAATAATAATATTTAATAATATTGTTATTCATTCTATGATACATATCCTATAATAGCATATGTGATTATATATAATATATTGTATAATTATGTTAATTATATTAGATCTCTATTTACATATAAGTATACCCTTTTATTATATATGAACTGATATGAATATACTTACATATAGTAATTGGATATTATTATTATAAGATAATTATTATTTTAGCTAAAATTTATTTAGCACCTATTATATGTTGTAATACATATGTTTTACTATGCTAAGCAAGCTGCTTAGCATATATCTCATCTGAGCTTCATAACAGTTCTGGGAGAGAGGGGCTATCGTTATCCCCATTTTACAGATCAGGAAACAGAGGCAAATAGTAAGTGAATTGCCCAGGGTCACACAGCGCATAAGTGTCTGAGGTCAGATTTGAACTTAAGTCTTCCTGATTCCAGGCCCAGCTCTAATTGTACCACCTAGCTGTCTCCAAAGAGATAAATTGGATGCTTATGTTTTTTCTAGTGGCCACTGGGCAGCTGATTGACAATTGGGCTGCCTATAAGGTGAATTGTTTTTATATGGTCCCCTGCCCCCCCCCCCAATCTTAGTAGTTGGTGGTGAGTTAGGTTGGTTGCCATGTCAGAATAGTTGGTCCTCCTCACTTAGATGACCATTAGCTACCAGCAGCCACCCTCTCACATGGACGGTGGACTCTCCTTTGTTCTTGTAGCCTGTAGTTGGTTATGTAGATGGCATCAGTGTCCAGAGAGGTGGCCTTGCAGCTGCTGGCTCTACAGGCCGAGTAGGTGACCTGGATTTCTCAGCAATGGCCTTAACCTCTGGAAGACGAATGAGCAAATGTAGTGGAGAGATAGTTCTTTGAGAGAGCAGTGAAGAAAACCCAGGATTGTGCACATGAGACTCTGCCAGGGACACAAAGAACATGGTAGAGGCTCCCTGAGGATTCCTTGTTTTCAACCAATCTCTTATTGCAGGGCTTGGTGGAGATTCCATTTGGAATCCCCACATTTGTACCTGTGCCCAAAGGAGGAGTTTAGGTCCAGGACTTAACTTCCCATTGTCCACATCTTCAAGGGAGTTGCAAAAATGAATTGTTGCAGCCAATGTTAGGGGAAATCATTCTTGACAGTGAGACTTTTAGAAGTCTAATGCCACGAACACTCACACTGAAGCCAAGCGTTGGGGTAATATGGCATGCAGGGATCCTGTCCCAGAGTGGATGGGTTTTTAAAGGCAGTGGATTACCCAGGTAATTTCATGGAAACTGAAGTAGCTAGGTAGTACAGTGCAGAGAATGCTTGACTTGCAGTCAGGAAGACCAGTTAGAATCCTGCCTGAGACATTAACTGCATAACCCTGTGGAGACTCTGTGAGACTCAGTTTCCTTATCTGTAAAATCCAGATAATAACAGCTTTTACCTCCCAGGGTTATCCTGAAGGATAAATAAGATAATATATAGAAACCTCAAAAATAAATGTTACATAAATGTTAGTTATCATCATCATCATCATCATCATCATCATCATCATCATCATCTTTTTTATTATTAATTACTTTGGAACCTAGAAATTGGTTCTACAGGCTTTATGCCTGAAGCCGGCCTGGAGATCCTCAGAATTTTCTGCCTATGATGTAGATGTTATTAGGCAATCGTTTATAGTAACAACAAAAACTTCAAATCACCAAACAAGCATTATACACGTATTACATGCCAGGACCAAACGGTGAAGAGTCAAAGACGAAAAAAACAAAACCAGAAGCTCTTCCCTCCCTCAAGGAGTTAACATTCTACTCTGCGCATGTGACTTGAAACGACATTGAGAAATGTAAAGTATTTTCTCATTTCCCCACCCCCAGTCACCCTATGAGGCAAGTTATATAATCTTTGAGTCAGTTCTTCCCCAGACCTTACTTTGGAAAGGAAGTTACCTAGTCCGACTGTCTTGTTTTATCAATGAGGAATCTAATCCAGGAACATTAAAGTGACGTGCCTAACCTGTTTGGAAGTACCAGAGTCAGGATTTGAATTCAGGTCTTAAAAATTGGCTTGCTTTTCAAAAAAGGAAAATGGGATGGAGGTTTGAAATAAAGGAGGCACCAAGAACTCAATTCCCCACCTGCCGACCAGGACCGATCAGTCGTTCCCAAGGCCAGGATCAGGCCCTGGCCCAGATCTCCCAGCCAAGACCACTTGGAAGCCATCCCAAGTAATTGAGAGCAGGAGCCATCGTTTCCTGCTTTGCGTTTGACAGAATATCCCGGCCGAGAGCATGGCTTTATTGTTAGAACATTGCTGGATATTTCACAGCCCTGGGAACATTTATGAGATCTTGTCAGGGGGAGTTTGAGAGGAGGGTCCGGGGATTGGGCCATATGGCTCCCGTTAAATCCACATGCAAGGCGCTGAGAAATTACCTTGGAGAAGAGGCCTAACAGGCACTTTGCTTGCAGATTTTTATGTGTGGAACAAAACCTTTAAGTACCGAGGCCCGTTGAAATATAATGCCTCTTAACATCCCAAAGTTGTAACAGAGCAGAACTTTTAGGCCAGATGACTGGGGTGTGGTCAAGGGTGTGGCCTTTGGCTGGGCACCATGAAATGACAGAAGTTGTTGTGGTCCTGGTGCTTGGACCTTGAGAGCAGGCTGATGGGAAATGGCCAAGGTGCCCTCAACAGTGACCTTGGTAAGGAACGTGGCAGAGTCGAATGTGTTCAGAGGAGATTCCTGGCCGGGTGTGGGTCATAGTCAATGGCTGCCGAGGTCCTTTCTGGCTCTGAGATTCTGTAATAGCAGTTTCCAGACTTTAGAGTAAAAATGACACTTATTAGCTGTGATCTTGGGCAGTCATTTCCCCAAATTCCAACTTCCTCATCTATAAAATGGGGACAATGATATCCATAACACCCATTTCACAGAGCTGTCAGGGTCAGACAAGGTTGTGCATGGGGAGTCAGAAATGTTAGCTGATTTAAACTTGGAAGTCTTAGGACTTCAGAGCTGGAAGGGCCTCTCTTTGATGGTGGGGGAAGGAGAGGAGGGCAAGGCCCCGGACCTATGATTTATCCAAACTCAGAGGCTTAACTCGAACACAGCTCTTCCTGACTCAAAGGCTGGCCTTTTCCCCTCTGATATATTGTGTCTGACCCAATTTCTTCATTCTACTACTGAGGAAACTGAGGATGTAACATGAGAAGTGACTCCCCCAAAGTACCACAACTACTGTGTCAGAGACACAGTTCAAACTCAGGTGTTTCCTGATCCCATCACACTTGTCTTTTGGGTGCACGCAGCTCCAGATACATCCTACTGAATGGCCGGCTTTATTCCAGGCGCTTAGCTTGCGACGCACACATCTTCAGGAAGTCTTATCGTTTGTGTGTGTGGAAAGGGTTTTCTTTTTCTAGCACCAATGGGCTGTGGAGGCCTCCATTTCACGGTTATCTATGACTGCTGGTCTAGGATGACCCCTGTGGAGACATGGAAAATCCCAGTCACTATCTCTTGCATAATGAAAGGGGCCTGGATTAAATAGGAAGAGAGAGAGAGTTGTGGGTGAAGGGCCCGATGGGGAAGGGTGTGAATAGGAATGGTCTCTTCTTCTGTCTGCCCTTTCTGCTGCAGGGAGAGAATGAGCTGGGGGTCCTTTGATTTCCAAAGGAAGAATTGTGAGTGTCTCCTTAGCTTGGCGATTGTGGAGTAGGGAGAGTTGAACTAGAAAGGATATCGGAGGCATCTGGCCCCATGAAGACTGAGGCCCTGAGACCTAAGTGACTTGCTTAGGTTTGAACCCAGGTTCTGAAATAGGAATTATAAAGCACTTTACAAACCTTAAAGGATTCTATAAATTATTGTTAGTGTTATTGTTGTTACATAATTGCTTTGTCTACATACTGTGGTTGGCTTAAGACAATACACTTAGGAAAATATACCATGATTCATGGACCATAAAATAACAAACCGGGAAGGATGTCAGCTTGGATAGATGAATGATGAACTTGGTACCATGTGGTTTGTATAAGTTGGGAGTGAAAGGGTTTTTGATTCAGAATCAGAAAGCCTGAGCTAGAATCCTGACTCTGGTACTTAATATGTGTGCGGCGTTGGATGAATTGGATGAATTTCTCATTTCTGACCTCAGTCTCTTCATCTCTAAAATGAGAAGACTGACCTAAATGGCCTCTAGGGTCCCTTGTTGCTCTATCTCTATCAACCTTTGGTGAGTGAAACTACCTTGTTTCTAACCGTAATTCCCCCTTTGCTCAGCCAGAGAACCAGCCTGGGCTCTGGAGGGGCACTTAGATTCTCTGTCAACTCCCAGAGAGACGGCCGAATGCTGGAACAGCCAAGAGATGAGCCACGAATGTGGTGGGGAGGGGGGCGCAGAACTGGGAAGAGGGGAGGGGGCACCCCAGACTTCTCCAGACATTAGGAAGGTGCCTTGTTTGTAGCTCTTTAACTGACTCTCAACCCGCTACACAGAATGAACTGCTCCTGTGACTCTCCCATTGTCCAAAAGAAAATTGAGCTGAGTCTGGCTCTTTGAGCCTGGGCAGGTCACCTAAGCTCTCTTGGTCTCAGTTCACTTATCTGTAAAGTGGAGACATTGGGCACCTCCTTCACAGGGCTGTTGTGGGGATTAAATGAGATGACCGGTATAAAGCTCTTCACCAGCCTTAATGCTCTAGACAGATGTTAACCATTTTTAATAGGTCTTGGGCCTTTTCTTAATGAAAAAAAGTTTTATTTAGGCTTTTGGGGTGTGTGTGTGTGTGTGTGTTAAGGTCATTTCCCGGAATATTTCCTTTTCCAAATTGAATTCTTTCTGACTTAAAACCAAGAAAAACAATAAAGCAGAAATATCAGATGGAGTGATCTAGAGGGACCATGTACATGCCACTCTGCCCTGGTAGGTCCCCACCTCCCTGATGAAAATGGGAGATAGATGTTATTCTCTTCTCTCTAGGACCATTGCCAGATTCTTTCAGTGCTCTTTTCATTGCGGACATTGTGGGTGTTGTTCACATGGTTCTGTCCATGGCACTGGACATTGTGAGCAGCTCTGGCCAGAGTCGCTGTTGCTCATTCTGTTTCCTCCCTTTACTTCCTCTCTCCTTTATCCCTACCCCCAAGGCTGCCTTTGCCCTTCTGTCCAGCTCTCCTTCAGGTGGCAGCTTCCCTCGTTAGATTGGAAGCTCCCTTGAGGCTAGGGACGGTCTTGTTGGCTTGTATTTGTGTTTCTGGCCCTTAGCACAGTGCCTAGCACATAGGAAGTGCTTAGTAAATGATTTCTCTCTCCCTCTCCATGTCCTCCTCCTTCTCTTCCTCCTCCTCCTTCTCTTCCTCCTCCTCCTCCTCCTCTCCTCCTCCTCTTCTTCTTCTTCTTCTTCTTCTTCCTCTCTCCTCTCCTTCACCCCTCCTTTCCTCCTTCTATCTCCATCTCTACATCTGTCAGCATATCTGTTATATCTGTCATATCTATTTGTCTACCATCCATCCATCCATCCATCCATCCATCCATCCATCCATCCATCCATCCATTGGTCTGTCTGTGTAGATAGAGGCCAGCACTAGCCTCAGTGTCCAAAGACCTGGACTTTGTCCTACCTTCCTGTATGACGTTGGATAAATCCCCTGACATCCCTTGGCTTTGGTTGCCCCATTTACAGGATGAAAGGCTCACTCTAAGTCTCCTCCAGCATAGTGATCTTGTGACCCTGATCCCATCCCTCTGGATCAAGGCTGTTTCTGTGGCCCTGCTGGCATCCATCATTCACTGATTCTGCTTGGTCAGACAGTATTCTTTTAAACAAGCATCCCTCTATAACAGTCACCTTCCCATGTGGTAGTATAATGTTAATGAGATTTGAAGATCTTCCATGCCCCTTGAACTTGCTGATGAAGCAGGAAGGGGTGAAGCAAGAGGAAGCCGAGCCAAGCTAGAGTCAGTGGGGTGGTGACTGGAAGCAGTGGCAGTGGCAGCAGAGGTGGCAGTGGAGTGAACTCCTTTTTTTTGTTTTTTGAGCTAGCCAGAATCTCTGCTAAGGATTCCTGCTGAGGACTGCCAGGGAACGGATATGTGGGGGACCAGAGTTGCTGGGAGCAAACTGCCTGGATGCTGAGCAGTTGCTGTGAGTGAGGAGAGGAGGATCTTTGCCTGAGGTAGCCTGTCCTGTTTTGAAGGCTTGAGAATGTGGGTGTTTACTACATTAATTACATGTGCCAACTTTGTAACTACTGTGATGGCTTTGACTTTCTGGTTTTGGGATTCAATTTTCTGGTATTTGAATAAATATTCTAGCTATATTTTCCATGTAGAGAGCCTGTTATATTTTGTGATTAATAACCATATCAGTATATTTATAGTTACTGCAGGCATTGTGAATACTGCATTGTTGATACAGTAGGTAAATCCCTGACGAAGAAGGAGAGCTTTGGGTGAGGCAATGGCGCCCTTCACCCTTATGGGAACAGCCCCACTGAATGTGCCTTCCTTGGTCAGGTTATCAGTTATCTGTTGCACAATTGCTTCCTCTGTGCTCAGGGGACCGTGATATGATGGGGCTCTCCTCAGCATGGGTTAGGTAGAAGAGAAGTGGGAAATCTGGTGTTTTACAAAGTGCTGAGACAGCCCAGATCCCACCTTTCCCACTTCTGGTGGGTGACCTGGAGATTGACCACACCCATGCCCACCTGGATGCCTTCTCTTGTGCAGTCCTCAGTTTCCTCTTCTGTAAAATGGGAGTAATAATACCCAGACTCTTACAAGGTCAGCTGAGTCTCCCATAAGCCGATACCCAGCATGGTGCCAGACGCACAGTAGGTCCTGGACAAAACCTCGGTGATTGATTTATAGATTGTTTAAGGTGGTTTTCAGCCACCCACTGGAAGTGCTGAGGAAGGTCGGTATTTTGCCCAGTTTCGGTGCATGAACATGTTTGTTTGTGTGAGACCTTAGGCAAAAAGCTCGTGAAACACGGGCTGCCATGCCCGAAGCCACAAGCAGCTGCCCAGCCCTGCATCTGGATCCAAGGTGCTTAGCGCAGCACCTGGAGCATAGTAGGCACCTGATAATTCTCAACTAAGCAATGCTAAGTGACTGATTGGGAGTGGGGCTCCTCTGGACTCCCCAAGGGTTGTTGGAAGACAGCAGACGGGTCGTCCCTGAAAGGTCTCTGCCCCTATGTTGACGTCCTGCACTCTCATGCCTGTAGACTTTCAGGGAGAAGGAAAGAAAAAAATGTAAGTCAAGATCAAGTGTGGTTGGTCTGGAAGCATTTTTAAAATTAAATTTGCTAGTCCTTTTTTTTTTTTTTGCCATTACAGTAATTTCTGGGTATTATTATTAAGCACCTACTATTTCCAATGCACTGTCCTGAGCTCTTTGCAAATATCATCTCCTATGATCCTTACAGTAACCCTGGGAGGTAAGTGCTATTATTACACTCACTTTACAGATGGAGAAACTGAGGCCCAGTGATTTGCCCTGGGGTTCCCTTCCCCACCCAACCTCATCTCTTTGGCCATTTAAACCCTCCTTTGTACTAAAGAAAACAGCTGAGATGGTGACCGCATCTGGCATGTATGCACCATTCTGCCCAGACCGTCTCCTGTCTGTCTAGTAAGAGGAAGGAAGCAGGCATAAAGGAGAGCAGGTTATTCTTGGAGTCAGGAGGACCTGAGTTTGAATCCTGCCTCGGTCACTTATTAGCTATGTGTCCCTGGGCAAGTCACCTAGCCTGTCTCAGACTCAAAGTGGGAATAATAATAATTCCTCCTTCAAAGGGTTGTTGTGAAATCAAATGATTTAACCAATTTGTGGGAGGCATTTTTCAGACCCCAGAGTGTTGAGGGGATGCTGGTCCACCTCCTCCTCCTTCTCCTCCTCACACTCATAGGCACTGATGGTCCGCCAGAAACATCCTGATCCTTAGGGAGGCCCCTCTGCCTCTTGGTCAATCACAGGTTATGAGCCACTTTGCCTTTTTTTTTTTTTCAATCACATTCCTTTTGTTTGCTGGAGTTTCACCTTGGGTCCCTAGCGTGGTACTCGGACATTGTAGGGGCATAATAAATGCTTGTTAATCTGGACTGAATGCCCTGAAATTTGAACATTGAGAGAATGATCTGAGGGAACTTCATCCCAGGGCTGGCTAGGAAGAGTAGTGGTGAAGATGTTCAGGATGGAGGAGCTTCCTAGCTGGGTGAATAGTGGCTCTGAGAGCCTCCGGTTTTCCATATGTAAAATGGGTCAGTAATTATTGATTTTAACCTGAGAGTGTGCCAGGGATCTGTGTGCTGGCCCAGTATGAGGGAGTCTGATAGCCTACCTCCCAGGGTTATTGTCAGGATCAAGGGATCAGGTTTGCAAAGAGGGGCACAGTGCTTGGTAATAGTAGGCTCTCCATAAATGCTTGTTCTTCCTTTTCCCTACACCTTTATGGAGTAATTAGGAGGAAAGAAAGAACTTTTGAAACCTTTTATTTATGTATTAATTTATATATTTATTGATCATTCCTTCATTTGTTTTTAGTGAGCAGGACCTGTGATTTCACAGGTGGCTCCTTCACCAGTGTAGAGAGGCAGCTTCATAGTAATTAGGGAGTGGTCTTGGATTCAAGGAAATCAGAGTTAAAGCCCCCAACCCCAATAACATCCTGGTTGAATGGCTCGGGTCAAACCTTTCTGCCTTTCGGGACCCCAGGACATCTCCCGCTGGCCTCCAAACACTGAAATGGGAAGGGCTGTGGTGAGACAGTCGGCTGCCACGATGGGCTGTTGGGCAGAAAATGATGATGACGATGAGGATGGTGGCCAGCATTTAGGTGGTGCTTTAGGTTTGCAGAGTGCTTCCCGTACATGCTCTCCCTTCTTTCCTCACCACAGCCCTGTGTGTGTAATTGGATGGGGGGGTCTGATAGAACTGGGAGTTGGATAGGCCTGAATCCCTTTACTTCTCACTCTGTTTTCTCTGGGCTCCCTCATGAGCCCCGTCTGTAGCAGAGCTTCAGAGCATCCCAGGCCTGTGGGCAATCACCTAAACCTCTGAGTGCCTCATTTTCCTGATCTGCAAAAAAAAATGAGGGGGGGTAGTGAGACCAGATGACCTCTGAAATCTGTGTCTTCTGGCTCTAAACTTATGACCCTAATGAACACTGAAGTGTTAGGTAAATGTTAGCCATTATTCTTGAATACATGAAAAATCGTGAAATTGAAGGCTCCGGGTCTCAGGAGGCAGTGCAGCTCAGTGGCTGTGGGGCCAGGCTTGGGCTGCGTGGCCTCTGAGGTCCTTCCTAGCCCTAAATCCATGCCCTGTGACCCATCCTAGGAGGCAGACAGTCATCCTGGGAGGAAGGTGCTATTCTCATCCCTGTCTCACAGTTAATGAAACTGAGGCAGGCCAAAGTCTTCTCTTATTTTTGCCTCAGAGCTGCCCGCCTGGGGGAGCAGGACGCTGCTCTTTGTCCCTCTCTGCCTCAGGATTCAGGAAGTCCAGACCGAGAGCTCTGTGGCTGACCGTGCATCTCAGGGATATTTGGCAAGGCAGCCTCCCAAATGGGGCTTCAGTGAGCTGAGACTGGCAGTGCCCAGGAGACTGCTGGCAACATCTTGGGGGAACAGGACCCAGGCAAACAATGTGTCCAAGAGAGACATTCTCTCCGCCTTGGTTTTCTCTTGGAGAATGAGCTGGTTTCCTGCCAAAATCTGATGCCCTGACACAGGCAGGGGCATGTGGGCCCGGCTACGGCGGGACACCCTCAGGTATGGTATCTGAAAAGCCTGGGCTCTTCTCCTCCACCCACGCCTCCCCCTTTTGGTGGTGCTGGTGGTGGGGATGGGGGCAGCACAGGAGCTGCTGAGTCAAACCCCTGGGGGTGAAACCTGTGGTGAAAACTGCTGACTCAGGGTCTCACTGCCCCCCCAGCTTCCAGCCTGGCTGCCAGATCCTCCTCCACTCAGCCCCTTTGAGCACGCTGCTCTCCCAGGCCCAGGGAACAGAGGCAGGAAGGGCATTGCATTGACCTTGGCCCGAGGAAGACCAAGAGAGTCTGAGCAGTGGAATACAGAGCTTCTTAGTCAAGGTTGAGAAAGCCCAGGGCAGGTCCTCAGCCCATGTGAGTGACGGTACCACACAGCTAGGGGGGAGAAATCACTAGACTGGGTTGGGCAGCCTCAGTGTCCCCTGGAACCATCATGCCCCTTGTAGCTTGTGGAGGCAGCTAGAAAAGGAGAGGGGGAGGGAGACAGAAGCAGGGTGGGAAAGACAAATGGAGAGAGAGAGAGAGAGACAGAGACAGAGAAACAGAGAGAGAGAGAAAGACAGACAGACAGAGAGAGAGAGAGAAAGAGAGAGAGAGAGAGAGAAGGCAAGATGGAGAGACAGAGACAGACAGAGATAGAGGAGAGATGGAGAGACAGAGACAGAAAGAGAGACAGAGACAGAGAGAGAGATAGAGAAGGAGAGATGGAGAGAGAGAGACAGAGAGACAGAGAGAGACAGAGAGAGAGAGGAGAGAGATTATTCACTCTGATACCCTAATTTTGCAGACAAGGAAACTTAAGTGTCTGAAGGATTTGGATTGGTCCTCTTGACTCCTGGCCCCATCTCTACTCTTTGCCCCTCCTGGCTGCCTTGAGGTGTATTTGTGCATGTACATAGACATAGACCCACCCATCTGCATGGGTGCGTACTGCTGAATGTGTGCGCAGTCAGTACCGTGCACCATGAGACAGGCTCTGTGGGCGACTGCCCCCAGATAAGTCAGCATACGGTGGGCCTTCACACCCCATCCAGCTGGCCCTACTTGCTGCTCCTGGCCTATGACATCCCGTCTCCCACTTCTTGCTCTCGATGCCTGGAATATTCTCCCTTTGCCCCTGATTTTTTCAGAACTGAGCTTGAACACCGTCTCCTCCAGGAAGCCTGCTCTGATTCTCTCAGCAATTTGGGAAATTGTTTTGTGTGGTTGTCGTTGTTCGGTCACTGAGTCACGTCTTACTCGTTCTGGCTCCATGGATCACAGCAGGTCAATGCCGTCCGGGGGGGTTTTCTTGGCAGAGATACTGGAGTGGTTTGCCATTTCCTTCTCCAGTGCAGCACAAACTTCATATGTATTATTTGTGTTATTGTGTATTAATTGTGTGCCTATCGTGTCTACGGCAGGTTTGAATCCAGGTTTTCCCAGTCCCAGATTGAGTGCTCTTTCAATTCAGTCACTTTGTCTCTCAAAAAAAAAAAGTTCTGCCGCCTCTAAGTCAGTTTTGTTAAATACTTTACAACATTTTTTCATTTGAACCTTATGACAAACCCCGATTTAAAAAACCACCACAGGGTAGCCAGCAGTCTAGACCTCAGCCCCATCTGGTGGTGTTTGCTTCTCTGCAGGGGAGAGTTTATTTGATCCAGAAGCACAAACTTGTCCTTGGAAGCCTCCCTATAATTTTCAAAGAATGCTAAATCAGCATCGCCAATAGATTGTGCGTATGTGAGTATTTTTTTAAAATCAGCCTCCCACAGGTTGTTAGCAGCCCTGAAGCTTCCCGAGTGGTAGCAGGAATGCCTCAAAGCGTAGGGAGCCTCGATTGCCCAGAGCACTGCAGGCCATGGCCCATACTTTCCATTCCACATTCTTCAGACCATGGAATTTCTCTGAGCTTCTTGGTCCCCAGGTCCTTGCTCTTTTTATGTGAATGTGACCAGGAGTTGAATGACCATTGGATAAGACATGCCACTCTGGATCTTTTGACTTTATCTAATTCTTCTTGAAGGATTCTGTGGCCTCCTTCTCTGAGACATTTTAAAAAAGAAAACATACCCAAGAGTTTTGCAATTCCTAAATCTAACTGGCCAAGAAATCTAACGGGCCCACTACTGGCATTTTTCTGAAAGAAGCAGGGAAGCAGGGAAGATGGGTGGCCATCTGGGGCTTCAGCCAGTGTTCGAAAGGGCTAAAATCATTGGACAGAATGAAATGTGGGAAGAGAAGGGGATGGAGGGGGGAGCTCTGGAGGCTAATGTAGCCCCTATAATTAGGTGATCTGTCTTGTGGCACAGTACATAACTCAGAATTTTTCTGCACCTCTACACTAAGGGAATTCAATCAATCACTCAATTAATAAACATTTATTAATCACCTACTATGGACCAAAAAGACAGTCTGTGACCTCAATTTAATAAAATGGGAAAGAGAACTTGATTGGATCCTGGCTTTGTCCCTCATTCCCTGTTTGACCTCGGACAAGTCCCTTCTCTCTGGGTCTCTGTTTTCTTATCTTTAAAATGAGGAGCTCAGGACAGGTGACCTCTAGTATCTTTCCAGCTCTAAATCCAGGGTCCTGTGGTCTGAAGATATTTCTGTCTTTCAAGTGTAAGGAAGTTGGTGAGGCTTGGCCACCGCTCAGCCCTGAAGGCCGTTTTTTTGGTGGGTTTGGGGAACCATCAAGGGTTGATGTGGCTTTGCAGCCCTCAGGATTTTTAATGAACCAGAAATTTGAAGACATCCTTTTGGCCAAGCCACTGGGTTTGGACAGTCAAAGAAGGGGTACTTTCCAAGTCTCTGGTTGTTTGTTGTTTCTGTTCTTACCAGGGCAGAGAGCTGAGGCTCTGTGTCATCTGATCAGACTTCCCTGACCAGAACCTTGAGAATATCCACCTCTAGATGGTGGAATGGTGGAATACGGGGGCATGGAGAATGGCCAGAGCTCTAGGAGGGCCCCAAGCTATGTATTTTAATTTTCTAAATTACGAACTAAAGAAATGGGCATCTAAGACACTGGTTTGTTTGGTTTTTTTCCTTTTTAAGCTTTAGAAAGTCCATCCCCTTCTTTATGCCCATTGGGCCACTGCCCTAGTGTAGGTCTATATCACTTCTTACCTTGATTCACCTTCATGCCAATCCATCCGTCCACTAGCTGACAGCTCCAGCCTGGCCACGTCACTCTCTGTTGAAGATGTTCTGCTGCCTTCCCGTTGACTCCAGGAGTGGTCACTTCTGGTCCTTCACAATAAGCCCCCATCCCTATTATCCTTCACATATTCTACACTCCTATCTCTTAGATTCTCCCATTTTCTTTAAGTCTAAACTTTAGTTTCTTCCTACCCCAGAGCTGTTCAGATCCCCGCAACTGTTGATGCTTCCTCCGCTTCCTTGGAATATGTCTTGCATTGACCTATCTACATATTTATTATAGCCTTCCTCATAGAATATAAGGTCTTTGAGGGCAAGAACTGATTTCATTTTTGGTTTTGGACTCCTGGTTTCTAGTATAGAGTCTTGCACAAAGCAGTAGACTCCTTGAGAACAGGGAATTTCCTTTTCTTTCTGAATCCTTAGCACCTGGTGCCAAGCTTGGCACAGAGTGGGCACTGTTAAGTGATTGCTAAGTGATAATAGGCAATCGATTTTTGTTAATAAGTATTTCTTTTTCAGTTTGGAGTCAGCCTCTATTTGTGGTTTATAGTCTCAAAAACAGAACTCTATAGATTCCATAAGGAAAAGGGCTGTTATTATTATTATAAGCAAAAGGAGAAGAGGCCAGGAGATTTTTAACTCTATTCATGAAAGGATTTTCCTTGGGCTTGATAAAGAGAAGTCAGGAGATGTCATAAAATCTCAAACATTAAGGAGATTCCTAAACTTTCCTCCCTCTGAGGTTTTTATTTTTAATTCCAAGCTAAATAAAAAGCGACATCTTAATATAATAAAGCTTCTAAGATTGGTTTTTATGCAAACCCGAGTCATAATTCAGATTCTGGCTGTCAACGGCAAGTAAAGAAGAATGTGACAGTTTCAGCTTGGCCCCAGGGGACATTTGTCCACCCCACAAAACCACTGCATGGTTTGGCACCAGCCCTCCTAACTGGCAGCCGCCCTCTGGGGTGGAGCAGTAACACTGTCTTTGGGCAGTTGCAGGCACAGAAATAGAGCCAAGGCTGGCTCTGGAATGGAAGTGGCCCTGCCTACAATGCCCCCCCCCCCCGACTCTTCCGTAGGGGTTTCAATAAGATGATGGAGCTCAGTCCAAGCTATGACCATCTAGGAGGTGGGAGAGGGGAGGGAGGGGCTGATCCCATAGGATTCTAAATAAGGAAGGAGAGAAGAAGAGGAGAGTCGGGCTACTCACGAGCTGAGGGTGGCCATGGTGGTCTGAGTCATGGCATTGCCCACATCTTCTGCTACAAAGCCTCCCATCAGATGGAAAATAAACCCTGTGTGCTGTGTGCCCGCCTACCTTGTGTCTGCTGTACAGCAGCTGGGATTCTGGGACTGAGTTCTAACTCACCTAGAGCTGAATGCTGTGAGTCATCTGTGGAGTTTGGGGACATGTGTTAATTAATGAACATTGAAGGAACAGGCCAAAGGTAGCAGGATTCTTGTGGAGTTAAAAAAACAAGGTTTGCAAAACTAAATAAGCTATTATGGGTGTGATGGTGGGGGCGGGGAGGGGTGACT
This sequence comes from Pseudocheirus occidentalis, assembly GCA_028646575.1. NCBI lineage: Eukaryota > Metazoa > Chordata > Mammalia > Diprotodontia > Pseudocheiridae > Pseudocheirus > Pseudocheirus occidentalis. Next base: position 14,801,085 of record CM053597.1, on the reverse strand, counting down.
CATATTAAAATTTTGATATAAAGTTCCACGAAATGAATAAGGACTTTAGTGAACAAAGAGCAAGGCCAAATTTGGGCCAATTTCCTATGAAATCTCTTGTGTCATATTTTCAATTTGGGCTTGTTTCATGTGGTTTATTTTCCTAAGGTTCGTGGTGCAGGTTTCAAATTCAGCTTTGCCTGTGGTTATAAAATGAGGGAGCCAGCTCACGCAATGCTCCAATGGGATGATGCCCTTTGGTGGAAAACATTAACTCCTTTTCCTTCACTAAAAATTGTCTCTTGGACATGTTCATTGCTTTTTTGGTCCTCTCCTTTATAACCCCTTTTCTAATCACAATATCGATGGATTAACTGCCTACCTGTGCCTTATAATCACACTATTGGTGAATTGACCCTAGTGAGAAAACAAAGGGCTGCAGCTTTAATAGTTATGAGAGAAGTTTTATAACTAAGGCTGAATATTGGCTTTTCATAGTACAGTAGAGGCAGTTATATAGACTGTAGTTATGAACTTAGAATCTGGAAGACTTGAGTTCGAATCCTGTCCCAGACACTTATTAACGACCTGATCCCGAGCAAATCACTTTGCTTGTGGCCCTGAGCAAGGCTCTTTCCATCTCAGATTGCTCATCTGTAAAATGAAGACAACACTAGGACCTACCTCACAGGGCTTTTGTGAGGCTTAAGTGAGATGATGTATGTAAAGTTCTTTGTAAACTTGAAAGTATTACATCGATGCCAGCCATGATTATTTTTGTTGTTCTTATCTCAAGGTATGGCGAATTCCCGATAGTCTCAATTTCTGGGTCTCCAAAATAAGATTTCTTGGGTGTAGCGAACTCATTGATGAGAGATCCCCAGATCAGCCTCTCATCGGTGGCTTTTAGCCTCTGAGAGTTGCCTGAGGATGCTAAAAGTTAAATGACACACAGCCTGGAGACATGGGGGAGAAACTTCCCCAGGTCTTCTTGACGCCAGAGCTGACTTCTTGTGCATTAGAAAGCCAACACTGACTATCTGTCTGTGTATGAAGGTCCACATGGTTCTCAGAGTTTCTACAACACGCAGAGTAGAATGAGAAAGGACCAATGTTGAATTTAGGAAAACCTGAGTTCTAGGCTTGGCTCTGACACATGCTGGCCTCGTGACTGGACCAACTTCTTCTCCTCTTGCTGCCCTAAGCAGCTCTAAAAGACCTGAAGTTAGGAGTTGGGAATCTGCATTAGTGGAAGGAGTTTCCATACTGGGAACTCCCTACTCCAAGGAAATCCCACATCTGGACCAAAAATAACTTGCGACATTTTTCTGTAATTGCATTCTTTGCTGTCCAACTTGGGGAGTGTCTATAAGCGGTTTTCTCTCTCTATCCTTTTTTTCTTTAACTCCCTTTTGGTTATATATGCAACACACTTGGCAAATACATTCTTCCCAGCTGCTGTTCGGTGTGTTCTGTCTCTGACCAGGAATCTGCCATCCCTGTATTTTAAGCCAGAGCACAGATGCCTAAATGCCATTCCCAGACACCACCTCTTAGCTAGCTGGTCACTTCTCCAAGTAATTTTTCTTGTTTTCACCCCTTGCCTTTGGTGGACAACAGTAGTAAGAACAGCGTCTCTCCTCTCAGGGTCTCTACTTTCTTTCCTGAGACTTCATAATGGTTGGTAATGTGTCTTCAGCGCCATTGGTGCCCATGAGAATCACCAGGTGTGAACAGACCTCTCTTCAGCTGCTACCAAGTCAACCAGTGGATGCCTCAGCACTAAATTTGTGAACACTTTCCTGGTTGATCTCTCAGCTGAGAGGTTCTGGGGCTTCACTTTCTCATCCTTGGGGGAATGAGCAGGTCCTTCCTCTTCAGAGCATCCCCTTCTTTCCTCTTCAGAAGAACCCCAAATCTGCCTTTAAATTCTCACTGTGATCCTTTTCTTTCCCTTTCTGTCATGGAGAATACTCTTCTCCAACATTCACTTCTGCCTCAGATCCCTTGCTCTCCCCCCTTGAAGCCCCATTTTTACTTTCTTGAGAAGCCCATCACTTTCCTCAACAATCTGGGCTGTGGAGATGAATTCCTTGACCCCCGGTCTCTAGGAGAGAAATCAGTTTATGACTCTTGTTCCTCAGATAGCAGTCACTTGGCCATGTAAGAAATGTGAGCTTCCCATACTCTACACAAGTCACTTAAACAATTCTTCTTTATATTGGTTGAGCTTTTCAGCCTCCCCTACCCAAAATTTGTATTTGTCCCTCAACTCCCTGTTAAAAGTTTACCAGCCTGTTATCACATCTCTGTTAAATGACAGTGCCCCTCAAGGTCCTTTCCTTAGTCCCAACAACTCCATGACCTCTTTTCCCTCAACTGGTGCCAACCTCCCACTTGTTTTACCAATTTGTCCCACCCACCAATACTTCTATTACTTCTTTTTTTTTTTTTTTGGAAGGGGTAACACAGGGCAATTGGGTTTAAGTGACTTGCCCAAAGTCACAAGTATCTTAGGTCGAATTTGAACTCAGACACTGGCTCCAGGACCGGTGTTCTATTCACTGTGCCACCTAGCCACCCCTCCTTCTATGACTTCTTTACCTGGTAAAATCATTCCACTGGACTTTTCTTACTTGCTGGACTTTGTCTTGCCAACTGCTTCCTTCTTTTCCTCCTTGAATCTGCCTCTTCATGGTCTACTCCTGGATCCTCCTTAAGCTTTTTCCATTGTCCTTAATTGTTCTGTGTCCTGCTCCCTTTTTGACCCAGAAGTATAATTTGGACCGATACCTGCATCTGGAGATTGTTCTTCAAATTTTCCTTAATTTCATGCAAATATCACTCAATTTTTTTCTTCTCCAAATTTAACCTCTGACCTAGTTCGTAAGTGCAAACCTCTCCGTCTCCTACATGATTTCTTTCTGCGTATTCTGTTCACATCCTTCTTTCTGCTTCCACTCTTTTTTCCTATGACCTTTTCCTGCTGGAGCTGAAGACAGACTCTATCACATGTGCTCTGTGAAGCAGCTCAGCAGTATGACTAAGGAAAGACCATTTCCTCATAGATGGAAATGCCATTTTTGCAGCTGGCCTAAAAGGATGTCACAAGCATCTCATGTCCACAGAGCAGGGCTCCAGGGCTCCTTCTGCCTGACCCCTTTCCCTTTCTGTTCCAAATGACAGTTACTGACATAAGATGGAAAGAGTTCCACACTGTGCTAATTAAACTGGAGTAATTACAAAGAGATATATGAAGAGCCTCTCTGGCCCTGAATTACTGTGACAGGGACCTGAGTTTGACTCCTGGCTTCCTGGACCACAGCCACTGTAGGACTGGAATTAATTAGACAAGCATTTATTAAGCTCCTGCTGCACGTCAAGTACTGTGCTAGATGCTGACTACACAAAAGCAAGCGATTCAGGACCTGTCCTCCAGGAACTTACCTTCTACGCTCTCCCTGTAAAGGGGAGACATGAACATAGAGAAGCGTGCTCTCAGCACAGCAGAGTAGATAGAAGGTAACCGTGGGGATGAAAGCACAGATCCTGGGGAAGAGAGGACCAGGAAAGGCTTCATGCAGAAGGTGGCAGTCAGGCAGAGCCTCAAAGAAACCTAGGAATTCCAAGAGGTGGAGGAGAAGAGGAAGGTCAGTCCAGACAAGGGCAAAGCTAATGCAATTGCAGAAATCAGCAGTGTGACATCATGGATGGGGAATGGCAAGATGAGCACTTGGGCTGGTAATTAGAGATTCACAAGGAGAGAAACATTTTTCAGTTTGGAGAGAGATGCTGGAACCCAGTTATATAAGAGAATAATGGACAGATCCATTGGTTAAGCACTGTCTCTGCCCTAGGAGTACCCTCTCATTCCAAGCACATACGGGCATGCACATATTGAACGATTCAGACAGAGGTGGCTTGGGGTGCCATGCTGGGATTTCCAGGTTTGGCTTGGTCCTCTCCAAAGGGCTACAGTTCTGGAGTGGCCCAGAGCCCTCAGCTCCAGGACTAAGCTTCAGGATCCCCTGAGTGGCTCCAAACCCACAGCCTCTTTATGTTAACCTTATCATATCATGCCATCTTGGAGCAGATAGACAGGTAAATCTGAAAGACCTCTGAACCCAATTAAAGTTATACCACAAAGAAATCAAGTTCATGTGGTTTGCATTTCAGCAAGTTACATTTTGTGGGCTGTTCTTGCTTTAATTCAGTACCCTAATGCAGACCATGTGAACATTTGAAACGCTCTTAACAGTTAAGCCAGCTCAAATAACACAGAACCAGGGCACCAATAAAGAATGAATTAAAGCTGATTGCAACTGCGGCCAACTTTGAGTTGTTTTGGTTTTTTTTTTTCTTTAAAGGAGCTAGGGTGAGATGGAGCGTTGGGGATACAGAAAGAGAGGGGAGTATCTCAATTTCTGCCTTTTGGTCAAGTAATGCGAAGTTTGTGTTTTTTCTTGAGCAAGTGTTTAAAACAAGTGAGCTGAGAAGGTGAACTAATTCCCCAAGGATTGTGGAAAAGAAACCAGGCAGGTTAGCATCCTTTAAAGTCAGTGGTTTGGATGTGGGCATCTGGTCGCTCCAACTCATCATGGGCAGTTAGCTCAGGAGGCAGAGTTCTCAAAGGTCAATGGTTCAGGCTCTGTGTGGGCCAACAAGTCTCAGGCATAGAATGCCTCTGTTTCTGTTGCTGACAACCATCCTTCTGACCCTGGTGCACTCTGGTCCACGTGTCTGAAACAGGCTGTACAAGTGAGCAGGTGAAAGATGGGGATAATGTTTCAGCAGGACCCTCCACAGTAGGCTGCTGAGCCCAATGCAGATCAGAGGGTGAACCCAAAGAGCCAGTTCCAGGCATCTTTTTACATCCCTCTCCCTTGTCGACTCTCTCTGACTTCCTTCTACACTGGCTTACCTCATGTTCCCCCTTTACAACATTCCTCCACCTGACTCCACACTGGTCACCGTGCCTGGCGTGCTCTCCTCCATCCCCTCCACTTATCTTCTCAGCATTTGTTTAGGCTTAGCACAAGCACCACCTCCTACACGGGGCCATTAGAACAGAAGCTCCTTTCGAGTAGGTATTCTTTTATTTCTCTGTATTTATACTCACCCAGTGCCTGGTATACAGTTGGTCCTTAATAAATGCTCACTGATTGTTTGGTTACTCTACTTATTAATGCTTCCATCATCCCCACCCCCCAATTGCTTTGTATTTATTTTGTCTCTCATATTTGTTTATTTATGTACACGTTTTCTTCTAATAGAATGTAAGCTTCACGAAGGCAGAGACTGTTTCATCTTGCTTTGTCACCCTAGTGCCTGTCACAGTGCTTGGAACATAGGAGGTGCATAAAAATGCTTGCCGAATTGAAGTGAGAGTTAGATCAACAATCCTTCACAACGCTCATAGGCACTCATGAACAGGGAAATCAGTTCTAAGCTTAGACGCTTGAGCAGAAGCAAGGAATAGTATCCAAAGTAATAAGAGGTGCTTAATAAATGCCTTTTGATTTCATTGGATATGTATGATACACAGCCTCTGGGTAAATAAGAGGTGACTCTGTCTATCCCATGTGTTTCAGAGTAGAGACAACATGGTTTGTGGTGGATGTCATGGTGAACTTGGAGTCAGGAAAATCGGTTGTGTCTGGTGTCTTCCTACTACTCACCTGCTAGGTCCTGTTTTGGGAAAGGGAGTTCCCACACTGGAAGTCCATCATGCTCTCCATGGATGGCCTAAGGCTGTGCCCTGTCATGACTAGGAGAGAAGGGCCCTATCAGGAAGGAAGATACTAGACCAGGCCACCAAAAACATTTTATAAAAGGGACATGGGAAGAAGAATCCTGCATTAGTCTTGCCAGATATGCAGTAGCTGGTAAGGGTCTACCCCAGCTCCCAGAGTTCTCTAACTTTGCCCAAGATACAGAAGCCTCAAGGAGGAAGGTGAAAGGCCCATTAATTTCTGATCCATGAGAAACACAGTGCCTGCCAAGTGGGAGAGTGAAGCTATGGGCAGGCCCTCGACTTTCAAATTCTTGAGAGGTTATCACAAGCAGGGAGCATATAAACCAATGGTCAGTCAGTGGGCTTTGCCCAGGCCTGGATGAGCAGAGCAGAACTGCTCATTCTGCCAGCCTGTCTCATTCACTCTAGCAAAGAGCATGAAAGGAGCCAGGAATAGGGAGATGCCAGCAAGCCCCGTCTGCAAACAGTGGGTTTTTTTTCTCTAGAAGATCAGAAGACTTCCTGCTTTCTTCCTCTAATAAAATAAAAGCCAATGCTAATATTACCATTTAAATTACACAAGGACAGTTCTAAAAGCAGCGACTCTAGGGGAGAAAAGTAAGAAAAACAAAATCTGAAGCTGGTGTTTTTCTTAACCTTGGGGATTAAGTCAAAGAGAGAATTACATGATCTTAGACTTCCCATCAGTGCCCTTTGGGACATGGTGGTCAGCAATGTGGAGACAAGCAACAGGTGGTTAGAAGGAAGGAGTCTGCTGTCCTCAGTCCCCTTACTCCCCTTTCAGGCACTGGTGAATGTAGTCTATTAGTTTTCCTAAACACCAGCCTGCTCATCAGCTCTCCTACTTATAACTTGCATGATTCAGAGGTTAGGCGCTTCACTTATGTGGGGATCTGTTTTTTCGTCTTTAAAATGAGGGTTTCCAGGGGCGGCTAAATGGTGCAGTGAATAGAGTACCAGCCCTGGAGTCAGGAGGACCTGAGTTCTAATTTGGCCTCAGACACTCAACACAAAACTAGCCGTGTGACCTTGGGCAAGTCATTTAAGCCCAATTGCCGTACCTTCCCCCCTCCAAAAAGCAAAATAAAATAAAAATAATAAAATTAATAAAATAAAATAAAATGAGGGTTTCCCCTGGTGATACCTAAGGTTCTTTCCTCAGAGACTTCTTAGGCAAGTCTCAGTCTTTCTGCTTGCCCTCACCAAAGCCTCATGGACACTCTCCATCAAAGGACAGCTGATGGGTTTTTGATCTGTCTTACTTCACCCCAAATGTATCCAGATAAGCATTTTAAAGGAAAGGTAACTTTCAATAAGACCACAGACCTCAACTGCAGGAAAGACTCAGACTTCTAACCCCCTTCCCAGCAACAGGGTCTTAATTTCAAAGCTGGTGGTGGGAGCTGAGCGTGGAAACAAGTCTGGCTTATGGCTCTTTCTTCCCGCAGCAGCAACCTTGGGAATAATTTAAAGATCACATTTCGGGCACCATCAAAGTAAAGTGGGTAGGAATGGCTGCTTTTGTAATTGGAGGGGGCAGGCAAGTCCCTTTGTGGGGGCCAGCTAAAGTTCGCTGGCGACATGGATTCAGAAGACAAAGATTACCTCTGGTATGATGTCCTGGGTTCTTTGGGAAATTGGATGCTGGGACTGCTCTTTTCATGCCTGCTCTGCTGCTTAGGACTCAGGCCTCTTCTAAATCAAAGCATGGTACAGGATACCCGGTGTTGAGGAGTTAGCCAACATGAAATTAGAGCTCTGCTCCCAGCCTCCAGCTTAGATGGCTCTGCCATGTTTCTGTGGAATGTTGGGGCATGGCACAGTGCCAGAGTGGAATGTCTCGGGAGAAGGAAGGAAGGACTCATCAAAATGGAAGGAATTTAATTTTAAAAAAAGCAGGGAGGGTCCTTGGCAAAGTGTTTGGGGGAGCTTCTTTCTCTCCAGGTAATTTTTTTTAAAGGCAAGTCTGGGAGTTCATGGGATTACAGATCAAGAGCTGAAAGGGCCTGGAAGAGGTCATCTAGTCTAAGTACCCCCTCTGACAGATAGGGAAATCGAGATTTGCCCAAAGTTGCACAACTGGTAAGTGGCAGAGTCAGGATTGGAACCCAGATGCTCTGACTCCTAGGAAAGCTCCCCGTTATGTTTAAATCTTGATCAGAAAGATAGGTGGGGCAGTGGATAGAGAGCTGTGTTTGGAGTTAGAAGGTACTGAGTTCAAATCTGGCCTCAGACATTGACTAGATGTGTGAGGAGCTGCTGTTTCTCTCCACCTCAGTTTTCCTATCTATTAAATGGGAGTGATAATCACAGCTTTCTTACTGGGTTATAGTGAGGTTCAGATGAGATAGTGCATACCTAGAGGCTCAATTTAAATGATCAGTTGCTATTCAGATATTGCAAAGTATCTCAAAATTAGAAGCACTCAGATTGTGAACTCTGTTGAATCCAGTAAGTATTCATTCAGCTCCTCTTTCTACGATGCTTTGTACTTGGTGCTGGGTATGAAGGAAATCAAACATATTGAAATATATAATTCAGGCATTTTCAGTCCTGTCTGATTCTTTGTGACCTCATTTGCGGTTTTCCTTGTGGAGATACTAGAGTGGTTTGCCATTTCCTTCTCCAGCTCATTTTTCAGATGAAGAAACTGAGGCAAACAGAGTCAAGTGACTTGCCCAGGGTCACATAATCTTTAAGTGTCTGAGGCTAGATTTGATTTTGGGAAGATGAGTCTTCCTGACTCGAGAGCTGGTGCTCTATGCACTCTGCCACCTGTGAATAAAAATACATTGTGGCTATTTAAAACAGCAACAGCAGCAATTAAATCCACAGGCCAGGTTAGGAACCCGTGACCAAGTTAGAAACCTTTAATGAGCAAACAAGAATGTAGAGAATCTTTAAAGGTTCAATGACGTTAGAAGCTTGGGACCTTGGACACAGAATCTGGACTCATATTCTTATCATTAGATGAAAAAATCACAGGTTCAAATTTCCTTCTTAATCTTAATTGGATCTCTGGGTACTAAGGGGGAACGTAGCAGCCATCCTGACTCAATTCCAAGAAAGTGTCTAGAATGGAATGGAGTCTCTTTGGAGGAGATGGGCTCTTCCTCACTCGAAGGATGACTACCTATCAGATAGGTCATGGAGAGGACTCTGCCTAGGCGAGAGGGGGAGGGATGTACCACCTGTCTTCAGGTATTTTCCAGGCTGTCACATGGGAGTGGCATGAAAAGTCATTCTCCTCTGGTCTAGCCAATAAGGGTAGGAGATCTGGGTGGAAGGTGGAGAGCAGCAGGCTTGAGTTTGCTATCTGTAAATTCTCCTGGTGCTCAGTTCCATGAGCTCCCCTTCACCAGGTCTTTAAGTAGAGGTTTACACCCAGAGATGCTTAATGCACATTTGATGAATCTAAATGATTTGATTGGATTTAAACATTTGCATCAACAATTCTGAAGCACCTAGAATACAGACTACAACATGGAAGCAGTGGCCAGAAAGCCAACCCTGAAGCCAAAAAGACTTGGGTTCTTGTCATGTGTCTGGCACAAGCTGACTCAGGGGAGATCACTTCGCCATATGGGTGGGTGTGTATATGTGCATGTGTGTGTATATTATATGTGTGTATATATGTGTGTGTGTGTATACACACATGTAGATGATGGAAAGGGGAAGCTTTGTGTTTAATACAAGGGGAAAAACCAATAAAACCCAATACCCTGGAGCTGCTGGAGCTGCATAAATGTGGACTGAACTGTCTTGGGATGAAGCTGACTTTCCTTAAATATAGATTTTACCTTGTCAGTTCCTACTCAAGAAACTCCATGGGTTCCCCACTTAACCTTTAGGATCAAATGTAGAAACCTGTTTCACTTCTGAAGCTGTAACAACCTGACTCCACCTTCTCTCTGGCCCCATATTTCCTTTATTTTTCCACCATAATACTCCTCTCTCTGGGCCTTTGCACTGGCTGCTCCCCATGTCTGGAATGCCCTCTTTCCTTATCTCTGCCTCAGAGAATCCCTTCCAGATGCAGCTCCTTGCCCATCTTCCACATGGAACCTTTCCTGACCCTTCCCCCTGTAGCTAATAGACCCTCCTTCCCTAATGACCTTGTATTTAACCACTTAGCCTGGATGTGTTTCTTTTCTCTTTCATTCTTTGTATCTGCAATGCCTAGCACAGTGCCAGCCCTACAGTGGGTGATTAATGAACCCAGCTTGACTGATTGATTGGGGATGGCTTTCCTTTCACTGGAGATTTTCAAGCAAAAGCTGCATGGTCACTTGTTATGGATGTTTCAGAGGGCATAGGTTGGCCTGCAATGGCTCTGAGGTCTGAACTCTGAGAGTCTATGGGATTCTGTGTGTGTGTGTGTGTGTGTGTGTGTGTGTGTGTGTGTGTATGTGTGTGTGTGTGCATGCTTATGCCTGCATGTACTGGAAGGATCATGTGAACCTCCCTTTGTCTTTCTCTTGCTGGCTAACCGATCCGATCCCTTCCAGGAAGAGCATCAAACATTTGTTTGGTCCTGTAAATTCCCAAGAATTAGAAGCATTTC
>CM053597.1:14695410-14784464 GCA_028646575.1 Pseudocheirus occidentalis | reverse complement strand
CCCCAGACCCTGCCCTCCCCTCCGTCATCCCCCCTCTCATCCCCATGCCCCCTACTCTCTTGTGTAGCATGATGCCCAGTTTAGAGTTTATGCCATTTCTTCCCTAAACCAAATTCATTGAGAGTAATTGAAAGTAAAGTTGTAACAGTTATCCCTTGCCTACGTTAGTTATGTTGCAAAGAAGAATTATAACGAAGTGGAGAAACCATGAGAATGAAAAAAACCAAAACTAAACCAGCCTGCTTCGCTCGGCATTGCAATGCCGCACTTCTTTCTCTGCATGTGGATGGCATTTTCCATCCTGACTTCCTTGGAACTGTTTTAGATCCTTGCATTCAGAAGTGAGATTCTAACCCAGACCTGTTTCCTCTACCATTTTGCTTTCATAGCTCAAGGGAATGAGGGCAGTACATATTAATTCAATCCCAGTGTCCCCTGGTCTGTGTGGAGAAATGATACTGCCTTCATGGCACTGAGTTGCTGGTTTTGAAAGGGCTGTGTTAGGCCTTATGTGGTGCTACTGTCTTTGAAGTGGCTTTGCACCCACCTCACCCAATGGGCAAATGGAGGAGGGCTAGCCCGGAGCCCCTTGAATTTTCAGGTTTGTGGTGGCACCACCTGCCTCATCCTCAGGATGACTGGAAGTTTGAGATATGTCCAGGAAGAGGCATTGGTCACACTCTGGAGCTCTGTGGTTTCTTACTCACTAGCCTTAACCCTAAGCGTCAGCAGGGGTCCAGTGGTTTTTCTGAAAGTGATTTAGAGGCACCTGCTTCAGCTCAACCAGTATCAGTTCCAGAAAAATTGTTAATTGCCTCCAAGACTCTCAAGGTCTGAATCCTTAGACCCATCCAGATTGAAGGATGGGGACAAATAGACAACTTTGCTTATGGATTGGCTGATTGATTGATAATGACCAGGCTTTGAGTTGTGCAAAGGGGACCTGGTGAGTGTTTCTGAATATGCTGAGCCAGAGAGTAACATCGGTGACCAGCTTCCGTGGAATTAGCTACAGCTAAATAGCTTGTCCTCTGAGAAGCTTGGCTTCTGAGCAGGGTTAGACAGGGCAGGACCTTTCAAGGGAAATCTCAAACCAAATTGAGAGAGTAAGAGAGAGACAGAGACAGAGAGAGAGAGAGAGAGAGAGAGAGAGAGAGAGGGAGGGGAGGGAGAGAGTGCGTGCATGCATGTGTGTGTGTAGACTCAGTTACTTAGCTGCATGCACTCCCTCCCACTGGACCCACCTGAACAAGAAAGGCAGTTTGATTAGTGACCAAGGGGATACTGGCTTCTCTTTTGGGCGGACAGGCCCTACTTGATTTTGCTCTGCTCAGATTTACATGCCTTGGCAGGCAGGAAGCAGCTACTCTGCCCATGTGAAATCAGAACCACATCAAGTAACCTTATAGCAAGAAAGCTGTAAAGATGCAGCCCAGATGAGAAAAGAATCAAAATCTGGACTCATGAACAGCAATGACACTGTTTGTCTCCTCTGGTGCATGCCTGTCCCACCTCTAACCCTTGCTGCCTTGGGGAGCCTGGGCAAGTCACTTGGATTCTGTTTCCGTTAGGCAACTAAGTTTGGAAAAAGGGATGTCGTACATTGGTAAAGGGACTTTCCTCACCTGGAATTCACTTTAGCAACAAAATCATAGGTCCAGTTCTCATCCAGTCGCTATCACATATCTAAAACCTCAGGCCCAAGTTCCAATTTCCAGTGATTAGAGACTGTAAGGGAACTGGGGGGGGGGGTGCAGTGGATAGAGCATTCGACCTGGAGTCAGCAGCTGCCTCTGCAGCTTATTAGCTTTTGTGACTCTGGGAAATTTGCCAAACTCTTCTCAGACTTCAGCTTCCTCATCTGTAAGATGGGGACATGAAAAGTGTCTACATCATAGGGTCATTGAAAGTCTCAGATGAGACTACATACAGATATATGTCCAGGTAGGTGGTAAATTGATGACAGATGTTGGCTAGCTAGGTGCTCGAGGTGATAGAGAGTAGACTGACAGATAGAGAGGGGGAGATGATATGAAGACAGGTAGGCAGATGTATCTTGCTTTACGAACCTGAAAGCCCCATGTCAGTGCTAAGTTCTAAGTTCAGGGAGCTTTATGACTGTCACAAAAAAAGGGAATCCTGAACACAAACATTCAGCCACTTATATGAAAGGGTGCTCCCAATCACATTCGATAAAATGCTGATTCAAACACCTCCCACTCAACAGCTTGGCGGAGATGACGGAAAAGATTCAAGGGGGAATGTTGCAGGTATGTGGGAAGGCAGACAGACTAATGGACTGTTATTGCAATAGTGAATTGATGCAATTACAGGAAAATAATTTGAATTTATTTCCTCCTCCCCCCATTAAACTATACACCCCCTTTGGCCAGACTACCAGCACTTAGTATATTTCCTAAACGTTCGGATGACAATTAATCGATCCATCAACAGGAATTTATTAGGGGCTTATTACGAACCAGGGCACCATGATCAGCCCTGGGCTTATAAGTAAAAATGAAAATAGTCCCTGCTTTCAAGGAGCTCACATTTTATTGGGGGGAATCATCAGGCAAATAAGAAAAAGCCAGAGGGAAAGGTCTCATTTATACAAACTTTTTTTTTTTTTTGTGGTTCCAAAGACCTGGAAACTATTGGTTGCCCATTGGCTGGGAAATGTTTGACCAAATGATGGTATGTGAGTGAAATGGAATATGTGATAAGAAATGGCAGCTATAAAGAGTCCAGAGATATTTTGGAAGACTCCAGGGGAAATGTTATCAAGTGTTCTTGCTCAGAGAGAGGGAAGGGACAGAGCTAGTGGGGCCTCGGTGAGGGGAGCAGAGAAGAGCACATACAAATGATCTCTAGACAGAAAGAAGCCCTCTTCAGTTTGAGCCTGAGAATAGAATTATGTATGGGAGAAACACATGGACAAAATCCATAAAAACAGGGCTTTCCAGACACGCAGGATGACCAGCACAACAGAGGTTTGTGAGTTTGGCAAAACAGAGGTTGGATTGGATCTTTCACTGGGTCAGGTCGACTGGAGCTTTGCACCAGGGTCCTAAATTTCCGGGGGATTGACAATCCTTAGGCTCCTTCAGCTGGAACAAACAGCTGAATGGAGATTCTGGTTTGCCAGAAAAGTCATCTCTCAGGTGGCCGATTCCTCTCCCCCAACAGGGAGGCCCCCTCCCTTGTCTCCTACGGACTGAGGGTCTGCCCATGGCCAGGTACAGTTGCTCCTCACAGTTTGAGATCAGGCATCTTACTGTGGATGAGGGGCAGACCAAGGATCTGCAAAATATGCTCAACTGGAGAAGAAGGGATTATAAAAAAGTACAGTAGCCAGGATTTTAAGAGAAGATAAACAATGAAGACCCTCCCCTCCCACTCACCCCACCCCATACCGTCCCAGAACAAGGGCCAATGGGACCTTTTCCTCCTGTGGATACTCAGATACCTTTGCCCCTTTAAACAGACCTTACTTCTTGCTCATTCTCCCTCCTCCCCCTTTCTCATCTTCCTCCTTATACCCTTCCTTTTTCCTCCTACCCCCTCATCTTCTCTGTCTTCCTCCTCCTCCCTTTCCCCCTCTTCTTTCTCCTCTTCCTCTTTCTCTTTCCTCTTCCTCCTCTATGGAGTTAAACTAAACCCTGGCTTCTCTTCCTCCCTCTGCTTTTCTTTGTTTTTGTCCAGACTTTGCCCTGTCCAACAAACACTGAACAGCCCCGGACACTGCATTTCCTGGTTAATGTCACTAGTGATAAGCTGTGTTTATTAATCATGACGTGAGCCATTATCTCCTCCTGCATCTGAGGCTACTCCTGTTTCATGGATGCAAACCCAGGCATGCACTTGGGCTCCCGCTGCCCCCTACCCTGCCTTTTGTCTTTCCTTCCTTCTCAAAGGAAAGGGATGGGAATCCCCCAGCCCTTCCCCTAGCTCACCTCCTGCCCAGCTCCTCCCTCTGCCCCCGACCCTCAGCATTCAGCAAATGTCTCTGTCGTGTGTAGGGTTTGCCTTTTATTAGGATGTGGCAGGAGGAGAAGTGTGGAGGGGGAGAAAGAGAAATGACATTTAAGAGAAAATTTTCTACAGGTTGTGGTTTGTGTGGGGTCTCCTCCTCCTCTTCCTCCTCCTCTTCTCTTCCTCCTCCTCCTCTTCCTCCTCTTCCTCCTCTTCCTCCTCCTCCTCTTCTCTTCCTCCTCCTTCTACTCCTCTTCCTCCTCTTCCTCCTCCTCCTCCTCCTCTTCTCTTCCTCCTCCTTCTACTCCTCTTCCTCCTCTTCCTCCTCCTCCTCCTCTTCCTCCTCCTCCTCCTCCTCTCTTCCTCCTCCTCTTCCTCCTCCTCCTCCTCCTCTTCCTCCTCCTCTTCCTCCTCCTCTTCCTCCTCCTCCTCCTCTTCCTCCTCCTCCTCCTCCTACTTCTCTTACTTCTCCCCTTCCTCCTCGTCCCCCTCCTCCATCCGGTTGTTATCTTTTTAAGTCACCTTCATTTCCAAATACATTTTTCCTCCATTCTATGCCCCGGGAGGATTCCTTGCAATAGGGACAGGGCCACTGGGAATCGACCTGTGAGTTCAGTGATATAAGGAGCTTTCCAATGAGGAAACCCCCTCCATCTATGCCTCTCTGCAACTTATAGACTTACTGTGTTTTTTGGAGTACCAAAAGATCATGTGACTTGCCTAGGGTTACAAATCAGGATGCATCAGTCAGTCAGTCAACAGCCATTCATTAAGTGCTTACTCTGTCTAGGCACTGTGCTATAAAAAACGGCAGAAACATGGTCCCTGCATTCAAATGTGTTTGAGGTAAAACTCGAACCCAGGTCTTGCTGGTTCTGAGACCGACTCTGATCTATTTTGCTATTTCTGCTGTCTCTTATAATAAAGACAGAGAAAGAAAAAGAGCTTCACAAAACTCACACATCAGCTGTTTAGGACAGTGTACCCTGTGTTCCACACCTGTGACCCCCCACCTCTCCAATGAAGGGGGCCGAGCTTGGTCACTTCACTTGGACAGGTGTTGCTGACTTTGTCATTGTTGTTGTTGTATCGTCTTTTCCAGGCTCTACTGACTTCCCTTTGCACATGAATGCTCCCAGGCTTACTCCTAGGCACTCACTCTTCACTCCTGTCATTCCCTAGAGGGCAGTGATATCCTCGGGCATTCATGTGCCCAAAGCTTGCTTAGCTGCTCCTAGGGGCATCTTCTTCTTCTACCAAAAAAAAAAAAAAGAGCAGCCGCTATGAAGAGTTGAACTGTATGGGACCTTTCACATACCTCCTTTGAGCATATGCCCAGCAATGGTGTGACGGCTCAAAGGGCACAGACATTTTATCACCTCCTCAGAACGATTGCAAACCCCTTTTTATTGTGGTTAGACAAACCCACATCTTCAGCAGTGTATCACCGTGCCTTTCTTTCCATCTTCACTGGGGTGTTTTGGGGTAGAATTCACGAATCCCTATTCCTATTAGGTCCCCATTAGGACTGTAGACTTAGAAATGGAGGGATCATCTCATCCGGTCCTCTTGTTCTAGAGATGGAGAAAGTAGAGCATTAACTAGTCAAGTGAGGTGCCTAAGGTTGTGAAACTCATAAGCAATAAAGCTCAGGCTGGAGCTCAAGGCCCTGAGTTCAAATTCAGCTTTTTCCACCAAGCCACAGTAGTTTAAAGGGAAATGGTTCAAGCTGGCTATTGCTGTGTAGGTGAGGAGGGTTAGAAAGACATCACAGACAATTTGGGATGATTCTTTTGTGAAATACACCACTGCATGACTGGCCCATTATCTCTCCCTTGGACTATTGGGACGGCCTCCTGATTGAACTCCCAGCCTCCAGCCTCATCTTCTCTTCAGTCCATCCTCCCTTGCTTCAAGCCTGACTACGTCACTGCCTCACTCAAAAGAGCCTTCCTCTAGGATAAAATATATCCTCCTCAGCCTGGCTTCTCACTCTGACCTTCTTTGCTAGACTTCTCACTGCCCCCAGTGTGTATCTTCCCCGTTATTACTAATACACTTCTTCGGGGCAGAGACTGTCCTTGTCTATTTGTGCCTCAGTGATTAAAATGCTTTTTCACTCATTCTTTTATTTGCTCTCTTCTTCATGCCTAATTAAACCTTACTCTGTGTTCTCCAGACTATACTTTCCCACCTCCTTGACTTTGTCCAGGTTCCCCCTGCATGCCACGCCCTCCCTCCTCATCTCTAACTTTTACAGTCCTCAGTTTCCTTCATGTTTTAGCCTCAGTGCCAGGTTCTTAGCTAAGTTTCCCTCAAGCCCTTCAGCTATGCACTCTCTCATCCTCTTCCAATTTCCTTGTCTTAAGTATTTAAAAGGCCACTAGGGGTTGCAGTAGATAGAACCCTGGACTTGGAAGAAGGAAAACCCGAGTTCAAATTCTTCCTCAGATGCTTACTAGCTCTATGATCCTGAGCAAGTCACTTTAAGAAATAACCCACCTCAGTTTCCTTATCTGTAAAATGTAGATAATCATGGCATGTACTTCCTAAGATTGTTAAGAAGATCATATGAGATAATGCTTTGTAAATCATAAAGTACCTTGGAAATATTATGGATGGTGATGATGCTTTGCATCCCCCTTTTCCCTAGGGTGGTGTGAGCCCCTTGAGCGCAATGACTGGTTTTATTTTTCACCTTTTAATTGTCACTCCCTGATACTGTGCTTTGCGCATAATAGGTAGTAATCAAGATTTGTCTAATTGCACTAATATTTGAGAGTTCAGCTCAAGAATCACAACTTGAAAAGAGAAGAGAGACATTCAATGAGAAAGGTGACGTGACTCCCTCCCTCCTCTGACATTCTGTGAAATAGCCTGACTCCCTCGTCCTTGGAATGCATTACTTCTCTGGTGTATCTAAGAGTCCTGTTCCCTCCCAGGGTCATCTGAAGAAGGAGGTCACCGTGTTAGTGCCCCTTGTTGTTTGTGAGCTGATGGAGCACATTATCTACTTTCTCCCATTTCTGAATGGCAGAATTTCCTTAGTTTCTCCTAAATGGGAGTAAGAGAACAGCCTCATTAGCCGTGGCAAATGTAGGCTACAACACATTACCAGCCAATAAATACATAAAGGACATGAATGTCATCAGAAGGATGCCTGGACAGAAAAGAAGGTGCAAAAAGATCATGCAACAAGAGAGGGAAACAGTCTATTGGCAGCCTTAATTGGCATCCATGAAATGTCCACCCCACATGTTGGTTTAACCTTAAATGCAGAATTTAAAGGATGATATGGGAGGCAGAGCCAAAATGGCAGTGTAGAAGCAGGAAAACACCACAGTTCACACATAGCCTCCTCAAATACCCATAAAATATGACTCTAAACAAGTTTTAGGGCTCCAAAACTCACACAAAAGTACAGAAAAACACATCTCCTGCTGAAGGCAGCTCAGCAGGAAGGGCTCATCCCAGCCCACTGGGAGCCCAAACCAGCCCAGCCTGAAACCACGGCTTGGCCCTGGGGTGGCCAGGATGAGATGCAGCTGGAGTCTTCAGGGGAGTGGATCAGTGGCAGCTGTGGCAGTTTCCAGACTTATCAAGCCATAAGAAACAAGGACAAAGTGAAAGGTCAGTGGAATTCAGCTAAATTTGGGGAAGAAAAGTGTTCTGGCTAAACTGCTTCAAAGGCAAGGAAGTGGCAGAAACGGCAGCCCTGCAGCTGAACTGCTGTCCTGCAGACTGTAGGGGGGCCAAACGATCGTTCAGAGGCTAAGTGCTCTTGCATTGAGCATCCTGGTTCCGGATTGTGGTCTTGGGTAGTGGTCCTGAGGTGCATTTACAGTGAGCCAAAGTGGATGGGGGCTGCGGCAGCTTCCTAATAGCTCTAGCAGCTGTGAAAATCCCAGCAATTTGGGACAGAGCTTTCCCTTCTGGAATCAGAGTTCCACAGAGCTTAAAAGACAAGTAATTCACTCTCAACATGAGTAGGCAAAGGAAGCAAAGAACAGTAACCAAACTCTAGAATCCTTTTTTGGGGGACAAAAAGGATCAAAGCATGAAACAGGAGGAAGACAACACAGTCAGAACTCCCATACCAAATGCTTCCAAGAAACATGAAGATTGCCTACAAGCCGTAGAGCAGCTTAAGAAGGAGTTTGAAAACCAAATGAGAGAAGTGAAGGAAAAATTGGGAAGAGAAATGAGAACAATGCAAGAAAATCATGAAAAGAGTCAACAACCTGACTGAAGAAAATAACACCTTAAAAAATAGATGAACTCAAATGGCAAAAGAGGCCCCAAAAGCCAATGAGGAGAAGAATGCCTTAAAAAGTCAAATTTGCCAGATGGAAATTGAATCTCAAAAGCATTCTGAAGAGAATAATTCCTTCAGAATTGGAGTGGAGCAAATGGTAACAAATGACTTTATGAGAAATAAAGATACTATTAAACACATCCAAACAAATGAAAAAATAGAAGGATGATATGGACCAGAGTTCATGGATGGATTGTGATCTATACACTAGAGGGATTACCCCAAATTGATAAGATTGTAGATCCATCGACACATTGAGTATTATTCTTTTCCTACTTATAATCATCCGTATCAATAGTGGATTATTTGCCTGCCTCCATAATTGACTACATACATCACTCCCTAAGGATTTAATGAGAAGCGGGAGTGGATCTCAAGAATTTTGACATCTCACTTGAGATGACAGGGAATGGAGGGCCTCTAAAACGAGCTTCGAAATGCTCTCCCCTCTCCACTCCATCTCGTGAAATCCACCGCTCCTTTCAAAGCCCCATGTGGGTACCCTGTCTATGTCCTTCATAGGACCTTTTGCTTCCTCCCTCCTTCTCCCATTATCAGTGATCTTTTTCCCTCTTGAAATAATTTTGTAGAACTTTATCAATGCTTTGTTCTTACTAACA
The DNA here is from genome assembly GCA_028646575.1 of Pseudocheirus occidentalis. NCBI lineage: Eukaryota > Metazoa > Chordata > Mammalia > Diprotodontia > Pseudocheiridae > Pseudocheirus > Pseudocheirus occidentalis. Next base: position 14,775,557 of record CM053597.1, on the reverse strand, counting down.
TTGTTTATACTGTGTAAGCTCTTTTAAAAGAGCAGTGTCCATTTCATTTTTGTCCCCAGGGCCTAGCTTAATGCCTGCCGGTTAGTAGAGACTTGGTAAATATTTATTGAGTTGGATGGAATGGAATTTGGTTCTTAAAATTTGCAGGCCCATAATCATGGATCTTTGAAATAGATGTGAGGTAGACCCATAAAACAGTCCAGTAGCCTGGAAGGTTTATACATCCCTAGGTAGCGGTAAACACCAGTCATCTAAAGTAAGGTGGCAGAGCCAAGAGAGCCGTGTTGTCCTTGGGATCCTGTCTTACCCAAACATTCTACTTTTCCCAGTGCTTAGTTCTACATGTGTGCAAATATGACCCATCATCTAGTCAAAGGGAACTCTACATATGGAAACTCCCCCTCCAACCACTCAGATTGCAGCCCTTCTATAGCTTAAGAGTCCTTGAGAGCTGCCTGATGTTTAGAGAAGATTTGGACCCAATCTTCCTTTCTGACTCTGCCTCTTGAGTTCTGAACATAATAGGGGCTAAAGAAAATCTTAGTCAAATTGAATTGAATTATTGTCAAAGTCTTTGCCCGTAACATCATTCTTCTTTGTTTTTGAACAAATTTATTGGAGGGGCTGATTCTGTGGGCCACAACCAATGTTCATAAGAAGGCAGGGTGGAGAAGTAGGAGAAAGGAAGACTGGACCTAAGGGCCAGAGGTGCCAAGAAGGTGTCTACTCTGCCTTCAGTACCAAGCACAGTGCCAGGCACTCAGATGGATTTAATAAATACTTATTGATAGATGGATGGATGTGCATTTCTTTGGTCCAGTGTTCACATAAAATGCTTTTGTCTGTAGGCCCATCACAGGTTTTCTGAAGGTAGCATCTGATGAGAGGAGCGTGGTTTTTTTTTTTAATTTTGCTGCCAACCTGGTAAGACTCACCCTGTCTTCAGCATTAGTGGAAGATTGAGCCCTTGCAGGCATATGGGAACATCAGGCCATAAACCTCTGTGTGTGTTGGCTAGAACCCACTGCCTTGATACATACCCAACTTGTTAGGGAGTTCAAAGGCCTGGGATCTGGCAGCCATGAGTGCCAGACTGGGACATGGGCAGAAGAGGTGAGGGAGCGGATTCAGTTCAATTCATACAAAGCAGAAAAGGCACCCCAGTGACCATCTAGTCTACCTTTACCTCATTTTACAGATGAGGAAGCTGAGGCCTGAGGAGCTAGGACAGAATAGGAAGAAGAGATGATTTTCCTAGGGGTAGAAGCTGCCTGGTGCTGCCAGTCACAAGAGGCCCCTGTCATGTACCAGCAATATGCCCCGGGTGACAGCCAATATTGATCAGTCAGACTAAATGTCACTGTTGTTCAGGACTCTTCATTGGACCCATTCCAAGAGCGTTTGAGACATGATTTTGACTTTTTCCTTCTTTTCATCTTCTTTTCTCTTGCTCCTCCCTCATGCTGTCAAATCCTGTGTTGTCCCCTTTAGACCTTAGAATAAATTTTTGACCTACAGAGTTTTTGAAAGTGGTCACCGTGTTCTTGTATTTGCATGGCTGTCCTGCCTGCCGAGTATGTGGTGGGGGACAGAAGAGGAGCTTGGAGGTGGTGAAAGTGAGGCTCCTAGGTATCAGCCTTGGGGTTTGTACAGAAGTTGATAGCACACGGCTTAGCGACCACAATTCAATTAGGAACACTGAGCAGCTGCCCTCAGGAACCTTGCCAAAAAAAAAAAATTAGGAAAGAAAGAAAAAAAATGATTTGTAAAGGAGATTGTTTTTCCTCCCCTTGCCTGATGCCTTTCTAAGTCTATTAACCACATGGACTCACTAAGCTAGAGGAGAAAATTTATTGCCTACACAGAGGGACCCAAATCCCCCGGGCTGGCTAAACTCAATGAAAACACAAGAATTGCATTTATGGGCCTCCCGAAGATAAGAATTCAACCTTTAAAAAGGTTCCTTCGAATGAAAAATGGGTAACTGAGCTGCTAATGGCCCGCTGGCCTAGGAATTTGTACTCTGTCCCAACGTGAGAGTGTCCCCAATAAATTCCAGCTTGGCTGGACAGCGGGTGGCCTTTCACCACAGGCAGCTCGAAGGCCCCCCGATGAAGTTTGAAAATTATACATACAACTGAATATCTTAATGCAAGGAGGGGGTGTCACCTACCATACAAACTTCTCTGTGAATGGGTGAAGTCCCAGCTTTTCCTGGTTATGATTCAGGGACATGGAGTCCTGGAGAAGCCTAAGCGTCACACTCACCTCTCTACCTCAGCATGTGGGGCCCCCAAACTGCGGAGAAAGTTCCTCCCTCAAGGTCACTGGAACCCCAAACCAAAACAGAGCAGTTTTGAGCGAACTCACAAAGGCTGGCAAAGCCAAAGCCAAACCAAACAACCCCTGCTGTCTAGAAGTTCACATTCCAACGGGAGGGATGTCGCCATCATAGCCCACACCTACTATGTGTCAGACACCACCTCGCTTAGCACTTTACAGATGTTATCTCGTGGGATCCCTGGGAGATAGGTGCTATTTTTATCCTATTCAGTTGGGGAAACTGAGCCAGACTGTGGTTAAGTGACTTGCCTAGGGTCAAAGAGCTAGCGGGTGTCTAAGGCTAGATTTGAACTCCTGATTTGGGCCACAGCAGCCATCTGGCTTCCAAAGTCACGGTTTTATGACATTCAAGCAGTTATGTACAAATGGGATAAAAGCAGGGTAAAATGGGGATAATTAACGTAAGGCCAGGCACCAACATCACTGACACGAAGAGGAAACAGGGAAAGCTTCTTGTGCAAGTCAGGGGTGGGTTTCATCTGGGCCTTTACAAAAGTCAAGAGTGGAAGATGAAGAGTTAGTAAATCCCAGAGATGACCCAGCTTGGAGGCAGGAGCTGGAGAAGCAATCCCAAGGAGGTCTGTGTCACTGCACTGAGCAGCACACGGAGGGTGGGTTAGGAAAGGCTTCGAATGCCAGACGAGGTTTTCTACTTGATCTTGAAGATGATAGGGAGCCATGGAAGTTTGTTGAGTAAGGGAGTGACATGGTCAGAGCCACACATTAGGAAGATCACTTTGACAGCTGAGTGGAGCGGGGAGAGGTAGGTCGAGGCAGGCAGACCCAGCAGCCACGGCCATTGTTTCTCCCTTCTGACTCGAAGGATGGAACACCAACAGAGAATCTTATTTTCCTTAGGGGGAAGGAGGCTGGGGATGCAGCTGTTACCATCGATAATTAAGGATGAGAATGGCCAAGTGGAAGAGACCAAAAGTCCCGCTGATAATGTTACACGACTGTCTTTGTTCTGATAGGGTCCCTTTGAGATTGGTCCATTTTATTAATTTTTCATCAGTGATGCTATTTCTCCCACTGTGGCCCCCTGTTCAGATGCTCTGCCATGACCCAGACAGAAGCATCCTTAACTCAAGGTCCTTCAGGCCCAGTGAATAATGATGGCCTCTGCTTGCCTCCGTTGGAGATCAGCCATCTGCCCGTTTGAAGTCGGCCCCAGGTCTCCGAGTTATAATCACCTGGCAAGAGAGCTTTGTCGTCTTTTAATCTTCCCTTCTTTTTTTCTGGATGAGAAAAAGGCTAAAAGTTTAAATGCCAGCCTCCTTCCTAATGGAGTAGCACCAGCACATGTGAACAAGGACTCAGCTGCCCTTGGGTGCTTGGATAGGCTCCAGCAGACATTTCTTAGGTGCTTACTCTGTGCATGGTAGTGTACTCCCAAGATGAGAGGAGGTACAGTCTCTCCCCTCAAGGAGCTTGTAATTGGAGAGTCAAAGAATGCCAGTGATGGAAGGAGAAAACCTGAGGGAAAATCCTATGTGCATTAACTCTAGGACTCTGGGTGTGAGTGAGACTTTGAACCGCCCCCTGCCTCAATTTCCTCATCTGTCAAACGGGCTTGATAATACTTGCATCACCTTCATCACAAGATTTTTGTGAGGAAATCACTTGGACTATCTTAAAGTGCTAGGTAAAACTGAATTTTATAACAATATTAATAATAATAATAATAATAATAATAATTAGCATTCATGTAGTGCTCTAAAGTTTTCAAAGCACTTTACAAATGTTATTGCACTTGATTCTCAGGATAGCCCTGGAGGGAGTTGCTGTATTATTTCAGGTGATCCTCACAACCACCCTGTGAGGTAGGTGCTATAATCATCCCCATTTTACAGATGAGGAGGTTAAATGACTTGCCCAGGGTCCTATAGCTTGTAGGTGTCTGAGGCGAAATTTGAACTCAAGATTTTGGACTCCCAAGTCTACAGCTCTGTTCCACTGTGCCCTCTAACTGCCTCTAATTATTAATACAATTATGGGCGTGTGTGTACACAAATGAGTATAGGATACATCAGACTGTGGGAAGCAGCAGAAAGAGGGCTAGATTTAGAGTCAGAGGAGCTGGGTTCCAGTCCCTGCTATTCAACCTTTACCAACTGTGTGACCCTCAGTCTCCATCCCTTGGCTCGCCCAGCTTCCTTCCAGACTCAGCTCCACTTCCCACCTTTTGCAGGAAGCCTTTCCTGGGCTTCCAGCTATGAGTGCCTTCCCTCTGAGATCACCTTTCCTTACTCGGTCTAGATCACGTATGTACACAGTGGTTGGCATGTTGTCTTCCTTGTTAGACAGTGAATTTCTTGGAAGTAGAGACTTGTGTTTTTCTCTCTTTTTTGTATCCCCACTGAAGTGCCTGGTGCATAGTTAGGTGCTCAATACATAGTGATGACTGATTGACTTACAGTTTATTAATCAATGGCGAAGCCTGTAGAAAGCACCTACTATGTGTGATGCTAGGTTCTAGGGGTACAAAGAGAATTGAATGAAAAGGCATTTAATAAGCGTGAGCCGAGCAGAGGTCCAGACACCAGGGGCAACCCCTGAAAAGTCAATCCCTGTTCTCAGGGAGCTCGTGCAGCATTCAAGGAGAGAAGGCACTTACTTAGAAGGAATCAGCTGGGTTATATGGAAAAGGCCAAGCAGATGGAAATTCTTAATGCCATTTCCATGATAAAATCATATCTGCTCCCAAGGAGTTTACATTCTAGTGGGGAGATTGACTTGCACATATTCAAATGTATGTTGAGTAAATTTAAATTCAATTTTGAGCTAGTTTAGGCAGAGAAGACACTAGCATGAGGAGGCGGGGGCCATCAACAGAATTAGGAAGCGGGGTGTGTTTGGTGAGTTCCATTTGTGTGACATGAAGGGGGTAAGTGTCCGGGGAAACACCTAGAAAACAGCCTGGAGCCCTGGTGGTCTACACTGCCAGGGCAATTGTCTGCCTGGGGATCCCGGAAGCCAAGGGGGTGGCTGAGATCCTGGAGGCTGAGAGCACTGGGGAGAGATGAGGACCCAGGCTTGAAACCTGAGAGATGTTGACTAGAGGGGGCAAGACGAGCAGGAGGAGGAGTCAGGGAGGCTGGTGCTCGCAGTGTGCTGTGTTTCTTTTCAGGGCAGATGACTAACCTTCCCAGGTGTTATTCTCCTTTTTTGGTTAGCACAGGTAGGGAATTACTTAGCCGATTGGCACCTTGACTTGTTGGCTGACTCAACAGGTAAAAAGTAAATTTCTACCAATGACTCACTGGCACAAATATGTAGAATTCACCAATCTCCTCCATAGTAGAAGGCTTTACTTTCTTAACAAGCCAAGACTGCATCTGCAGACCCCGGCGCTCTGTAGTGCAGCCTGCCAGAATTCTGCTAATGGCCCTGCCCAGAGAATCTTAGCCCTCCCTTTTCATCCTAGCGGCATTAAAAATGGCGGCAAACAAAAGATTTTTTTTTTCCTTCCACCAATGGTTTCCTGGAATGATGATGTTCAATTCATTCCTTCTGGTTCACTTGATCAAATTACAAGTTAGTTATAAGATTCATTTATTTAGATTCCTGCTGGAGATAGAGTAAGAAGGGAATCCTGTAATCCAAGGTACTTGGAGAAGAGGCATGAGGGGTGGATGGTGGATGTGTGTGTTAGAGTGGAGAGGGATGTGGGGGGAATCAAAACAGATTTGGGCAAAGGAAAATACCACAGAAAGCATGAGTTTTCCAAGGAAAACACAGGGCAACCTGGTATTCGAACTTAATGTATGCCATAGTTTTTAAACGGAAACATTAATAGTGAAACACGCCCTTCTAGGGCAAGCCAGTAATCAATTTCAATTTCCCATCAGAACCTACCTGTCGGTGGGACTTTATTAAATAAAGTGAAATTGGTGTTAGCTTAAGAGGGAGGGCAGGGGGCACAGAGAAAAACTTGGGAACTTTTTCAAAGCCATTTAAGGAATGTCAAGTTTCACGGAAGTCCTATTATTATTAATGATTTTTTTGTTTTATTTTGTTCTCTTGTCAGTTTTTTGTACCTACCTCCCCCAAAATGTATTGAAAATCAGAGTTTTGTGGGGTTCAAAAACCAAAAGAAGTCCCAGAATATTTCATCTCAGGAATTTTGTATGAGTCAGAGAAAAGCCCAGTCCTTTCAAAGTCTAATTTGTTATAATTTTTTTTGGTTACAAAAGTTACAGTTTGGCCCTGTTGAAAGTGCTGGATTCAGAGTTTGAGGTCCTGGGCTTGAATTCCAGCTATGCAGTGCTACTGTAACCTCAGGCAAGTCCCTTTACTTTCTTTATCTGTAGTATGAAGAGTAGGTCCTATGCAACTCTCACATCCATCATCTTAAATAAACCTGTATTGTTCTACCCAGTCTAGGGCCCTCCTGTCCCCTTCCCATTTATTCCATTTACTTAACTTCTCCCATGGAATGGAAGCTTACTGAGGGCAGGAACTTTTTTTTTTTGGAAACCCCAGTGCCTGGCAAATATTAGGAATAAGAATGGGGTCGGGGCCTGTGATTTCTTATGTATAGGGAGCCCCAGAGGAGGAAACTCCTATCAAAGCAGGTTGTCTGTCACTTTCCTAGGCAATTTATCATCTCAGAGAGATGCCTAGCATACTAAGTGACTTGGCCCGGGTCACACTGTTAGTATGGATCAGAAGCAGGATTTGCATCTAGGTCTCTGCACACTGTGCGATCATACTTCTTCTCTTGGCACATGGTCAATGTTTAATAAATGCTTGTTGAATTAATGAGCCTCATTGGAGCCAAAAGGAAAAAAAAAATATTGTAGTAGCCTAGCAAAGTATTTCTGTTTAGGCAGAGTGGGAGGGGGAGAGAATGCCTTCGGGCTGCCGAGGTGCCCGGGGAATTTCAACGGGTGGTTGGGCATTGTGTTTCTTTAAGCCAAACAAATCAAGACACTAAAATAATAATAATAATAATAATAATAATAATAATAATAATAATAATAATTGTTGTGAAAGGGGGATTGTGCTCGGGATCATAGGAATGTATTGGCACCCGAGTAGAAACCACTTGGTAAATAAATCAACACCCCTAGCATTGCACCAAGTGCACTGAAGAGGGAGGGAAGAAAAGAAACGGAGGAAAAAACACACACAATTAGGGCTTAAATATGACCTAATGCATTGGCGTAGTATTTGATCTTATCCTATTTAGGGAGGAAAACTTATGACTCATATGTGTCAAATTATCAAGTCATTACTCACTTAGAGAATGTAAATTGGGGCTACCTTTTATGTACTTTTCATGAAGAATGCTCCCTTCTGTGAGGATGGATTCTGAGAAGGTGAGGTCAGTCCAGGTGGGTGGAGGGGTTCAGAGCGAGTCCCGAGCCGGCTGATGGCCTGCCGCTCACACCGGAAACCTCTGTGACATGTCATTGTTCGCATTTTGTCTCTCTCTTTAGAACGGGAACTCCTTGAGGACAGGAGTTGTTGTTGTTTTTTTTAATCTCTTCTGATATACCTAGTACTTAGGACAGTGCCTGGCGACAAAGTAAAAGCTTAATCAATGTCTGTGGATTGATGGATTGCTGAGAGTCGCCTGGGTCTTTGGGAAATAGACTCATAGACTGAGGACTGGAAAAGTCCTCAGAGTCACGGAATCTACCTGCCCCTTTTATAGATGGGGAACCTGAAGCTGATGGAAATAAAGAGACTTGAGCAAGGTAACCCAAGTGGCAAGTGGTGGAAATGGGTTAAAAGCCATGTGATTTTAACCTGGACTTCTGACCTTAAAAAAATATTCCACTTAAATCTTCATCTCTATCTATCTATCTATCTATCTATCTATCTATCTATCTATCTATCTATCTATCTATCTGTCCCTCTCTCCCTCCCTCCCTTCATCCATCTATCTCCTTGTAATAAGTTCCTGCCTGAGGGGACCTAGGATCCCCAGAAGGTAACTTTCTGTATATTTATACCACATGCAGTCTTGTTTTAATAAATCAGTGTTTATAACAGACCAATTCACATTTGCAAAAGAATCCCTACTAGCACCTGGGAAAAGTGGCCATCTGGCCTGGCTAAAGACCTCGGATGAGTGAGAGTTTCCTCCTCCTGAGGCAGCTGTAACCTCACATGACTCTATGGGCACTGAATCTTTCTCTCTAAGCTTTGCCTCTTATTGTTCCTGGCTCTCCCCTATGGATCTAATCTGTCCCAAGCATGTATTAGGCACCTATTATGTGCCAAGGCTTGTCTTAAGTGCTGCCCTCAAGGAGCTTACCTTCTGCCATGAGGAATCTAATATGAACACACAGAATTTCCATAGTAAAGCCCTTCAGATACATGGCAACACCTACCATGGCAACACCTACCATGGCCTCATCCTGGGTAATCTTGTCCATGCCCTTCCATAAATTCTGCACAAGAGGGCTACCTAGTGTGCCATATGTTTTCCTCTATTTCTCCCAATGTCCTGAGGATGCCAGTAGAGCCCTGGGGCTGTCCCACTGTCACTTGTCACCCCTACCATGGGACCAACCCATTTTTTCCTTCCCTATTGTACAGTAATTTAATGACTTCTTTCTCTACCGTTCCCCTTCTGAGTTCCTCATTGGGTACATGTTGCAGATGGATGACTGATTTGCTGGAGAAATGAAGGATAGGGGGCGCTTTTGAGAGCTTAATCCATCCAAACCTACTTCAGCAATATTGTCAATGGGGCTTGTTATATTTGCCCAAGAAAGCACCTTGGGAGCTGGAATGTTTCTCAAATGTTGTACGTTTAAATGTCTCACCCAGATGGTGCCTTTCCTCCCACCTTATTGGAGTTTGAGCTTGTGGTTATGAAATGGCATTTTAATTACACCTTAAGATTTAAGGTTTCCAAATCCTTGGTGATTATTTATTAATTAGTTAACCTCTGCAATTGAGTGGGAGAGGGATCAATGTTGTTATCATCATCATCATCATTATCATCATCATCATCATCATCATGGCCACCATGGATCTCACAAGGGTAACAAGTAGGATACTTCTCAGGACGAGATACCCTCTATGGTCCCTTATACCTTGGAGAGGATCATTTCCTGGACTCCATCTAGGAGTTTTCCACCCAAGTTTAGGTCCTTTTTCCCAACAACCAGAGACTCTTCTGCTTGGACCCTGGAGATAGAACAAGGGATGATGAATAAAAGTTGTAGAGAAGCCAATGTAGACAATGGAGGGGGAAGCCATCTTAACAGTCAGAGTAGAAGGTGCTACTGAGGGACATAGTTGGCCAGTCAGTCAATAAGGAGGTAACCCTTTAGTCAGAAGTTGGATAATTTCATTTGTCAGGTATGGATTGTTCTAGATGGCTGCTGACAATCTAACTCCAAGATTCTGTAACTTTGGGGCTCTTGTCCAGAAAACCAAGGCAGAATGTCGGAATTCTTAGAATCCTTTCTTGGGCTCATTCATAAGATTGGTTCTGTGGCTTGGGGACAGCTAAATTTGGAATTTTACCCACAGAAAAATTCTATGCCACGTCAGGCCAAGAAAGGGCCAAGTTCAGTAGCATCCCTGGGAGGAAAAAAGAATTTAGGGAAAAATTTCTGCTGAGCTATGTTTGGGACCTGTAGTCAGTGCTACTGATCATCATGGACCAAAAAGGAAGAAAATGGTCAATGGCCATTGAGTCTGTCTTTCTGCCCTTTCTGGACGCTTTCCATCTCCCCTCACATTCTACCATCAGCTTCACCCCCAACCTCCCAAATGATGACTGAGAATGGCATCAGAAACACTTAGGATATTTTTAGAATTTCCTTTCCTGGACATCAACAAGCCTTTGCCGTCTCTCTTGGTGATTATATGGCCATTCTTCTGTGAATAAAGAGAATAATTCTGGAGGATGATGGATCTGGGGTTGGAAGGGAACCTTAAAGGGCATCCGGTCTCCCTTTTGTGGATGAGGAAAGAGAGGGCCACAAAGAGGAGGCAATTTGCCCAGGGTCGTACATGGAGCACTAGTGTCAGAGCCCAGATTCATAACAAGGTCCTATGACTTCCAGTTTCAGTGTTCTTTCCAATGCCTTGCAACCCAATAAGTATTTATTAAGTAGACCATAGATTTAGGAGTGGAAGAGGCCACCAGGATTGAGGCCCCCATTTTATAAAGGAGGAGACTAAGAGCCACAGAGATTAAGTGACTCAGTCAGCCAGTTATAATCTGGGTTCAGATTAAAACTCAAGTCTTCCTGAGCTCCAAGATTAGCCCTCTAGCCCTTACACGTCTGAGCCATGAACCAGGGGCTGTGCTAAATCCTGGGGATATAGAAGCAAAAAAGGGAAATGTCTCTGTCTTCAAGAAACTTGCATTTTACTGGCAGGAGTGGAAGATACAGAACATGGGCATAAAAATTGGGACTCTCATGAAGTGACTTGTCCAAAGTCACATGGGTAGCCAATGTCAGAGGCAGGCTGCGACGAAGGACCTTTCCTTGAAGAATCGGGGAAGTCAATGGTACTCAAAGCAATAGACATATTATTTTGTTGTTCAGTCATGTCTGACTCTTCATGACCCCATTTGGGGTTTTCTTGGCAGAGATACTGGAGTGTTCTGCCGTGTCCTCCAACCCATTTTATAGATGAGAAAACTGAGGCAAATAGGGTTAAGTAACTTGCCCAGGGTCACACAGCTAGTACATTTCTGAGCCTGGATTTGAACTCAGGAAGATGAGTCTGACTCCAGGCCTGCTGTTCTGTGCACTATGGCTCCTCCTATCTGCCCCTTAGACTTTTATCAGGGGGTGTTTTAACTCATTCAGGGAATTACTTAAGTCCTAGCAGGATACACCCAACAGGTGCAAGGAAAGGATGGTTTCCCAGAGTGAAGAGTCTATCCATGTTCAAGTCATCAGTCTTTGGGGGTGGTGACTTTTAGGCCTTGGCAGAAGAAGAAAGAGGGGGAGTAAGGCTCCCATAGGAAGGCCCCCTCTGGCTTGTTCTACCGAGCTCTCTCATTCCTCCTAGGCAGTGGGTGGGCCTGCCAGGGTCCTTCGTGGCAGAGGAAAGGACCGTGCACTTCATCAGGAGGATCAGTTTCCCATTTTGACTGTCTCAGCCAGGGAGCAGCTGTGGACTGTCTGTAGAGGCACCAGCGAACAGTACAAACATGGTGGAACAGATGGTTCCATTGTGATGTGTGGAAGTGCCAGGAAACAAGGAGAACACGGGGTAGGCTTTGGGCTTTGAGCTCAGAGAGGTTTGAGCAGTGAGGGGTGGAGAGCGAGTGGCAGCACGGTCCTGTGTCCCACCTTCACATGTGGAAATGGGGAAGAAGTTGTCTTCCTTTCTCTACTCGACAGAAGGGACTCGTTCTTCTCCTAGCATCTGCCTGCCTGGCACGTCGTCATCGCCACCTTTATCCTCATCCTGCTCATCGCGATGGCTAAAAGCCATGCAGCACTTTGAGTCTTACAGAGCCTGTGAGGGAGCTGTATTGCTGCCCCCATTTCACAGATGGAGAAACTGAGGCTGGGGGAGGGCACACAGCTAGTAAGTGTCCCAGCAGGATTTGAATTCAGTTCTTTCTGAATCCAAGTCCAACATTCCATCTGCCATCCCACCCAGCTCACCCAGAATTTAATGATGGCCGGTGATAGGGGACCTGAGGAGGAGCTCAGGTGTGATCTTGAGCCTAGCTCCCTGGTTCATCCATGGGCAGTGTGCAGTGGGGTGAAGGCTGGCTGTGTGACCCTGGGTAGGTCCCTCCCCTTGTCTGGCCCACAGTTTTATTTTTTTTTAATCTATAAAATAAGAGGATTGAACTAAATAACCTCTAAATTCGCTTTTAAACCTATGTTTCCACGGCAGACAATGGCTTGTGTTTGGGTAACTCTCTTCTGCGGTGGATCCAGCTCTGGGCCTGGAGTCAGAAAGACCTGAGTTAAAATCCTACCCTGACACTTACTGGCTGGGTGACCTTGAGCGAGTCATTTCCTCTCTGTCTGCCTCAGTTCCCTCATCTGTAAAATGGGGATCATAATTGCCTTTGTTGTGAAGACCAGTGAGGCGATGTACCATGCCCGAAGTGTTGTGCCAACCGGAGGTGCCGTTGTCTGTTTGTGGCCGGTGTGGTTGTTGTCATCCTTAGTGAGTTCAGCGGGTGTGTAGGGCATACGTGGGGACCTCACAGGTAGTGATGGAAAAGAACAGTCCTCACTTTTTCTTGCCTGGACCAGCCCTGCCTCACTTTTACTCCAGCCGCCTCACGATTTGGAGACAATTAATCCTGTCCCATCTATTTCCCTGATGCTGCGGGGCTGTGTGTCCATTGGCTCAGATGCGCCCAATCTGGGCCCTGCTTCAGAGCTAGACTTGCCCAAGGCTCCCTGGGATCCGTCCTCTGCTCCTGCTCGCAGCCACCCCCAGGAGAAACCTGTGTTGGGCATTTCAAGGATCCCCAGGCTGCCTTTGCTTCTGGGCCCGTGGAAGTCTCCCAGGCAGAGATGCCTTTGCAGGCCGAGGCAAACCATCCTCAGCAGGGAAACAGTGTCATCACCCAACATGCCTGCTCCTGTAGGCTTTTTCCTGAGGTGTCTAGGTTTGCCCACAGACCAATGTGCCCAAACATGGGCCTTCAATGCTCTAGTAAACCCGGGTCTCCAGCCCCCTGATAACTCGTTCCTAGGATGGGCTGGAGGCAAAAATATGAGGAGATATTTCCTCTTCTCCATCAACCCACCCCAGGGAAATGACTTCAGTGAAAAAAAAAAAAAAGAGAGAGAGAATGTTGTATAACAAGGAGCTTGGTACAGAATTCTGAATGGCTGCCCCTTGTTATCTGCTTGTCCTCCAATGTGAGTGGTGACATGTTGGGATTTTGCCTGCAGGACAATGAGAAGTTGGAGTGTTTTGGAGCCACCGCTGACTGCAAGGCACCTCAAAGAGGGTCCCCAAATTTCAAGGGGTCACAGTCAGCAGATAACTTGCTATCGAAGCGACTGAGCTTAGCCCCCAATACTCTGTGGTTTTCTTTAGGGAGGTAAGTGGTGGTGGTTGCCTATAACAATAAATTTTTTACATTTGGGTCCCTTCACGTGACATGCCTGGTACTCTAGGGAGGCACATCTACCCAAAGCTGGGGGTATCATGGGCAACAGCGGCCCTGTATGCTTGTCGAGTTATGAGGTGATAAAGGGGCAAACCTTCTTCAGAAGTGCTGCCTGTTATGGAACGGTGGGCACCACAGTTATCCACATTCCCCACCATCCCCCTGCCCCAGCCTAGCAGAGCTCTACCTGCCTTATTCTTCCTGGCATGATGACCGGGTCCAGCTCTTCTCCACTTCATACCATGAGGGAGCTTTGCAAATGATGAGAAGAAAATGGTGGGAAGGTTGGGGGGGAGGAGAGGGTAAGGAAGCTCTGCGTGTTTCCATTCGTTCGGCACGCAGGAAGGCATTCTCCAACGTGCTTGTTGAAATTAGAATTTGCATCTGTTGAGATGAGTTAACTTGTCCCAAATCCTGAATCTGGCTAAAATGAAATCTCAGCTTCCAGTAGGATTTATGGACAATGTAGAAGCTGGCAGGGGACTCACATTCCAGGAGTCTCTGAGGACAGATGAGGGGTCGAAGATCTCAAGGTGTAATGGACCTGAGATCGTTGGATTCAAACCCTCATTTAGCAATGGAAGAAATAAAGATTTAGGGAGATTTAGGGACTTACCCAGGATCCACAAGCTTTATTAATTTTTTTTTCAATTGACAAGCATTTATTTTCTCTCCCACCTGAAAAAATAAAAATAATTTTAAAAAACCACTTAGAACAGAAACTAATAGTCAAAGAAAACAAGTTCCCATGTTGGCCGCACCCCCAAATGTCACACAAGCTTTTAAGGTCAGGCATTGGATCCAAACCCAGATCCTCTGGTTCTGGAGTCAAAGCTTTCTGTGTTGTCTCTGCCGGTGAACTTCCTGGTCTGGAAGCCGAGTGTCCCTTCATACACATGGTGATGACGTGCACTAGCCTCCCTCCTCCTCCCTCTCTCCCAACTTGAAGCATTTCTGGATTTGGAGCCTGTTCTAGAGCTGCCTGAGAAGGTACCTAAATGAGGCGCTGCCCCAGATGGAGGCAGGCTCTAGGAAGAGCTGGATTCAAAGTGGTCCTAGAGGCCCAGCTCAGGTCTAACCTGACTTCATGAGACAGCTGGTCATCTGGAATACAGACATAGTACCAGAAGAAAGTGTGTTGGGTCCCACTTTCACTCGTTGTAAAATCCTGGAATGTCAGCTTTCCAGTCTGGTAGCGAAGAAGACAAGTGGACTGGCTGGTCGGAAAGGGCAAGTGTGGTTAAGGTGAGTTACGAACTAGGGAAAGAATTTACAGCGTCTGTTCGGAGGGAACCCAAATAACTCCAAAACCCTAGACAGCCGGGATGGAATGCCCCTTTCCACAACGGAAGGAGGCTGTCCTGCTCCCCTGGGGGCGTCTTGTCTGACCCACACTCCTGGGAGAGCCCTCTTGACCACATATCAATAAGTGGTCATTGAATTTCTCCTTAATGACCTCTCAGGAGAAATCATAGACTTAGAGGCAAAGATCCAGAGTGTTAGGACGCTTGGATGGTCAGCCAGCCCAGCCCCTTGATTTTACAGGTTGACTGGACCAAGACACCCTTTGAACAAAGTAACTAGACATTTTTGGGTACATACACACCCTCAGATTTTTGAAGTAGGTTCTTGGATCGTAGATTCAGAACTGGAAGATGCTTTAGAGATCATCTTGTCGAACCCCCTTCTTTTACAGAGGGGGAGACAAAGGCATAGAAAAAGAAAGTGGCTCCTGGCTTGGACCCCACCTGGAGGGCTGTCATGTGGAAGAGGGTTAGGGAAGGATTCTGCTTGACCCTGAGGGTAGAAGCAGTCAGTTGGTCAGGCAAGGACCCCCTTTATAAGCATCCACCATGGGCCAGCTGCTGTGCTAAGCTCTTTACAAATATTCTCTCATTTGAGTGAGTGGGCTTCCTCTCACCCAAGATCCTCAAGCCAAGTCTGGCTGTTCCCTTGCTGGGGGTGTCATGAGGGATTCCTGCCCAGGTACCCATTAAACCAGTCAGGGTCCGAGGTCCCTCCCGGCTCTGAGATGCTGGGATGCGCGGATCCTGCATGTGGGCTCCAAGGAAGAATTTCTTCAGAACACTTGCTGCCAATTTGTCATTCACTAGAGGCCTAGAGAGTTTCAGGCTGATTACGATTGTCCGGCTGCCAGAGTCTATCTCATTCCTAGGGGCGAGGTCAGTGATTAACACTGGGTATGATGTCATCTCTCAAGCAATGTGGTTCTCTCTCCTCTGCCAAGGTGGCGATTCTTATTCAGGCACATTGACCGGCCCATGCTTTAGTGATGGAAGAGGCAGGAGCAGGGAAGAGGGGATGATGAGGCTGGCCGGCTCGGATGCTGGAAGACCCGAGTTAAATCCCACCTCTCATGTTTAGTGCCAATGTGACCGTGGTCATGACCCGTATCCCTCTGAGCCTCAGTCTCCTCACCTGTAAGATGGACATAATCTAATGCAGGCGGTTTGGCACTGGAGAGGGCAGGTTGGATTTGGCTTCAGAATCTCCAGGTTCAGATCTCAGCCCTGCTATTCTTGGTGGGGCCATGGGGTGCCAAAAGCCCCTCTGGACCAGCTTCTTCATTGTAAAGTCAGGGGACTAGGCTACCTCGAACGTTCCTTTACATCTGCTGCTCTTGCTTGAGAGGACTGTTGTAAGATTCAGTTGTGCAGCATTCATAAAGTGTTCTGCAGAATAAAATCTGAGTAGTAATGTTAGTTATTATTGGGAGTTCAGTGGCTAGAGCTCTGGGCCTGGAGTCAGGAAGACCTGAATTCAAATTTGGCTCCAGACACTTACTAGCTGTATGACCCTGGATGTGTCACATAACCTCTCTTTGCCTCAGTTTCTCCATCTGTCAAATAGGGATGATAATAACACCTTTCTCCTAGGGTTGTTGTGGGGATGAAATGAGATAATGATCATGAAGTGCTTAGCGCAGCGTAGCCTGGCGCAGAGGAAATGCCATGTAGAAGTTATTACGATGATGATTTTCTTTTAAGTTTTACCTGAGTGTTGGCCGTGCTACCTTCTTACACATAGCAGATGCCTAAGAAATACTGATTAAATTAAAGTCTAGAAGGGCGACTAGGAGGCACAGTGAATAGAACACCAGCTCTGAAGTCAGGAGGACCCGAGTTCAAATCTGGCCTCAGCCACTTAACACATTTACTAACTGTGTGACCTTGGGCAGGTCACTTAACCCCAATTGCCTTGCTTTCTCCCATCCAAAAAAAAAAAATTTAAAAGCATAGAAATACTACTTGCAAAGTAGGACCATCCCCCCAACCAATCAGATATTAGCAAAGGGTTCTTAGGCACTGGCTTCCAAGACGAATGTGAGGTGGGTGAACTTTTTCTTATAACTTGGTTTCAATATAATTGGTTTCCTTTGTAATCCCTTCTATGATCCGTGGACATCAACCAGGCTCCCAAAAGGGTCCATGACACCAAAAAAGCAAGGAAGCTTGGCTTGAGGACACTCTGTTCTGTCGGCCAAGCAGATGGGGGCTGAGGTCTGACCTACCTGTAGCTGGCCAAGTTTACCTGCATTGAGTAAGAGAAGAGCCAGGGAAGGGAAGGGAAGCAGAGCCAGAGAGGGTTTCATGAGATGCATGGAGAGGGAAAACTGCCGTCTCCAAGTAAAAAGTGGTCCCTAGGCTTAGGGAAACAAGATGATTCATTTCTATATTTGTAGGCTAGACATTAGTACATCCAGTGGGGTGGAACTCTGGGTATGAAACTTCCCTCCACTCTTGCCAGCAGGCCCCTTTGTCCAGGGTTCCCTAGCTGACATGTGTCAGAGACAAGACTTGAACCCCAATCTTCCTGGTTCCACGGTCAGCCCTCTCTGCTCCACAGCAGGCTGCTTCTCAGTGAGCCATTATCACCAGGATCATTATTGCCACGGGGTCCGAATGTAGGACCGTACACCAGACAGAAGCTAGCGCCTAAAGATGAAGCACGGGTCTCCGTGTATGTGCACATGCGTGTGTGTGTGTGCGCATGCATGTAGCCAGTCTGCATGCCAGTGAGCAATGTTTGCCCCCACCTCCCCCTGTCACTCTCTGGTTGCATTCTCATATTTTTAGGCCAGAGTCATAATAAAAGAATCTTTATATTCCAAAATAACTCTGCAGATAAAACCACGCACTATCGGCAAACCAGCTCCTCTTTTCAGCAAGGGGAAAGCAGTTGGTTCAGGGTAAAGCTGAGTTCACAGTCTATAAATGGTGCGAACCCCCTCAATCTGACTCACTGTATTATAGCGAAGTCACTTACGAAGCCACTTATTTTTAGCATCTTAAAGAAACACCATCAACAAGGAGCATTTTTTTCTGAGTAAAGGACAAGCCAGAATGAACATGGCTCTCTGCAGCAGTGGGAAGGGAATGGGGTGAGAATCCCAGGCCCTGGGTTCAAATCCTGACTCCACCATCTGCCATCTCTGTGACCTCCAACAAGTCTTTGGATCTCTTGTAGACTCAGTTTCTCTTTCTGTTAAATGAGGAAATTGGACTTGATTTGGGGTTCTTCACTTCTTGTGTGTCATGGATACCCTTGGCCCAGTCTGGTGAAACCCAAGGACCTCTTCTCAGAATCATAGTTTTAAATGCGTACAGTAAAATGCAGAAAGCTTACAAAGGAAACCCGTCCTATTGAAATACAGCGATCAAAATATTTTAAAAACAAATTCAAGGACCTCTGAAATCTGTCTGTGGTGGCCCATGAAGCAGAGGTTGAGAACCCATGGTTTAAGAGGTCCTCTGGAGCCCTTCCCAGTCCCGTGATTCTGCGTGCATCCTTGCATATGTCACGGTCATGTTCCCTGAATCCCACTTTCTTCCTTGTCCAATGAGGGGGCTGAGTGGGTGGATTTCTGAGCCCCTCCTGTCTCTCGTCCTGTAATGCCCAGGAAGGAACTCTCAGGATTTCTGCCTGGCGGCCTTTCACCTCTGTGATGGTGTCCGTTCCGAGAATCCCTGCATGCTGTGTCCAGCCATTGAAAAGTCATATCACATTTGCTCCAAAGATTTTGTTTTCCTTTCTTGTTTCAGTGAGGGATGAGGTGAATGGGACAGAGGAGGATTTTTGTTCATTGAAAAACTTAAATTAATTTTAAAAATGTAATTTGAGCAGCACTTTGGTCATTTGCGTAGTCGGAGGGAATCTCCACACTGGAAGGTCTCTACGCAATTAAATGATTGATCTAGATCCTCCTTAAGCCCCAATAAAAAACAACAACAAAAGTAATTCTGAGGAAGCTGAGAAAAGTAAAAATCAAAGTTAATTTGCAAAGTTGTTGGCCTAGATGAGAACCACATCCCTGTTTTATGTCTGCAGATTTTCCCAGATTTGTCCACAATGGTGAGGGTGACTTGGATGGCCATCATCATCACCATCATCATCATCATCATCATTAGCACCCCCTCCATTTGGCTCTGTGTCCAGTCAAATAAATATGGCACACTGCCCTCTAGAGGCATGCAGTCTAAACCAGACAGCTTTAGAGGTAACCAGAGAGTGGGCAAATAAACCCACATGTGGCTGATTGACTGTGTGAACCCTTCACACCATGGAAGGCTAAGTCCTGGGCGTTCTAGGAACAGGCATTCAACAGGTGGAGAAGGCGGTCCCTTTTTGCTGAGTGGGCTGGCCCAGGAGAAGCTACCTGAAGGAAGAGCAATTAGCAAATTCATGAAATACCTTTCTGTTTATTCCTCAAGGGAAGAAAAATAATTGTTTCCTTGTTTAGCTGGAGTTCGTTGTATTTTTAATAATTGGGCATTGGCAGATAATTAATAAATAAGACTGTGTTTGGATTTTACAAATCTTGGAGGTCATCCCATCCAAACTTACATATCTTTACTAGAAAGCTTTAGGCAAGAGAGAAGGCACTAATTGGTTTTCTCAGCCCTGGTGACTGGAAGCAATGGCTCCACCGTTCCATCTCTCCCCCACCCCATTCCTGTAATACAGAAGATTATTCATGAATTTGCTTGTTGTTCTTCCTAGCCAGAGCCATCATTCAGTGCTGGGGATGACTGTTGTGTATGAGGGATGTCAGTTTAATTGAACAAACGTTTATTACTACCTCCTCTGTGCATAATACCGTGTGAGATCCTGAAGCAAGACTTCAGAGATAATGAAATACAATCTCTCGCCTCAGGAAACCTACAGTCTAGTTAGGAAAATAAGACTGGCTTGGTAGAATGTGACCAATCAAGAAAGCATCAGCGTCAGCCAAACCCCTACTCTGCGCCAGCACTCAGAAACCATCCAGTGGTTTTCAACTTGTGGGCCACGACCCCTTTGTGGGTCCAACGATCCTTTCACAGGGGTCACAGGGGTCGCCTAAGACTATCAGAAAACACATTTTTCCGATGGTCTTAGGAACCGAGACACTGCTCCTCTATCCATCTCCTGGTGGGTCTACCCACATGCAGATATGTCTGCATATGAGTATTAAAGGGTCACGGCATTAGGAAGATTGAGAACCACTGCATTAGACTCTAAGCTCCTTGAGGGCAGGTGGTGTCTTCTGTATACCCAAGGCTCAGCACAGTACCTGACACTTAATAAATTTTTACTGATTGATGGATCCAAAAGAAAAAAGTTCCTGCCCTCAAAGAGTTTATATGCATACATGCATATACATACACATGTTTATATCTATTTGTGTGCACTCGTGTGCCTATAAAATCCCAGTTACATATATTAATATATACAGGTATGTTTAAGCTATGGAGGTCAAGTGACTTGGCCAAGGACACCCAGGAAGTGAGTGACAAAGCACGGATTCAATCCCAAGTCCTCAACCTTCAGACCTAACACTCTCTCCACCTTGCCAGGATGTAGAATGGACTATATGTTTGTGGTCAAAGGAGTTGAGCCTTATCACTTATAATACTGGTCAAATCATTTCATTTTGCTGGTCCTGAGTTTCACTGTCTCTAAAATGGGGGTGACATCCATTCTTGCAATCATATGAACTTTAATTCTGCCAGGATTTGCCAAGTGCCTACTGTGCGCCAGCCCCTGTGACAGAGACAATGGTCTCTGCCTCCTTCCCTTTCGTGGTTGTTATTCTCCATCAGTTAGAGGAATGGGAAGAAGGAGGAGGGAGCTAATATGTGCACAGATATCTAAACACCCCATAATTTAAAGGAGTGGGGAATCAGGAAAATCCTCCTGTGAACAGAACATTGGAGCTATGCTTTGAAGGAAGATCAAGGAATCTGCGGGGGGGTGGGGTGGGATTGGGATCATTAATAATAATAGCTAACATATATTTATGTCTATGTTTTCATGTATTTAAATATCTTATTTACATAGTGCCTTAAGATTTGCAGAGCACTTTGCACGTCTCTTTTGATCTTCACAACAAGCCGTTATTTATCACCATTCTACAGATGAGGAGATGAGGCAAGCAGAGGCTCAGTGGTTTGCCCAGCATCACGCTGCTGGGAAGGTCAGGATTTGAACTTGGGTCTCCTTGACTCCCAAGTCCAGAGCTCTGTGCCATAATGTGCAGAAAGTGTTCTAACTCTTCTTAGTGTTACATCCCCCTTGGACCTGTGAGCTCCTACCCTGGAGAAGAGAACCAGACATTCTGTCCTAATGCATCACCCTGACGCTTGGTTGACACTGAAGAAATGTCAGAGGCTTGTCCTACTTTGTGGCTCACACGTTGACTTATATAGTCAAAAAGAAGGGAATCCTTGTTAGTGGCTGGAGCTGCTCAGTCAGCCAAAGCCCCCTCCAGATGCGAGTGTGTGGTCACTGGTCATGCATTTCTATTTGCTGAATTCCATACCGCCAATGCAACTGTCTTGCCTTGCTGAAGATCCACAGGGGAAAAAAGTTATGTGTGCTAGTATGCAGGGGAAGAAAGTCCAAATGAAGCCTGGGAGACCACACTGCACTCCCTCAGCTCGGGGGTAATGCTTGATACAGCAATGTTTATCCTGTGGGCCCAAGGCCATGGAAAATGTGCCATCAGTCTTAATGGGGGTGAAACCAGCTGGAGGCTTGCTCATTGGCCACTCATGAAATTATAATGATGTCACATTGGAGGAGATGGAGGGGCCCTTCCAATCCAAGTACATTTTTCAGATTTTAAAAATACATTGCGTTTTAGTGAAATAACTCCTGGTCAGGGTCTGAGCCATTGTCAGAAAAATAGGCTCATGGCTTTATTGGTCCTTGAGCAGCAAACACCCCCTTCTCTTTGCTTTATTTCATACAAAGGGGATGGGGGGGGGGGATGTTCTAGTCCAGAGCTGACTTTTGGTATTCCTTGGACACTATGGTTTGTACTAATTCACAGCTTCATCTGAGTAAAGATGAATTGTATATTCTATGTCAGCAGCATAGTTAATTCAAATTTTAATTTAATTTAATTTTTAAAGAAGCTGTCCTGGGAGTTGATACGGTGATGATAGACAGTTAATATTAATATAACGCTTCCAGGTTTGCAGAGTGTATTAGCTCATTTGCTCCTCATTACAATCCTCTGACATGGGTGCTAGCATTATCTTCATTTTACAAATGAGAAACTGAGGGTGAATGACTTGTCCAGGGTCATACAACTAGAATGTGACTGGAGCTAAGCCAGCTGTGGAACTGCAAAGATATCTGTCACCTCTGTCATTTGAGAGCTGAGTGATCATAGACAAGGAACGACCTTTGTTAACCTTGGTTTCTTCATCTGTAAAATGGGGACATTATAGTTGTCCTATCTATTTCACAGGATAGCTACGGGTAATATGAATAAGTGACAATGAATGTTAGAATGTCAGTAACATCTTGACTGTCCATTAAAGCCATCAGGATGCTGGCTGTTGAATAGTTCATTTGCTAAAATTTCTCTCCTATCTTCTGCCTCAAAGTATAACCCCCTGATGGAGAATAAGACATTCTGTCCTCAGATGGCACCTTGGGCTCACTTTCCTCACCAGAAAAGGGAGTTTCTAAGGTCCCTCTGTCTTGGAGCCCAAGTCACCGTGGCCCAGGTACACAGGGCGTAGACTTCTAAAACTGGAGTGGAGTAAGTCCAGTAGAGAAGAAGTATTGGCTATAGAAAGCTCCCCCTGCTCCCATGCTGTGTAAATGAGAAAGCTACGAGGAGAAGAAAACTGGGCCAGGGTTCGAGTCCTGTGTCTGATGCTTCCTATCTGTTCCACATGGAGCCAGTCTTCGCCTCCCTCAGTCCCAGTTCCCTTATCTGTAAAGTGGGGGCCTGGATAAGATGGTTGCCAGGCCCCTTCCCTCTTTAGGTCCTGCAGCCTAAGTACTGGTGATGGTAAATGCACTGAGAAGCCAAGCTCGTGTAGCTGGTTAATGGCTAGTTAGAGCCCTGGTCTTGTGGCCTTCGGAGTGAGTCATGTGGTCTGATCCATCACAGAGGCCTCGCTGCAGCTCTGCTCAATCAGCATTGGGTTTCAGGTCACTAATACTTGATGAGGCTGGGCTCCAGTGTCAGAGCATCTTGAATTTAGAGGCCAACTTTCAGCCTTCCTTATTAAAATATGTGTGTTTACGCATGCATGCACGCACAGCCTCTCTCTCTCTCTTTTTCTCTTTCTCTCTCTCTCTCTCTCTCTCTCTCTCTCTCTCTCTCTCTGTCTCTGTCTCTTTCTCTCTCTCTCTCTCTGTCTCTGTCTCTCTGTCTCTGTCTGTGTCTCTCTCTTTCTCTTTCTCTCTCTCCAAATGTCAGGGGCTATTAGCCTAAAATAGTGATTTGTGTCTTCAGCATCCATTCACATGTTAAGGTCCTAAGAAACCCTATGTACAAATCAGGTGAAATGAAATAAAACTGATTTCTCTCATTCACTTCAGGTCCATGTCTGGTCCCCTGAATGACACATGGAGGGCTTATAAAGTCAAGGTTTCCATCCACAGGCATCCTCCTTTGTTGGATTCTGGCTGTCTGACCCAAATATTGATTGAGCTGAGTTGAAACAAGGCCCCTGTGATGGAGAGGTTGGGGCGGGGTGATAGGCTAGGCAGTGGGCCACAAGTCAGGAGACCTGGGTTCTTATTCCGGATGAATCGCTTACTAACTGTGGGTCATTGGACAAGTCACTCACTCTTGTGTAGACGGCTTTCCTTCTTCGGTGCATCTGTGATTGCATAGATGCAGGCCCTTCCTCCTGTGGGGCAGATGGCCAGGCTTCCATCCCTTCTCCTCTTGTGGGACTCCTGGCCCCATCCTCTTCCACATCCCCCAAGGGGTCCGCCTCCTGCTCAAGTCACTGGGTGCTTACCTGATGGCTCAGAAAATGCACAGTTAACTTTTAGAGGAAATGAGATGAAAGTGGAAAAAGGCAAGAAAGAAGTTGGGCTGAGCTGTTCAACACAGGGGGAGAGAGGCCTAGTCAGTTCTGGTCAGAAAAGTCTGCTTGATTTCTGGGATAACTTTATTATATATTCAGAAGGAATAGAAAGTTGTACATAATAGATTTGCAGTTTCATATTCAGTCACACTCTATTATATTTGTATGAAAATGCTTATTTTATTCCATAAATTAATATCTTAATAAATGAAAAAAAAATTTTAAAGAAGTAACAAAAGTCTTTTCAGTAAGTCCAGTGTAGACAGCACTCTATGACCAGTTTTTCCACAAGAGGCAGAAGTATTATAGAGGCAGCAGTCACAATTCTAACCAAAGGTGGGTCCATCCACATATAACCAGAGGACTCCTCCATTGTTCTTTGTGGGCCAGGATGCCCACTTGAGGTACAATGGTGCCTCTCATGTTGTGAGTTTGTCCTCTCTAACTGACCTCCTAAGATGACTTCTGAGGACAAATACTTTGATTATATGGTCTTGTGTTGGACCTTATTGCAGACTCCTTATCCCATAATTCTTTTGGTCTGAGAGGATCCTGGGTTTGTGGATAAAATGCTAGAGTTAAGAAGACCTGATTCTGAGTCCCAGCTCCAATACCCAGAGGCTTTCTGCCTCAGTTTCTTCCTGTGTGAAAAGGGAAGCATCAAATCCACTAGGCTGTTTTGAAGATTTAATGAGGCAGTGAACATAAAGTGCTTTGCAAATCTCAAGATGGCATGTAAATGTCTGTTATAGTTAATGCTGGACATAAAGGCTTGCACAGATGTAATCCAATTCACTGAAACCGAGGGAGGGTTAACCAGCATTCATAAAACACCTACTGTGTGTCCTCTGGATACAAAGCCAGGAAAGAAGCCAACCCTGCCCTCAAGGGGTCTACACTCTACTGCCCCGACCCCTTGAGGAGGGAGTGAGGACCTGTAGATCAGAGAATCCTTCCAATCCGAGTGGGCAGAGGACCCACTGGAAGCCACCTCAGAGCATTCCAGTGCTTTCAACAACAGAGACTGTGTTGAGTCCTCAGTAAGTTGTATCGATGCAAAATGTTGCTGACATAATTGGGTAATTATTTCCTGCTGAAGGAGCCTTAAGGAATTTTTAGTGCAAACCCCATTATCACAAACCCTCAGAGGTTTTTCATCCACTAAATGGGAACCACTGCTCAACCCCCTCATTGTACAGATGAAGAAACAGGGTCCTGTAGAGGGGAAGGATGAGTTGTCCAAGGTCCTAGTGGGAAGCCTGGGTTTGAATCAAGGTCCTTTCACTCAGTATCCATTGCTCTTTCAGCTGCATGGCCCCACCTGGGAGTTAAGGATGGGAAAATGTGGTGGACGGGAGGGCAGTGGGTGTATTCCAGGCATGGGGAATGGGGAATGGACTGTGCAAAGAGGCAGGGGCAGATGGAGTGCCTAGGCCAGGGCAGCATGTGTGAAAGGGAAGGGTTTGAAAGGAGTCTAGAAAGGTGGAGTATTATCTCTCATTTCTTCTCACATGACAAATGCAGCAAATTAAATCAGGGGCCCAGAGTCTTGCTGGCTGGTGGGTGACTGCTCTCTCTTCTCTGTTAGTTGGGTCTGCTCTTCCAACAACAACCTGATGTGACCCCACAGCAGCCAACACTGGTAACTTTTCCCCTCCTCTCTGATCCTCTTCTGCCCCTGTCCCCCCACCCCCAACCACTCTGATGTTCCTCAGAAGGCTACAGGACTGTCAACTGAGTAGCCATGGGGAACCTTCCAGGAGACACCCAAGACCCCAACAAACCAAAGACACTTAGCAGGCTCCAGAACCCTGGGGACATGGGTGGAGAGTTTGGATTTTAAGAGGAAGATGATTGGGGAGGGGGTGGGGAAGGAGGGAGGAAGAACAACAGAGAGAGAAGAAAGACAGACGAAAGGGGAGGAAGGCAGAAGTGAGGAGAGGGAGGATAGATAAAGGCAGAGAGAGAAGGAGAGAGAGAGAGAAGAAGGGAGGGGGAGAGAGGATAGGAGAGAAGGAAGAGAGAGAAGAGAGAAAGAAAATAAGAGAAAGTGAAGAAAGAGAGAGAGAAAGAGAGAAAAAGAGAGAGAGAGAGAGAAACACACACCATCAGAATCTGCCTGTCAGCCTAGAAGTGATTCTGCTGGGGAAGAGAGGAGAGGGGGCATGTAGAGCCAAGGGAGAGCAGCATCAATACCAATTCCAACATATGGCAGCTGTGTCACTGCAGCCAGATCAGGAAACATCTCTGAGCCTCGGCTTCCTCCTTGATAAGATGCTGGAACAATAACAAAGTTCTACCGGATGTTCCGTGGATAGCCTTGGCTTAAGCAGCAAGCTTTGGGCAGGTGGGATGAGGGGGCCTGTAGGGCTACCCTACAGGGAACTTCTGTTCCCTGATTTCGTCTTCCTGACATCTGTCCCTTTTGGAAACTTCTGAGTGAAGCTCCTCGGCCCCATGACATCACCGCGTTGTTTCCTAGGTCATGGAGAAGAGGCAGTGTAGCAGGAAGGAGCTGACTCTGGAGTCCTGAGAGCTGGATTCAAATCCTGACAATGCTGCTTTACTAACTGTGTAATCCTGGACCAGTTGCTTAATCTCTATCCCTGTTTCCTTATATCTGAAAACAGGTGATTAGAGTAAATGACCTCCAAGGTCTCTTTCTGCTCCCAATCTCTTCGGATATTTTTCCTGGACTAGACCTGGGATCCCACTGGTATAGGGAGCTTCTGAGGAAGAAACATGTTCCACTAAAACAGACCAGCCTGAGCTCTGCCTCTAACTACCCGGGGCACCTAGATGTGGTAATAATGCTCAGAGGTAACATTTAGGTTTACTGAGTTCTTCACAAATATCTTCACATATGACCTTCACAACCACCCTGTGAAGTAGGTGCTATTATTAGCCCCATTATGTGGATAAAGGAACTGAACTTGAGAGAGGGTAAATGATTTGACCAAAGTCACATAGCTGGTAAGCATCTGAGAAATTTGAATTTGGGTCTTTCTACCTCTGTTCTATCTACGGCACATCTTTTTGCTGTTGTTCAGTCAAATCTGACTCTTTGTGACCTCATTTGGGCTTTTCTTGGCAAAGATTGTGGTGCAGTTTTGCCATTTCCTTCTCCAGCTCATTTTACAGATGAGGAAACTGAGGCAAACTGAGTGACTTCCTACCTAGCTTAAGAGACTTGTCCATGGTGACCAGGCAGAATGTGTCAAAGGAGGACCTTAAACCCACATTTTTCTGACTGCGTATGGATAACCTTCTATCCAGCACTCTCTGATGCAGACAATCAGCATTTTGATAGACTATGGGGTATTGTTGAATAGATACAGAAGAGGGAACCCCTAACACAAGTGGAGACAAGTTCCCATCATTTACTTATTGTTCCATCCCCCTTTATTGTCCCTCCCTCCTCCCCCAACCCCACCTGCTCCTCCATCCCCACAGAATTGCTCTGAAATGAAGACCAGGTCAGCCAGCCTGCTCAACTGCTGATGATTCCTCATCTGTCCCCTGCCTCTCCAGAAAGAACAGAAATGACCTGGGGCAGTTGTAGATGAACTGACAGGCTTATGGAAACTATTCTGTGTTCTCCTTTGCTTCCCCCTATCCCTGAATTTTTGAAACTAAGAATATCCTGTGCTTTGTGGATGGATTGATGGGCATTGTTATTAGGAAACCTCAAAGCCTTCCTGTGCAGACAGAAGACCTCCTTGTTCCAGGGTAGCATCTCTCCCCATTCTGGCCTGGGCTTTGAACTTGATGAGGTCATCTGTGTGAGCCTGATGCTCTAAGCCCCATTACCCAAGCATGGTTCCAGTGGGTCACACAAGCAGAACAGTGGCATCCGTGTAGATGAGATGGTATCAGGCCAACTACACAGCAGGGTTAATCCTCTCGGGGTAGCATATCTGGCTTCATAAATATGTAATAACACCTTGCTGGGTTGAATTTCCAGTCTGAATCAGAGAACTCTCGTGCTAATTATCTTCTTGTGTACGACAGACATTTGGCGAACTCTAGAGCATCTTAGATACAGAAGCAGGCACCTTCAGGACCAGTTCTGAACGTCTTGCCCATTAGGCAGTCAAGCCTAGAATCTCACAGCTGTAAGAGACCCAAGAGGTCTTTGTCAATATTCTACCCACTGTAGGAATGCTTTCTACAACATCCTGGACAAGTGCACATTAAGCTTCTATTTGCATACTCTCAATGACAGTGAGTTCACTCCTTTACAGGACAGAACCCTCCCCACTGGCAGACACTTCTTTTTGAAAATCTCTTCTGTGTGTCCAGCCAAAGTATGCCTATTTGGAACTTCAACTCTGGGCAGCAGGAGGAAACAAATTGACTCCTCCTCTGGCATGTCAAAGAGACAGAGCTTTAGATAGTTCCCAGAACTGGAAAATGTTAGACTGAGAGAGATTTAAGAATGTAGAGTTCAGCCCCTTCATTTAACACATGAAGAATCTGAGACTTAGGGACATGGCCAAGGTCATGCAGCTAATAAGTGGGAGAAAGCTAGACCTAGAACCCAGGTCCACTGACTCGAAGCCTGAGATCTCCCCTCTGCATCAAGCTGAAGCCTGTCTCTAAACATTCCCACCTCGTGGAGCTGTTCATTCGAGCTCTCTTGCGGAACTTGCCGATGTGCAGTTATAACGTACTTTTGCTTGCTTCTGACACCCGCTGATGAACCATTCAGTGCCTACAAAACCCCAGATTAACACACGCCCCGTTTCTCTAGAAAAGGACATCTCAAGCAGGCAGACCTCATTTCCACATCTCCCTCTTAAAGCTGGGCGTCTTGGAAACCCGCGGATACTTGAATCTCCGCGCTGAGAAAACATCTGTTTTTCATTTTCACCTGACATATTGGATCTTAAGGCATCATGCTGGGTGTGCAGCAGCTGAAACATTTTGAAAAAAAAAAATGTAGCCTCTCCAAACCCCAACCCTTCCAAACACATGGCGGAGAGAGAGGCAGCTCGGAAAGCAGTTTGGTATTTATTGGGGGAGGGGGTAGGATTGTTTTCATTAAATCAGGGCTGTGGGGAAGGATAATGAGCTGATTCAGACACTTGCAAACACTGAGCCGGTTTGTTCTCCATTGATGTGGGCTGCCATCTTCTTTGCTAAGGGAGTAAATTTAGTGCCAAGAAAAGAGACTCAGTTTAGCCCCTTGGAGAAAGACCCTCTGGGTATTTTGGCAATGGTTTTTTTGGCCACAGCCAGATGTCAGTTAGGGGCAGTTGAATTTCATAGAATATCCAGTCTCAAACTCATCACTGGGAAGGACTTCAGGCCACCCCATTTAGCCCTCTATCTGCACAGGAATTCTCGTTATAACATACCTGACAAATAGTTATGCAGCTGCTGCTTAAAGATCTCTAGGGAGGAGGAAACCACCACCTCTCAGGGCAGACCATTGACCCCTGGCATAGCTCCCAGGGTTGGGAAGTTAGGAGCACCACACTTCTCCCAACCACATCCATACCCTGCCTCCTATACTCCAGCCTCCACCTCTTGCTGGAATTTGGACTTCTGTCCCTGGTACCAGAGTCCTGGCTGGTGAGCATCAACCTTCTCCTACTTGGTGCCAACTCCCCCCACTTCCTGGCCATCTCCCTTGGTGAGCATTGCCCCTCACCCCCAACACACACACACACACACACACACACACGCACACACACACCCACACACCATTTTCCAGTTCTAGCCCTGAGAATAATAATCAAATCAAAATGACCATTTCTGGAAAGAACATAATCATCTTTTCCATTCTTTATTTCCTCTGACTTTAACATCCAAAATACTTCTCCCTGGCCACCATTTCCTTTTATGTTGTCTTCCCTCTTAGAATATAAGCTACTTGAGGGCAGGAGGGCAGGGGCTGAATTGCTTGTATTTGTATTTCTAATACTTAGCAAAGTGCTTGGCACCAAATTAAGTGTTTAAGAATTTTTTAAATAATTAATTGTTTAAAGTTTAAATCTACTTCTTTGGAACTTCGGCCCATTACTCTGTAAAATGATGGCCTGCGACGGCCTTTCTAGATCTTATTATGAACTTGGGATCCTAGTTATCACCCATGGAGCCAAGCAGAACCAGCTCAATGCCACTGCTGATTGTCCTTCAGGTACCCTAAAGGAGCCAGGATGCTTCCCCTATGCTTTGTCCTCTCTAGTCTAAGAGTTTAGCTCCTTCAGCCATCACCAAATTGGGGTTGTCATTTCAATGACCCCTTATGGGTTTTTCCTGGCAAAGATGCTGGAGTGGTTTGCCATATCCTTCTCCAGCTCATTTTCCAGATGAGGAAACTGAGGCAGCCAGGCTTAACTGCCTTACCTAGAGTCACCTACTCAGTAAGTGTCAGAGGCCAGACTTGACCTTAGGTCTTCCTCACTCCAAGCCTGGTGCTCTGTGCACTATGGCGCCACCTAGTTACGCAGTAGTAAGAATAATAACAGTGTGATGCATTTTGGCCGCCATTTTGGGAGGTTGCCAAGGTAGTGATTTTGGTACCAAGAAAAGAGGCTTGAAGACAAGTTCTCCATGCATTTTGGCAGCCTTCCTTTGCCCCTTTCATTTGAGCCTCACAATAGGTGAGGTGGGTGATCTTACCACTTGTCCAAGTCACACAGCTCATAAGCATCTCAGGCAGAATGTGAACTCAGATCTTCCCCACTTGAAGTCCAGCCCTCTCTTCAGCTGGCCTCTGACCCAACCAGTCCTCCTGGGAAAGATCTCTTTATATCCTTGTCCCACTGATTCTTACAAGAACCCTGTCAGATAAACACTATGGGCATGACTGAGGCTGAGAGGGACCAAATGAGTTTGTTCCTGGGTGTACCACTACACATTTCTTTCCAGGCTTAATCATGATGGTCCGTTTGACCTAGCTATTCAGAGCCAGCCATTCATCCATCCACATAGAGTGATTGCCCGGGTGTCCAAGAAGATTCTTACCTCAGACACCTGCTAACTGTGTGGCTGTGTGACTCTGGGCAACTCACAAGCCTCTGTTTGTCTCAGTTTTCTCATCTTTAAAATGGGGATAATAATAGTATCTTGTAATGTCATTGGGGATCAAATGAGATAATATTGTTGCTGTTAAACACCTACATATAGGTCCAAAGTACTGGGATGAAATACAAAGACAGTTGAGGCAAGGGTCCCTAGCCCAATTGTGTTCCTTTGCCCAGAGGGCACTTCCTCCTCACCACAACATCCTTCAAGGCTCCAACAATTAGCTGCTTCCTACTGAAAGTCTTTCCTGAACTCCCCCCAGCCTCATCACCTTTGCCCATCTTTGCCCCTCTACCCACCGCAGACTCTAATGTGCTGGAGAACCAGCACACATTTTATCACCAAGCTTGGCACAAAATGCTTAGTCAGTCCTGGTTAGTTGGTTGAGTGCTTCTCTCTCCCTCGGATGATCGCTGGCATACTTCTTTATTTACATATTCTATCTTTCTAGTAGGACATAATATTACCTCCTGGAATTCATATTGATGTTTATTATATGTTTATAAAGTAAACTCCCAGAGGGCAGGGACATTCTTGGTTTTTATATCTCTATCCCTTGCATACGGTAGGCACGTAAATACATGCTTGTCAGACTGGATCAGAACTCCCTTGTTTTATAGAAAAGGGAAGAGTCCTAGAGAAATCCAATGATTTCCCCAAGGTCACCCAGGGCGTGTTCACAGAGATGAAGTTGAAGGTTAAGGGACCAAAGGGGGATATGAGAAGCCCACCCCTAAAATACCCCATAGGGAGCAGAGCCTGGAGAGTTTAAAGTTGTAAAAGCATCATGGGTCATGCCCATGTTGAAAATCCTAATCCTCAAGCTGTTCTTAGTGCCTCTCACAATGTTCATCATGGGTTCTGTTTTTTTCCAGGCATGGTTGTTCTCAAGCATCTCCTCTTTATTAATCTTCCTCAATTAATTTATTAATCTTTATGAATTAAGAAGGTTTTTGGAAACTCCATTCCTCTCCCTTGCTCCTTTGGAAGCCATCTGAGAGTTCTATCCACTTTGGTTCCAAGAGTAAGTCGTCCTAATTCTTCGGGGGGTGAACGCTGAGAGCATGGCGGAGCTAGGTCTCTCTGTCTTCTCTTTATACCCTTCCCACGAAAGAAAAGCCATGGTGCCCTGCTACCCAAATGTGGAGACAGCAGAGCGGAAGATGCAGAAATGGGAATGTTTTCCCTGCTTTCAATCATCTACCAAGTTGCTTTACTTCCTCCCACCCCCAGTTTTTCCATTTCCTGCTCTTCCAGTCTTTGCAGATTGGGCAACAAATATGCCAAATTTCCTGGAGTTGACTGATGACAGGACATGGACGTCTGAAGCTGGAGCTGTCTGGCAAGTCCCAGGATAAGCCCCAGAGTAAAGGCAGCTATGGGTACTCATGGCTTTGGGAACTCAGCTCCTCCTTCCCCCTGGAATACTAACATTCACAGTGAGTCAGTGGCAAAGAGCTGTTTCGTCCTTCCCTCTTCAAAAGCTTTAGGTTTCTTTGTCCATGGTCTTTGCCCTCCTTCTAAGGAGCCATAAGATTATTAATAAAACCTCGTGTTTTAACACAAAGAGAATTTATTTCAAAAAGATCTTTGAACATGTAGGCAAAGAGTGGCAATCCTTTTAGACTCTCTGCTGAGATTTTTCAAAGGATCCCAGGAAATGTTTGTTGAATATTGGAGACTACTCTGGGTATGGTGTGAAAGGAAGATATGTTGTTCTAGGAGAAATTTTATTACTTTATAAATTTTAATAATGCTGTAAACATCCTAAAGCACAGTTCTAACCATGACCCTCTCCTGCTCAGAAATCATCCGTGGTTCCCTACTGCCTTCAGGGAAAAAATGCCAAACTCCTTAAAGCCCCTGTTGGCTCCAGCCTGCCTTTCTAGTCTCAAATTTTATTCCTTGCTTTTAATCACCCTGGGTTCTAGCCCAGTGGGCCACTAGCTATTGCCATACTTGACCTTCTGTCTCACAGCTCTGTACATGTACATTGGTCCAGTCCCTTAAAAGGTGGGTTCTCATTTCTCTCCCATTTGCTGTACTTATTTAAAAAGAGAGAGAGACTTCTTCTAATCTCACTGAAAAAAACAGAGAAAAGACTTAAGTCTCTCCTCAGAGGACACCTCATCAGCCTTTGGCCAGCCTTCAGCAACAGTCAGTTTTGTACCTTGGGCAGACTCATCTTTTCATCAGTGTGACAGAGTAGGGACAGGGAGACCTGTGATTTCACTTCCAGGCTTGAAAATTCATTTTACCAATGCAGGTTGGTATCTTCTCTGCTACTTACAGAGCTGCCTTGGCAACTGAGGGGTTCAGTGACTTGTCAAATATCACAGAACCAGTATGTATCCAGGGCAGTCTTTCTGTTCCTGAAGCCTCCATCCACTATGCCTTACAGTCCTGTCACATCTTTAATGCCACTTTCTGCATTCAAGTCTGTGGTCAAACACCTCTCAGGTAACATCCAGCAGCCTGCTCATGCCAGCCTTGGTTTGGGGGTGTCTTTAATGTTCATCCCTCCAAGATGGTGACATTGTTTGATCCACAGCCCATCACCAGGTCATATGCCATTGTCTGAAGGGGACAGAGGAGGTGATTGTAAAGTCACAGAATGGGAAACTGTGGGAATCATGGGGAGCATTGAACATGGACTGAGGGGATTTGAGTTTCACCAATAGCTTGCCTGTGTGACCTTGGACAAGTCACTGTCTTTTATGATCTCCATTAATAAAATATGGGAGTTGGACTTAATGGATTAGAAAAGTCCTTAGCTCTGGCTTTAGAGAAACAAGAACTTTTTGTCATATTTTTCCAATTTCTGATTGTTTTGGTGGCTAATCTGTGGACTGCCTCCTGGCTTCCTTCAAGTCCCAGCTAACCACTCCCAGCCCTTTTGCAGGAAGCTTTTCTTACCTTTTCTTCATTCTAGTGCCTTATTCCCTATTTATCTTGTCTAGAGCTTATTGGTAATAGTTGTCTACTTGTGGTCTTCCAGGACTAGAATATAAGCTTCTTGAGGGCAGGGTCAGTTTCTGCCTTTCTTCAAATCCTCAGTCCTTAGCATAGTGCATGGTATACAGTAGGCATTTAATGAATGTTTACCAATTGACTGTCCTCTTCCAGTCCCTTCCTCAAAGGTCGTTGCTCTTTTTTGCTTCCTCATCATTCTCTCTTGCCTTAGACACATCCCAGAATCTCTTGGTCCTGTGAGGAGTCTGAAGGGGGTAGCACGGAGGGATGATGCAGTAAGGAGGGCTAGTGATGTCTGGGAGGGGACAGCATTTTCCTAAGCATTTGGGGTTTGCTCAACAGTTTACACTCAGTTTACCAAACACGTGTTTGGTCATGCTCTACTATAGATATCAGTATCCTTACTTTACTGATGATGGACCTGGGTCTCAGAGAGACTTAGTGACTTACCTATGATCCCACAACCTCACCCAGTATTCAAACCTCTGCCTCTCCTGATTCCAAGTCATCACTTTTCAGCATTAAAATTGGAAGCAACTATAGACACATTCTTCTCCAACCCCTTCTTTAGACTGATGAGAAAATTATGATGCTGGGAAAGTTCCTTCTTTCCACCATACAACCTTGGGCTCCAGGAAGGTCCTTCCTAGCTCTGCAGGGATGAAGCTCTGACCTTAGCACAGTGTCTGACCATTACTCTGTGGCTGACACCTAGAGCTACAATGGTGGTGGTTTCTTTGTTGTGACCACTTAAGAATGAGGTCCTGTCTACAACCAAATTAGCATTACTCAGGTTCCCAAGAGTACTGTGAGAGATGCCATAGGGGTCCTCATTGATTATCGTATACAGCCTGGCCCCTTCTTCATTGGGGGCAGGAAGAGGGCCAGGAGAGAATGACCAATAAAGTGGAGGATCCATTTTCCCTTAGCTACTGTCACAGAATTAGATCATTTAAAAGACAGAAGGGTCCTCAGAAGAATTTTAGTCCAAACTCTACCCAAACAAATGCCAGACAAGCTTCAGTCTGAATATCTCCAAGGAACGCAAATCTGCCATCTGCTAGGTAGCCTATGCCCTTTTTAGAGGCATTTTTTGTTAGGAAGGGTTTCCTGATGCCAAGCCTAATTTTGCCTCCCATCATAGTAGAATATAAGCTCCTAAGGGGCAAAGAGAATCTCATTTTCATGAGTGTCTAGTGTGATGTCTGAAATACAGTTGGTGCTTAATAAACGCTTGTTGATTGATTGGTGATTAGTCTGAAGTTTGTGCTGTCACAGACAAAGTTGGAGAAATCCCAGGGCATGGTCTGGGTCTGCTATGTTGTGGCTCATGTGCCCCAAACCCTCTCAAACCTTCCTCTTTCTTCAGCTGTTTATTTTTCTTCTCTGCCCTGTCCTCACAGTCCGGTCCCACCATCGCCAGTGTTAAGCTATCCAGACTAAAGCCAACAGTTGCCATGCCCTGGAAAGGCGATTCTCCTCTGGAGGGGAAGGGGCCTCCCTGAGACATTTCACAGCCTCCAAATGGAGCTGCCTTTCCCCCCTTTCTGTTCCATCTCAGATTGAAA
This sequence comes from Pseudocheirus occidentalis, assembly GCA_028646575.1. NCBI lineage: Eukaryota > Metazoa > Chordata > Mammalia > Diprotodontia > Pseudocheiridae > Pseudocheirus > Pseudocheirus occidentalis. The sequence goes on along the minus strand of CM053597.1, from coordinate 14,740,215 downwards.
ACCTGCAACGGAGGAGGTGAAAGGGCATTGAAGTCAGGCCCAGCTTTGATCCGAGCTGCCAAACACAGATCCTTTCCACGCACGGCCAACCACGCCACGTTCAGATGGCAGAAATACACATATCTACTTTGCTTGACATTGCTGGAGATAAGAGCGTGGAGGACGGAATTCTTTCCATGTGTTGTACCTTCTTTGGGGCCTTTGGCAAATTCGAATTCATGCCCCCCATTCTGTTGGCCAGCTTTGGGAAGGCGGGTACCCATTTGGACTTAATCTTCACTGCTGGTCCTTGCGGCCTCACAAAATACTCTCTGTTTATAGGGGAATGTCGAGCAGACTTTTAAGATGTGAGATTTTCTTTTTATTTCTTATGGAATCCATTCCCTCCACCCTCAGTTTCACCAATTTTTTTTTATGAAAACCTAATTTAGGGGCCCAGCTGATGTTGAAACTTAAGGCTGCTTTGGTTCAGCTGCAAAATTAATGGGTTTTGGATAAATATGAAAAGGGGGCCCAGCTGGAAACAAGCATAGCCTTATCTTAGGGCTGAAAATGGATCCTGGGCATTAAAAAAGACCAAACACTTGGCCTCACTTTACAACTCCACCAAAATGTTTAACTGATTTTATAGTGACTTAGTGAGCAAGCAGCGAAGTGGATGGAAATTCAATGCAATTCGACCCAACAGGCACCTCTTAAGAGTGTCTACTATGTCCTGGGCACTGGGGAGACTGAGGCACAAGTGAGGAAAACCCCTGCCCTCAAGGAGCAGATTTTACTGGAAAAGAAAGAACCTCTACTCGGAGGCAGGGCTGGATTTTAGACCCAGATCTGTCCCTATCCAGCTGAGTGACCTTGGATAAATCACTTAACCCTTGAGAAACTCAGTTTCCTCATTTGTAAAAATGAATTTGATTTTATTCCTTCCTGTTCTAAAGACAAGATAATTCTGTGGGTAAGCGGCTAGCCCTGTGACTGCATCATCTAAGGTACTGCCCTCTCTCAAAGCACGTGGGCACCTTCTCTTTGTTGTTACTGTTCAGTCCTCTCCAACTCTTTGTGGCTCCATCTGGGGTTTCCTCAGAAGAGACACTGGAGTGCTTTGCCATTTCCTTCTCCAACTCACTTTACAGATGAGGAAACTGAGGCAAACAGGGTGAAGTGACTTGCCCTGGTTCACACAGCTAGTTAATGTCTGAGAGTGGGTTTGACCTCAGGTCTTCCTGACTCGAGGTCTAGCACTGTATCCACTGCACTACTCAGCTGCCCTGGGCACCTTCTCTACAATCTACATCTTGGAGAGCTGTCTGAAGCACAGAGCAGTTATGTGACTTGCTCAGGGTCACACAGCCAGTATGGGTGAGAGACAGGACTTGAACCCAGATCTTTCTGGCTCTAAGGCCAATTTTCTCCCCACTCTATCCCACACTGCCTTGCAGTGCCCTCTTATTATTTCAAATATTCATAAATATGATACTTCAGGAGTTGAAGCATTTTCTATGCTTAACTAAATTTGTGTGACGTCTCCAAATTTTCATGATGATCTCTTTTGTTTTTTTCCTTTCCTGGTGCTGCCAGATTTCTGGCCACACTAGCTGATGTGTTATCTGATATTCAGATCATAGTATCAAAGCATGAGAACTGGAAGGACCTTAGACACCATCAAATACAGTGGCCTTTTTCCATCCTCATTGTGCTTGACTTCTTGATAGCCTTGGCCACGGCTGACCATGCTCTTCTCTCGGTTTTCAGGACCCCCCCCCATCTCTGTCTCTGTCTCTGTCCTGCTTTTCTCTCTCTCTCTCTCTCTCTCTCTCTCTCTCTCTCTCTCTCTCTCTCTCTCTCTTCCTCTTTCTCCCTCCTTTCTCCTCTCCCCTCTCTTCCTTCTCTTCTCTCTCCTTCTCTCCATCTCTCTGTGTCTCGCTTTGTTTCTTTGTCTCTATCTCCTGATTTTCCCTCCTACCTGCCTGATTGCTCTTTTTCTATGTCCTTTGCTGGATGCTCCTCCAGATCACACTCTCTAACTGTAGGAGCCCCCCAGGGTTCTGTCCTGAGCCCTATTCTCTTCTGTCTCCATATTATTTCACTTGGTGATCTCATCAGCTCCCATGGATGACCATCTTTATGCTGATGATTCTCAAATCCACCTTTCCTGCCCCAGTCTCTCTGCAGACCTCCAATCTCCACCTGCTTTTCAGACATCTCAGACTGGTTATCCAATAACCCAGGAGTTATACTGGACTCCTCACTCTCTCTTACCCCCCTTCCCCATATTCAATATGGGCCTGTCAATTTCATCTTTTCAGCAGCTCTTGGATATGCCCCCTTCTAACCTCTGACATGGCTCCCACAGTGGTGCAGCCCCTCATCCTGTCCCACTTGGATTATTGCAATAGTTGTTGGTGGTCTGTTGGCCTCAATTCTCTCTCCACTCCAATTCATCCTTCAATCGGTCACCAAAGTGATTTTCCTGAAATGCAGGTCTAATCATATCACCCCCACCTCCCACTCAATAAGCAGTGTCTCCCTATTGATTCCAGGAGGAAATAGAAAATGCTCCATTTGACCTTCATATAGTCTAGCCCACTCCTACCTTTTCTGTCTTCTCACATCTTTCTCCCCAGCAGTCTTCTAATGACTGCCATGCTAAGACACTCCCCTCCCTTCCACCCCTCCTCCCATTCCAATCCACATTTTTATTTAAGAATCATGATGGAGTCAATATTTGGAAAGCTACTAGAAAGCTCTCTCTGTCTGTCCACTCTCCTTTGGCTCTCCTTGCTATCTCTGTAACCTTTAAACCAAAATAACCCTCTCTGACCACCTCTCTTCTGTATGTGTTATCTCCTCCTATTAAAATGCAATCTCCTTGAGGGGGGGGCTTTGCTCTTGTATTTGCATTCAGTGAAACCACACAGTACCTGCTTAGCATGTAATAAATACTTAATCATTTTTTCATTCATTAATTAGTAGCACTTTCATTTGGACTACCCTCCAACTTCCACCCACACTTGAGGGTTGGGGTCCCCAGAGGATGTCTATTACATATTAAAAAAATAAACAGTGGGTCACTCAAATGATCAACAATCCCAACAGGGGGAATTCCGAATTTTAGGGCTGAGTTGGAGGCAAGCCCCTGAAAGTAAATCATTAAAGGAGGGAGAGGAGAGACTCTTCCCCCAGTCCCGTCTCCCCCTCCAAATTCATTTATCACGTCATTGGAAAGACCAGACTGGTATCACACATAAGTAAGTACATACAGCTCAGGTCAGAGGAATTGTTTCAGTAAGAGACAGTTTACTCAGTCTTAGATCTTTATCTTTATCCAAGTAGCTAAGTCTTTCACAGTTGATCATTCTTACAATGTTGCTCTTACTATGTACAATGTTCCCCTGCTTCGGCTCAGTTCACTTTGCATCAGTTCATGTAAGTCTTCCCAGGTTTTTCTGAAATCACCCTGCTTGTCATTTCTTATAGCACAATAATATTCCATCACAGTCATATACCACAGATTGTTCAGTTGTTCTCCAGTTGATGGTATCCCCTCAGTTTCCAATACTTTGCCAACACAAAAAGAACTGTTATTAATGTTTTGGTACATGTAGGTCCTTTTCCTTTTTCTTCAATCTTTTTCAAGTACAAACCTACTAGTGCTATTATTGGATCAAAGGGTATGAACAGTTTGATAGCCATTTGGACATAGTTCTAAATTGTTCTCCAGAATGGTTGAATTAGTTCACAATTCTAGTAGTGAATTTGTGTGCCAGTTTTCCCATACACCTTCCAGTATTTGTCATTTTCCTGTTCTATCATATGAGCCAATCTGATAGATAGGTATGAGGAGGCATTTCAGAGTTGTTTTAATTTGCATTTCTCTAATAGTAGTGATTTGGAGCATTTTTTTCACGTGCCTTTTGAAAGCTTTGAGTTCTTCTGAATGCTGCCTGCTCATGTCCTTTGACCATTTATCAAATAGAGAATGATGCTTATTTTTATAAATTTGACTCAGTTGCGAAATAAGGCCTTTATCAGAGAAACTCGCTGATTTTCCTTCTAATTTTGTCTATAGTATTTCGTGTAATCAAAATTATCCGTTTTACTTCTCGCGATCCTCTCTTCTTTTGTTTGGTCATAAACTCTTCCTTTATCCATCGATCTGACAGATACATTTTTCCTGTGCTCCCCTAATTTACTTACAATATCATCCTTTTTGTCTAAACCATGCACCTACTTTGATCTTATCTTAGTATACAATGTGAATGTTGGTCTGTGCCTGTTTTTGCTGCTATTGTTCAGTAGCTTCAGTCATGTCTGGCTCTTTGTGATCCCATTTAGGGTTTTCTTGGCAAAGATCCTGGACTGGTTTGCCATTTCCTTCTCCAACTCATTTTACACATGGGGAAACTGAGGCAAACAGGGTGAAGTGACTTGACCAGGGTCACACAGCTAGTAAGTATCTGAGACCAGATTTGAACTCAGACCTTCCTGACTACAGCCCACTGCACAACCTTGCTATTCAAAGCCTTGTTTCTTCCAAAGTGCTTTCCAGTTTCCTTAGCAATTTTTGGCAAATAGGGAGTTTTTACCCCAAAAGCTTGAATCTTTGGGTTTATTAAACAACAGATTCCTGTGTTCAGTGAGTACTGTATATTGTGTACTAATTTTTTCCACCAATCTACCATTCTATTTCTTAGCTGGTACCAGACCATTTTAACTGCTTTATATTATAGTTTGAAATCTGGTACTGCTAAACTGCCTTCCTTCACGTTTTTTTTTTTTCACTGATTCAGTAGGGAAATGCTTTAATGGGGTCAGGGTTTAAACTTTTGATGGATTCATTTGAAGAAATTGGTCATTATTTGAGGTGGGATTGACACCCCCCCCATCTCCTAACACATTTACTCATTTATGGATCCTATGAGAGAGAGAAGAAGAAATGGTCCCTCCATACAATTCGGGCAATTTGATTACTACCAGGTTAAATTCAATAAAACACTCTAAAAAACTTTTAATAAAAGTTTTTTTTTGTTTCAATTACATTTCTGTTCTTCTTTACATATTTAAATGGTTACATTTGCTAACTTCATAATTTTAAAAATAACAAGCCTAATCGTGATGCCAGCCTTTGGTCAGTTCGTGACCACAAAGGGAGAATAGCTACATATACATTGTGTTGTCTCAAGAAGGAGCAAGCAGCTAGGAATGTGCCTGTATTGGTATATAACGAATCCATAATAAAAGTCAAACTTGGGTGCTATCACATTTCTTGAATTTACCAACATTTTTACATATGTTATCTCAGATCATAAGTGATGGGGAGTTGCCACTTGTCCTGGGGAAGGGTGTTCCAACATGGCTGGAAACTCCTCAGGAAGAGGGGTCATTTCATAGTTTGTTCTCTTATTCCTAGTGCCTGGCATCATGCCTGGCACATAGTTGGTGGCTGGTATAAGATTGTTGAGTGAATGATTGTGACTAGCTGATTAAGGCACAGAGACCACTCACTACCAAGTATAAAGTTCATAAGGGAAGCTTAAGATGCTGTGATTTCCTTGGTGTATACATTTATTCTAGCAGCAAATCATAATTCCTCTCTAAATTAGTAGACTGCCTTTGAGGATTGTCATGGTCAACTGATCCCCCTGCAGCCAACCTAGAGATCCGAACCTCAGCAAGTCTGGCTGCTCCATCCTAGTATGGAAGGTGAAGAGTGAGGGTTTCCCAGCCTGTAATGTCATCAGTGTGTAACAGAATACAAGGTCTCTATCATGCATCATTTGTAGTTTCAGAGAAGTCGGGGGAGGGGGAGACAGAGTAGTTAGGTGGCTTGTCCAGAATGTCATGGCCATTCTTTGTAATAGCCAAGATTTGAACCTGCATCTCCCTGACTTTAAGGCCATTTTTCTAGCCACTATATCATGCTGTCTCTTATTGGTAAAAATGTGAGTACACTTTGGGGGCTGGGGAAGGGGGTCAAGGTTTCTATTTTCTTTATGAAAGACCTGAAGCTCAGAGCAGTGGAATGATTCCCAATACCCCCTCCAAACTCTGATGTAAATTAGGACTCAAGATTTCTATGTGTAACTAGAAAAGGTAGAGGCAGACAAGGCTGAGTTGCACAGGGAAAAGAAATTTCATTCCAAATTGTAAAGAAGCAATGTGTCTCTTGTGAATTCTTTGCTTTCTCCGTTATTAGACTTTGAGATTAAAAAATTAGCTTTTGCTTTTATTTGACTAACTCCAATGTGCCGTTTGTGGCTTCATTACTTAAAAGGAAATTTGCTGAACCCCTGGGTCTCAGATTGGCAGCAGGGGGAGGGGTAGATTTGGAGACAGAAATCTTGGATTCACCTCAGTTCTTGCTTCTGACACTGCCTAGCTGTGTGACCTTGGGCAAATTGCTTGGCCTTTCTGATTCCAATCCTACTGAGGCATAGAGAGCCCATGAAAGGAGGGAGGCAGCATAATTCCCTTACTAACAGAGCTGTAGATGTCTCATGTAGTAGTCATTGTGTCCCACTGTCTCTGTCCAGGCCAACAGACCCCAACAGCTTCCGCTCCTCCTGGAGACTAACGATTCAGGCGTAATTACTCCAGCATTTCCTGATTCCTGCTGAAGCCAGGAAACTGCCTGGGATCTGAATAGGCTTTGTTGGTTTCTGTCTTGTTTACCTTCAGCATTTTGTGTTAACACAAGCTGAATTGTGGGTCTTTTCTCAACAAAACAAGACCCAAAAACTTAAAACCAGCGAGTGGAATGTGACGAGAGTTTGATAGGCTTTCAGCTGGTCCAGAGGAATGCTTGAGCATTTTCTCCAGCTGTGATGTTCATAGAAAAATAAATTTAGAGTTAGAAGGGGGACACTTACAGATGAGGAAATTGAGGTTAAGTCATTAAGTGACTTGCCCAGGGTCAGAGTGCTAGTAAGTTTCTGAAACAAGATTTGAACTCAAGTCTTCCAAATTTCAAGTCTAGTGCTTGATTTTACAGCATCTAGCCAATGATGGCAACAACAGGAGTTGTTGTTGGTAGTTGTAGTGGTGGTGGTGGTGGTGGTGGTGGTGTGTGTGTGTGTGTGTGCCCACCCCATTCTTCAAATATTAGTTCATTTACCACCACCCTATACTCTAATCAGAAGTGAGCTTCGAAGCTGTCCGGTGCAGTAGAATGCCTGGACTCGGGGAGGACTTGGGCTCTTCCTCACTATGTGTGTGAACAAGGCCAAGTCAGCTCTCTGCTTTGAACCTATGCTCCCTCATCTGCAAGATGGGTGCAACTTAGGTGGCTAGCTGCAGCACCAACTTGGCAGAGCTGTTGTGAGGTTCAAATGAGATGATGCATGCAGACCTCAAGGTGCTACAGAAATAGGAATTATTATCGTCATCACAGGGTCTTGAATGTGGTAGAGAAGGTTTAAGGGGGGAGAGGTTAGATTGTCTTAGACCTGTGATTTCAGTGGCAGAGGTAATTCCCAGAGAGGAAACTGTAGAGGATGGATCAGAGGACTTTGGACTCCACCTATTCCAGTCCCACTGCTTCATAGATGAGGAAACTGAGCCTCAGGGAGGTCAAGGGGTCAAAGGCAGAATGTGAAACCCGGAATCCCTGACTCTGATACCAGCTGGTGGCCTTCATGAGGCCATGTTGCCTCCTGCTCCCTTCATACTTTAGAATTTGCAAGTGAACTTTAGAAAGGATGTTAGGAGGTCGTCACAGCGCCCGGCTTTGGACCGGTGCCCAAGACTTGGACTCTGCAGTGTACTGATATTCCTAGGACTGAGAGGAAATGCAAAAGGCCCATCTGCCCAGGAGCCATCTCCAGGAGAGCCTGCCTGGGGTCAGCCCCAGCTGCTCATACTACCCATGCAGAAGGATCCCTGAAAGGCCTCCTGGCTTGGTTCTAAACTGGGTTCAGGCCAGAGTGATGGATTATTCCTTGGTCACCTGAAGGGCCTTGAGGGTGGGCACCTCTGCTCCTTCCTTCTGTTCCCAGGGGAAGGTCTTCCCTTTCTTGGCCCACCTAACTCAAAGGCTGACCTTCTGATTCGCTGTCATGAGCATCTGTCGAACACCTCCTGGGTGCCAAACAATGTGTTGGTCATGGAGCATGCAAAGACCCAAACCAAACAGCATCTGCCTTCAAGGGCATTATGTGCTACTGAGGAAGGGAGAAGGAACCACAAAGAACTAAAGGTATGGAAAGTCATTTCAAGATGGAGAGAGCGCTCAGGAGAAGTCAGGTACACTGGAGCCAGCTTGGTTTTCATTCACTCAGCGATCATATATCAAGCCCCCCACTGGGCCTGGCAGCATGCAAAGATGTAAATGAAGCAGTCTCTGCCTTCAAGGAACATACATTCTACTGGGTGGATGAAGCAACGTATAAACAGAGCAGGTACTGGAAAGTATATAGAAAGTCATCTTAAGGATGGGGCACTAACAACTGGCAGGGGGCAGGGAGGGGGCAGGAAAGGCCTCCTATGGAGAGTGATGGGCAGGAGGGAGCACATGCCATAGAGGGAGGACTATCTATTTTAGAGCTAGGGAACTGAGGCTCAGGAAGGATAAGTGAGCCCAAAGCCCGAGGCCACACAGCTTTCAAGGACCACAGAGAGATGTTTTTTCTAATACTATAAGTTCCAGAGTTAGTTAACAAAATATTCTCACACTGTCCATTAAGCCAGAGTACAAAGCAGCAATGCCCAGAGAAGCTAGGAATAAACTTTACAGGCCTGAGTTCTTACAATGGACACGTTGTGCATTTGCAGAAGAAAAATTAACTTCCCCCTGTGCCTCTGACAATTCCTGCTCCGTCCCCGAGGCCTGCCTGCCCTCCCCCCCCTCCCCGCCCCCAGTCCGGGCTGCAAACGCTTTCCTCACCCCAGCTTCATGGGTCATTTTACCGGTGAAATCTCGAGCACAACTTGATCATTCCATTCTGGTTTTCCTCAACGGCCCTTCCTGGTGCCGTCTTGAAAACCAGCCTCGCTCTCCAAAGCCCAGTCAGTCATTTGAGGGGGTCCTCCTTCCTTCGACACATCTGGATTTTCTCCCCCCCCAGCACTCGCTTTTCCACATCCCCTCGGAATAGCCCGGTGCCTGAAAGGACAGCGGATGCGTCTTTGGCAAGAACCCTCCCTGCCCCACCAGTGGTGCGCCCAGCCCAGCTTCGAACTTCTTCAGTATGGAGCCGCTTATGCTGTCCTCAGCTAGCACTTTTATAGTCTGCAAAGTGCTTAATGAGCATGGTCTCATTTACTCCTCACAGCAAACCAATAAGGGAGGTATCATCATCATCATCATCATCATCATCATCATCATCATCATCATCATCATCATCATCATGATCATTCCCATTTTACAGATGAGGAAACTAAGTCAGAGACTGTGACAGCTAGAGAGTGTCTGAGGAAGGATTTGAACTTGGGACTTTATGACTCTCAGTCTGGCAATGTCTTCACTATCCTGTGCCCTGAGACTGCTAAATAGCAGTAATTTCACCCAAATCTTCTTCCCTAGCAGCACTAGGTGGCACAGTGGACAGAGTGCCTTGCTTGGAGTTGAGCATTGCTTTCTGAGTTCAGATCTGGCCTCAGACACTTACTGGCTGTGTGACCTTGGGAAAGTCACTTAACTTGTCTGTGCCTCAGTTTCCTCATCTGTAAGGTGAGGGAACTGGACCTAATGGAATTTTAGGAAGGAAACAGGAATGTATGAAGTGCCTACTATATCACAGGCAGGGGCAGTCAGGTGGTGCAGGGGATAGAGCATCTTGCCTGGAGTTAGGAAGACTCATCTTTGTGAGTCTGAGTCTGGCTCAGATATTTGCTAGCTGTGTGACCTTAGGCAAATCACTTACCCTAGTTTACCTCAGTTTCCTAATTTGTAAAATGAGCTGGAGAAGAAAATGGCCAACCACTCCTGTATCTCTACCATGAAAACCCCAGATGAGGTCACAGAGAGTCAGATACAACTGAACAGCTGTTCTTCCCTCAGTTGGCCCCCATGTGATCTGGAAGCCTGGAGGTCAAATGGGTCTCATTGCACCAACTTAGTGTGAGACACTGGGGCCTAATCCAGTTGGGCAGCAACATGGAGAAGTGGGGGCTATTCTGTAGTTGAAAATAGAATCTAAAAGTAGGGATGGGAAAAACCCCTGTGATCCTGTCAACAGCCTGGCTGCTGTCAGGTCCAGGCTCACAGGGCTGAACTCCAAGCCACTAACTCTTCACACCAGGAAGAATGCTTGGAGGTCCTCTAAGCAGACCACCTTATTTTAAATCTTAGCGAAGAATTCAAGGGACTTGCCGGAGATCATGCAGCCAGTTGGTCAAAAGAACCAGTAGAATCTAGTTCTCCTGGGTTCAGTGATTTTCCTCCTAGTACAGTGGGAGGGATTTCCCCTGGGGCACAGCTCTGGAATGGAACTCAAAGCTGGGGGACTGCTCTGAAATCTTGGGGAGCCCCCAGCATAAGGTCAGATGACTCCTTCTAGATTCCTCTCTCCTCCCTCCAGGCTTTTTCATTGACTGTCTCTCATTTCTGGTACTCTTTCCCTCCTCATCTTTACCTGCTGCCAGCCCTTTCTTCCTTTAAGCCTAAGCAAAAGTCCAAATATATATTTACATATATATGTACATATATATGCAAGTGTATGTGTATATGTATGTATATATACATGCATGCATACATGTACACATGTATATGTTTATATACACATGTACAGGGAGAGATCTTATTTGCACAAGTTACATGTCGTCTTCCCCATTAGTCTGTGATCTTTGACAGCAGGGACTAATTTTTTCTCTCTTTCTTTTCACTCGCAGCTCTAGAACACTGCCTGATGCATAATAGGTACATAATTAGTACTTATCTTGGATCTCGGTGAAGGCTTTGTGCCACCCAGATGAGCTGCTCCCCCAACATCAGTCAAGTCAGGAATCAGAACTGGGGAGCTGGCTAGGGGAGCGTGGGAATCATCTTTGTTTCAAATTCAGTAAGTAAGCAAGCTTGAAAACAACAGATTAGGCTGGGGCTGGCCACCTGAGGAAGCCAAGTTGGTGTGATGTTATTTCATAAAGTTCCCTTGTCCTTTCCCACCACAAAACCAAATGAAACCCCTCAGTTTTCCCTTCTGTAAAATGCAGCAGGTTGAGGAACAGCACTTGAAGATGTCTAAAATAACTTCCAACTTTGAATCTATGATGCTGTTACCAGACAACCTCCCACTACTGCCAGTAGAACATAAGCTTCTCAAGAGTACTGACTGGTTCACTTTTGTCCTAGAATCTCCCTTTCTGGAGTTGTTGATTTGGAGCTCGGCGGGACCTTCGAAGTCATCTAGTTAAACTTTCAGATTTTATAGATGAGGAAACTGAGTCTTGGCCACTGTGGTCCAGTTAGTTATAGAATGGTCTGGTGCCTTGGTTAGATTGACTTGACTTCCTAATTCCTGATATTCCATGATCACGGGATGAAAGGACCACAGATTTAAGGTTCATTTAAAGAAATTTAATTTAAAAAAAATTAAAAAAAGATTTAGAGAAATCTTGGAATCTTCTGCATTTTGTAAAAGAGGAAACTGAGGGTTTTGTTGGTTTGTTTGGAGGGAAGGAAGAGGACGAAGGAACTTTTTGAAATCACATCACACCAGCCTGACTTCCTCAGGTGGCCAACCCTGAGCCTACTTTATTGTTTTCAAGCTTACTTACTGAATTTGAAATAGCATTTAATTTAAAATAACTGCTGTTTCCATGCAGGGGTTCCTAACCTAGGCACCTGTGAACTTGGGTGGGCATCAGGCTCCCTCCCTCAGGATATCCCTCTACTCTGCTCATACCTAGCCCATCAGCTTTCCTGGTAGGTCAAAGAGTATGGAAATAAGTTGACAGTCACATCTTGAGGACAATCCTGAGTTTGCCTTTATGTGTGTGTGTGTGTGCATGCTGTGATGTGAGCCCATCCATCCAATGTGGAATCCATAGCGGTGAGCTTTCCCACAAATATATATCTAGGGTAGAGTCAGTCACTCAGCTAGTCAACAAATGCATTTTAAACACCTATTGTATGATAGGAATTGGGCCAGAATGGGGGGGGGGCATCTCCCTAGGTAAAAGAGTCATGTGCAGAGACCCCCAAGTGGAGCCTCCTTCAGTGTGTTTCCAGGAACAGTTGTGTGAAGTCCAATACCATTTTCTTTCTTTCTTTTTTTTTTTTCAGCTGTTAAAAAAAAATCTGAAAACAATAAGTCTTGTTCATTGACATAAACCGGCTGTTGGTTCCTTGTGGGACCTGGGCTGATAAAAACCAGGGAAAAACTACTTTATTTGCAATGTAAAGAATTTTAGCCTGTGGAGATTTTGAGTTTGTGCATTGTAAAGGTAGGGGAGAGCAACTCCACTAGCTGGTAAAATCTGTGCCCCCCTCCCGTGCCCTTTCCCCATTCCCCAGAGACATAATTAAAACCCCAGAAAGTGAGAAGCTGTTGCTAATAGGAGCATAACCATTCACTATAACAGAATCATGCATTCACGGACTTTTATTTTGCTCCTTTTTTTATTTAACAGGTCGAGCTGACCTTTTATTTTGCCATTCTTGGTACAAAAGGCTTTTCTGAGAGTAGACACTTTATTATGACTTACCAGATAAGTAGGAAACAAGCTCCTTGCTCAGCCAGGAGACAGTAAGGCCCAGGGTCCTACCATGGGCAGTTGTGGTGAGTGAGTCACTTGATGCTGATGGCCCCAGCCTGTGCCCCTACCCCAAGGAGAAGACTTGATGTCCATTTCCTGGACATGTGAGATAATAAAGACTTTCTTGAAAAATCTTGCGGCATTCTAGAAGCAGGAACTTAGAGTAGTCAAGACAATGACCGGGTGCTATAGTCCGTAGAGACTTGGCTGTGGGACCCTGGGCAAGTGACTCAGTCTCTCAATGCTCCAGGCAACTCTCTGAGCAGGAGCCAATCTGCTTTGATAGAGGGTATTTCCTATCAAGTGTCTACACCTTTACAATAACAGGTCCAGACCTCTCTCCCAGCCCTTCCCACACATTTGTATCAGTGTTCTGTCCACAAGGATCTAGTTCTTTTATATCTCAATTATATTGTATGTAGTAGGCGCTTAATTAATGCCTGTTTAGGTTCAATTAGTAAGGTTGGGAGGCACTATGGGAGTAGGATATTTCATGTGCTGTCAAACTCTCCATTTGTTGGTTTTGTTTAGTTATTTTTCTAATCACAATCTTAATAGTGAGTGTTCATTGCAGGAAGGAAGGATTAATTGAAAGAGTTTATTAAGATATTTCCATATTTCAAGCCCTATGCTAAGTTTTAGGAATAATAACAACATTAACAAAAGCAATGATATTTATGGAGCTCCTTCAGTTTTAAAAAGTGCTTTACAAATATTACTTCATTTTATTTTTGAAGCAACCTTGGAAGATAGGCATCATTATTCTCCCCATTTTGCAGATGAAACCGAGGTAGATAGATAACTTGCTCAGGGTCATGTAGTATCTGAGGTGGGACTTGAACTCAGACCTTCCTGACTCCAAGTCCAATATTCCATCCACTGCACTTACAAGTACAAATATAAAATATTTCTGCCTTATAAATACAAATATAAAATCAAAGACTGTGCCTGCCCTGAAAAAGTTTATATTCTAATGCATGGAGACACTACATACAAGGTAGTTCTGTTTGGAAATTTCCTGGAATAATGATGAATGGAGCCATAGGAGAATAGGTTGGCACCCCCTATCCATGAACAATGTCAGAATAGATTGGATTATAGTTTCAACAGGTAACTGGTATAAAAAGCAGAAGTAATTAATAAATTTGTTTTTTTAAGAAAAGTTTTAAGTTCTAGCACAGCTAGCTCTTCTCCATCATTTCTTCCAGACAATGTGCAGAGATCCTTGCCCATGGAAATAAGGAGCTGCATAAAAATGAGCAAATGTAATGTCTAGCATTTTGTTGAAGAAGATAAATGGTGTTGGGGGGGGGGGAAAATTGCCTTCCCTGAAACTTGACATCTAATGATATTCTGAAATATGAAATGATGAAAAATGAAATGATCTTCTTTGTGATTTAAAAGGGAAAAAATGATGGGGAAATTTTAACCCATTTAATAGACGACCCCTTCCTCCTCTAGTTTCCTTCAAAGCACATCTGGGGTGCCTTTCCTGTCCCCTATTCTTCCCCCTAGCTCCTATTTGAGGTTTTCTTCTCCTTGAAATTATTTTATATTTCCTTATCTGTGTATACCTCACACCCTCCCAATAAAGTGTAGGCTCCTTGAGGTCAGGGACAGCCATTTTTGTCTTGGTACCCCCAGAAGATAGTAGAGCACCTTGTATTTAGTAGGCATTTATAAACATTTGTTGGATTGAATTGAATCTAGAAACAGAAGCCTTTCCACAGTAACAGAGAAATCAACTTATTGGGTGAGCCCAGGTTCCTACAGAGAAGTGAAATTTCGTGGGGGTGGAAATGATCCTAAATAGAAATGGGGGGACAAATTGGAATTGGGTCACCTCATTGATGAATATTGTAGGATCACAGACTCTGAAGGTCCATTTTACAGATGAGGAAACTGAGACATGGGGATGGTAAGTGACTTCCCCAAGGTCACGTGGGATTTGGTCTCAGGTTCTCTGATACCAGAGCCTGTGTCTTTTCCACTGCATCACATTATCTCCTCTTCCCTTTATTAATAAATTAATGTCAAAGGGATTTTGATCATCATCTTGGTTAACATTGATATAGCCCCTACTACATGCCAGGTGCTCCACTATAGTTTCAACAGGCGACTGGTATAGAAAGCAGAAGTCATTAATAAAATTGTATTTTTCTTTTAAGAAAAATTTTCAATTCTAGCCCAGCTAGCTCTCCTCCATTACTTTACAAATATGATCTCATTTCATCTTTACAAACAACTTTGGGAGGTAGGTGCTATTATCTCCCCCCCCCCCCGCCATTTTACAGATGAAGAACCTGAGGCAAACAGAAGTGAAGTGACTGGTCTAAGGTCACATAACTAGAAAGCATCTGAGGCTAGATTTGGCTTTCTATCTCCTAAGATTAAGGAGGTTGAGTAGTCATCAAATTGAGGCTGCTCTGAAAAATTGTATGTATTCCTGAGACATCAATGATATTACTTTCTTCAGTGAGCTTTCTCTTCAGTATAAATGGTGGGAAACATTTAACTGACAGAATTCTGTGAGCCCACTGTCCAAGTAGTCAGGAGCAGGGCTTGGAGAAATAGACAGAAAATCTTTCAGGTGTTCATGTCAAGCTATTCTTAAAGACAGGATAGGTATATAGCTGAATAGATAGGAGTAGATGAATGGATGATCTCTCTGTCTCTATCTCTGTCTCTGTCTCTCTGTCTCTGTCTCTGTCTCTCTCTCTGTCTCTCTCTGTCTCTCTCTGTCTCTCTGTCTCTCTCTGTCTCTCTCTGTCTCTCTGTCTCTCTGTCTCTGTCTCTGTCTGTCTCTCTGTCTCTCTGTCTCTCTCTGTGTCTCTGTCTCTGTCTCTGTCTCTGTCTCTGTCTCTGTCTCTCTCTCTCTCTCTCTCTCTCTCTCTCTCTCTCTCTCCTGGTATTAACCAGGGATGACCCAGGGCACGGCAGCTCAGTTAACTGAAGGGCATTTTGCTGAATGGGAGAAATGCTTTGGGATCTGTAAGCCAGAGAGGAAGTTTGAAATCACATCACCACATTAAAGTTTGCTTATTTTACATTCATCTTTTTAAAAATGGTTTCTAGAATGGTAGAAACAACTTCTTCATTCTGCTCTTTTCAATTAATGTGTCAGGCTATTTATTGTTAAGATAATGAAAGTAATCACTTTGTGCAGCATTTTCTGAAAAGGACAAGTAGGAGCCACAAAAAACAAAACACAACTTTGTGCTTTTGACTGGTTCCGTGAATAAGAAGTAGAGTAAGATTTATTGTAGTAATGAGGATACAAGAGCTTTGTGAGCAGCGATTAGGATTGATGGGTTATAAATGTCCTTACTTTACTCAGAGCTGTGGGAGATCTTAGAGACCAGCTCCTTACACAAATGAGGAAACAAAGTCCCAGGAACAATTAGTCCAAGCTTGGTCCTACAATAGTAAGTGGTAAAGCCCAGGATTCAAATCCAGCTGCCCATTTTCCAAATTAAACCGTTAAAAAAAAAAGAAGGGGGAACCTCACATCTTCAGGACTCAAGCATTTAGAATATAAAGTCAAATTTGAAGGATTATATGATTATTTAATGAGAGCTCTAGAAGACCTTAAGAGTTTCACCTAGTGGCAGTGTTGCAGGATCATAGGTAGGAACACAAAAGAGACATCAGATAGACAGGATAACTCAGAGGTTCTCTTGTTCAGCTCCTTCCCATCGTACTACATGGCTGCCTCTATGATAGGGATCTTGTCTTTGTGCTCCAGGACAACGCCATCCTCTGTCAATGCATTGTCAATATTTATTATGCATTCCTATTATTCAAAAGCTGTCAGGGAATAGGTATGATGAATGTAATTGAACATTTTTCCTGGTCAACATAAGTCACTCAGGAGTGACAACAAACAGATCTCCCACAGTGCCTTCCCGTTATGGCTTTTCAGTTTTCCAAATTTTAGACTCGTAAAATGTCACTGTGGACAGACAGTCCTGGAATGGGCAGGCAAGAGGTCAAGATGTGCCTCTGAAACATTCTGGCTATGGGGCTATTGGCAGGAACCTTAGCTTCTCATTGCCAGATAGAAAGACAGATATAGAAGGATAGATATATATAAGTAGATGGATGGATAGATAGAAAGCTATACGTAGATAGAAGGAGAGAGACAGAGACAGAGAGACAGAGACAGAGAGGAGAGAGACAGAGAGATAGAATTGTAGAATTTTAGAGCTTGGAGGAACCTCCAAGACGATAGGGGCCAATCCTCTCATTCTATAGATGAGGAAACTGGGGCCCAGAGAAATTAAGTGATTTCCCCACCAATCACATAACTAAATTGAAGGAAATTGATTTTTAACTTTGCACAAACTAATTTCAGGGAAAATTTGATGCATATCTGTTGGCTGACATGTCTAAATGACCAGGAGGCAGTAAATTAGTAATTAGTAAAGCATTACATGGTCATCAAGATTTTAATTTTTAAGAGCTGTGCCTATTCCCCTTACTTGCCAGTGGGGTCTCCCATAGACAAAAGATGAGCAGGTGCCAGGAGAAAGTCTTTGGATAGAATGTGACATCAGAAAAGTGGGGGGAAGGGTGCTCTCCTCATTTCCACCAGGCCTTGATCATTCACTGAGAGCTTTAACGAGATCTCTTAGCTTTTGTCTCATCTTTGAAGTAGAAATAAGCAAAGATAGATACATCCATATCTTCCTGCCTCCTGGGAGAGGCAGGTTTAGGATTAATGTCCTGTGGTTCCTGAAATGATGCTTCACCAACTTTGGTTATAAAAGGACATTAAGATATCACAATGTATTTTAAAGATTCTCATGAAATACTTCAAGGTCTTTTTCCTGGAGACATAGTGGGGAAATATATCTATGATTCCCTCAGGGTGGGAAACTCCCATGTGAAAACTCCCTCCACTAATAGATATTAGCCACTCTACTGTGTAGTTTGTATTCTTAGAGAACTGCTTAAAGATTGAGACGTTAAGTGACTTGCTCAGTCTCATACAACCAGTGTATGTCATAGAAATGGCTTAAACCCAGGTTATTCTGACTCCAAGACCAAGAAAATACAAGTTCATTTTGTATTCCCCTAGTCATCAGAAAAAAAAAAATGTCCTAATTTCCCCTTGGGCTTTCTAGCGTGTCCATGGCTTGAAGCTAGCAAAATATTGGTGTTTTTCCATTCAAGATTAGTCCATCCTTAGGTTCAGTTGGCCTCCTTGAAGTCAACAGAAATTTAATCTAACAGATAGTAGGGTAGGACATCAAAGCAATGGGTCTGGGAAGGGCTCTTTCTACCATACCACACTGAAGTCTGCTTTCCCATCTGCTGTTGGCCTGGATTAGTTTAATGCCTGTTGCTTTCTGACATGTCCATAGGAGCCATAGAGCTTTAGGTTGGAAGGGACCCGAGAGGTCTTCTAATCCAACCCACTAGCCACCAGACAAATTCCTGCTATAAAATCTCCAATCAGTGACTTTCTTCAGACACATCTCATTCCATTTTTTAAGCTCTAATCCTTTAAAATTCTTCAAAAGTTCTATCTCAAATTAAACCAAGTGCCTGGTTTTCTACTCTGGAGCTGTGCAGGCAGTAGAGTTTTTCTTTCACATAACCATCTTTGAAATATTTGAAGACAGTTATGTCAGCCTTGAGCTTTTTCTTAAAACTGTTCAATGCTCCCTTTTCCTTTGCTTCCTCTTATGACATGGTTTCTGGTCCCACCTCCTTCAGAACAGAGATTCTTAACTTGGGCTTTAAGGGGTCTCTAGATAGATTTCAGGGGTCTCTGAACTTGGTTGAAAATACATCTTCATTTTCCACTGTAGGTAGATGGATTGAAATTTAGTGTTATCCTTATTTGTGATTTAAAAAACCAAGGGGCCCATAGGGGTCACCAGATTGCCAAAGGGGCCCACAATCTGACATAGGTTAAAAACTCCGTGTTTAAAACATGTTGCCTCACATACAGCCCATATCAAATCACTTACCATCTTAGGGATGGGAAAGAGGAAGGAAGCAAGGAGAAAATTTGGAACTCAAATTTTTTTTAAATGAATATTAGAAATGGTCTTTATGTGTAATTGGAAAAACCAGAATACTATTTTTAAAAAATAAAAATAAGGATAAAATAAAAATTAAAAAATGAAAAATAAAATGTGTTGCCCAGAGCTGAACTCTGTATGGTTGTCTCATCAGGGATACTGTAGAAGCATTTCTTTACACTGATCACAGAACTGGACTGGCTGGTTTCTTTCTTTCTTTTCTTTCTTTCTTTCTTTCTTTCTTTCTTTCTTTCTTTCTTTCTTTCTTTCTTTCTTTCTTTCTTTCTTTCTTTCTTTCTTTCTTTCTTTCTTTCTTTCTTTCTTTCTTTCTTTCTTTCTTTCTTTTCTCTGTTTCTAAGGTTCCTTCTAAGGTTCCTTTCTAAGGTTACCAGGTGCCGATACTCTGTTCATTACTCCTGTTATAATTTTGATCATTGCAGAATACAGTAGGACTATTATGCCTCTCTCTTTCTCAAAGTGTTTCCTAAGTGAGAGCTGTTGTTAATATAATGTGTTGGGAAGTGATTCTGATTCTGATGGAAGAAACAGGGTGTTTGGATTGGTCTAGGAAAGGGAAAGTCTAGTGTGTCCATGGGAGTTTCTGTCCCTGTATTTCAAGAATGTGTAGACTTGTTCCAGTGGCCCTGAGGTCAGAAGACCTGTGCTCAGCTCCTGCCTCCTAGGCTTAAAGTGACTTAGCCTTCTCAAGTGTCATCTATCAAGTGAAAGGGTTGGACTGGACAGCTGTGGGGTCTTTTCTAGCTTTAACTGGAGGCACCTGTGGCTCATTCTGCTTGACCATAGAGGCCATAACTAGGAGTAGTGAGTGGAAATTATGGAGACAGAGACCTTGAAGCTTCTTTTTTAAGAAAGAGAGTTTCCTAACAACTTATAATAAGCCCCAAATGTCATAGGCTACGTTGGAAGCAATGCATTTTCACTTCCTGGAGAGCTTTAAGCAGAGACTGAGGACTCCTGGATAGGCCCGGGTGGCCTAAGACCTATGAGATGATTGGCCTATCTACATCTGTTGAAGGAATTTTTATGTTGGGAGTTCCTCCACTAATGAACTCCTAGGTGTAGCCTTCCTCCTCAAGAAAATAGCAAACAAATCCCTGCATGTCTCCTAAATGAAATGGAACAACAGTACTACAGATTCCCTCTCTTTGACTCTCCATAATCAGTATTGATGGAGAGTCCAAATCTATCCTTGAGGGGGTGTGAGGCCTGGGCCAACCAAGTAGATGCAGGGAGTCTCAAATCCTTGATGGGGAAGCTGTAACTCACTTAAATCCAGGACCCCTAAGAAATCTGGGAAAATGATTGCTGGAAAAAGCAGGTAATATTAGTTCAAGAAATCAGCAGGGAACTGGGCTCTGGGAAGTAAAGGGGAAATATTCAGGCATTTCTGTTAGCATATGTTTCTTTATTGAACAAATAATCTCTTACCAGGCCTCCTGTGAAGGACAGGCACTTTTGCATGCACGCACATGAACATTCTGCACTGCGCAGAGCTTTAGACCTCCAGTTTGCATCCTTTTTTTTTTTTTGAAGGGAGAGAGGGAAGGTCATTCCCAACTCATTCTCCAAGGAGAATCCTTGATTAATGGGCACTGGCATCTTGGACTGAAGTCACAGGAAGATGCCTCCATCTATGAAAGAGACAGGCAAGACATCAAAGTCTCTGGGAACAAAAAATCCTTGAAAGGTGATTTTTCTGGGGGTGGCAGGGGTCCAAGGTAGTGTAAAAAGGGAAAATGGAATAGAAAGAGAGCTTGGTGCTAGAGGATATAGTTTTGTTTTTATTTTTTCAATTAGGGAAAACAGGCCATGGGCTTCCCAGCAAATTAGCCAGTAAAACAAATAAAATCTTTTAACAAATACGCTTCAGTGTGGGCCAAGCATTCTTTATGGAAAGCCAAGCTAGTGACTGGAGGGCAGCTCCACCATCTCGCTAGCTCTCCTCCAGGACCTAGCCATCTGGAGACTCTGAGGATCCAGAGGAGAGCAGGCAAACCACAGGACATTGCTGAGGAAGGAGCTGAAATGGGCAGAAATGTTTCTCAGCGTTCACTCCAGAGGAGGGAAAAAATTATCTAATCAAAAACTTTGTTTCATTGCTTCCCTGTGGGTGAAAGAAGTTGTAACTAATGAGCTAATGAGTAAACTGCCCCATCTAGAGTCATTTCCCTAGGAATGATCAAGCTGTGGATGGATGACCCTCTGTCCACCATTTCTTCCTTCCCAATGTCCCGCCGTTACAGAAACGCATATGTAAGCCCAGGGAAGTTGCTCAAATTCTCTAAGCCTGTTTCCTCATTTATAGAATGAGACAGTGAGAGCAGGTGGCCATTAAGGAGAGGGTCCATCTGAACCTGAGAACCATCCTTTGGAATTGGAGTTGATGATGCTGTTTATCCAAGCGCCTTAAGGTTTGGGTGCAGACTCAGTTTTATTTGCTTACACTGTGAGTTCCTTGTGGGCAGGGACTGGGTGGGATTTTGTTGTTGTTGTTGTTTGGTTGAATGGCTTTGTTTGGTCTTTTCTTGAGTCTTCCATGCTTACTTAGCAGTGTCTGGCACTGATAAGGGTTTACTGAGGGTTTGCTGACTAACAGGCTGCTACGGCTTCACCCAGACCCTATGAGATAAATATTGTTATCTCTGCTTTATAGATGAGGGAACTGAGGCCCAGAGATATCCTGTAACTTGCCCAGCTAGGAAGTCACTCAGCTAGGAAGCATCAGAAGTGAGCACTGGACCCAGATTCTTTTACTCCAGGACTAGGTTGTCTCTCTTGGTGACACAGTTATTAAAATTACTAAGCAGAATTTGCACCCAGGACTTGCTGACTTAATAAGCCAGTAATTCTCCCTGTTGTGCCTAATTGACTCTGTAGCTGATACTTTGGACTTTCCCTCACCTTCTCTTCTAAGAAAACTCCTCTGATGTGAAATATACATTATTCATTCACCCAATTAGCATTAAATTGATGGTGTACATTTGGAATTGGAATATATATTTTTAAATTTTCAACCAAACTCTTAGACTAATCTTTATGATTCTCTCCCAACCAATTACAGATACCAGCATTTGATATTTTTCCTGCAGAGCCAGTGGAGAATGCAGCGGACTGGGTGTCAGAACCCTCAGCTGGCCTAGGTCGCCTACTGCTCTCCCAAACATCTCAGCAAGAACTTGCTTAAATGTCATTGTAGGACTCAGTGAGGGCAGCCAGGTGGTACAGTGGGCAGAGTGCCAAGCTTGGATTCAGGAAGACCTGAGTTCAAATGTGACCTCAGACACTTACTACGGTGACCCTAGGCACTTAACCCTGTTTGCCTCAGTTTCCTCATCTGCAAAATGAAATGGAAAAAGAAATGGTAAATCTCTCTAATATCTTTAGCATAAAAATCCCAGATAGGGATGATGAAGAGTTGGACATGCCCTGAACAACAAAATGATTCAGTGATGATCCCAGAGTGAGAAGGAATTTTCTGATCACCTTAAAAAAAATTAGTAATTTATTTTAAAAACTGTGTATAAATCATTCTTAAGATATCTGGTGGAAAAGTGAATGCCTGCCCCTCACACCCATAGGAAAGTATAATTTCAATTATTTAATTCTATGGGCTTTTTGTTGTTCATCAAAGAGGTCTGATGACATTATGAAGGTCATGTCTAGATTTGCACATGAATTGGATTTAAGTGAGGCAATTGTGCAGAATTATCAGCCTCCTTCTTTCTCCTCTAGAATCCTCGAAGTCCAGGGGCAAGACAAAGGTCAGGATAATTGATGATGGTCCAAGATATAGAGTGACCTTAGCCTTTCTAAATTAAGGTCTTTCCCAGGTCTCAGTTTATCTGAGGCCACACCCATTCAATGACTAAGGGTTAGGTAAGAGTTAAAACAAAAAATTTCTCCTATTAAAAAGGGGGCAAAGCACTAATAAAACAACCCAAATCATGTTTGGCAGCTTTAGCCCCCGAATGAAGAGCATCTTCATTTGTTATTTAACGATAAAAGCCTCCCTAACCCATGTATGTGTTGCTGTTTAATCTCCTTGGATATTTTTATTAAAAAATATTTTGGAGGGCAGCTAGATGGTACAGTGGATAGAGCACCAGCCCTAGAGTCAGGAGGACCTGAGTTCAAATCTGGCTTCAGACACTTGACACATTTACTAGCTGTGTGACCTTGGTCAAGTCACGTAACCCCAACTGCCTTGCCTTCCCGATCCAAAAATAAAAAAATAAAAAAATATTTTTTGATGCTTAAAAAAATCTTCTGTATCCATGTCCCTTCTTAGTAATTATCTTCCCATCCTCTTTTATAACAAAGGAAACCTGTTAAAGAAAAACTACATTTACAACTCAAGGTGTGTGTACTGATCTATACCTGGAATCTAATTCTCTGGTACCAAGATTAGGGAGTACACAGAATCAGAATTCTGGTGCCTGTTAGCAATCAGGATGTCTATCATCCTTCTGGTTCTACTTTGCTTACTCTGTATCAGTTCATAAAAACCTTCACCTGTGTCTTTAAATTCTCCATATTCATCATGTCTTACATAAAAATAGCCTCTAAGGTTCCTTCTAATTGTGATCATTTATAATTCTAGCATCTTTCGTATTCATGTATCTCAGCGTGTTCAGTTACCCATCAATCAATGGGTATCCACCATATTTCTAGCCATTTGTTCCTTTTTCTTCCTCCTTCCTTCCCTTCATTTCTCTCTCTGTTCCTTTCCTTTCTTCTTCTCTTTCTCCTTCCATCCCTTCCTTCTTTCCTCCTTTCCTTCCTTCCTTCCTTCCTTCCCTCCTTCCTTCCCTCTTTCCTTCCCTCCCTCCCCTCCCTCCCTCCTTCCTTCCTTCCTTCCCTCCCTCCCTCCTTCCTTCCTTCCTTCCTTCCTTCCTTCCTTCCTTCCTTCCTTCCTTCCTTCCTTCCTTCCTTCCTTCCTTCCTTCCTTCCTCTGTCAGTCACATCCTCCTTTCTTTCCACTAAAGCTGTTACTATGAATGTTTGAGTATATAGAAGATTTTTGTTTCATTGACCTCCTTGGGAGTCTATGCCCTATAGTGAAATCACTGGAATCAAAGTTGTATCACATTTAGGAGCTTGTCTTTTTTTCATCCTAAACTGATCTTCAGAACAATTGATTGAATGAATTCACAGTCTATCTGTGTGCATACAGTAATGGCTATTCCTGTTGTTTCTTATTTTTTCCAGTTTGAAGGATATGGGATAAGAATTCAGAATGGTTTTAATTTGGATTTCCCTTATTATTAGTGATTTGGAACTCCTTCCAATTATTCATGCTTTATTTTAAATTCTTGCAGCCTCCATGTTTTGCCGGCCTGGGGTAAATCCCATCTTCCCTTGCTACCTCAGTTATAGCTCTTCTCCCAGGACATTGTTAATGAATCTAGTTACAGTGGTGATGGGAGCTGGCTCTGACAGGCTTGTTAAATTCTCAGTGTGAGCATTTACTCCTCAGACACCAGCAAACACTACAAATCAGAGCTTGATTTATTGTTTTGTTGATTGTCTAGACTAAAAAAGTGATGGAGAAAATGTTAATGAGGGGCAGATTAAGCTTGAAAGTCTGTCCTAAGCACATTTCTCTCCCCCCACCACCCCCAACCCCAATCTGGCTGTTTACTAGCATATCCTCGATTTAGTGGGTCTCAGTCTCTGGGAACTGATTGAAGAGCCATGTCTGGACATCAATGAGTCGATTGATAAATATTAATTAAGGAAAGCCTACTGTGTGCCAGGCACTGTGCTAAACTGTGTTCTTTCCTTAAAAGTGTCTCTGCTGCTTTTTCTTCCCTCCTACCTTAGTTTCCCTGTAGCACTCACTAGGCTACTACCAGGCACAAGGGAGATGAAGATACACGTACCCTTCCAGAATCTCAGTGTCCGTCCCCCCTGAACATGTGGGAACACAACCTGACCCTAAGGATAACACTCACTAACCCCCATGACCTGGAACCTAGATGCATTATCCCAAGTATTCCTTCAGAAACGCAGCCGGTCCTGTTTCTGTGTGGAGCCCAGCAGGGCCTCCTGGCCTCCTTTCTCCTGTGTTCCCCGAGCCTTCAGCCTCTCTGGAGCCCTGCTGGCACCCTGATGACAGGGTAGAGCTGAAAAAAGTGAACAGTTCACTCGCACCCTTCTGCGGTCGGAAGGTGATTGGATCCCTTCTGTGTGTGATTCAGGAAAGGCCTTTGAGGTTTGCAAAACGGCGCTGTACAAATCAATAGACAGTGATGCATTCCATCTCTCCAAACCCCTATAAATCTATTATTGAAAAGCGTGAACTGTTACTCAGCGAGCTCTCAGGGTAGTTAGGACGGGAGCCTGCCATGCTGACCTTCCTCTCTGTATCTCACCTCACTCCCTGGGCGGTGGGCTTCACCTCTCTGGACTTCTCTGTCTGTAGAATGGAGTCAGTGGGGGAAGATACAATGCTTGGAAGAACTGAGTCTGATGCATATTTTCAGGCTAAAAATTGAGTATGTTGTGCATTCATCCCTGGTGCACTAGGCACACCCGTCGGGCACTCGACAAGCTTGAATACTTGTGTGTTAAGTCTAATTGTTGGAGAAGGGTCAGAAACCCGAATTTAAAGGGGGAAAAAAAAAAGGATTTTTGTTAGCAGTATGACAGTGGTTTTTTTTTTAAGTTTAAATATCAAAAGACGGATTTGGAAAAGTTTTGTTTTTATATTTAATTGGTCATTCCATTAAGCAGCATTTTCAAGTGATTACTACATGCCTAGGATTTTGCTAAGTGCTAGGGATACAAAGTTAAAAAAAAAGATACAGTTTCTGATCCAGAGAGCAGGAAAACTCCCCCTTGTTTGAAGAGGAAAGGCCTCTCTGTCTAACAGAGACGTTTGTCTTTTATCTTCAAGGCAAGAGGGAACCACTGGATCTTCTTGAGCAGAGGAGGGACACATGCTTTAGAAATCTCAGTGTGGAGGGAAGCCTTCTACTTGATCCTTCCAAGCAAAAGTAAGGAAGTGAGTGGATATTGCATAGGCGGATTTAGATTTGATATAAGGAAATATCCCTAAGGATTTGAACTCTACTGGACTGGAAGGGCTGCCTTAAGGTTGTGGTTTTCCTTTTCCCATAGGTGAGCAAAGGTTGGATGGCTGAGTATCAGGAAGGGTGCAGGAGGCAGTTCTTGGTCATGAACAACTTGGACTGACATGACTGCTAAGATTTCTTAGTACTTTGAGATTCTGTGAACCTCTCTGTCCTTCACGACAGTTTTGTTTGTATATGAATAAGTATTTGGTGGCAGGGATGGGGGGGGCAGTTGAGCAAGGTAGAGTGAATAGAGGTCTGGTGGTGGGGTACAGAAGACCTAGACTGAAATCTTGTCTCTGACACAAATCCACCATCGTCCCTTCTCTCTGGGCTCCTCTGAGGAATGAAAATATTGGACTAGATCAATAGTGTCAAGCTCAGATACAATGGTGGCTACTTTACCAAATATAAGGGCTGTATATTGACTTAGAAAACCACAAATGAATATTACCTATGTTTTATTGTATTTTATTTATTTTGTTAAATATTTCCCAATTACAATTAGTCTAGTCCCAGAGGCACTGGAGAATGCTGGGACCTGCCACCTCTGACCTAAATGAGTCTGAGGTCCCTCCCAGTTTGAAACCAATAATCCTATAAATATAAATATATATATATATATATTTAAAATAAGTAACATATGGAGCTATTTGGTTGGGGTGTTAAAATTTGAGGTAGAAAATCATACTAAGCCAATGCAATTGCATGAGGAGATTTCTATCACCTTTCCTTAAGTAGGTGTAGGTGAGGTAGAAGTAAATGAACTCCAGGCCGAAGCTCCACCTGGTTAATGAGCTATTCAATAGGGCTCACTCTCACTCACAAGAATGTAAGAGAGAGCTTGGGAGAGGAAGAGAGAAACCATAAGGAACTCCTGGCATGGGTATCCCCTCCACTGGGATAAATGACAACCCTTCTCTGAAACCTTGGAAGGTGCCCAAGTCACAAAGAAATTAGATGACTCGCTGACTCTTCCAGTGGTACCCAACCAGTGACAGTTTGAACCCAAGGTTTCCTCCCTGCCCAATATTTAATAACCATACCAGGTTGCCTCATCATTTTCACTTAATCTATTTAAAATGTTGAAAGAAATGCAAAAGGAGAAGGTCTGTCTCCTGGATGAGATTGAAGGCAGGGAGGAACTTTGCAGAAAGAAGTGTTAGAATGTGCCTCCACCTCCTTCTAGAAGAAGGGGAGCTCCAAGGCCACTGAGCCAGTTTTCTTACTATCCTAACTGGTTCATAATAGGCATTTGGTTACCTTGCTGAATTGAATTGAATTGAATTGAATTGAATTGAATTGAATTGAACTCACAAGCCTCATACTCAAAGGTTTTGGCAGAGATCCTGCATTTCCTGCTCTCCAGACACATGCTTTGTGAAAGTGTTTGGCCCCTCGAGAAGAGGAATAATAAACGTAGCAGCAATGTAGAGCACTTGGGGGAAATACGCATTAATCCGAGCCATTCACTGATGGGGCCCCCATTGGACTCTTTCCGACTATAATCAAGGCAATGTTCCTGATTTAAATCAAATGATTTTTCCCAGCAGCAGCAGCAGCAGCAGCACCAGGGCTAGCTGAGGTTCTGTAGCTGCAGGGTCAAATGGATCAGCAAACCAGTCAATTCAGTCTGATGCAACAAATGCTAGTTAAGCAGCTACTATGAGCCAGGCACTCTTGTCTCTCTGGGTGTGTGTGTGTGTGTGTGTGTGTGTGTGTGTGTCTGTCTGTCTGTCTGTCTGTCTGTCTTTGCATTTCTTTGAATCCTCTGCACTTAACCAGGACTAAGAGCTTCATAATCACTTGTTGACTTGACTCTTCTAGGCTTTGGTGATTCAGAGAGAAAAAGAAAATGATCCCTGCCCTCAGATAGCTTGCTACATACATATGTACATACACACACATATACTGGGGGGAACAATAGATAGATGAACACATACAAAATACACAGAATTAATAAACATAATTTGTGAACTGGGGGAGTCATGAAAAGGCTCCTCTAGAAGGTGATATTTCAAGTGAGCCAAGAATTAAATCTAAGATGAGGATGTTGGAGATTGCATCCCAGGCATAGAGGACAGCCTATGCAAAGGTCTGGAGAGGAGAGATGTCCTAAAATGGGAAAGGCCCCTATTGGCCAGTCCTATAGAACATAGGACCCATTACAGTTAAGCATGGGAACCAAGGAATATAGAAATAGAAAGACAAATGGACATCCATACTCTGCATCTATACTTGTCTGCTCCATTTGCAGGTGGAAGTTATTACCAGTGATTTCAGACCTTGTTCTTTGTAAAGGTTTTATTCTCACCAATTTGCTGACCATTTCCATTGGCATCGAGAAGGGTTTCATTCTTCTTTCTCTTCTTGTGGTGAGGGTGGGTTGGGTGAGGATAAGGATGAGGTGGAGTAGGGAGAACAGGGAGGAGGAGAAGGACTAGAGAGAATTACAATCGACTGAGGGAGAAATCTGTTTCCATGTGGTGTATGCTTTGTGTAGACAGTCATTCATTCCAACTACCAATCATGCCTTCTGGAAACATGGCCTGAGTGGCCCCCATACGTGTGTTGGTGAGTGGTCAATGGTCAATAAAGTGGTGACAGTGGTCAATAAAGCATGCTGGATCTGGACATAGAGAGCCTGGTATTTGAATTCTAGCCCTGATGACTTCCTACCTGTGTAACCTTCATGACTTCTTCTCTCCAAGCCTCAGTTTCCTTATCTGTAAAATAGATATCATAATAATAATTGCATTCTCTAATTTTTCTCTTAGTCAGCGAACATTTACTAAGTGCCAGGCATTTTGCTAAGCTTTGGAGATACAAAGAAAGACAAAAAAATCAAACAATAACAAAAAAAAAACCTCATCCCTTCTTTCAAGCAGCTGTTCTAATGGAAGAGACAAACATAAATAATTGGATAAACACATAAATAATGGGAGAGATAAATGTGCAAATAATTACATATTTATAAGATATGGACGGAGTAGATAGGAAGTGATCTCAGAAGCAATCTGAGTCATCTCAGATACTCCCAGGGATAAGGACTGGGCCAGACCTGCTGAAAGTGGGATTTGAGTTGAACCTTGAAGGAAACTGGTGACATTTTGAGGTGTGGGTGAGGTGGGGGAGTATTGGAAGGCACAAGGGCCAATCAGGGCAAAGGAAGAGAGAGCAGAGGGAGTTTCCTGTTGGAGAAACTTCAAGAACATCAATAGTCCCAGAGTGTAAAGTGCATGAAAGGGATTAAAATTTTGTGAGAAAATTGGAAATGTAGGAAGTAGCCACACCAGGAAGAACTTCAAACACCAAGCAGAGGAGGTGGGATGAAGACAGTGTCCTATGAACCTCAAATCACTACAGAAACCTGAGTTGTTATTAGAGGTGGTGTGATGGGTACTGAGCTGTCTGGGTTGGGGTTGATGTAGAAGCTGTTTCTGAACAGAAAAATCTTTGGAAGGGGGTGTGGTGAAAGGAAAAAGGGGTGACCCATCCCTCAGAGGGTCCCTTAGCAGCTTCTTGGGAGACTGTGGCATGGGGGGGGCCAAATGCTGAAGCATCATTTCCTGACCCCCGCCCACCAGAGGAAGCATGCTCCTTTGAATGCCAGCACCCTGCCACAAAGTCCCGCTTACCCAGTTCTGCCTGGGACTCCTGCTGTTCTTATTTCTTCAGTATCCTAAGTCTTAGAGATAGTTTGGCACAAAAGCAGGTGTCTTGGGCTGAGCAGGTTTCTTTGGACCAGTGGCTTCTGGATTCACTTTGTTGGATCAGCAACATTAGAGTCCCAAACCAGCCATCCTCTTTCATTCTTTCCTCCTGTGTCCTTAATGAACTCTTAGCACAAGAGGTGATCCCCATGTCTTTCTATCTCCCGCCAACATGCACACATACTCTTGAAAACAAACAAAAATGTCATTCCTTCAGACTCTAGTCACTCTGTCTCCTTCATAAATCGGTGGAACCAATCAGCCATCCCGCCTGAAGCTTAAATACCTCCTGGCTCCTCTCGTTAATGACTCCCATAAAGTTGTTTTCAGCTATATTTCAGAGGATATCCTTATTGCCTTATTATATTGGTAAATCTCTTTGTTTGCACGTGGTGGACACTAATTGAGATACAAGGTATAATTTCTGGCCTTTTTGCTGGGCAGAGATAGTAAGGAGCTATCTGGTGCACTCACAGGTTTTTGGATGGTGGTTAACAGCATCATGCATTCTGTCTGTGCCCCTGGACCTCCTCCTTAAGAGCCATGGAAAGAGTGTTGGTTTTCCAGACATCATGCAACACTCAGCACAAATCCCACCTTCCGGAGAAGGTTCCTCTTTCCCCTCTCTCCCAGCTGCTAATTTCTTCCCCTTCTATTGACCCTGTACATAGATAGATGGATGGATGGATGGATGGATGGATGGATGGATGGATGGATGGATGGATAGTCCTTTGCATTTGTTGCCCTCATTGGATTGTCAGCTCCTTGAGGGCAGGGACTGTTTTTTACTTTCTTGGTCTCTCCACTATAGTTGCCAGCTTGATAAATATTTGTAGACTGACTCACTTCTGGACTTGGAGTTGAGAGAGACCAGGGTTGTAATCCTGCTCTGATATTTATCAACTACATATATGGCCCTGTATAGACATGGAATTAGTTAGGAGTTGGAATTAGGCTTAACCTTTCTGAGTTTTTTTATCCTTAAAATGCTTTCAGTCATACCTGGAGTGCCTCCCTCCCAGGATGGTTGTGAGGATCCAGTGTGATTGTCCTAATAGAATGTCAGCCCCTTGAAGGCAGAAAGGTTCTTAGTTTTTGTCTTTGTAAGCCTAGTACTGAGTCATAACAAGTGCTTAATAAACACTTGCTGGTAGAATAATTAATTGATTAATGGATATTAAAGTCTATGCAAATTTTAGCTATATAATAATTGTCATCTAGTATAACTAAAAAGCAGTCACTGATGCAACACCATTCAATGCCTGTGCTCATGGTTTAGCATTGTGCCTGGCATGCAGTAGGCACTTTAGATACTGATTGATTGATTGATTGATTGATTGATCACAGCTTTAATCAAAAGAATCTTAAAGCACAATCAAAGGACATTTAATCCCACACAATCCAAGCTTTCACTAAATACTTATTGTGTTCAAGAAATGGGGCCAGTCTTTGGGCATACAAAAACAAAAAGGAAATGGTTCCTGCCTTCAATGAGCTTATATTCTACGTGTGGGATCCACATGTAAACAGGTAAAGAAGTCGATATATGATCATTGGAGGGGGAAAAGAGCATTAGTAATCTGGGTGACTTCCTGGGGGAGGTGTCTGCTGTGCTGGGCTTTGAAGGTGGCTCCATTTTTTAAGAGATAAAGTGGGGCACAGGGCACAGAGAGGTGCCAGTGCCATAGCTGCAGCATCCCCATCCAGGTGGCAGTCAGGACCCAGACTTTCCCATGCCTTCCATAGGATGCTGCTCATGGCCACGTATTGGGATTCAAAAAGTGAAAATCCATTTTCAGGCCGAGTCCCGAGGGCCTATTATCCCTCCAAGCAGGAAGGAAGGAGCAAGATATGTCCACAGCTGCCGTCTACCTCTGAATATCCAGGAAAAGAAGGTTTCAAAGAAGAATGCCCTGCTGCGCTCTGGTGTTTCACATGGGCTGAGAAAGCTCCCTGATGGGGATGGGCCAGAGTGGGGGAGGGCAGGGTTTCTGCCCTGTGCATATGGCAATTATCTCCCTTGTAAGCTGAAGGCAGGTCTAGCAGCTGCACCAGGGAGCTCAGGCATCCCCTGGAAGAAAGCACGTCTGCACTAATTCACAGAGAAATGCAGGAGACAGTATCAAATAGACAGCTCTCTGAGGTCTGGCCCCGTGGCCCACCAGCGGTTGTTAGCGTCCCCAGGAGGATACAGGCTGGCTTTCTCAGACTCCGGGCTGATTAAAACAAGGGGTGATGGCGAGGCCATGTTGAGTCTCCAGTTTGAGGTGGAGGGGATCAGGAAAAGAGCTGACAGCTGCTTCACAACTAGGAGGAAGGGGGCACAGATAGGAACATTTTGTATGGGAAAAAACCTGCCAGAGATAGAGAAGCAGGCTCAGTCACATTTGTGGTAGGGGGAATGCTGTCTCCTTTTACATGTGGAGAGTGTATCTGGTTTGCTTCAGTATGTATGAGATCTGGGCATTGACCTTTTGAGTGAGACCATCCCAACTTCTCTGTGCCTCAGTTTCCATCTCTGTAAGGTGAAGAGATCTGGCCAAATGATCCTTGTCCAGCTCTGGATCTTATGACCCATGAATGGGAGTTCTGAGTAAGCAGGACTAGACCCTAGACGAGTCACTTTACAGCCCTGGGTCTCAGTTTCCTCACCTGTAAAATAAAGAAAGTGAGCTAGCTGGCCTCTTGAGGTCCCTTCCAGCCCTAAGTCTGTGATGGTTTGAGCTTTGTGAGACTGAATGAATATAAATGCATATCTTCTGGACCCTCCTCACTCAAAGCAGCCACTTCCTTTACCTCATCATGAAGAATGAAAAATAGTGCAAAATGCATCCAGTATTCTAACTCTAAGCTGGTGGATTTTTCTCCCTTTTTATTAACCACACATGAGCAGGACTGATACTAGCAAAAAGCATGGCATTTGTTATTTATTTATTTAGGTATATGGAGACTGGAAAGTCCCATGCACGGTTCTCAGCAGCTGGAATCTATTCCTGGGAATCCACTTCAGAAGATGGAAATAGGCTTGGGATTCGAAGTGAAAGTCCTCGAAGGATGCGAGAGGGTTTAAATGAGAAGGTGGAAAGGAAGCCTTCTTCCTCCTCCTCCCATGTGACCCCCTCAGGAGCCAGTTGAAGTGGCAAAGCCCCCAAATCTTCTGCTGAAGGCTTTAAACCCATCTTTTGGGGTGAAGTAATCCTACTTTGCTGTTCCCAAATACACACTTCATATAGGGATCTCAAAGCACTTTAGTGGTGTTCTATTAATCCTTAGAAGCTCCTAGGGCAGGGGTGGGGAGCCTGCTGCCTCAAGGCCATATGTGACCTTCTAGGTCCTCAAGTGCAGCCCTTTGACTGAATCCAAACTTCACAGAACAAATAGCAAATGGAGCCGAGAACTAAGGAATCCACTATGCCTCTATGCATTTTGTATTGTTCATATCTATTTTTACTTGAGTATGGGTCAGTTGTAGTAAGCAGGCATCCTATACATATGTTTGAATATGCTAACAAGTCTTTGTACTTTGTTAACAAGCCAATATACCTTGTTGCCTGTTGTCTGTCCCTTGATTTCTGAGATGTCATTGTGAAAGAGAGAGGGAATCAGTTGGTCAAAATCGACTATTCTCCTTTATACCTTACATATACACACAGAGCAATAATTTCTTTTTTGATTTTAGTATTTTATTTAGTTTTTCCAATTATATGTAAAAACAACTTTTTAACATTCATTTTTTTTTTGAGTTCCAAATTCTTTCCCTCTCTCCCTCCCCTCCACACTCCTTGATAGAGATTATACATGACCAGCAACTATTTCTAAAGCAGCTGCTAGGCATCTGATATTTTTTTAGGTGCTGGAGATACAAAGACGAAGAAGCAATGCCCACCCTCATGGAGCTTGCATTCAGTTTGAGGGAAGACAACATGTATATGTACATGTAGAAAGTTGACACAAAATAACTTTGGATGGAAAGGCGGGAGCAGCTGAGGCACCCAGAAAAGTCTCCTGAAAAAGATAGGATTTGAGCTGAGGCTTGAAAGAAGCCAGGGATTCTGAGAGGGAGAGCAGCCCAGGTGTGAGGGACAGCTAGTGGAAAGCTTTGGAGGCTGGAGATAAAGGAACAGCAGGTAAGCTGGTATAGGCTGAATAGCAGAGGGCATGAAGGTTGGAATAACTGGTAAGAAGACCAGAGAGATAGGAAGGGATTGGGGTTTTAAACGGGTTTAAATCCTAACTGCCCCTCATTATCTCTGTGACCTTTTTTAGTATCTCTGAATCCAAGTGGCTTCTCAGGGTGTTGGAAGAAAGAACCTCCAAGGGCCCTCCCAGCTCTCAATAATACGATGCTATGATTCTCTGACCTTGTGATCCTATCATTTGGAGTCAGGGGACTAGGCTCTGCCAATTCGACTCATGTGGCTTTAGGAAAGTCCTTGTGTCTCAGGCTATTTATTTCTTAGTCAGTCGGCATACTCCTTAGATGAGAGAATTCTTGAGTCAGGATCACTTCCTTCTTTACGTCTGCATGGGAAGGATCTAGCCCCATGCCCAGGGCTTGATCAATGCTTATTGATTGATTGACTGATCTATAATGAGACAACCTCTACAGGTCCTTCAGGCCATAAAGTGATGAACTGCCAAGTAAAGAAAGTCACAGTCAAAGGATCAAAGTGAGAGAAACAGGATGGATGCTCTGCCCTATCCTGCCCCATCCACAAAAGTCAGCTCTAAAGGAAGCTGGTGTATTGACCAAAGGGTGTTTTGTTTAATTTTGATCCCAATATGCCAAAGTGTAAACCACCTTCTCTTGGAAAGAGACCTTATCTCCCTCAAAGTCCCCCTAGAGTATTGTTCTCATGAGTGGGGCAGGTCTCATGAATGTTCCTGCTTTTCCTCACTCTTGGATAATGGGAAGATGGAATGTTTGGTTTCAGTATCAGTGCAGTGGATAGTGATGGGTTTGATGTCAGGACGGCTTGACTTTGCATCCTGCCTTGGATACTAGCTATGTGACCCCAGGAGGGCCACATAGCCTCTCTGTGCCTCATTTGTAAAATGGGAGGATTGAATGTGATGGCCTCTAAGGATCTGTCCAGATCTAAATTTATGCCTGTGATAGGTCCCTAATTATATAGCAGAAGGTCATAGTCAAAAGTCTGAACTACCCCCCATCACAAAAAAAAAAAAATCCTGTTGGAAAAGCAAAAATCCATTCCATGTGAAGAAGACTTTGTTGATAGAATAGTGACATTCCCAGAAGAATATTTTAATCTTTAGAGCAGGAAACCACAAGGGGCATTTACATCTTGAGCCTGACATTTTTCTTTCTTTTCAATCCCATTTGATATTTATTAAATGCCTACTATGTGTGATGAACTAAATTAGACACTGGGGAATCAAAAGATTAAATGGAACATAGCATCTGCCCCCTTAGGCAACTTAAAGTCCCGTGGCATGGCATCAGACACAGATAAATAATTAGCCCTAAGCAATGGGCCCCAAGACATGGCACATGTGGGGAGGGCTCCCTTCCTTCCTACTCACCGTCCTCCTTCCATGTGGCCTCCTATCTAAAAGCAGGGGATTGGATTGGATGATGTCTAGGGTTCCCCCCCCCCCCATCTCTAGATCTGCAGTCCAGTGTCTTGGGGGCAGCCACAATCATCTTACCCCAGCCAGGTTGAGGAACCCAGCTGGTTTCAATTATGCCATACCCACACACCCACCCCCATACTGATTGGAAAGGCATGGTGCTCAAGACTCATGATACCACTGATAACAATTTCCCCCAAAGCAAAACTGGAATCTGATGTTGAATCTTTTCCTCATGCTTAGGATAAGGTAGTAAGGTGCTTTGGAGTAAATGGGTTTGCCATCCTTGGGAGACAGATGCGGGATCTTGGCTCTTTTTGACTTTAGAGGAAACCTTTTAAGAGTTTAGAGGAAACTCAGATACAGAGTCAGAGTTCTGCCTGAGGCTTTTGACTTGCAATTCAGTCAGCTTTTCTTAAGAGCCCATTATGCACCCTGTGCAAAGGCTCTGGAGATGGGAAGACAAAAAGTCTCAAACCTGAGACCTCAAGAAACTTACACTCTACTGAGGAATACAACCTCTCTCCAGAAAAATAAATGCACCCTTCCCTCATTACGTGCACTCCCACTTCACACTCTGCAATTTTCACTTTGAGGATGATTTCATACCTAGTTTTGCTATATGGGCTACTTTTACCCTTACACAAAAATTATATATGCAGAAAGTTTGAGGCCTTAACACATACTTGTAAGACCAGGGGTTTTGTTAGAGGGATTTTTTTTTTTTCATAAATGTGTGCGACCTTAGGTGAGTCAATTTACTTCCCAGGCCACAGTTTCTTTTGTTAAAAAATGAAGGCATTGGGCTAGATAACTTTAATGTCCCTTTCCGACTTGAGATACATAATCTTAGGAACTTATTATATGTGCTTTTGACTCAGTGAATGTATTTTGTCTGTATCAATCAACCAAAAAATCCTTTTTAACCATTTACTATGTGCCAGGCACTAGAAATGCAAAGACAAAATTAAAGACCGTTTTTAAGGGCAACTATTTGGGGAAGAATGAGCACTTGCGCGGAGAATGAGGCTCAAACTTGGGGGAGGGGAGGCCGTGGACCCCTTTGGCAATCTGAAGAAGTCTGTGGACTCCTCAGAATCACGTATTTAAATTTGTGCAGTAAAATGTATAGGATTACAAAGGAAACTCAATGTGTTGAAATAGTTATCATAATATTAAAATAAATATAGTGCAAGACAGCCAAGTGAAGAACCCTTGCCGTGGGAGAGCCAGAAAAGGCGTCCCATAGAATGCACCAAGGCAGAGACTCCTGGGAGCCCTTAGGACCGCGAGGCAGAGGGGAGGAGGGGACGGGTGCCAGTTCGAGCACAGAAAGTTGGCTTCCGCCTTGTAAAGGACCGGTGACAGATTAGGGAATAGGGCACCGCCAGTCTGCACTTCGGTTTCTAGGTGACAAAATTGACAGGCTAGCCGAGCAGCTGTCGGGCAGGGGTGGGGAAGATTAATACAAGAGAGGAGCAAACAGAGGGAAAAGGGAGTCTTTGAGATAACATATTCTCACCAGAAGTCTTAAAACGCGTACAAATAATGGGAGCTGTGAAAGGAAGACAGAACCTGGTTAAGCATCATGTCAGGAAAGTCTGTGATCTCAGGCTGTTAAATAGTACAGCGTCCTTTCAGACCGTCGTAACTCAAGAGTGCAGTGACAGTGTGGTAGCCGAGGGCCAAGCTGTAACCTGGCCTTAGTCTGAAAGAGGAGGGGTCCCCAGGGAGGGAGAAGAAAGAGGAAGAATGAAGGGCTCTGAGAGCACCCAGAGCTGAGAGAAGAAGCTTATTTCATTTGAAGCTTCCTAAAATGCCTGACTTGACCTCGCTGGAGGGATAATGAATTTCAATGAAGAGAAAGAGGGAAGGGGAGGGGGAAGCATGGGCAACACAGCTCGTGAGTGACCGACCCACCTTGGAGGCCTCTCCCGTATCATAGGAAAACATGATGGTGAAGCTCTGCTTAGTACATTAAAGAAACAACTTGCAGAAATGCCTCCCTCCCTCCCTTCCTTCCTCCCCCAAACAGTAATGAGTCCAAATTGCTAATAAAGCATAATTCAAAGATGTTGTACTTGGGCCATTTTTCTGGGCTGGTTATATTTTATGTCAGTTTTCCCACAGCTGTTAGCATGCTATAGCTATTAATGTACCAAATGCCCCAGTTAAAATGGAAATAGAGGCATTTACTTGGGACCTTTCAAAAGAAAAAGCAAGTCAGTAAGTTCTGTCGGATCTCTCTGGATAGAAAGTAGAAATGGAAGGTGGGTGGGGTGTCAGGTTTGGGGGATTTGAGGGGAGGAAGGAAATAATTCCTTAGAACCTGAAAATCTAAGCAAAGAACAGTTGAGAGAAGAGATTTTTTTCTTCTTCCCGCAAAGCCATTATTCAAAGAATGTGCTCCGGAGGAAGGAGAGGCAGTCAAAAGGATCTGGCAGAAACACATGTGGATGGCCGGAGGCATAGCCCAACTCCTGAAATGAACATGCAAAACTGGGAGGGTTGATCCGGGAGCCTAAAGTTCAAGAAAATAAAAGCATTTTTAAAAAGCCCTTAAAATGCACCTAAGCCCAGTGGAGAATTGCCCAGGCCATAATAGGAAAAGGCAAAAGGACCTGAGTGCTCTAAGGGAAGAAGCCACAGAAGGATGTGGTTATGTCCTGGACTGCTGCCTCCTACTCCGCAGAACACAGCGGCGGAGGGAACATGGATGGGAGATGGGAGCAGAGAGGATATTATCAAGAGGGGGTTGATGGACAACACACTAATGGGGTTAAATCAAGCTAGAGAGGTAAAACCAGGCTCTGTCACTGGGTGGCTTCTACTGTAAGCAGCTTTAGGCACATGGAATGCCCTTTTTTTTATAGCTAGAGATGACTAACTCTCACCAGTGAGTAATATGGCTGGAAGCCATACCACCTCTGGCTAAGTGCTCATAAGCTGAGCAGGATTGGACCTGGTCAGCCTTTATAGGGGAGACCTCCAAAGAAATCCCAGAGGGCCAGTTGGAGTCTGTGATGGTGAGTCAATGGGTGGTTCTTCCCCTGAGTCAGGACTAAATCATACTGTTCACATGGTGTCTCTGGGCAGTGATTTGCAGGTGCAGCCTTGCCTAGGAGGAGACCCAGGTCTTAATGTTTGGGGTACCTTTTGAAAAAAATGTTAGCAATTCAAAGAAGAGGAAGGAACTGGCAGGGAAGAGGACTGATATCCTAGAGCAGCGGTTCTCAGCCTGTGGGTTATATTCAGTTTGTAACAGCGAAAAATGCATCCTGCACATCAGATATTTACATTACGATTCCTAACAGCAGCAAAATTACAGGTATGAAGTAGCAACGAAAATCATTTTCTGGTTGGGGTCATCACACCATGAGGAACTGTGTTAAAGGGTCGTGGGGCATTACAAAGGTTGAGAACCCCTGTCCTAGAGGTTAAAACATCTTTTACAAATCATCCTCTTTCGTGACGTTTATATTTTAAGCATCACTGTGCTAGACCTGAGAATTATTATTATCTTTGTGTTTTAGTCACGTTCAACCCTTCATGATCCCATCTGGGGCAGAGATCCTAGAGTGATTGGCCATTTCCTTCTCCAGTTCATCTTAAAGATGAGGAAATTGAGGCAAACTGGGTGAAGTGACTTGCCCAGGGTCCTACAGCTAGTACATGTCTGAGGCTGGATTTGAACTCAGGAAGATGAGCCTTTCCATCTCCAGGTCATACCCGCCTGAGTGTACAAAGACAACAATGTAGACAACCTTTGCCCTCAAGGAGATTCTATTCTATTTTGCAGATATGGAAATACAAGAGATAAAAAATAAATATAAAGTGGTTTCTGGGATGGGGCAAGAAAGCACTGGTAACTGGGGGAGATGTCCAGAAAGACTTCCTCTAGTAGGAGATGGCATCTGAGATAGGCTTTCATGGAAGGTGGGCAGAAGAAAAAATGGAACCAATGGAACTTGGAGAATGATAGAGGAACAAAGAAGCTGGTCTGAATGGACCCTGGAGAGTGAGTACTGTAATACTCACTGAGAGGGGCTGTAATAGCTGATCAGTCTAGAAGCAGGCACTGAAGGCAAATTCTGAAGGGCATTAAATGCTAGATAGAAGAATGTGAATTGTGTCTTAGAGGCAAAAGAGAGTCTGGGCTCCAGCCTTTCCAGCATGCCAAGACAGATCAGAACCTATTCTTAGGCAGTTGCTTTGGAAAGGGGAAGGTCCCCTCTTTTGACATTATAAGGAGGCACTGCAGGAAGATTTTGGTGGAGGAAGGAAAAGACATCCATCTGTGACCACCAAGCCCATATTAAAATGGGAGGCACACAGAATCTGACCAGATTTTTTTCACTGGGGTCAGATTCATTTCCAAAATAATTTACAGAGGAGATTTTCTTTATAAAACAAAAACAAAAAACACTAACTCTCTCAGAGTTACATACAGAAAGAATACATCCCATTAAACTTTCATAATTTGCAAAATATTCCTTAATTTACTTAATGAAAAATAATTTATCCTACTGCTAGTCTCCTAAGCCAAATCCATCACCCAGCCTCTTGCCTGGAACATAGTAAGGGGTGGTTGAGGAAGAGAATAAACACCTACTATGTACCAGGCACAGTGCTAAGTGTTTTGTTTTCAAATTTCTCACAGTAGGCATTTAATAAATGCATGTTGATCAGTTGATTGATCCATTTTGCTCCTTGAACAATCAAAACAAGGAATAGCTAGCATATTTTTAATCTCTATGAATTCAACTGGAATAAATTCACCAAGTTTTGATCAGACACCTTCTATGTGCCAAGTATTGTTCTGGGGATACATAGCCAACAAAAAAACCCCAAAACAAAAACCCAGCAACAAGTCAATACCTACATTCTACTAGAGTTATACAACATGCGCACCAGTAAGTAAATACACTTTAAATCAGTATTTGTACACAAAGTAATGAAAAGTAATTTCCCTCAAGAGATAATTCTAATAACTGGGTTGGGGGTATGGAATCAGGAAAGGTCTGTGGGGAGCTCATCACCTCAGTTCTGCTTTGAAGGAAGCTACCAATTCCACAGAGAGGGAGGGAAGGAGAAAAAAACCACATTTATGATTTTTTTTAATTACTATATTGGATTGGAGAAAAATGTAAGCAAAGCAAGATAAAATCTTTCTGGAAGATGTCTTCTTAATAAGCATACCTTTCCTTTTAAAAAGTCCAGCCACAGTGGACAAATGATAATTTTTTTAAATCTGTCTTCCTTCCATCCCAGACGTTAATTCTGGGTCGTCTCCTATAACTTTTCCAACCTTGAATGCTGCCTGTACATACAGAAATCTGCCGTCTTCATAAAAGCCCACTTCCCCTGCATACTCAACATGCAGGGGGTGAAACTTCTCAAGGTCTTCATTAAATTTGGCCCTGCCATGATGTCGTCAAGACACATAAAGAAATCTGACGACTTCATAAAATTCTAACTTATATTGAGGTTGCAGAGTCAGACTGTGTACCATTTAGAGCCTTCATTAAAATTCCCTTCTGCCTTCTTGCTGAAAGACATATAAGGAAGCCTGTAAAAAAACCTAGCGCCCTCTCTTCAGAGAATTGCAGAGAAGTGAGTGTTCTTACATTCCAAACGGCAAGGGTCACCGATTCCTTTGGTGAATCTGGGTTCTATAAGCATGTCATCTACAAGTGTCAATATTGAAATTTTTATATACTCTAATTATTTTTATGGTCTTTTAGGTAACTATATAAAACATTACCTGAGCTACTGAACATTTTTAAAAGTTGAGTTATGTAACGACCTAACTGTATGTCTGTACCCAACAATGTCCTAGCGGTTTTCCTTAGAGTATGGATGATCTTAAAAGTTCTTGTTGGAGAAGAAAAGCTAGTCCGTGGAATAAAGGACTCAATTTACAGAGATCTGGATTTCCACCCATCACCCCACTCATATACATCCCATAAGCACCCCCACCTCATGCTTGAATTAGATTAATCCAGTACTGTAGCTAGCATTTTTTTTTAAATCTTCCCTGACATTGGAATCTGCATCTGTGATCTCATGAGGATAGAGCTCTCTGCTGAGAAACCCTCCTTGTGTGGAGCAGTCACTTACTACAGCCTTGGGCCAGAGACAGTTACCTGAGAGAAGTGCCCAGAGTAGGGGATCCACTGACTCCCCAAGGGTACCATTCATAAATCTCAGGGGCTCTGTGAACTCAAATGGGGAAAAAATAACACCTTTGTTTTCACTGACTTCAAAACAAAATTCTGCATTTCTATCAATTTTTAAAAACATTATTATGGGAAGAGGTCCACAAGCATCCGCAGACCATTCAAGGAGAACATGACATGACCCCTTCTCTAGAGAGTTTTTTTTTTTCTAGAAGGCTCACAGCCCTTAAAAGATAGTCATTTCCTTTGAGAGGAGGGTGCATGGGGGCGGGGGAGAGCGGTTCTCACTGAAACTAGTTTAGGAGAAGCCAGAAATGAGGCTAGAGCTCCCGAATACAGGCATTAAAATGTGCTTGTTCCCATAAGACTGGGTGCTGGGACCTTTGTCAGATTTTTGGTGAAATTTGAATCTGCCTCCTTCTCCCAGAACCTGAGTTCTCTGCCTGACCCAGCCTGTGTCACTCCAGTTGGTTTTGGGAGGAAAGGGACAGCTTTCCTTTTGTCCTTGTGTCCCAAGTGCCAGCCCCATAGTAGGTACTTAGTAACCCTCTGCCTTCTAGGCATGCATAGACCACACAGCTTGCTGTCCTGGGAAGAACAGGAAAAGATCTCCCTTCAGATTCAGCAAGAGTTGGTACTTAGATAAGGGGGAGTGGGAGAGTAAACAGGGCGAGGTCAGCCCCTCTGGACTTACTTGCTTACTTTTGCCACAAGTGGCCTAGGTGTTGTTTGACAGCACTACTGAGTGCACTTAGACTAGAGACCATGGAAACTGAGAAGTATCTAAGAGTTACAGATGCATTTTAAAGGGGTTCATGAAATATAATTAGGATTTCTTTTTTAAGTGTGTAAGAAAAGAAAAGCATTCCCTTAAGAAATAATTCACAAGGCTCAAAAACATTTTAGTCAGGAAAGGATATCCTGGGGATCTTTGAGTCCAATCCCCCCATTTTGCAGATCAGCAAACTGAGACCTACAGTGAAAAAAGTCACACAGGAAAGAACTGGCAGAGCATGGATTTGACCATTCATCCCTTTACTCCCTTTCCACGAGGTCATGTTTCAATTCTGCTAAAGGGAATGTATTTTTTAAGTCATTTCATCAACTGACAGACTGGCCACTGGGTTTCCAAAAATTCATATAATTTCTAGTAAAATCCTTTTTTTATGCTAAAAACAATCCCTTTTTATGCTAAAATTCCTCTAAAGTGAAAGAAACCTGAATGCTCCGGGAAGTCTGTCCAGGGGTAGGGATGGGGTATGGGGGTGGTCCAGCCTTTCTTGTCATTGCTCCATCCAGAGCTCATCACATGTACAGAGGTCCTGGATTCCAGAACTAGGTCTTGAACTAGGTCCAGAACAGATTCAGAGAGGAAAGGGACTCTGCAAGTCACTCTGCCTCAGTCTACCCATCTGTAAAATGGGGATCTTGGAGGCACCTACCTTCCAGGTTTGTTGTGAGGATCCCATGAGACATTATTGGTAAAACATTTAGCACAGTGTCTGGCATGTAGAAATGACCATATATGTGTTAGCTATTATTATATAGATAGGAAATGAACTCCCTGCCCCACCACCTGGGATGGGGAAGTAGCTTAGCCGAGAGACAACAGATGACAAGACCAGAGTTCAAACTTAGCTGACCTTCATTTAATTCTTTTTTCACGGCTATCAGTGTGATATGGTGGATTGGCCACATTTTCTAAGTTAGAAGAGACCTACATTTGAATCCTACCCCCAGTATTTCATGGGTCAGTCAGGGATGCTGTATCATCTGCCTTGCAGGCTTGGTGTACTGAGCAAAAGAGATAGTTGATAAAATGAGTGTATGTAATGTTTTGTTTTGTTTTTAACCAATGGTAAGGAACTACCTCAATATCAAGAGATCTCCTCCTTTTGAAATCATGCCTAGGCTCTGTATTGGGGGAGTAAAGGTGAGGGTCCTGCTGCTACTGCCCTTTTCCTCCTACTCGGGGTTCAGAGAGAAAGCAGGACAGTGTAAGCAGGCTCCCATCCTTAGCACCAGCATGGCAGCCCAGATTCTCATTCTGTGACATAGTCAGAGAAAATCAGTTTCTCCAGGTCATACATATCACAGAGACACTAAAACCTCACACGTTAACAGCTTTCCCTGTTTGGAGAAATGTCTCAGAAAACTCTTTTCTATTTTGTTCTGAGTCTTTAAAATGGAGACAAAAGCAGGTTTGCAGCTTGTGCCTCTAGGTACTTTATACCTTAGAATTTCTGAAAACTCTCAAAAATGAGAATGGTCAGGTGGCTCTGGGGGCTTTAAGCAGCACCCCAAGGAGATCAAACATTCATGCTGGTATTAGTGTGATGTTTAACCTGTCGCACTATCAGGGAAGGACAGCAAGACAGGGACCCTGGTGAAGTGAAATATCTCATTGTTCTGCCCAATAAGTAGAATTTTAGGAAACTCACCTTACCCTCTGCTAATCACAAAACTAAGATCTCTGCCGAATCTTTGACATATGATAGTAAGAACAGTAGGGAATAGTAGAACCCTAAAACTACACTTTTTCTGCAGGTACCAAAAAGACCAGGGAACCAGATGGTACAACGGGCTGAGCTCTGGACTTGAAGTCAGGAGGATCTGAGCTTAAATCTCTCCTCAGATATTTACTAGATGGGGAAGTCACTTAACCTCAGTTTTCTCATCTGCAAAATGGGAACATAAATAGCACCTAACTGGAAGGGTTGTTGAGAGTATCAAAGGAGATAGTATTTGGAAAATGATCTGCAAATCTTAAAGCACTATAGAAATGCTATTCATTATTATGATTATCGTTAAGAATCAGAAGATCTGGGTTTGGATCTTCTGCTCTTCTACTTACTATGAATGAGATGCAACGCTCAGATTTAGAGACATCCCCATCCCTAATGT
Organism: Pseudocheirus occidentalis; assembly: GCA_028646575.1. Taxonomy (NCBI): domain Eukaryota; kingdom Metazoa; phylum Chordata; class Mammalia; order Diprotodontia; family Pseudocheiridae; genus Pseudocheirus; species Pseudocheirus occidentalis. The sequence goes on along the minus strand of CM053597.1, from coordinate 14,696,005 downwards.
TCACATGGACTGCTTATGTGTGCCTGCCCATGGGTAGAGCCCTCCAAGCTCCTACTGGCCTGATCAGCCGCAGCCAACATAGGAGCATCATTCTGGTCCTCGTTGAGAACGAAGGACAACTCACATCCATGATCATAAGTAATTCTCTGGGTCTCAGTCTCTTCTGTAAAATGAAGAGGTTGAATTAGAAGATCTCCAAGGCCCCAAATTCCAAATGCTCCTCACCTGGTAGCTGTACCTTTGAAGAAAACAGAGGCAGCTCGATTGGGGCTGAGCAGGGGAGGTAGGGCAAGCAGGAAGAGGGGCTGCCTCACTCCAACTCAAGCTTCCTCTCCACTGCCGTCAGCACATTTTCTTTGTAGACTTTGGCTCCTTGAATAATGAAGTTTCAACTCACTGAATAAAATTGATCATAAATTCATTTATTCATTCAACAAGTATTTATTAAGTTCCTGTGATATGCCAAGTGCAGAACTAGGAGCTAGGGATACAAAGAGAGACAAAAGCAATCCCTGCCCTCAAGGATGCAACCACCACCAGCTCCAGACTCACTTCTGTCCCAGCTCAAACCCCCCCCCCCTTTCTGTGGACTTCC